>OY796883.1:35332395-35932395 GCA_963680785.1 Diplosoma virens
GAAATGAAGAATTGAGTTTACATTTATTGCATGAAGTGCAGACAAAAAACGTTAAGTGAACTTCCAACAGTTGAAAGAATAGCCATGGCTCTGAGGAGAACAAAGCGTTCTAGTGTGCTGTCCTCATACACATGGTGTCTTTCTGATTTGCCTATTTGAACTTGTGAAGGAAGATTATTCTGCATTGCTTTCATAATAGCACATTTTGTCTTGTTGTCTTTTTTAGAATAAAGCCAATGGTATATGTTTTGGTGAAAGATACCAAGTATGTAGGTCTAGTTTATGTATGCAAGTAGAAGATAAGGCTATTTCATGATTTGCCCATAGCTTTAAATCTTTTCAAAGCATGAGAGCAAGAAAAGGAACATTTGAAGCAACTGGAATTGAAAACCAATAACGTGAATATACATAAATTATAAAAAATGAAAAGTCAACAACTCCATGAGTCTGTGAAATTCCATTCTGTAGTGATGATCAGTTCCTACAATCAGCATTTTAAAAATAGCAATTGCAGCTCCCATCTATCGTGCATGATCAATTGCTGCAATAGATTTTGACCATGATAGTTTAGTAGACACTCCAAGTAAAAACTAAAAAATAAATATAAATTGGCATTAGACCTTTAAAGAATTTATATTATACATACGTACATATATATGTATATATAATCAATCATAATACATACTTGAATTATCTTTGCCAGTTCTAGGTAGTCTTCTCTTTGAAAAGAATGATACAAATTGAAATTTTTCATGAAGTTGTATGTAAAATCACGAAACTTGTACGTGACATTCATCTTTTGGTGCAATAATTTTAATTTTCTCAGCAGCTTTTTCTATTATTGATTCCATGTTATTTTTACTCAAACCATTGAAGCAATCTCGTAATTTTGAAAAAAATGGATCATTTGGACTAAAAGTTTGACCCAGTTTACATTTTATTGCTGCTGACAAGATGAGTTCAAGAATGTGGTGCTGACATGCAAACCAAAACAATGGTAATTTCTATTTATTTTTTAGTTTTTACTTGGAATGTCTACTAAACTATCATGATCAAAATTTTTATTAAAAATTTTATTCAAAATACAATTCTTCACTCCTTCAATTACAAAATGTTGTTTCTGGATTAAAAGTTGTAAATGATGCTGCTGAACGTTCGGTCAAGTTTGAGGGTAATTATACTGATATTATCACTACAGATGAGGCTAGTCAACAAAATATTCTGCAACAAGTAGAAGCGATTCGCTGAAAATATCCCACAGCTCCAAAGCAGACCTTTACTGCAAAAAAAACTGTTAAAAATTTTGATCTTTGTGAAGACCAAATAGCATGATATTATTATAAAAGTTTTCATGATATACTGTATGTATATTGTATATATAATATGCACTTACTCAGTGATGTAAAGACTGATACACACTTGTTTGTGTTACTGCATGTCTATTGTTTTGACTTTTTTGTTTTCAAAACTACTAGATCAGGATTTATATTGTGAAAATTCTGTGCAAAAATCAGTCATGCATAAAATGTTTTTTGTAACTGTTTTTCTGATGCTCATACATTAATTTTATTAAAATTTTGAATTCTTTGCTTCTAAAAACCTCTTAGCAGCATTTGCAGCACTTTTCTAGCACCATATAATGAGAAATCAACAAAAATTAGCCATGCGTGACCACATAACCTGTACATTTAAACGGTTATAACTTTGATAATAATTGACCAATTGTTTAAGTTAAAAAAGTTTTTTTTGACAAGTTAAAGGCTATTAAACTACTTTAAAAGAAAAGGTGTCTTTTAAATGATTTTTATCATTTTTGTAAAAAGTTGCTGCTAAGCAACGGCGAATAGCTCCCAAACCGTTCGACCAAAAAATTTTTTATGCACATTTTTGAAATCAGCATAAAACAACCATGCAGAAAAGTCACAATACAAAAAAAAATAAAAAAAAAGACCGGGGATTCGGGAGGTCTAGTATTTATTCGTTGGAAGATTCTAAAGCATATGACATCATTACGCGTCAATTTCAGTACGTGGATGGGCATTATTAACTCCCTATGTTATAAAAAAATGATATGACTATAATGCCAGAAAGTAGTGCAATGGTGCTTAGACGTCTCCAGTGTCTAAAGAAATGCTTTTTGAAAAATCCAGATATTCACCGGTTAAACAATAATCAAATGAAAAATACTATTGAAGCCGGGTATGTGGAAAAGGTCTGATCCGACACTGAAATTACAAGAAATAATTAATGGTATATTCGTCATCATCCTGTTGTAAATCCAAAAAAGCCAGGAAAGGTAAGAATTGTGTATGACTGTGCAGCAACTACTGAGGGAAAGTCACTTAATGATTTCTTGATGAAAGGGCCAGATCTGATAAGTACCATTGTTGGAGTGCTTCTTTGTTTTAGAAAAAATAAAATCGCAATTATATTCGATGTGGAAGCCATGTTTTATCAGGTAAGAGGAGCTTCTTGCGATAGGGATGCGATGAGATTTTTTTGGTGGCCTGAAGGTGATTTGGATGCATCTCCAGCCATTTATCGCATAAAAGTGCACTCGTTTGGGGCAAGATCTTCCCCCATCTGCGCGTCTTATTGTCTTTGACAAACAGCCAAAGAGTTCGGTAAGTATTTTGATCCAGAAATAAGGGAAATAGTGAGAAGAAATTTCTATGTTGATGATTTCCCGGTTAGTGTAGAAGATGAGACACACGCTGTTAAGGTAGTAAAAGATCTTTGTTCTTTGCTAGCGTATGGTGGGTTTAAGCTCACGAAGTGGCTGTCAAACAGTGAAGAAGTCATAAAAACCATTCCAAAAGAAGATCATTTAAAAGTTGCAAGAAATTCTGCCATTCCTCCAGTCACGACTAAAGAACGCGTTTTTGGGGTCAGTTGGTGCGTCATTAAAGATGAATTTTTCTTTAAAATCGATTTACCAAAGGTTCCAGCGACAAAAAGAGAAATCCTTTTGGTAACTAACTCTTCATGTCATCCTTTAGGATTTGTGCTACCTGTTGTTTTGCGAGCTCGTCTTTTGTATAGAGAAGTGTGCCCAGCAAAGTTGGGTTGGGACCAAACTCTTGATGAAGCATATCGCAAAAGATGGGTAACTTGGTCGAATGAATTGATCAACCTTAAATTATTCCGCATACCTGATGCCTCAAGCCGATTGACAATTGCCCCACCTCAAATTCAATTACATTTTTTTGCTGATGCTTCCGCTTTAGCCAGAGGAGCAGTATGTTGTTTGAGAGCAATCTCGCAGGGCGTTGTAACTTGCAGTCTTGTCATGGCGAAATCCCGTGTTTGTACCCCAGGCAAGAATACAATACCTCGTTTGGAACTTGAAGCAGCTTTAGATGCCGTCAAGCTTTCAATAGTTGTAAAGCAAGAGTTGGACTTGTCAAGGTGCCCATGTCTTTTTTGGAGCGATTCGACAATAGTTCCCCAAAGTCTTCAAGCCAACAGTAAAAAATTTTCTTAATTTTCAAGAAATCGTCTTCAGAAAATTTTAGCTCATACAGATATATTTGATTGGAGTTTCGTTAGAGCTAAAATTAACCCTGCGGACAAACTTACTCGTGGTTCAAGTGCAAAGCGTTTAATTCGTGACAAAACCTGGTTTGAAGGTCCTTTTTTCCTTAAACTCTCTCTAGAATTGTGGCCTGTTTTGCCTCAAAATTCGCCACCTGATAAAATATATAATTGTTACGAACTTAAAGTCGACACACCAATTGAAGTAAAATCAACTTCATGCAATCTAAACAGTAAAAACAATCTAAAGTTTGAACGAACGTCTTCGTTCATTTTTAGCTTTTATTCCCTGTATAGGTTAAAATTGGCTACATCTTGGCTCGTGCGTTTCCAACAGTATTTGCCATTTCGGGCAAGGAAGTTGAAGATGTCCGACAACCACACACCGATTTCTGTGACTGAGCCAGGCTGAGCTTTATTTGATTAAATGCAAACAATGCGTACATTTTGATGCCGAAATCGCATGTGTGAAAAGAGGGAAATGCTTGCCTTGGCGGTCACCAATACGAAAACTTGACCTGGTCTTAGTGATTGACATTTTGCAAGTTGCTGGACGTCTGACAAAATCTGTTCTTCCCTGATTTGAACTAATCTTTTTTAATAACTAAGCTGCGTTGTCCAATTGACGTGAACGTTCAATCGAGGTTTGGTTTGAGATATATATTGAACGTTATTTCTGTAATTCTAGAACAGAGACACAAAATTAAAAAACACAATAATAAAGAATTTAAAATTACCAACTTACGGAAATTTTCCAACGCACCAAAATTTGATTAGAACAAATGAATAAATAAATAATGACTATTAACGATTCTGCAACATCAAGAAAAAGATTATCTCCATCGATTCAACCACTAGTATGGATTCAACTATTATCATCTGACTTCAAAATATGCTTTTTTTTAACTTACAGGGCGTATCTCAGCGAGTCTATGATGGCAATTAGTAAACAGTTTGTATTAGAAACCAAACTGCGTAAAAATGAGAAGCACCACTTGAGATTGGCTCTTATTAGAGCTCGTCAGTGATACTTATAAAAACAGTTTGTCTTCGGGTTGTCGACGCAGGAAAATTGCACGCTCCAATTAAGCCGGTTGAGAAAAACAACCCGAGAAGACGCGCTCCTGATAGAAATACGCAGACGAAACGTGCGTTCGAATCTATGCTAAATTATTTAAAATTTGAATCAAATCACTCCCCGCCAGTGCGGAACTATAGTGAGCAACGAAAAGGTTTGACAAACAATAGAAAAGGTGTGGCAGTCACGACAAATACAAATACAATCAAACAAACAAAATAGAAGATTGGCCGAATAGCGTTTCGCACTCCTTAGGTCGAGTTCAACTCTTTAACAGTCGCAATTAAACACAGTTTATGAATAGGTCGTGTCAAGTTTCTTTGCCCGCTCAGGCGTAGTTCGACTTTTCTGACGAGTCCGTCGCGCCCGGAAGTGTCTTTTTGACGATTGCGTGTTCCCAAAGTCCTCGAGGGGCGGTTTTTCCTTTCATGCCGGGCTCCAAAACAATCACGTAGTCGCCGACACGCAAATTTCGTCGTGATCGAAACCACTTGCTCCGTAGCATCAGAGATGGCGGCATATTTCTCAGCCACGATTCCCAAAATTGTCGTAAAAAAGCGTGGACGGCTTTGACTGACAATCGTGGATCGATATTTTCCAATGCATGAGGTTTGGCATTACGATGCTGTCCGTGTGGATAAAGAAGAGTGTTTCCGGTCAGCAGTTCTTCATCTAAATCGTCAGCTGAATCTGGGAACATGGGCCTAGAATTTATAAGATAGTTAGATTCGCTTACTATCGTTTCCCATTCTGGGTAAGAATATGATCGCTTGTGATAGTCTGTAGCACTGTCGAAAGCTTTTCGACAGCTTCTAATTAGCGATTCGACAACACCATTCATATCGCTGGCGAGCGGAATATTAAAATCCCACGAAAATTCAAATGTGGTACTTAGCGACGCCATGGTATCGCGAACAATTGATTCGTTCCAATTAGATATCCAATCTCGTAACGGTTTTTGAGCGCCCACAAACGTTTGTCCTCGATCACTGTAGGCATGGGATGGATGAACTCCTCGTTTGTTGATGAATCTTCTCCAAGCTAATAAAAAATCATTAGTGGATTGAGTTTCAGTTATTTTTAAATGGATTACTCTGGTTGTATTGCACACAATTACAAGGCAGGAGCCATTAATTACAACATTTCTAGTCTTTTTGATCTTTAAAGGACCAAAAAATCTAATGCAACAGATGAAAATGGAGCGCAATAAGTCTTAAATCTGAAAGCTGGTAGGTGTCCCATTTGTTGTTGCAGCAAGTTTCGTCTAGTAATTCGACAGCGAATGCACTTGGATGCGATAGATTTGAGTAGATTTTTTCCTCGAATAATATACGAGTATATACCTTGTTCTCGTAAATTGATAAGTACAACTCGGTAGCCCTGATGTCTGTAAGATTGATGCATGAATTCTGCAAATAGTCGTGTAATTTTGCTTTGCCATGGTAAAGCGATTGGATTTGCGATTGACTCGCTATTAAAAAAATTGTTCAGTCGACCGTGAATACGAAGTAGTTTAAATTGGTCATCAGTAAATACTTCTAAGTTTAATTTTTCTTTTGTTTTTTCTTGACTAGGGTCTCAAAAATAAGCAGAGTTTTGCTCTTCCTAATTCGGCTGCATTCAATTGCTCATATTGTTGTGGGAACATAAATCGCTTTAACCAAGCAACAACTCTGACTAGGCGTCTCCAAGACAAAATTCTTTTTGTTAAGAGATTTTCGAAATCAATGATGAGGTTGAATCTGTGTACATTCAAAAAATTTTTATTATTTTTACTCAGTTCTTTGGTAGACAAAATTTTATCGTGAATAAGTTCAGTAGGCTGTTTAGGCCAGTTTTCTTCGGTCTTCAAAAGAAATTGTGGTCCTTCTAGCCACGAAGAAAGTTTAGAAGCGTGCAATGGCTTAGTTAACGCGTCGGCTGGGTTCAGATTGCTTTGAACAAATCGAAAACAGGTTAAAGCGTTAGGTACCGAATCTTGTATTTCTTGGATTCGTGTTGAAACAAATGGCTTAAAACTATTAGCCGGCAATCTTAGCCAATATAGAACTGTAGCGCTATCTGTCCAAAGAAAGATTTTCGAAGTTGCTACCACTTTTATAACTGAAATTAGTAGCCGTGCGAGAATAACTGCACCCATCAATTCTAGCCTGGGAATGGGTTTTTTCTTTAGCGGTGCTACATAAGATTTAGCTGCCACAAAACGTAAGATATAATGCTCTTTAGCAGGCCATCGTAGCCAAATAATGGCACCATAAGCTTGTTCCCCTCCATCGCTGAAGCCATGAATCTCAGGAGGCCCTTGTGGTAAAGCTGGCGTGAGGCTACGCGGCAAGTGGATTCGATTCAAGTCGTAAACTTCTTCTGCCAATCAAAAATATTGAGTTTTAATCGAATCGTCAACTTCGTCGTCCCACGATAGTTTAAGCTGCCAAAGGAGTTGAAGCAATAAACGCAGCTTTAATGTGACTGGTGAGAAAACTCCAACAGGGTCCCATAACTTTGAAATGGCTGACAGAATTAAGCGTTTGGTTAGCCGAGCCTTTGTATTTAAAGGGATAACCTTAGGTGCAAAAGTATCAGAGGATTTATTCCATACGTGGTCTAAAACGTCTGTTTCTACGTCGGCGGGAAACTTATCCTCTAGTGAATTTGAGTGCCAACCTTTGACTGAGAATTTTCCAGTGGACAATATTTTTTCTACATTTTGTTTAGCGTAAACGGCTTTTTGTTCAGAGCAAACGAACTAGCTATGTCGTCCTCAGTTTGATGAATTGTGCTTTTAACGTGTCTAATAAAATTTGATTCAATTACTGCGTTGTCTGAACAAGCGCATAGTTTGCTTGGTTTTACTTTGCTTAATTCTGGCTCGTATAAAGAATGCATTTGATTTAGGTCATCTCTAGTTTGAATAAATTGAATATTTGTTATTTCGTTTAAATAAACATTATAACAATTTTTTGGGCCGAATAAATACCATCCCAATTGTGTTTCTGCGGCTGTCGGATTTCGAGTGGGTTCGTAGATATGCTGCAAGTAATTTAGAGGTGTTGTTAAACTTGCGTAATCAAAACCTATTAAAATATCCACGTCATTCGGTTGTTCTGGAATAAATTTTCTAATCGGTTTTAGAAAGGAATATTTTTCAAAGATTTCAGAGTTCACGCCAGGTAATTGATGGGCAGGTTGGCTAAGTTCAACGGCCGAGATATTGAATCGGGAAGAATGTTTGTCACATCGCCTAATCCATAAAGAGACAATAGCAGAGTCTTCACTGCAATAACCACAAATTGTTGAGGTTTACGATCGAGATTTAACTTTTTCACCATGTCGCGCCTGATGAGAGTTACGTCACTACCGGAGTCAAAAAGAGCAACAGCTCTGTGCCAAGTACCGTCACTGCCAAGCAATTCTACATAGGTTGATCGAGAAAACTAAAATTAGGTTTCTTATCTTGAGGTAAAGATGCGGAAATGGCATTCGCGTGGAACTCGGGAGCTTCTGCATTTAGAGATAAATGACTTGGTCTAGGGCTTTCCGCTGGAATGTCACGTGTCGAGTTGTTCAAAGCGCATGCTAGCAAGCGATGATGTGATTTGTTAGCGGCAAGTTTTGGGTTGACGGTGCATGGGAGCCAAACAGGTAAAACATCTATGAAGTCGTTTCATAGCATTGGTTCGCTCTTGAGGTGAAAGCTTTTTGAATTTGTCACAATCGACAAATTTATGACGAGAGACTTTGCATAGCAGACAGTGATCTTGAGTGGCCGAATTAATCACATTAATGATTGGTTTAGTTTTCCGACTAGCGTTTTGAGAAGTTTTAATGGAAATTCGCTCTTCTAACTCGGTTTCGCTTTGAAGAAACGAGATAAGATGGTCTACATTAGGCAACTCCTTTTGGTGTTCTTGATGTAACCAGCGTCTAACGTCGCAGCAAATTATCGGTTAATTTTTGTTCAATTAAATCAAGCGTTGAATGAGAAGATAGATCGGCGGCGCTTCCTTTGATTGGCGCGCGTAATTTTTAATTTTTTCTAAAACACGGCGCATTTCTTGTGGTGAATTAGAGGTCATTGGTTTTGTTTCTTTCAAATTCAGCAGCATAGCTCTTGGTATCGAATTAATTGGAATTCGTGCGTCAAGTCGATCCTAAACACCATTACTGTCATTTACAGTTGTACAATCTAACAATGAAGTCTATAGTTCGGTCGGCAAAACATTCTCATAAAGAAGATTGTTAGCTGTTCAGCATCGCTTACAAGGCCGGTTAATTGAAAATAATTTTTTAAGCAAAATTTCCAAGCATTGTAATTAACTATCTCACCGTTCCATTTTGGTACTGTTAAATCTCGAGGTTTAAACTTAGGTTTAGTTTCGAATTCTATAGATTTATTAGCTTCTTTTTCATCACTAATTCTTAAAAAGGCTAAATCAAACGCGCATTTTAAGTTAGACGCATCTTCTTCTTTTTGTTCGAAATCATTTTCGTTAAGTCTCTAAATCTTTCATAGCTTCTTCAAATTCATTTTCGGGCAATTTCATTATTTGATCGGATATAGATTTTAAATTTTCGCGAAGACTATGCAGTGTGTCTTGTAAAGATTCCCTTTTATCTTCAAACGCAATTTTATTTAGGGATTCATGCTTTAGGTAACCGGACAAAGTGTTTAACTTTCTGCTTACAGAAGTTTTCAATGCTTTTCTACGTGCGATTAATCTGCGGTATTGCTCCATTTTCGTGCGATTTCAAAATTTCAAAGTATATAGAAAAGGAACAAGCTCACCAGCGTCCAGTAGATAAGTAGAATAAGCGATAGCCGACTTCGTAAGATTTGATCCGGATAGATTCTCAAATTTTCCTTTTGATTAACTTTTGAAAGTTTCCAATTACTGATTTGAACTAATCTTTTTTAATAACTAAGCTGCGTTGTCCAATTGACGTGAACGTTCAATCGAGGTTTGGTTTGAGATATATATTGAACGTTATTTCTGTAATTCTAGAACAGAGACACAAAATTAAAAAACACAATAATAAAGAATTTAAAATTACCAACTTACGGAAATTTTCCAACGCACCAAAATTTGATTAGAACAAATGAATAAATAAATAATGACTATTAACGATTCTGCAACATCAAGAAAAAGATTATCTCCATCGATTCAACCACTAGTATGGATTCAACTATTATCATCTGACTTCAAAATATGCTTTTTTAACTTACAGGGCGTATCGCAGCGAGTCTATGATGGCAATTAGTAAACAGTTTGTATTAGAAACCAAACTGCGTAAAAATGAGAAGCACCACTTGAGATTGGCTCTTATTAGAGCTCGTCAGTGATACTTATAAAAACAGTTTGTCTTCGGGTTGTCGACGCAGGAAAATTGCACGCTCCAATTAAGCCGGTTGAGAAAAACAACCCGAGAAGACGCGCTCCTGATAGAAATACGCAGACGAAACGTGCGTTCGAATCTATGCTAACTTATTTAAAATTTGAATCAAATCATTCCCTTTGATCTAAAGTATCCAATTGTCTTCCCTGAAACCAGTCATCTTACCTACTTAATTATTCGAAATGCACATTTTAATCGTCGTCGTCGTTTGAAGGGCATCCACTCCAGGCCAGACACAAACAGAACTGGGGCCGAGGGTTTATCCTTTTACTACCCCAGACTGCTGCACTGCCTGGATCAGATGCTGGCAGTGATGTCATTAAGCCAGCATCGAGTTTCGTCATCCAAAACCGTCAGACCGCGTGCTCCATGTGGTGCCCGATGTATAGGGCACGCTGTTAGTACATGGTCTGCGGTTTGTTCTGAGGCGCCACACTCGCAATTCGGTGAAGGAGCGAGACCCCATTTGTGCATGGACGAATGGAATTGCCCAACACCAGTCCGCAGGCGGTTGAACTTAACCCAAGCTTCTCGGGGTAAGCCCATCCCAACCGGCCTGGCACTGGTCCCGGGCACAAAAGCACGGAGCCTGGAAGCACTTTCACAGTACTCCGCGTTCCATTTGTGATTTGTCCATTCAGAGGCGCGGATGCCAAGTCTGGCAAGGTTGTCCAAAAGATTCCGCGTACCTGGCACAAACGGGCGTCTGGATCTTAGTCTCACTTGGCCAGTATCTGAGGACCCACTTAAAAGACCATGCAAGATATGATCGGGGTCCAGAGATCCACGATAAGCCAAGGAGAGTGTCGCTCCCAGTCGGCGAAGCTCAGTTGGCTGGATGCCTGAAAGTACAGGTAGGTGGTCCGTTGGAGTGGGACGCAGGCATCCAGTAACTATGCGCAAGGCGTCATTCAAGACACTGTCAATGAGGCGAGTGTGAGCACTGCGACACCAGACTGGCGCACAGTACTCAGCTGTTGAGTAGACTAGAGACAAGGTGGCTATGCGTAGTGTTTTAGCACCAGCACCCCATCCCGAGCCCACGAGTCGCCTCAGCAGTGTGATGCGCGATGATAGTTTTTTGCGCAATGCCATTAAATGGTGACGAAATGTGAGCGATCTGTCCAGTTTAACCCCAAGGTAAGTAGGGGTTGGACAGAACGGTAAAAGTCTACTATTGTTGTAGACCTTTAGCTCACGTTTAGCCTCTCGGTTATTTAAGTGAAAGACTGCCGTCACCGTCTTAGTGTGACTGAGCTTCAACCTCCAAGTCTGGAGATACGCTGACAGTGTAGACATGTCTTGGCTTAATGTCCCCTCCAAGTCCTTCCAGTTTCCAGAAGAATGCAACAATGCTAAATCATCAGCATAAGCAAACTTTCTGAAAATCATGAATGGAAGATCGTACGTATAGATGTTCAATAGGAGGGGAGCCAAGACCGATCCCTGAGGAACGCCGTTTTCAAGACGGCGTAGCCTGCTTTGCTTGCTGTAACCGGTGGTAAGGGTGAAACTTTGATTTCGGACAAGCTCCATGATCATTTTGACCATGTGCTTATCCGGAAGAAGTTTCAGCAGCTTGCAGGTAAGGCCACGATGCCAGACAGTGTCATAAGCAGCTGTCAGATCGACAAATACGGCACCGGCCTTCTTTTTAGCCTCGAAAGAATCCTCGATGTTCTGCGTTAGCAGAACAACTTGATCTACGGTTGACTTCCCGCGTCGGAACCCAGCCTGCTCTTTAGGGAGCAGTGGATCGATTAATGGTTTAACGCGGGCGTAGATAAGCCTCTCGAGGATCTTGTAGGGGACACAGAGCAGAGATATCGGTCGATAACTCTTTGGATCCCCCACGGGCTTTCCTGGTTTTGGGATCGCGACCACAAGCGCTCTTCTCCAGATCTTGGGAATTTTGAGTCGGCGCAAACAGGAAGAAAGGAAGTCACGTAACCAGAACTTCAAAGCAGCTCCGGCATGGAGTATAAGCTCGGGGCAGATGGAATCAGGACCCGGAACTTTACCTGGTTTTAAGTGCTGGAGGGCAGTAGCAAATTCTCTCTGTGAAAAATTGTCAGAGATATTTACTGCGTCTGGTGTTGTGGCCCTCCAAAGGTCAGACACTTCTTGAAAGACAAGTCGAGATACTTGCGATCAACAGCCTCGTATTTCCCATTTCTAACCAGCTGAGATGCAATAGCATCGGCTGAAACGGGACAGTGACGAGGAGAGTGTCGTGACCTATTAGTAAGGTTGTTCAAAATACTCCACGCTTTTCGACTAGAGTGTGGGAAGTCAATGCTCCGAACTGCTTCAGACCATCGATCCCTCCGCTTTCTGTCAAGCTTGGCAAGCAGAGCTGTAGCAGCCAAACTTGAGTCGTCTCCCTGAGGAGACTGCAGAAAGGTTTTATAGAGGGATTCACACTCTGCATCCCAACACGGAATATAGTTATTTCAATACCCGCGTGGGATAGTCTTTTTGGCTGCTTTCTTAATGGTGTTACAGAAGTCCTGGCAAGCCGCATCCACATCAAGTGAATCAGGCGGCAACAAAGTCTTTGCGAATTTATTCGTCAAAGCAATTTAGTGACTCCGTTTGGCCTTGCGGAAGTTCCATCGCTTAACAAGCATGCTTGGCACTGCCATAGCAAACCTTGGTGGTGTAATAAGCGAGGGTCGATGTTGTGACCTGGGAAACTTCTCAAGGACACGTCTATCCGATAAGCGACTGTTTGGACCTACGCTAGCGAAAGCTAGGTCTGGATTGGTGCCAGTGTTCCAGCGGCCGGAATAAAAACTGGCAGCGTCCTTGGCATGGAGGGCAAGACAATTAATACTTGCCCAACCAGCCAAGCACTCACCGTCCGGACTGTTGTCGTCATAACCCCAGTCAGCATGACGACAGTTAAAATCGCCAGCGTACAGACAGGGGTGAGGAAACACTGGGAGATCCAGGGTTCGCAGTCGCGTTGGTGGTGGTTTGTAGACGTTGACTATTTTATAGCTATCAACGTCCACACACAGCCACTCGATCTCCGATGTCGGTGGAGATTGGTCCAAAAGCGTGTATCTCAGTCGCTCGTGGACAAACGTGGCAAGGCCATGCTTCCTGCTTAAAGAAGACCCAGCTAGTTGGTAGTGTGGTAGCACCAACTTCTCTGCATCAGTGCAGTGGGTCACCTGCAGTAGGATGACGAGTGCCTCAGACTGCATAGCGAAGTGATGAAGAACATTCATCTTGCTTGCAGTGAGGCCTTCGATGTTCAGCTGAAGAATAGTGAGTCTTTGGAACTTGTTGGCAATGTGCCCTGAAAAGGGCAGTTTTATCCTGGCATTGCCCCGTCCTGAAAAGGACGTTTGCCGACTAGCAGACCCACACTGAACATCGGAATGGGTGGATACCCTTCCGTTTTGGTAGGTTCGGTTTCGGTCTGTCATTTTAAAATCAATGAGCAGACTTACTCACGGCCCAGGCTGCGTGAAAGCACCTACCATCTGGGCCCACATTTTAATCACATTTTAATCTTGTGGGACATAGTGGGGTAAATACTACAATAACCCTTATTTACCTAGGATGTTTTTTCTGTTGACTACCTACAGCTGGCGCAAAATGACTTAGGACCTTTAACAAAATTTCCATTTTATTATATGCTATAAAACCTTACATCACATTAATCTCACAACTCTGCTTTTATGATTGTGATTCATTAATACATTAACAAAGGGTCAGTGTGGAAATTAACAAAGGGTCAGTGTGGAAATAGAATAACACAATAATATTATTTTTGCTTCACAATAATATTAGGAGGTTAATTTATTTAAAGAATATTAGATATTAAAGTTTTTAGAATGCCTGGAAAGTATACTAGCAGTGAGGAAATGGCTAGAATTCTTGCCTGGAGACAAGAGAAAATTTCCATTAAAGAAATATGTGCTCGTAGTAGAAGAGCCAAGTCAACAGTAATGAAGCTTCTAGCCTCAGCCAAAGGGCTTCCTCCCAATAAAGTCCCCAAGCACAGATTTGGAGGTGGACGAAAAAAGAAGACATCAAACGCGACGGACACTTTAATAAAAAGGGAGGTGCAAAAAAATCCACGACTGACAGCCCTGGAACTAAAAAATTTGCATCCAGAACTGCTGGAAAATGTTGCCGTGCGCACCATACAGCATCGCCTGCAAAAAGGCTTGGGCTTGCCTAGTCGCAAAGCTGCTAAGAAGCCTCTCTTAACAGAACGAATGAAAAAGCAGCGCATTGCATTTGCAAAAAAATACATTCACTGGACGCCTGTGCAGTGGAAAAGAGTTATGTTTTCGGATGAGAGTAATTTTCAAGTGTTCCGAGTGGGATCCCCTATGGTTCGACGCCCTCATGACTCTAATAGATTTACCCTAGGTTCACAGTCCCAACTGTAAAGCACCCGGATTCAATCATGGTATGGGGAGCTTTTTCTGGGGAAATGGGCAGGGCTGGCCTGTATTTCTTGCATAAAAACAAAAAAATGAATAGCGATCAGTATGTAAAAGTGCTGGAGGAGCACATGCTCAGCATGTTTCACATTCACAGCTGTGAAGTCTTCATGCAAGACAATGCTCCATGCCATAAGTCCAAAAAAGTTACGAATTTTCTCCAACAGCAAAAAATAAGAGTGCTTGATTGGCCTGGTACAGTAATAGCCCGGACTTAAATCCAATAGAGAATTGCTGGCAAAAAATGAAGAACATCATGAAACAAAAGCAAACACCAAACTTGGAGACCCTAAAACTTGAGCTCATGAGAGTCTGGTGCCAAAAGATGTCACTGGATTATTTTCAAAATTTGAGCAACTCCATGCCCAAACGCCTGCAGATGGTCATCAAAAAGAAAGGAAATATGACAAAATATTAAACACCGTGTTTTTGTTTAATAAAAATTGATAAATACGATTGTGTTTTAACTTGAAAAACGGTTATGTCCTAAGTCATTTTGCGCCAGCTGTAAGGGGGTCCTCGGAGGACCCTAAGTTTACATGTCCAATAATCTTAATAGACAGTAGCTGCGCAGTTGATTTTTTAATATGTTGGAGAAAATCTATTCTAGTTTAGTCAAATGTCTTTACTTTTAATATATTTGCTATTAGTCTCTTCTTATTATGCATAAAGTTGGAGGTCGTCAAATTTTCGTTGTTTGCTTTGTTTGGCGACATAATCAAATTAGTCACGGTCTGCTGCAAAAACAAATAACTGCTGCGTGACGCAGTAATCTTGACAAACACAGCAAGACGTTCAAAACGTTTTCTGACTTACCTCATGATTTTTATATACAAAAAGTGTACAAAAATCATGAGGTAAGTAAAAAAAATAGCCTGCTACACTAAAACTACCCATGGATTTGCTCAATAAAATACCAAAATATTCAGGAATAAATTTTAGGAAAAGTCATAAAATTTTAGGTTTTTATCATCCGAACTTTTCGAGTTATAACGTTTTTATATAAGGGGGGATCCTTTGAGGTCCCCCCTTAAGTAAAATAGGGTTAAATTGTTTTTGTCAAAAACTCTGGATAGTGAACGCTAGAGTTACGTGTTCGAAGAGTGGTAAGTAATTGCGTGACCTGTAAAAAAACAACTCGAATTTAGAGCACCATTACATGGCCGACTTGCCAGTTGCAAGGTTTCATATCCATCAACCTCCCTTCTCTCACGTAGGTATAGATTTTTTGACCCTTTGTTGGTGAAGGTGAAGAGATCAGAAACCAAAAGGTATGGATGCTTCTTTACATGTATGAAGACGAGAGCGATTTATCTAGAATTGGCACGAGACATGTTCTTTTCTTCGTTCATCAATGTTTTGCGAAGATTCGCAGCCAAACGAGGGTCTCCAAAACATATGTATTCCAATAATGGTTCTAATTTTGTCGGAACAAATAAACTTCTGAAAGACTGTTTTTCGGATGTAGAAAACAGAGCAATCAACAATTATTCGCCGCAGAATAGTATCGTTTGATTCTTTAATCCTCCCCAGGCTAGTCATACGGGCAGTGTCTGGGAAAGGATGATCCGCACTGTAAGAAAAGTTTTACTTGCTGTGATACCTAGGAGAATTTAACTGATGATGATTTTTATACAATATTGTCCGAAGTCGAATTTATCGTCAACTCGCGTCCACTGACTGATGTTCCTTTGGAAAAGGGCGAAGAGACGCCATTGACACCGAACCATTTTCTACAAATGAATTCCTTTGTTGCTCCCCCCTGGTATTGCAGTAAAAGATAGAGACTGCTATTCTCGTCAGCGTTACAGAATTGTTCAATATGTAGCTGACAAGTTTTGGAAGCTCTGGATAATTGAGTATCTTAGAATCATCCTGAACAGAACAAAGTGAAAAAAAACAGAGAAACCTTTCTCTAAGGGATATCGTTCTGCCACAAGATGTCACATATCCAAGAGGGCAATGGCGTTAAGTAAGATCATCAAAGTTTTTCCTGACAAAACAGGACTTGTAAGAACGGTAATCGTTTAAACAAGTAAAGGTAAGTTTAAAAGGCCCATTACAAAGTTGTGTCTTATTCTGCCAGTGGCCCAGGGTTATGATCAAACTTAGTTTTTTCCCCTTTTGGGTTTCCGGCGTTTCATGGCATGCGGGGGGAGTGTTAGAATTTCCTCGTATTTGTGTTTATTGTATTCCAATTTGTTATGTGTTTTATTTATTTGTTTGTTTTATTTATTTATTTGTTTATTTTGTTTGTTTTTTTGGTTTTATTTTTGTTGTTGTTTTATTTATTTTGGTATTTGTTTTATTTGTTTGTTCTTTTTATTTTTGTTTGTGTTTGTTTTTGTTTGTTTGTTTTGTTTTTATTTGTTTGTTTGTTCATTTTATTCTATTTATTTTGACAACACTAAAAGATTACTATAAATTCAATCGCGCTGATTTGTTCGGTCTTTTCACCGTTTGGAAGACTTATTACATAATGTTGTTATTTGCCGGTTCAAAAATCAATTGGTAAGCTAATATTTTATTTGTTTTTTAATAACGTAATTTGCATAACTTGGATTTGGATAACTTTAATTTTAATTTGTGTTTGCCTTATAAATGTTGTATTTTTTCATTTGATTTACGCCGTGCCTTTTAATTTAAAATAGAAAACATTTCAAATCGTTACAAATCATTGTAAACTGAAGTGTATGTTATTCAACTCAAACAGCGACATGTATTAAAGCCTTCAGCAAAGCCACGACTCTTCAGCGAAATGTTGGAAGAGTCCCAACATTAACGGAAAAATAAATTAATGAAAAATGTACCACAAAGTGTTTAGTAGATCAAATTTTTAACTTTGGATATTGCCTAAAAAACATAAATGAGAGTCCAAAGCTTCCATCCCAATTAAAAAAAGGCTTTTGTCTGAGACTGTTGAATAAGCTATTAAACGCCTTTTTATTTGCAGGCTGATAAATCAAACTACTAATTGTTTCTTTGTGCTGATGAAAAGTTTAACATTTATTATTTTCGAAATTTTATCATCAGTAATGAGTAAATATTTGTGTGGTTTTGTAATTGGAACTATTGTCAACTTTATTATTATTATTATTAGTTTATTAACAACTGAATGGTCAAATTCTTCCGGATTATGGGAAGGTAAGCTGATTAAGTGCAATAACTAAAAGGTTTTATTTATCAAATGCTTAAAAATAAAAACTGTTTTATTACACCAAAAGCATTAATTGTTTTTCCGTAAAATTTTTTTTGGATCGAAAGAGTTGACAACGAACACTATAATTTGTTACTGCTACTTCGTACTGGTAAAAGGTTTTCATCGGCTAATCGAGAAATGGATAAGCATTTTACGTTACCCATCGATCCTTTTCAAATTTGAACAAATGGTCCAGACACCATTCCTTTGGTTTAAATAAATTTTTAACAATTTCATTAGAAAACAATGCCATCAAATGATGTCATAATTACCATAAATTATTTGGCCGCCCAATATAACTAGTGAAACCAATCGTAGTTTGCATAATCCTGTCTTACCCGCTGGAGTAGCTATATGAGCAGAGCCGTAACTTCGTCAATTGGGGCCCCGGTGCAAACATCCATTATGGAGCCCAGTGGCGTGCGGTGACCATTGAGACTGACCATGCACTTGGTATGCCAAAGCTGGTCGTGCAAATGGGTACTTTATGGATAGTTAATGGGTAGGACATGCAATATTTATGGGTAGTGTAGGACAAAAAACTTTGTGGGATTTTAAGATATTTACCAATTTTTCTCCCAAAATCATGTTGTTCACAATAAAAAATAAGGTTTCCACTGAAAATCAGACTCAGATTTTTTACTTCTCTTTTCTAAATGATGGTGTTCTCTAAAAAAAATTCTTCACCTGAAATCAGTCCCAGATTTTACACTTTTTATCCTAAAATTGTAGTGTTCCCTTTACAAAGAAGTCTTTCATCGATATCACCCTCAGATTCCTTACTTTTCGTCCCAACATCATAGCGTTCTCCAAAAGAAAAAACGGTCTTTGCCTCGGATTACCTCACCTTTCTCTAATTTCGTCCCAAAGCAGCGGTGTTCTTTATTTCGTTCAGAAATAAAGCTTGTTGGTCATGCAAAGTGCAAAGCATGACTTGCATGCCCTGAACGAGCGCCACTGGTGTAGATTCTAAACAAATTATAACAAGTTTATTTTTAGCATAAACATTTTACAATAAAACGTAGCACTGTGGGGCCTTCTTGTTTAGGGGCCCGGTGCAGTGCACCGGCATCACCGGTGGTAATTACGGCCCTTTATACTAGTGGTTTTCCACCTTTTTCATACCGTGGCCCACTTTTCTACCCAAGATAACTTAACAATTACTTCGGTGAAAAGAATTCAATTTTTGTCGGAAAAATCTGGTGATATCCAAAAAAAAAGGTTTTACTTGGAATTTGTCTCCGATTTCTCAAGTTTTGTCCCAAAAACATAGTGATCTCTGAAAAAAAGGTTTTCATTTGGTAATTGTTTCCGATTTCTCGATTATAATTACATTATTATACAAGTCTCATATTGCTTTCATTCTGACTAATGCTATGAGGCCCACTAAAAACAGCGCTCAGACTCACCGGTCAAAAATCATAAGTTATACTACAGTATATCAAGGGTGGGCAAAGTTTTCAATTAAAGAGCCACATTTAAAAATTCAAAAGTGCTGGAGAGCCACAAATTTTCTTGGAGGTATTAAGGCAAATACAGTAAACAAAGCAAGTTTTCATTAAATTATAAAAACAAATACAATTTTACACGATTTACAATTTTTCCGAGATTTTACCAGCATTAGATCTATTGTGGGTTTTCACTTTATTAACCAGCTTTTGAAAATTTGGGTAATATGAAGTCAAAGCGGTGTGAATTGATTTTCTCAAGTCTTCATTTGTTAGACTTGCACAATATTATGATTTTACAAATTTTATTACAGAGAAGCGAATCGGAAAGGAGTAAGAGTTATTTGGTTTCCTTTATTCTGATGTTATCAGCATGTCTCGGCAGGCGAGAAATAAAAGAAAGAAAGATAGCGGTCAATTTGCTCACATTTTAACTGTAGTGTAAATCAGAGGTCGGCAACCTTTTTTGCACTGCGGCTCGATTTAAAACTTAAATTTTTTTGCGGACTGGTCTAAAAAAACACAGATGTTCAGAAATGAAAATTGGTACAATTCATATCAGTTCTTACAAAATTGATTTAATGAGAGCCTTGAGCTGGTTTTACCACAACGAGACACTCCCACCTAGGAATTATGGAACTCAATGACACCCTCAATGTGTATCTTACGTCTAGCCTGTTTCGCAGTTTTGTCTTTGTTGTTGTCATCACAGAAAATCCCCACTCGCATAAGTTGGATGTGGAAAATGGCAGCAAAGTTTTAAATGTTTTTCTGGAAAAGTCAGGGTATTCTGGCAAGACTTTCATCCAAAATCTTGGTAGAGTCGTTTTATTAAAAATATGTTTCAGGCAACCATTATTTGCAGTTTCCCGCAGCTTATCTTCTTGTATACAAGTAAGGTCGATTCACCTGGTTTAAAAATAAATAGATTACGGATCCATTTCTTTGCAGTTTAATGTGTACTCGGAAAATAGCACTTGAACTCTTACAAAAGAACGCGCAAGTAATTGCTCACAAGTAAGGTCAGAGAACGCTTGCTTAGGTTCGCTGTCTTTCAAAGTCTCTGCTAATATTTGAAACATGTCAAATAGGCAATCATTTTGTTTACGCGCTGCTGGCACAATTTCAGTTTGTCTTTGAATACAAACACTTTATCTGCCAACTTGAATACAGTTGTCATTTTGCCTTAAAGTGAAAGATTTAGTGTTAAGCTGATTGAAGGTGTCACACAAGTAGACAAGTTTGAAAATCCATTTTCATCACTAACTGTGTTAGCAAGATCTGAATTTTTTTCTAAGAGAAACCTTTCAGTGGTTCTCGTAATTCAAACACTCTGCTCAATGATTTTCCTCTGGAGCCACCTTACTTTTGTGCTACGTAATGCAAATCGCTTCTTCGGAGAAAATTGGATTATTTTTTGTGGCCTAATAAGTCGTAGCTGACAACAGCGAGGAAATGTGATATATTTGACGCTTATAACAGATACTACTTATAGATTTTTTTAACTACTTATAGACTTTTTTTTATACTATAGATAACTACATATAGATTTTTTTAAATTAAATGTAATAACCTGTATCCGTTCTAAATGACCTAAATGCATCGTCCTAATTAAATAATTTCAATGTGACCTCGCTTTGGCAGTGATCTGCACAAGGGGATAAAATTGATTTTTATTGTTAATTTCGTCGTCCGAGCCACGTGGCCCGATTCGGGTTTATTATAAATAAAGAGATTGCTCTCATCGGACAGTAACCAGAATTTCGCTCAGAAAACAATGACCATTGTATTGTTTTATGCTGTATTGTGTTCAGTAGCTGCGCGTGTGAAACCGCAGATAAAAAATAAATTCAATCCTCTCCTTCATATTCAAGTTACAGCTACATTTTTCTGAATCGGGCGTCATAGAATTACGCATATTAAATAAGGGTAGATTGTAACTGGGAGGGATTTTGCTGACCTTATTTAAACAAGTTCAGCACTAGACGGATATAACTATTGAATTACTTAAATCGTCGGACACGTCAGCATTCTCTCAACGAAGAGTGAATTCAAGAATCGCGAGTCATTCCATTATCAACAAAAAAATTGAATTTACTCTTTTCTACCAAAAATTGAATTTAATCTCTTTCTTTTTCTCCAAAAATTGAATTTATAATTTAGTCTTTGAACTATTTTGTATGCAAGAGAAAGCATTTATTCTCTGCTTCCATGTCCTCTTATATCTGCTCAAACAGCCGCATGTGTGAGCTTAATTAGGCTGATTATTTTAACTATATCATCAAATACACTATTAAATTCAGGTGATATTTTTCGGCTCCCCAGCATTTTCCTGTGAATGACACAATGAGTGGCCTCGCACTTTGATGCGACTTTTTTAATCCGAATAGTCAAACCAGACAGACGGCCAATCACGACTGCAGCCCCATCCGTGCACACTTCGACACAAAAATAATAGTTCAGTTTTTCTGCGAAATAATCGTTCAGAGACTTGAATACCTCGGAGGTTGTGGGATTTTTTGGCAATAACACAGAACATAACATGTCTTCATGAATATCCTATTCATAAAGATATCAAACAAAACTAGTGGCACAGCTCTGCTTGTAATATCGGTTCACTCATTGAATCATATGATGAATTCCTCTTTTAGCTCGCAGCAGTGCGAACCGAAACAGGAACATGTGCTATCTTTTTAGCTGCCGTTTCTCCTAAAACTTCACGGCAAATATCAATACGCGCAGGTAGAATCAATTCTTCACCAATTATTAGTCTTAGCGATGTGGTAAGGCACCAAATACAATGCGCTTAGTGCATTTAAATTTGATGATAAAGCAGTCCTCAATAATCGCTTTTCTCATTCGCGATCACGTTTTTTTTCTTTCGAAAAACTGCAAAGGTTTATTTTCTAAATGGGGGTGCGTAGTCTTCATGTGCCAAAGTAGTTTTGAAGGCTTCATTGCGTCCTTTGATGACTTGCAATTGTAAATCAGGCAGAGTGGACAAGGTGCTCCGGAATCACCAGTGGAAGTAAATCCGTACTTTAAGTACGACTCATTATATTGACAATTAAAACAACCTTTTCTTTTTATGTGGCTCTAGGCCTCGTCGTCCACGATGTCAAATTCTTGAAATAGTGTCGATCCATTCCCAAAAAACTCAGCATTGATGTTTCTTTGTACTCATTTTTATCACACTACAAACTTAAATGTTAGAAACAATACATCTACGTGATCATTCAATAACGTGTCTAGACGGTCACTATCTTCAAAAACCTCTGTTGGTCACTTTTGAGACTACTTTCAAAGACCTCTGCGTATGGCTGAAACAAGACGTATACGCCCGAATGCACTAAAAGTTTTAATTGATGCACTGAAAATTTGCTTTGTTACTTTGACATTGTTGACTGCATTATTTTGTAAAATTTGCATTATTTCATCACAGGATACTAAAAATCAAGCTATCAAGTCCCATTTTCATAAAACGTTCAAAAATATACGGCCCGGCAATAAATCCCTCACAGACCGGCACCGGGCCGCGGCCGATGAGGGATTTATATGGGATGCCGGCCTCTATAATTCGACTTAGCTCCTAAATAAAAATCTTCGTTTGACCCAAATTCAACTGTGAATAACAATTGTGCATTGTTCGATTTCGTTATTATTGTTTAGCTAGAAGAGCCGCAAACGAAAGGTCGGCGAGCTACATGTGGTCCATCGTTGTACTATATACTGTATTGTGCAATACAATATCGATTACTTTTTGTTTTTGATAACAATATATCAAATGTCAATAATCCGTAAATTTATTAAATAAGGCTGGTGTATTTGTCAAATTTTTTATTAACTTTTGAGCAAAAGTTGTTTTTTAGGTGATTACCGAGTACTTCTAGCTTGGTTCTTAGTGGGTGCTGCTATTTGTTTGTTCTGTGCTGGGGCAGTTAGTGTTTTGCTAATGTGCAACAAAGGAAATCCGAAATTCGTTGTCGCTTTCTTTGTTTTAGCTGGTTAGTCGGGTTTTCATTAATTTGTTAGTTGCATTATTAATAATTTTAATTTAAACGGCAACACACTAATGTTGCAGTTGCAGCTATTTTTTCAACAAAACTATTCGAATGATTTAATAATTGGTAAATGTTAAATTAATATGCATCGTTTACGTAAATTTTTGCTTTCTGTGAAGTTCACTTTTATCAACAAAAATTTTTTGTTATTTTTAGAAAAATCAACACATATTCATTATGAATACCAAAATGTAAAAGCATAAGACAAAATTAAAACTTATCCCATTTGATTATTTTAAGAGAATTAGCGCTAAAGTTACGTTACCACGGCTTTATTTATAGTAGTTTCGAGAAGTTTTCATTTTAACCCGTAACTTATCAACTAACTTAAAAACTAACAAAAGCTACCTGTTTTAATAAGCAATCAAGATATTATTGATTTTAACGCAATTGTTTCCTATACTATACATACCATTAAAAAAGTTGCAAAAACTTTGACTCTCTTTCAAACAATTTATTTAACTTGAGAGCTATAATTTACAAAAATTTTTAAAAGTTGTTAATTAAGCCCACACGATCATAATGAAACATCAGCTATTCAACTAGTTGATACATTACAGAATCAAATTTAAAATGTAGACTAGCTTATTCAAAAAATCAAACTGAATATTGTGTCAGATAGTCACCTGAGTGACTCGACAGTTTACCCACCCACAGTTTATCAAACGAAATTTTTTCAAAACTCTTTGATGGCCGCATATGGCTCAACGGTGACCCGTAAACTCCATCAAAATCAATTAAACATAGGGTAAAAATTATGATTAGAGCAAAGATAGGGAACCTTTCTTGAAGTAAAAACCATATTAGCACTCCTTACTTTTCAAAAATGTTGCGGTTTTACTATACCTGAACACGCCAGTTTTATTACATCAGTTTTTTTTAACAATAGTTGACGTAGTAATTACGTTTGTAATTTCTAAGAAAATGGAACTCATTAAAATAGAAAATTTTTAAAACATGTTCATTTTTTAACATGACATCTTTGAGATTGCGTTTGTTGAACCGCATTTAGAGATTTAGTTTTCATCATTATTTATCGCAATAAAATATTGTATCTTTCATTAACCATTAAAGGCTTTGTTTTCTTTCAATGTTTTTTAAAAATTTCTTAAGCATGGCAGGGACTGCAATTAATTTTTTTTCCTTAATTGAAATGCACTGATTTGACGACTATTTTCTGAGACAGCCATTTAGAACAACAAACGAATTTATTAATAAATAATTTACAGTTATGTAGATTTTATTAGTGCAGCTATAGGGGCGCCAAAAAATTTATTGGCGGAAGGGGTAATTCTAGAAAAAAAAACACTCCTTAAATAAAAAAACACTTTTAACCAACTCAAATTTTAGAGTTTTAGACAAAATTTTGACGGAAAGTGAAAACCAAAAAGAAACTAAAGAAACAGTTTGTCGTACATTGCAGTCATTCTCAAAACTTTTCGTCTGACACTCTTCAGAAGAAATCGTAAGAATAAAGAAGAAACAAGCCAAACTGAGTTATAGAAGAAGAGAACTTTCATTTGTCAAGAGTCTTTGGAAAGTAAAAGAATTCCGAAACATGTACTTACCAGTCAAAGTAGGTTTTCTTTCACATTCTGGTGAATCATGCACATTCAAATTTTTGCCTTTCTACCCATACGTTTAAGAAGGGAAAAGAGTCTTGATTTATTTTTCATGAGTAAACTATAAAAAAAACGGAAAGAATTGAGAATAGAACTCCCAAACATGCAAAATTAATCTTATTGGTAGATTGGTTCATAGGAAGTTCACAATCTGCTCGAAAAGCAAATTGCAAAAGAATTTGAATAAAATTCTATTTAATGGCTATCCGCACACGCAATTAATTATACTTTTATATGAAAAGTTAAAAAACAAAATATCAACCCGGTCTACAAAGCGGAAAAATGTCCCGATTAATCCTACGCTCTATGGGCAGGAGCTAGTTTGACAAGATTGAAAAAAACAAATCAACCACGGCAGTCAAACACTGCTACTTTGCTGTCGAATCACGTGTTTTATTTTTATCATCAGACAGTTTTAAGACAGACATGCTATCTTTTCATCATTGAAATAATGTTGTCCACCATGAGTATGCCAGTGTGATAATCGATACATTGGTTGCATGTCCCAACGCTTGCAAGAATGTATTAAACAACACAATCCCAAATCTATCACCAAACTTCTTGCATTGCAAAGTCGCGAAAAATTTTTCTCGCCTCTGCAAATTAGTTGTAGTATCTTCCAATGTCGCTCATTTCACTAGTCTGCCATTGGCCAGCATCGTTTGGACAACACGCAATGTCCTCTAATCACAGCCACAATAGATTCTTTATTCGTGTTTCAGGTCATTTTACCTTTTACTTTTCTGGTCTAGATACTACTTTTATCAAATATTTTAATGTATTCTCTGAAAATAAAAAGATTTGTTTATATCCTAAAACTCTTTTAACTTTTTCTCTTCTCATTGGCCAATTGCTGTTGACCAATAAGAGCTCTCTTTTTTACTTTATAGCTCAGCTAGGCTGGTTTCTCTTTATTCTGACAACTTCTAAAAATTGAAATTCAAACGGCATTACTGCCCCTCTGTGCCTTTTTTCAAAAATATTTCTGGGCAAGGTGGGCAGTTTCCGCAGTCCCTTTCCAATTTTGGTGTGTCTTAAAGGCAACCAGGAAAATTTTAAAATAAGTCAAGAAAATTTAATAAGTTTTTCTTATCAACTTTCTTTCAACTGTATGAAGGAAGTTAAATGAGAATTTCTTGAATAAAACTCTTTTTACAATTTGTTATTCTAACCAATAATTTCAAAGTCTGAAAAGCATCAACATCAAAAATAGCAACATTGTTACCAAAAAAGCAATCAGGAATTAAATAAGTAACTAATTTTAAAGGCATTAACATACAAAATACTTTGGAGCAGCATTCAAAAAGCACTTTCAAAACGGACCAATCAAAAACGTCTTAAAAAAGTTAATTTTGTATTAAGATTTGCAAAACATTCGACTGATTTGGAACAAAAGTAAATGAAGACATTAAAATTATAATTAAAAAAAATATAGATGTAGATGCAAATAATATCTACACAAGAATGCAAAATCCTCTGTCAAACAGCTGTTTCGGTTATTGAAGTCTTATCCATGACAGTTTGCTTTTGCAAAGAATAAAGTCAAAAAGGAAAAAAAGTGAGAAAAATCTAATAATTTATTATTGAAAACTACTAAAATCAGATCATAATAACCAAAATAAATAATATTTTATTAATACCGAAACTTTTTCAAAATTTTTGCTGAAGCAACATTTCTGTGCAAATATCAATAAATATCAATGAAGTGCAAACATCAATGAAACAATTATTTTAAAAGTGTGTTTAAAATGATAGGTCGTGTGATAAAAGAAATGTTTTTTTGCAAAATACATTTACGCATTACTAAACAAAGTTTTGGCCTCAAACATTTTATTACAACAAAATTTTTTAAGTTCCAATTAAGGAATAATTTTCCGCGCTCGTGTAATGAGACCCTGCGTGTTTTACACACTAAAGATTTTTAAGATCACACAAGTGGGCAATTATTATTTTTATTTAACAATCAGTTTTTATAAACCATGCTACTCGTCCCATAAAACCAGGTTTAAACTGTTCGCAATTAATTTTTTATACTTTTAAAAAAATTCAAATATAGTTTAAAATTTTATTCGTGATTAAAAGTTAAAAATTTAACAAAACTAACAATACATTTTGCTGATCCTCAAAGTTTTAAAAGCCCTGGTACTTACTCTTTAGTTAATAGCATATAAAACTTTTCATTAATTAAAAGTATTTTTTCAAATTTTGTAGATATTCTTCTTCTTTTTTCGATGATTTATTTCAGCGTAAAGTCAAATGGAGGATTTGGTTATTCTTATTATCTTGGATGGGCGGCGCTTATATTCGGATTTATACTTTCTTGTATGTCTTCATGTTTCAGGGACGAAGAAACCAGAGCATCGTTGAAAAGAATTAATTGCATATGGTCATTCTTATCAAAGATACCTTGTTAGACATTTTGTGAAAAAATTTGTGGGCACTTTGATTTTTTTTATACAAAACATTAAAATACTCAAACAAAAATAGGAAAAAACTAATTGTAAATAACTTAAAACATAAATGCAAAAATCTATTGACATTGGCCTCTTCTTATAATTTTTTAAAAGTATGTAATATACAAAATTACTCTTATGTCTATTTTTTGTTCTTGCATATTTAAGTTCTTGCATATTCTTGCACTTCCCCCATAAATAACATACATGGTAGTTTTTCAGTGGTAGCTTTAGTAATATTAGATTGCTCTATTCCTCTCCGCAACAAGGAATGCTGATAAACGTTTTTTTATACTGTAGACCTCAGTTAACCCGGATTCAATTTGACAGGCAAAATCATCCGAATAGGCAAAATCCGGATAATCTTAAGCTTTTTATTAGAAATTATATACCTAGACCTTGTTAATTCGGATTTGGTTGATGCGTAATTTTTGCTTAAGTCGGATAAAATAATTTTCTATGTAGTAATTCTTAAAAAACTTCGCATTATTCGGACTTCACTTTATTCGGATGATTTTGTCTTATTGAATCCGAATTAACCGAGGTCAGCTGTATATAGAAAATTATGTACACTCTCACCTGTATCCGATTTAAGCGAAATTCCGCCTTAAACGAATCCGGATTGACCGAGATCTACCGTCAACAAAAAGTTTTAAAAGATATGTAACATCAACTTCTTTCAGAGGAGTATTTTTCATCATAATTTAGTGACTCGTGATTCTGCCAAAAATTGTTTTAAGAATTTTTTCACAAAAAAAAGTGATTAATTAGGTATTGATATTACTAGGAAATTTACCAAATATGAACTTTTTTAAAAATGTATGGGCAATAACCAAAATCAACTTAAATTTACAATTCTTAACAAGTTCATTGATCATGAAGCTATCGTTAAGGTTAAGTCATCTATGACAAACAAGCAAAATGTTTTCAAAATTGGTCATTTTTATGGTCAAAAGCACAGAAAGTACAAGACTAGACTTTTTGATTAATATGAAATCTGTTACGTTTTTTTTTTGTTTTTTTTAATAAAATCTAATTAAATTTTTTTGCCTTTTTTGCTGAATTAATTAATTTGATGGTAATTATTGTTTGTGCAACAAAATAAATTTCTGTATATATTCTTTTAAATATCATCTTTTTTGTTACAGAACAATATAATGTAATATTTAATAGTTTCTTGTACAGTATGTTATGTTGTATTTAGCGCATATTTTCTCATCAATAAATACAGTACATATCAAACACGGAAAATTTAAACTTAGTTTAGTGAGTTACCTTTTTATATGTGTCCAAAATAGGATACATTGGATAAGCAATTAGAGTGTAAAATTTTTAAAAAATGCATAGAAAAATTAAAAAACAATCATAGCTGATAGAAACGTGATTACTTTCTAAAATTTACAGTGTTTTCAATATTTATTGACCACTATTTTCCTAATGAAAACAATCCCTTTCGGAAACATTTTATAAGTTTAAGAGAGAAGTTAACCAAATTTCGCTATATTTCAAAATAAATTGCTTTGAATACTATTTAAATAAATAATTTAAGCTTGTTATTCGCTTTAGTTTTATGAAAACTCTATAGAGAGAAATATAACTTTTATAGAGAGAAAATTTGAAGATGTCGGAAAAGGCAAAAGATGATTTTTTCCAGAGTGAATGGAATCGACTCTGCGAGAAGGAAGAGTAAAAGAAAGAGCGGAAAGCAGAGCAAAAGAAATTAGAACTGGAGCTTCAAGAGAAAGAAAAGGAACGACAAATAATGCTTGAAGAGAAAGAGAAGGAACGACAAGCAATGCTTCAAGTAGAGCGGGAGAAATCAGAGCAAAAAAAATTAGAACTGGAACTTCAAGAGAAGGAGAGAAATCGAGAATTAGAACTCGAAAGGTTGAAATTTAAATCGGAGCAAAGAAAAATGGAATTTGAAGAGAGAAAAATGCAGATGGAATTGGAGAGGTTGAGATAGGAACGAGAAGCCGATCGCGCTGCTGGAGAAGGAGGAGAAGCAAATCAGGCAGGGGGCGCGCGTGTTGCTTTTGGAGGAATAAGGTCCCCTGACTCATTCTTTTATTGTTGCAAACATTAAACATGCTATTCTTGGTTTGGATTTTTTGAAATTGCACAATTTTATAATTGACACAGCTGCAAGCACAGTTGATATTTTAAATTCTACAAAGGAAAATATTTTAAACTGCATTGCCCAGCATTGATTACAATATACATTCATATGAGGATATTCTAAACATGTTTCCTAATCTTGTATCTGGACAAATTAAAGTGAAAAAAAAAACACCCTTTTAAACATGTATTAGAAGTTGATGGATCCCCAGTAGCCTTTCGACCGAGAAGACTCAATTTGGAAAAAACAAATGCTCTCAATAAAATTTTAGAGGACATGCTCGAAAAAAATATTATTAGTCCAACTTCCAGCCCTTGGGTTTCACCAGTACATTTGGTTAAAAAAAGAATGGTTCCTTTAGGTTGGTACATGATTACAGACTTATCAATAAACGTTGCAAAAAACAAAATTATCCATTACCAAGGTTAACAGATTTTACTCAACAAATTCATGGCGCAACCATTTTTTCTTCATTAGATTTAAAAAGTGCTTTTTGGCAACTGGATGTCCGCCCCACTGATAGACAATTTACGGTTTTTACACTCATTGTGGTAACTTCATGTACAATAAATTTCCACAAGGTTTAACTTATGAGAGCAGCAGCTTCCAACATTTTATCAATCATGTTCTAGAAAATACTGATACTTTTTGTTTTGCTTACATTGGTGACATTATTATATTTTCCAAAAATGAGCTTAAACATAAAAAACATCTTTTAGAAATTGCTAATAGACTCAATTCTTATGGATTAACATTAAAAATGAACAAATGTGTATTTGGTGCTTCCCAACTTAATGTACATGGATACAAATTAAATGCCGGTGGCATAACTGAATCTGATGAAAAAATTACAGCTGTTAAAAACTTTCCTGTACCTGTAACCATCAAAGAATTACGTCAATTTTGGTCTAGTTAATTATCAACGCCGTTTCATTGCAAATGCAGCTGAATTACTTTCTCCATTACAAGTATCTCCAAGGTAAAGTAAAAAACGAAATAAAAATATCATTGAATTGCAATGCACTGCAGGCTTTTAAGAAAGTAAAAGAAATTATTGCCATTCTTGCTTATTTGGCTCATCCTAAAGCTTATGCTAAATTACTATTAAAAACAGATGTATCTTCTACCTCTTTTGCTGGTGTACTCGAACAAATTTATGACAACAAAATTGAAGACCTAGGTTACTATTCCAAATCACTAACAGATGCTCAAAAACATTAATCAACCTATGACCTCGAACTTCTTAGTCTTTACTCTAACGTTAAATATTTTGAATATATGCTACTTGATAAACCCTTTGTAATTTTACAGATAATAAACCTTTAGTTAACAGTTTTGCAAAACCTTCTGAAAATCACTCTTCTAGGCAAGTGCGTCAATTATATTATCTCAGTCAATTTGATTGTAATATTCAACATTTGCCAGGCAGAAACAATATTGTGGCTGATTGCCTATCCCGAGTTATTGTAGACAACATTCTTGAAGAACCTATGCCTATTTCTCTGGAATTAATTGCTGACGCTCAGCAACATGAGTCTCAATCAGATGCCTTTTTATTTCCTACTGACTCATCCATCAATATCAAATCTGTGCCCATACCTAAAATTAATTTCTGCATTTTAATTGATACCAGTGTACCACATGACCGCATACTAATTTCCCTAGTTTGGAACAGACGATAATATCTTATTACCATAACATGAATCATTTAGGCATAAAGGCCACTCAACGTTTCATATGTGCCAGATTTCTTTAATATGAAATCGAAAATTCGTGATTTTGTTCATGCTTGCATCAATTGTCAACGAACGAAAGCAAAACGACACATTGTTAAACAAATCACATCAATACCTATGCCTAGTTCTCGTTTTGAACGCATTAACATTGACATAGCTGGACCATTTCCCAGCTCTAATGGCTACACACATGTTTTGGTTTGTATTGATCCATTCACAAGATAAACTGATGCCTTTCCAATGCCAGACATGTCTACTACCTCAGTCATTCAAAATTTAAATCTTCATGTTCAAACATTTGGTGCACCTGTAGAAATTTACTCTGATGAAGGAAGCCAATTTACATCACATATCTTTAAAGATTATTGTAAATTTCTCGGAGCAACTCACAGAATCAGCAGTGTACGTTATCCAGAACCAAATGGACTTGTTGAAAGAGCAATCAAAACTATTAAAACGGCTCTAACTGCAAAACTAGATTCAGCAAATTGGGCTTTTCATTTATCTTTCAGCATTCTTTCACTTAATACTATGTTTAAAGAAGATTTACAAGGCAGTTCTGCAGAATTATTATACGGACAATGTTTACGACTCCCCGGTGACCTTATTTCTCCCACACATGAGAACCAGATGCTTCCTCCTCAGATATAATCAACAGCATGCGCGCTTTCACAGAATCATTACATCCCAACTCAACGAGAGTGGAACAAAAAAAAGTCAATTTTTCATCCAAAAACATTAAACGATTGTACCTACATATTCATTAAAGACGATCCAATTCACCCAAATTTATGCCCCACCTACTCCGGCCCATACCTGGTTATAGACCGCAATAATGACGCTTTCAAAGTTATTAAACGTGGCAAATTGATCTCAGTTGGCATTAACAATGTAAAACTCGGCTTTATTCATAATATTTCTAACTTAACACCTGAAATTGAATCTATTCCAGACAGTGCTCAAAGCTTCATGTTGTCGCCACCACAACCACGTCCTCGCAGAAAAACTATTTTTCCCCAAAGGCTACTGGAGTGTGTTGTTAACATAGAATAAGTTCATCATATTGCATCAATGCTAATTGCTGTACAATATTTTGTAAATATTGTTAAAACACATCCCATGCTACACGTCTATTTCAATATTCTACTTATGTATACAGTATTTTGCCTCTGCTATAAAACCCTTCTTTATTTTACCATCATTTTGTGTATAGTATCTTTTATTTTTTTTTAAATTGCTAAATTTTGTCAGGAGGGGAAGTCTGTAGTGATCCTGTATAGATCACTACAAATTCCTATATAAATAAATATTAATTGAATGGCAACACTAGACGAAGGAACAACGAGGAAAGCAATAAGTTGTGAATAAGAAAATTTATTAAATAACTATAATAATATATTGTATTATTTTGGATGTTGTTATACGTTCTTTAAATTTCTGTTGAACAAGAAGAAACAATCAAAGGAAGTGTTTGATTATTTGTAGAACAATTATCTACAAGTGGTTCATTTACTTCATTGTTCAGAAAAAAACAAACTAAATGGAATTTTCACCGAGTGGTATAGAAAAACAAATGTCGAAATAGGCAGTAAAGTTGCTGACTCGAAACAGGCAGTAAAGATTTTGATAAACAGCATAAAAAATAAAATAATTAAAAAAGGCTATTATTGACAACAAAAGCAAAATAACATTCAGTTATTATTTTAGTATGGAATTAAGTATTTATCAATATTTGATTTATAGTCATAATAATAAAATCTTCCGGAAAAATCCTACTTTAAACCAATTTTGAAAACTGTTATACCAACGTTACAAATAAATATCGGTGGTTTATTAACCTTAATGTTCAGAAAGAAATAAGTTAAGTACAATTTTCGTCGAGTAGTATAGAAAAACAAATGTCGAAACAGGCAGTAAAGTTGCTAAGTATTCACAGGCAAAAACAAACAATTAAAAAATCATTGGAAGAAGCATTTTCTACGCATCCCAAAGGACTGTACGAGTACGAATAAGCACGTTGGTCCACATAGACGTACCAGCCGAAAAAATTTTAGTAGCAATACAATTTTGCTAAATTTTATTTTTTCCTGCAGAAACAGTTCGTTTTTGCTACCCAAAAAATTAGTTTTGCCAAAATATTTCCGTATCGCCGCTTGAAACATTTTAATTTTGTTCAAATTTTGAGACTTGGGAGGGAATTTTATCACCTTTTCCCCCGGTTGGCATGCGACTATGTCGGTCCGCACCCGCCCGTCTAGTGGGCGGTTTTGGGTCGACTTCCGTATATGAAATAGACGAGAAGATGGCGGCCGGCCAAGGCGATGCAGCTGAAAGTCAGCGGAAAGAGAATTAAGAACAGCGAAATAGGTTTTGAAAAAATAAATATATGAACTATATTTTGCAAGTTTATCATTTTGTGTCCTGCATGAGTAATTACTTTCTTTAAAAATTAATTTTTTTTGGTTTTGCATAAGCATCTTTGATGGCGTTATCATTTACGATGGAGTCTTGGTCACTCCTCTATATCCCAAAGTTGCAAGCGTCCATTCAGCTTTTGATGCCTTTTCTGTCACACTAGCTTCTCTGGATTTTCGGAAGTAATAAGCAAGGCCAGGAATAAAATAATAGTACAACTAAATTTATGGTGAGTTCTGGCAACAACAGCACCCAACAAAGAAAAATTTTTTCCAAGATGCAGCATTAGTTTCTCTCTTTGTTGTTTTGTATAAGAGTAGAATTTCATTAATGAATTTTTATTCAAAAGAGTGTTTATTTGTAATCATTTTTTGTTAATAAATTGCACAAATACATGAGATAGCTGCGAACGCCTAAAAAAAGATTGTCAAAGAAGGTGGTCGTTAAGTTACCTTGGGGATACTTAAATGGGTTGCTGTATGAAAAAGATAGAAAGCCGCTGTTTTATACAATAAAAATCAATTGGAAAAATTTTGTGCCATTAACTTTGTAGTTCTAGAAATAAATTTGCGGCTATATCAACAAAAATTATTTTGCACACAATATAAGGCATGCTGAAGCCACTTTTTTAAAAAAATTTAGTTTTATCTTTCAGTCATTTACGCGTAATACCATGAGCTGGGTTTCATTTCATTTTCATTTTCATTTCATTTTATTCTCAATTATTAGTAAACAGTTTAACACTAAAAAGTTATAAATATTGGAAAGATCAAGAAAAGGAAGAAGCAGCACAACGTCAGACGTTAAAACATGCATAAGATAATCAGAAAGTGAAAGTAAAAAACAGTAGAAAGCATGGCCGCAACACCTTAATCACATAAAAATATAAGAAATGAGAAAGAAAAAAGAAAATATAATAATAATACTATCAAACAAATTGAGAGATTGAAGAACCAGTGCATGACTAGCTGCTTAATGATGATGGGTGGCACAGCTAGCCAAGATGGAAATTTAGCTCAACTGAGCAAGGTGAGTAAAGAAAAACCACCCATAAAAAGAAACCTCACCAGGTCTGGAAACCTTTTCTGAATGCATCTGGTAACATACAAAAAATAATAAGAATAATGAATACAAACAGAAAGAAATAATAAGCAGATAATAATACTACTCAAATACAGTAATAAACAATATAATAACAATATTAAAAATAACATAACGTAACATAAAAAAAACTATTATGCTTGTCAAAGTGATGGATAAAAAAAATTATGTATGATTAACAATACAATTAAAAATAAAAAAAATAAATAAAATAAAAAATTTTTATATTCACTAAATTTTTACAGACCAGCATAATAGCAAAATACGAGGGCTGTTTGAAAAGTAACGGGACTGTGTAAATAATTATTTTATTTGAAATGCCACGTAAAAATTACAACTTGTCCCCTTCAAAGTAATCTCCTTGAGCTCGAATGCACTTTTCTAATCTCTGCTGCCATGCTTCTATGCACTTCTGGAAAGATTCCATTGGGATCGCTCGTAGTTCCTTCGTTACGGCTGTTTTTATGGCTTTTGAGTCTTGAAAACGGGTTCCTTTAATGACTCCCTTGAGCTTAGGAAACAAGAAAAAATCACAGGGAGCCAGATCTGGCGAGTAGGGTGGTTGCTCCAGCACGACAATGTTATTTTCTGCAAGAAATTGTCGTATGCTTAAGGCATTGTGAGCAGGAGCATTGTCATGATGAAGCAGCCATGACTTTGTCTCCCACAATTCTCTTCTTTTCTCCCTTACCGAACGCATCAAACGTCGCAAGATGTCTTTGTAAACATTCTGGTTAATGGTTTGGCCCTGTGGCAAGAATTCTAGATGAACAATTCCATGAACATCAAAGAAAACAATCAGCATTACCTTAATTTTGGACTTGAACAGCCTTGCTTTCTTGGGTCTTGGTGAGGATGCACTCTTCCATTCAAGGCTCTGCCGTTTGGTGAGTGGATCGTACTCGAAGATCCACGACCCATCACCGGTAACAACTCTACTCAGCAGATCTGGTGTAATTTCAAGTTGTTTCAGGATGTCTTGACACACTTGCACACGATTTTCCTTTTGCCCATCATTCAGCAACCTTGGTACCATTTTCGCACAAACCTTCCTCATCCCCAGATCTTCTGTAATGATCCTCCACACCCTCTCACTATTCATGCTCAACTCATCTGCTATCATTCTAACAGTAAGGCGGCGGTCACTGCGCACTTTTTCTCTCACACGCTCAACATTTTCGTTTGTTCTGCTTGTTGTTGGCCTTTCACTCTTAGGATCATCTTCCACATCCTCTCTTCCCTCTCTGAACCTCTTGTGCCACTCAAAAATCCGAGTTCTTGACATCGTAGCATCTCCGTAAACTTCTTGGAGCAAATTGAATGTTTCAGTTGGAGTTTTTCCAAGTCGGAGGAGAAACTTCAAGTTGATTCTTTGTTCAATGCTCATTATTTGTTAACAAAAGAAGAAAAAAAAAGAAAAAAATATTTACTAAATAAATTATCCCAAAACGAACTACAGTAAAGCGCCTTTCAAGAAAAGCCTGTAAAAAAGCATATGGTTGTCACAGAATGCTGAAACTACATTTTTACAACCACAAGACATTGCGCCATCTTAAAAAACAAAGCTTTTATCACTGTTGCAAGTGTTGTTTGTGCAAAGCATACAGTCCCGATACTTTTCAAACACACCTCGTAAACATGATAAAGAAAGTCAATAGCATTTAGTAACGGCACAGAAATTTACGTATATAACAATTTTTAAAATGAAAAATAATTGCTAAAATGAAATAGTAGACCATTGCCAAAAAGAAATTTTAATTAAAGAGCAAAGGTAAGGGCGAAAAAGAGTCCATGTTATTTAGAGATTGATTTGAATTATGCAGACAAACAGTATTTAAGAAAAAAGTTCTTTATATCTTTGTGATAAGACTGATGATCTTGATCGTTTAAGCTTTTCTTCCAAGGATTGAATTTAAAACTTTTTGTACCATATCCATTGCCTTTTTTCCAGAAACCTGCAATTAAAAATATATAGGGCAGTATCGTGTTTTAACACTAAAATTAAATATTATTCTCATTTTTAGAATTTATATTTATAAACGTTAACAGTAAAAGATCGAACACTTTGTTTCTTATTTCTTAAGTCGAAAGGAAAACAATTCCAATATGCTGGACCACGGTGTGAAATAGCTTGCCGACATACTGTGCTAGAACATTTCTTTGGAATAAAGATAGACTTGTTTCTAGTATTGTATTTAGATTCGTTTTTAGTAAAGATATCTTTAAATGCAATTGGGTTTTTACCATTTTTTTGCTTAAACACAAACACAATTAGTTCTTTAGTTAAAAGTCGATCTATAGTTAACAATTTATTTTTTTTCATGATATCACAAACAGATGAGTTACTGTTTATACCAGAAATTAATTCAACAAATTTATAGCACAGTCGTTGTAATCTTTTAACCAAGGTTTTATTGCCATAACAACAGTTTAGAATGCAATAAGAAAGCTGACTGTTTATAAGAGAGTGATAGAATAGAAGAGATCTTTTGCTTAACAGTGATTTCACTTTAATAACAGTTCCAAGAACGCTACGTAGTTTAGATATTAGGTGATTTATGTGTCTTGACCATGTTAAGTGCTCTTGTATATAAACACCAAGAAATTTAATACATTCAACTTGTTCAATTTTATTTTGTCGCAATGCGAGAGCTTGCTTTTTTGTTGTTAATTTGGATTGTGCAGTCCTAAATAAAACTGTCAATTGTCACACTTGATCTCAACTTAGTTTCTCTACTATTTTGATTAGACGATTCAGCGGAAAACGAAGTCATAAGAAACGAATACTTTCTTTAATGCCGAAAAAATGCTTTTAATATATCAAATAAATTGAAATAAATGTTAAGAACCAATCTAACTTTTAAAACTCAACAAAACATAACACAACAACTATTGCGAAATTCTAGTACTATCTACTAAAAAAATACCAAAAAAAGAAGTATGATTAGTTGATTACCAAAAAAATTTATCAATCGATTGTTGTAAAACATAAACTAAAAGAAGGGCTATCTAAAACTATAGCAAATTTTTGCAGCTTCTGTGCAGTTTGACTCGGCAAAAAATAAATTTAAATTATGGCATACTCTTGATTCAGGCTATTCTCTCTGAATCAATTTTTAGAAAAATCTTAATTGTATTTTGCATGGAGTGAAAAAAATCAATAATTTTTAATTATTTTTTGGCTTGTTTTTAATCCATCTGTAAAGCAGCACGAATACCTTTTTATTTTAAAAAGGTTACCCAAATTTTACGTGCAGCTATCAAAAAAAGGCTGTTCAGTTGTTAGTCTTTCCTGTTTCTTAGTAATGGAGTTTGACCAACTTTAAGCTAACCATTCGAAGGGACTAAACATCATATCTGTTCTGTTCGAAGTTGCTTAGTCCCCAGCTAGTAAATGGATGTTTGATTTTGTTAAAAAAAATCACTGTCTGTTTGATAAACACTGGTAACTGATAGAGTCGTAATGATAGTTTGGATGGAAACATGTTGTTTCAAAATTATTGAGTGTTTTTGCGCAATAAAAAATCCGTTACACACGTTATTGCAAAAAAAAATTGGCTCTTTTTATTTTCAAACGAAATACTAGAGCAGGAGTTCTCAAAGAGGCTCTAGTCGAGCCTCCCAACGAGGCCACGCGGTCTTTACCGGGGAAGAAACGAGAAGAATCCTTATTTTAGACTTTAGTTTACATTAGGGTCGAAATTGAAAAATCAGAGACAGTATTAAAGTGATGATCTGTTTTTTTTTTATCTTCACTTGAATTTTAGGACAAAAATTGATAAAATCAGAGACAGTTTCAAAGTGATTGTCATAAAGAGTATAACATTTCCTCAAGTTAAGGTTTAATTAAATAAAGATTCAAGCAAGTCTAAAAAAGCAACGTAACGTAAAATTATTACACATAACGAAATAATAAATGAGTAGTACTAAACAGAAAACAAACGAGTTGTACTGAAGTGAGCTGTATGAGTTGTACTGAGCAGAATCAAAGTAACAGACACAGAAACATTAATTATGGGGGGAAATGCGATAGGCGATCTCTCAGTCAAGTCTGCAAAGTGATGACAGTTTGAGCTCAAGTCACGTCAGTGATGACCTTTTTTTGCTTTTCATTTGAATTTTTAGACAATATTATAAGCAGGGGACCACGGGTGTTTGTGAGTCTCTGAAAGGGAGCCACGGATCAACAAAGTATGAAAACCACTTTACTTGAGTTTTATCTAATACTAAAAAAAATCTTTCGGTGGTTTCTAAAGATTTTCGAAGTTGTATTTGGAGGTACAGCAATCCATACTTGAAATCTGTCCATCTGGAAAACATTGGACTGACTCTAAAAATATGTTCCATTTGGTAAATTTACTAATCAAGTTTTTGCTATGGTTTTCGTTTCTATTAGAAAGATTGCTGGGGAGTTTAAGTAGACGTGGGAAAGCATTTTTAGACAATGTTTAAGTTCGTTTTCCTCTTGTTGCACGTTTTCAGTCACCTAGCAATTTTCTTCAATGATGTTTCAAAGGCAATATCTAGTGATTGCAAAAAATATGTCAAGATAGGAACTAAAAACACAAACTCAATGTTAGGAGTTTCGACTAAAGTAAGCACCTTCTCAAATGACTGCTAAGATTATCACCAATTAAAACCTTTTTTTTCCATGTAAAGTTTTGGCATACGAAATAAAGAGTGTCACAAACCATTCTCTTCACACATCAAATCAGTTAGACTGGCCTCTATTGTACCTTGTGCCAGCTGATCCATCTTCGGTCTGTGTTGACCATAAATTTTCTGATGACCATTAACGGAGCTGGAAATAAGTTCGTCAGTTGTTGAACCGCAATACATAATAGAAACAGACGACTTGCAACTATCTTTAATTCTTTTCAGGTATTTAACTCCTTGTTTAAATACACACTTTTACTTCCGGAGTTAGTTTTATTATAGTTAAAAATATGTGTTGAGGAAATGAATTCGTCGTTTTCTTTAAGTGTCTTCTCTAAATTTTCAAAGTATTGGGAAATAATGGTATAGCAACCTTTGCACAAGAACACTTGATGTTTTGACATGTGGGTTGTGACAGCTTTTTTTATCTCTTTTTAAGATCGATTGAGCTCATTGATGAAAAGGAATTGTTAGAAAACAGCTGAATCTAGCGCCCCTCAGCGTTTAAAGCTGGCTTTTACTACGAGCGTGAAATGGAGTATTCTCTGTTTCTTTTATTGAATTTTTTGTTTCGCTTCGCGCTTAAGCGACAAAAAAAGTAGAAAAATTAAGAAAACAAACAACCAAAGAATACTCCATTTCACGCCCAGTGGAATTTTACAAGTTTAGCTTGCTTTTTGTAAATTCATAGAATTTTTTAAACTTTACATAAAGCTTTATTCAAAGTACTTTCTCCATAGCTTTTGTATGAACGAGAACCAATTTTTCTTTTATAAGTTCTTGGCGTTGCAATAAAACACCAGTTATGATAATTACAACAATAAAATATTATCTTATAACACAATTAATTTAACCTCTAATTTTCTAGGCCAGGGTTGGCCAACTTGCCTGACGGTAAAATCGACTTTAAAATTTTTTAAAAACTCACCATCGACTACAGCAAAAATGCTGCCTAAGTGATTTCCAAAAAAAGTCTTCACTTTGAATCTGTCTGGATTTACTTTATTTTCGTTCCTAAAAAGTGGTAACCTCTAAAAGAAAAGATCTTCTTACAGTTCGCTTTACTTTAAATCCAAAAGTAAAACCATTTAGTTTACTCAAAATCGAATGCGATCGACCAACTAAAAAGACGCAACGATCGACGTGTTAACCATCCCTGCTCTTTGAGCAAACTATGTTATTAATAAATTAAATAAAACAAATATTTGAATCTTTTTCAAGCTGTATTGATACAGAAAATCACGTATCAATTTTAAGATATCAATATTTAAAAACATCAAACGATTTGACAGCGTTCAAAGTATTACTACTTTTTTTAAAAAAACACCTTTAAAAATTGTGAATTACACACGAAGTAATTAGCGTAAAATGAAAAAATGCTTTAAATTAAAGTTTGATATTTCTGACTTCCGAATTTAAGAATTTTGATAAAAACCTTTTAGATCTCGAGAAATGATTTTAATGATATTATAAACAACATGAGGTATTTAGGAATATTAATAAGACAACAATAAGACAACACGTAGCGAGTTCGATTCGCAGTGAGATATGCATCACTGACGAGCTCTAATAAGAGCGAAACTCGAGTCTGGTGCTTCTCATTTTAAGCAGTTTGGTTTCTATTAATCTCGAGAAATATAGAAAAGTTTGACCACAGTAACTGATTGATAGTTTTTGTAAAAAAATGTTTTCCATTTGTCCTTCCATTTTACATGTCCACTGAAGCTTGGAAATACAATATTCGAACATAAAAGCTTAGAGTCCTAAAAAAGCATATTGTTGCAAACTTTCTTTTGCACAATTAGTTTTTTAAAAACTTGTTGTAAACAGCAACAAATAAAATCAAAGGCATGAAAATGTTATAAATCATTTAAAGTTAACACAGCGTTTAAAGTAACCCCAACTTGCGGTACCAAACCAAAACATTTTGAGGGTGCAAAAAATTTTTTCCCAAATCGTGATTTCTGATTATTCTATGGCAGAGGTGGGAAACCTGCGGCCTTCATGATAATTTATGTATCATTGACTACTGCTGATAATTAATAGAAAACCTTTTTTTTCTTTCAACTTTTAGAAATCACTGTACATTAGGAAAAAAATTAAGAAAACAGGGGCAGATTTAAAGTAATGACGTCTTTTCTTGCGCATTTCTACTTAAGCGGCCTTCTTTGTAACTGCCTAATACAATGCGGCCTCTAATACAAAAAAGTTTCCTCCCTCTATTCTATGGCAGTGGTTCTCAACCATTGTGTCATTGCGTACCCCTTGGAAAATATTATTTCTTTCACGTACCCCCTTGCATTGTCATTTAATTTATAACTTTCAAAACACAAGACACAAATTAATTTTCAAACGAATTTTTTATTCAAAAAACATCATTTATTGATTAATCTATCAATTCTTGGTGGCAAAGAAGCAACAGCTGTAATCAAACTGTTTTCAAGAGACAATCTGTTTCTTTGTTTGGTTTTAATAGTAGCCATTGCTGAAAACGTAACTTCGCATAAATAAGTGGATGCAAAAAGTTGCAAGTGTTCCAGAGCCTCATCTCCCAAGTCGGGATGTTCCTGTTTGACAAATGTCCAAAATTCGGTCAACGAAACAGCACTAAGTTTTAACTGTAACCGGCGGTCGGTTGATACTTCTAAATGTATTTCTTGCAAGTTAACTGGCAGTGCGGCCAAGTTTTCTTCTGAAACAGAAAATGGGTCTCTCACCCAATCTAGTTGTTTTTCAATTTGAATAATATTAGGAAAGTATTGGTAAAAGTTTTGACATAGACTTGTAAAATGATCATCTATAATTGCCTCTATCATTTCTATTTCTACTTTTTCCGTGAAAATGAACTTCTGCAATTGGGGAAAGCATGTAAAGTCTGCTTTTTGGCACGTTTTCTTCGAGAGATCAATTTTTTCAGAAACCCACTTATCTTATCACGCAAGGTGAGAATGTTGGCTTCTTTTCCTTGAAGACCAACGTTTAGTTCATCGAGCTTATTGAAAATTTCTGCAAGATAGCACAGCTTCGCGAGCCAACCGACATTCTCAAATAATTCACTATAAGGAGAGTTGTGTTCTTTGCAAAACATGCCAACTTTGGTGCGTAATTTAAAGAGCCTGTTCAGAATTCTTCCTCTGGAAAGCCAGCGCACTTCCGTGTGTAGCAGCAATTGTGTATGTTTGGCTTCCATTTTTTTGCAAAGAAGGCGAAACAGACGGGAGTTAAGTGGTCGAGATTTGATGAAGTTGATGACCTTGATGCTACAGTTCAAAACGTCATGTAGTTGGGGACTCATTCGTTTTGATGCCAACGCCTCTCTGTGTATAATACAATGAGTCCACTTCACGTTGGGATTTTTTTCTTTAGCAAGTGTAACAAACCCTTTATGGTGCCGGTCATAGAAGCAGCAGCATCGGTGCATATGCTGCTACAACGTGTCCAGTTCAGACTTTTCTCCGCGAAGAAAGCATCTACCACGTTAAAAATATATTTTCCGGTGGTTCTCCCTTGCATACTTTTGCAGAACAATATATGCTCAGCTATGCCATCAGCATCGCGGTATCTCACAAAACCAACCAGCTGTGCACTTCCACTTACGTCGGTTGACTCGTCTAATTGTAATGCAAATGAACCTGTAAGCTTTGCAACAACTTGATCTACGATGTCTGTTGCCACGACATCTACTCTGCGACTAACAGTGTCGTTAGACAATGGGACTGCATTAAACTTATCTGCAGCGGTTTTGTCTAGCATGGTCTCTGCTAGCACTTTTGCAGCAGGAAGCAGCAATTTTTCAATAATTGTAAAAGGCTTTTTAGCCTTTGCTACTAATAGAGATACAGCATAAGAATCTTGTAGTGCTCTCTCTGAAGTTGTTGTAACTTTTCAAATCACATCTTGCGAGGATCGAAATTCCGAAAATTTTTTTGAAAAAACTAGAAGGTTTACCTACATGACAAGCAAGTTTTGTGGTCAAATACCGCTGCAGGTGCGACGGCTTCATAAAGTTGTTTGACAGTGTATTGCCACAGAAAAAACGCACTGCCTTGGGTGGCTTAGAGTCGGTGCATGTGAATCCCGTCGGTGCATGTGAATCCCATCAATGCATACGAATCTTTGTACTGGCAATATTTGACTGCAGACTGTATTTTTGCATTTTTGTTTAACGGGCCTTAAGAATCAGAAGCACCAGCTTCACTGATAGAACGTTTTACCACGATTCCATTATATGCAATACTTTATAATATAAAGCTATAAACTTATATAAACTTAAATATAAAGTTATATTAAAAATTTATAAAGTTTATAAACTCTACTTTCTTGGCTGTTGTCAATTTAAGTTTACTAAAACTGAACACTCCACAGCTCACCAAGAATCACATATCTATTCAGAATTAGATACATTGGGTATTGTGACGTCACAACTTGTGACCGTTTATAAAATTTACCATTGCAATCAATTCAATACTATGCAATTTGGTATCTGAGATTAATGTTTTCTATCATTTGTAATCGCGTACCCCTTGCGCGACCCTCGCGTACCCCCATTTGAGAACCACTGTTCTATGGCATAGGTTGGAAATATGCGACGTCCATAAAAGCTGGCTGTTGTATTAATTATAAATAAAGAACTAAACGAATGTATGTGTCAATGACTACTGGTAATAATAGAAAATCTCTTTTCTTTCTTTGGAGATCTCTAGGGTTTGGTGACGAAAATTTAAGTGAAGACTTTTTCTTAGAGATCACTATTTTTTATGGTCAAAAATCAAGAAATCCCTCACAGATTCAAAGTGATGACGTTTTGTTCTTGGATATTCTAACTTATCCGGCATCCTTTGTTACTGCCTAATAGAAATTTGGCCTCTAATAATAAAACGTTTCCCACCTCTTGGTGATGCTTAAATATCATACAGAAAATCCGAAGACCTTTTTTGGTCTTCACTTGTTTTTTAGGTTGTAAATGGAACAGAAACGTAAATATGTACTTGAAATAGATTGGTTTAAAGAACAAAAAAGAGGACTTCTGATTAAATCTAAGTTGCTTTCGCAGTGATTTGGATCTTTCTGGATTGTAGAAACACTTTGCCCGAAAAATCCGCATAAAAGTAACTCCTCCTGCCCAAGAAGTGCGTGCTCAATGCCAAAAAAATTTAATTCAAGCCAAAGTTTTTGCGTTTAGGGAAGTAATTGCCGCTTCCTAATTTCCCAATTTGCACGGGATATTCGCTTGAAAGTTGCCTTAAAACACAGCGCATCCGACTTTTTCTTGCAAATCTGGAGGATAAATAGAGATAAAAATATAATATATAGAAGCCTGTATTTTTTTCAGGCTTTTGTAATTTATTATTGAAAAATACAATTATTTGGTTTTAAAACAAGTTTATTGCTTGCTTTAAAAAAAAGTAAACCATCTATTTATAAACATAAGAGCAGTATAATCGAAAAAATACTCACAAAATTTAAGAATTTAGCACGTTTTAAAAGTTAAAGTTCGGGAGAACACTAAAACAGCATATAAAATTTATTTATAAACATGTCAAAACAGCGAATTGCAGCCGAGCATATTATTTGACTTTATCGCTTCAACAAAACTCAGCCATACGTCATGCAAATTTAATCTCAATAACTAATTTATAAAAGGTAAAATTTATTATCTATTTGGTCTACTTGTGTCATGATAAACTGCCATGCAGTACACAAAAATTTTGCATTCCTAGACCTGGCATGCAATTGTGATTAACCTGTTAACGTTCATTTTTGGCTAGCCAGGGCACATCCATATGGTCACGCCTATATCACGAAATTCATTTGCTTATATCACGGATCGACATATGTCGAGAATGACCGTTAACAGGTTAAACAGTTAACACAGTTGGATTTTTTACGACTTACGAAAATGGTCAACTGCTTCCCAGTGTTTTCAAAACTTAGACCAACTGAGTCAAAAATGCCTTCTTTTGCTGTCTCAACAAGAATTAAGGTATCTTGTTAATCATACAGTATTTTTTGTAATTTGCCAACAGTTAGTATTTTTTACAAAGCCAAATAAACAAACTGATTTTCCCTCTTTTTTTCTTTTGAACTGATTATAAATTCTTCTTCTACGCTGTACGCGTATTGCAACAACATCAAAGAAAAACCTTCGCGTGAAACTTACATTCTTGTTTCAACGAAAATAATTACAAATTTAAATGCGATAGCTGCTATTTACCATCGATTGTAAGCAAATGTATTTATTTGGTCAATGACGCCTAAAGCGCAATAGCGTTTTAACCAAACTTATGAGTAAATTGTGCTTGCTTCAAATTGAAAATTTTCTCAACAGTTAAGTGCTGTTTGTCCGTACACTGTTTTCCCAAGAGTACCGCGTAGGATTGAGTTCAATAAGCAGTTTAAGCTTTGTGGCAGACTGCCATTGCTTCAATTACAATTGTGTGTGAATTGAAGGAAAAAAGACAGATCGGCGTGACGTTTTGTAAGTAGGAAACTACGGCGCGCATCTATGGAAATCTATTCAGTAAAATACAACACGATGTAAAAAAGCTCAGACAAATCAGAAAGTTATCTTTCAGTATTATTTGTTAAGTACCAGCGTGCCGTTACTTTAGGTGAAGTTTATGAAATAATGTATATAATTTTTATGTAAACGCTATAATAGCTTTAAGTGGAGGACAAAAGTTGCAGTTTTACAGCGGGAAAGAGTTTATAGACAAACGACTGAAAAGATATTTGGTTTGTTGGCGCAAGTGTTTCTCTGACGTTTGCCTGGCTACGGGTTTCCCAAGTTGTTGTCATCTTTTGTTATTTCATTAATCTGCCGAAAATTTTTTCTTGAATCTTTTGCTTTAGTTATTTACCAGTTGTTTAAGGAAATAGAAATGTTTATTCCTTTTCAAACAAACTTTTTTCGTTTCTGTCTATGTTTGTTCATAGCTACCGTTTGTGAAACATTTAATTCATTAAAGTAATAAACTTCATTCATTTTTGAACTCATAGGTTTCAAAAGTGCTTCATACGGAACCACAGCTCCACAAGCCTATTTTTTGATAAAATTCAGGTCATAATTTGCAATTGTACAAACTGCCAAGTTACCGAACTTGAAACATAGATTTTAAGCACACAACAGCAAATACATCTCGATAAAAAAAAAGAAAAACGATCATAAATGGTAATATTTCGTTTAGTAAACTTTTGCTGTAGAACAATTTCTTGTGAATTTTTTGAGGTGATTTGGCGAATAGTATTTAACCTTGTAAAAAGTTCCACGCATTAAAAGTACGAAAAATTTTTATTATTTATAGACAATGGCAAATGAAAAGAAAGTTTTTTATGCATATTTCAGCCTCTAAAAAAATTAATTTTCTTCGTGTCGCTTAAAAAAAACAGCAAAAATGAAGCATAGTAGCATGGGTTAGATAGTTGACTGTTTTAATAAATAAAACTGTGCAAAACCAAGTGAAAATTAAAAAAATTAAAACCTGAGTTATACGCTTAGACAGAGACCTATTTTATGGGGGGGACGGGGATGACATGTTTTTCCCAATATCTGGGAAGGGGGGGATAAAATACCTTTTGTCCCCCCCAAATTTATGGCAAACTCAAGGACATTGTTCTTATTGTTTGAGTTTACTGCAGATGTTTTTTCAGAGATTATCATTTAGTTCGGACGAAAAGTGGTAAATAGAAGATCGATTCAAAGTGAATACCTTGTTTTTTAGAGATCATCATGATTTTGAGAGAAAAATCATAAAATCGGAGACGAATTGAAGCGAACAACTTTTTTTTTTTTAGAGACCACCATGATTTTGGGAGAAAAATAGTAAAATCGAATGAAGAAAAATAGAGAAAAATGCCCGGGGTCCCAAAAGTTTGACTGCCTATAGGCTCCAGGGTGCTTAATCTCGCGCTGAATTTATTAGTAATCCAATATTAAACATGTCGTAGTCACACGAAATTGTCCCCCCAAAATTTTCTAGCCAACTAGGTCCTTGCGCTTAGACTAAAGTGTTTACCGATATTTCGTACGTTCAACCTGTTAATCGAAAGTTTTAGTTGTGTTACTGACCCTGGGCCCGTTTTTGCTTATAATTAAAGTATGGCACTGAGGCTACTTTGTCATAAATTTTTCATGAGTTTGGATTTGTGCGCCATTGATTTCGACTCTGTACTCTTGTAATTTAATTTCTTCTACCTTACTCATGGACTTCTAAATCCCATCATTTGTGTTGTCAGACTTTAAATTTTGAAGCAAAAATTCTAAAGATTGATAATTGGTTTGTTTGTCGTTCATTTGAAATTCAAATAAATCGGATCCGAGTAATTAAAAACCTGTCAATCATATTGTAGTTCGTTCCGGTTTTCGTCTGAAATTCCTTGTATCCCAAAGTCGCCAATAACCAATTGTTTTATATTATTTATAGCCGAATAGCAAGTTATTAACAAAATCTTCTTGCCCAATCATATGCCCCCTTGTGCCTAAATTAAGCATTGCTGCAATATATTCATCAATTTAGCAGTATGCTCTCTGATAACACAAACACAACAGGATTTAATAAGTTGTTTTAATAACCAATTTTTAGTAGATGTGCTTCTTTCGTGTCTCTATAATTTCGATTTCATGACTTCTTGATAAATGGTTTATTTCACTTCGACAAAAGCTTTCAAAATTTTCCGTAATTGCAGATTAGAAAGTGTATCAGCTAATTAAATTTTTTTAACTCTGTGGAAAGGCCAAAAATGGCCCAGAAAACAAACGGAACAGAGAATGCCAAGGAAAACAAGTTCGAACCAAATCTGAAATATTCCGAAAAAGACGAGATTTCTTTAGTCGAATGGATTAGTTCACTAACTGGAAGTGCCCCGGCCGAGTCTGGCCAGCAGGTACGATGATAATAATTGAAAAAATGCAAAGGTTTATTGCTGAACTTTTTAAATAATGAAAAGAAGCTTTACTGCTTGGCTATTTTTTTGACGTAAGATTGATGAAATTCCTGTTAAACTAATTCCAAACCATCTGCTTACTGATGAAAATTCACTGACTGCTAACCAAGGCCTTGGGCGGTTTTAATGCACACTAAGATCGATTTTAATCTTGACAAATGTGATCAATATCGAAAACCTTGATTTCCGCTTTTCTGCACAAGTCATTGCATGCTGCACTTTTATCCTAAATTGAAATCGCAAGAAAAACATTGCCTATGTTTTGAGTTGTACCGTTTCATGCGATTTTTTACTTTATCTGCTTGATTAGGAATAATTAGGTTCTAAGTCACAATAGATTTAAATCTATTAATATTTCTTTTATTTTTGCTTTTGTTCAAAAATGTTCAACCAATTTGACTTCAGAAAGAGTAGCTCTTTGTACGGCTAATTAATATTGATTGATTGTTAATTTCTCTTTTTTAAAAACTTCACCATTACAGGTTAACAACAACATGCTTGACCTTATTAAAGAATTGTTATTAATTACCTTACCTTAGTTAAAAATTAAAAAACTTTCAACACAAGTATAATTCAAGCCCAAGGATGAGAGTTTCACAAACTTCACTATAGCTTAACTCAGGGATGTCCAAACTTTTTTCATAACGGGCCAAATTTTAAATTTGAGTATGTTCATCAGGCCACAAAATACATAATATAGAATTTCCTCTTTTTGGTATTAGATGCCATGACCAAATGATGAGTATTAAAATATAATTTAAAATTGGTTAACTAATTGGGAATCTAAATGAAGCGGGAAACTATTAAAATCTTTACGTAATTAGTTTTTAAAATATCCATGCTCAAGCGGCTTTGTAGTCCCAATTATGTGACTTCTATTCTACCTGCTTATACCGGACTCAAAGTCCCCAAGATCTGAAAAAGGGGGCTTGTGGCCGCGATCCCAAAACCGATAAAGCCCGCAGGAAACCCCAAACGTTTTAGACCAATATCACTGCTCTGCCTTCTACAAAATCCTCGAGAGACTTATCTAAGGCTGCATCGAATCAATTATCGATCGCCCTCTAAAGAGCACACTGGGCTTCGACGCGGAAAGTACCCAAGGATTAAGTGGTTTTGTTGACAGATAGTATCGAGGATTTTTGTCAATTTGTCAATCTGACGGTGGCATATGACTCTGTCTGGCATCGTGGCCTTAGCCTACAAGCTGCTTCAAACTTTTTCCGAAGAAGCACCAGGTGAGAGTAATCACAGAGCTTGTCCGAAACCAAAGTTTTATCCTTACTACCTGTGACAACAAGCAAAGCAAGCTTTGCCGTCGGAAAAACAGCGTTTTTCAGGGATCGGTCTCGGCTGCCCTCCTTTTCAAATTTTATATGTATGACCAGCCCTCCAAGATTTCCAAAAAGTTTACCAACCCAAATAATCTAGCATTGTTGCACTCCTCTGGAAATTGGGTGGTCTTGGAGGGGACTTTAAGTCAAAGCATGACTATACTTGACTTGGAAGCTAAAGATAAGTCACACTAAGACGGTAATGGCAGCCTTTCATTTAAGTAAGCAAGTAGCCCAAAGTGAGCTAAATGTTTGCAACAGCTACAGACTTTTACCAATTAGTTCAACTTCTTGTGTTTGGTGAAACTGAATAGATCGCTTACGTTCCGTCACTATCTAATGTCATTGTGCGAAAACTGTCGTCGCGTGTCACAATGCTGAGGCAGCTTGTAGGCTCAGGATGGGGTGCTAGTGACAAAACACTGCGCACAGCTGCTCTTTTCCGGGTTTATTCAACAGCTGAGTACTGCGGACCGGTCTGGTGTCGCAGCGTTCATACTCGCCTCATAAATAGTGTCCTGAATGACGCCTCGCGCATTGTCACTGGATGCCTGCGTCCCACTTCAATGGATTCCCTACTTATACTTTCAGGCATCCAGCCAGCTGAGCTTTGCCGACTAGAAACAACCGGACTTAGAATCTTTAAAAACGTCTGATCCTCTTCCACCTTCCTAATAAATTAACACGTTTTTCTTTTTTATCACTAGCAGCATCGTTGCTACTACTGTAATCTTATTCCAGATCACTCCGCATTGGTTCAAAATCAATATTTTTACTACCATTAACTATCACTTGATATTGTAAAAATTGTTTGGAAATAGCACAATCAATATTAATACAATCGCAAAACAATGTAATTACTGAAAATGGTTCTTGGGACAAGTGTTTATATAACAAGCTCCGCCCACAAAAGTATTCAAAGAGCAGTTCATTGGATGTCACTCGACGCAGCAATCAACTGATGTATTCCCTTTGTCTCCTTATACGTTACTATGACAGTAGTGACATCAAATTCTATACAGCAGGGCTCTTCAAACTGGGGGTCTCGACCCCCTGGTGGGTCGCAAAGTGGTTCAATGGGGGTCGCGAGATTTTAAATTTTAGATTTTTAGAGATTACGATGATTTTGGAAGAAAAGTAGCGAAATACAAGATTAATTCAAAGTAAAAACCTTTTTTCTTTTTTTTTTTTGTTTAGAGAACACCTTGATTTTTGGGCAAAAATAGCGGAATGAGAGATCGATTCTAGGTGCAGACCTTTTTTTTTTTTTTAGAGAACACCTTGATGTCGGGGAAAAAATAGCAGAATCAGAAATCGATTTTAGGTGAAGACCTTTTTTTAGGGGCCGCGAAAAAATTTGGCTGTGCAAAATGGGTCTCGATGAAAAAAGTTTGAAGAACATTGCTATACATTAATAAAAAATATCACTAAAAAATTTAAGTAAGCTGCGGGCCGCATAAAAACATTGAGTGGGCCGCAGGTTGGACATCCCTGGCGCAACTGATTTTAGTAGTTTTTCGTTGTACTTGCGTCATCCCCAAAAAAAATTTACGATTTTATCGATCTTCATTAGCTCGTTTAATTTTTTAAAGTAAATAGAATTGTAGAAAAGATTGAAACAGAAATGGAAAAAGCGCAACGCTCGGATTTGTCCAAGTTTGTATTTCGACAAAAGCTGTTATGTGCTCATTCATTTATTTTTCATTCCCTTTTTTATTTTCGATTATTATTAAACAGTTCAACGAAAAAACGACAAATATTTAAGAGATCAAGAAAAGGAAGAAGCAAGACAACGTTATAGCGGTGATCCTAAATTTTGCAGGCTTTTTGCTGCAGGAAGACTCTTGATAAGATATACTTGCACTAATAAAAACCAGAAATCATCATGCTGAGAAGTTTTGCTAAAATAGTGCTAGATTAAAATTTGGAAATTCGCGGCCTGTGATGCTAATGCGCGTTCGAGAGAATTTAGTAGGGCGTACGTTGTTGAAAAAAAGCGGATTTTAACCCCATTTATTCAAAGCATCCCGCTTTAGTAATAATGTTGTTTTATTTTTTTATCATCACCCTTAAATTTGGGAAAAAAACGTCTTTAATGATAACTTTTGTAATAAACACTTGATTGCCTTACAACTGTTGTATTGTGCTACAGACTGTTGTGATTCAACACTGTGTAAAAAACGAGTAATTGTTTTACAAGTTTCTATTGGTTCAACTGTTCGGCTAATAAAAAATAGTCCATTCACTTTTCGACACGTGGGTCATGGTTCAATTTCTGGCCAAGCAAAATATTACCAAATGCTTCCAACGACTCGCCACCGCTGTGTTAATAGGCTTACCATGTGAAGGGCTGGGTTACCCTGCCACCATGTTTCGGAGATGTGCATTGCAAACACGTGACATGCTTCGGCGGGAAGCAAGGGTCGAATCAAAGTCGAAGAAAAACCAATTGGACTGAAAGTTAGTTTTAGAAAGTAGTTGGGTAGTTGGTTCAAGAGAAACCAAGTTCTTCTGAAGCATATTAATAAATTTTAAAAAATTCAAAAAATTTCGGCCCGCTTTTGGGTCCGCAAGAGCAATTAGCGGGTTTTTTTTTATCTCTTAGAGCAACTAACTTTGTTTCTTTTTTACTCTCACTCCAATCGGTTTTTGTTTGAATTAGACTTAACGCAAGCCGGTCAATCATAAATGTTTCTTCTTCGTTTGTTTTTAAAGCGTAGGTTCAAGCTTTGGTAATAGGTTTTTTATTAGTTGCATATTTCAAAATCTATATTTTTGGGCTTCTCATCACATCACAATAATTTTTATTGATGTTATGGCCTCTAATAAATGAAAGTAAAAACGTTCAATGTGTAAAAAAGTAAGAACTTGATGTTACACTGCATTGTTAAAACTGCTTAGTTTTATTGCCTTTTTTATTAGCATAAATCAAACCTCGTATGTGTATGAGATCGTTTTCCACCTTCTCTCTTTTCTATACCTGTAAAACGAATTCTCCTTGTAAAAATTAACAAAAAGACAAAAAACTCTGAATCGAAGACAGAAAAATCTTTAGTCATGATCTGCGCCGTAACGTCTGGAATAGGCCACGTGTTTTACTAAACTTGAAAAAAGTTATAGCTATTTTAAAAGCTAAACTTCCCACTTAAGAAACACTTGCTTTTAACGATTAGTTAGCATTTACCTTATTTACATTGTCGCTGTTCTGTGTGAATGAGATCGGTGTCGTAAGCAATAATCTAGAAAAGTATTTTCACCAAAGATTCGCTGTTTAATCTTCTCTGCATGACTGTACGAAAAAGTTCAATTTTTTTTCACCCTGGATCCAATCCGCTTCAGTATGTGACAGAACACGGGGTTTATCTTGGTTCGTGAAATACGAGATCAGGTTTTCACCGATTTGCGGGATTCAATGAACGAAACGCTTACACAGCGCGACACCGGTTATTTTGTGAAAGTGAGATGCCCGGAATTTTTTCGTTGCGCTTGAACAGTCAGCGTACAAAATTTCCGATGGTGACGTCATACGGTCTTGTTTGTTTTCGGTTGGGTCATATGTAATTTGTAATTGGGCTGTCAGAAGAATCGCGTCGTCGCGAGATTTACGGTTTGCTTCGTCATAATTCGGTCCCAGTCCTAGGTAATTGTGAAGTTTTTGCTTGAACGCTTTCCTATGGTCCAAAAGCCCTACTTACAAACTCTTGTTTTTGTACTTGACCCAGAAAACAAAGCACTCTCTTCAGCGGTCTCGCCACTTCACGTAAGAAAGATTTTAATGATTTTTAGTTGCTATCTGGTCTGGTGACATAGCAACAAATAAATTGTGATAAATTGTAGTTTTAAGTGGTTGGCGAGTTCGCGCTATAAAAAAATTTTTCCAGCTGTTGTTCATATCCTTAATTTGCCTAAAGTTTGAAACGAAATTTTTAAAAAAAAGTTTTTAAATTATTCTCGTTTTTCTTGTAGCATTGAGTGATTTTTACGATATGTTTATTTGTTTGTCATTCAGAGGCCTGTTATTTCGCGGCAGGCAAATTACGGCCTACCAAGCCATTCAATGTTATATCTAGAAATGCGGATGATTTTTTGCCTTCGAGTAAGTTTGAGGCACGAATTCACGTTGCAAATACTTGTGTGGCCCTCGAACTAAATCAGTTTCTGAATGTAGCCCTCGAACTAAAACGTTTGCCCACCCTTGCTGTGATTCAATTGTCATTTTCTTTTATGAAACTTGTAAAATTTCTAAAATCGTCTCTTTAAAAACGAAAAACATTTTTGTCTTTGGTTTATTCTCGCAGTATATTGGATAAATTAAACGTTTTACGCGCGCTTAAACTTTGTTAAAAAAATTAAGGGGTCGTTTTCACTACGAGCGTGGATTAAAGTATTTTTTGTTTGTTTTAATGATTTTTTGCTTCGCTTGGTGCTCGCTTGTGCGGAAAGAGCAATAAAACAAAGAAAAAATACTCCATTTCACGCTCCTATTAGAAACGAGCCCTTAGTCTTGATTTCCATTCTTTTTTAGTTGAAAGAATGCATCGTATTGTAAGTATTATATCCTCATGCTGTTGCAAAAAAGCGTTTTATCGCCAAACAAATACGTCTACCTTTTTTCCGGGATGTCTAGCAATGTTGTTTGTTTTAAGTTTTATTATAGTCTCGACAGTGATATTACCTCAATGTTGAACTTTTCGACGAGTTCTAATTAGAGCAAATCGGCATGAAGAGTTTCTTGCAAGATTTTCGTACATGGGCATTATACCAGCGCCTTTGCAATTCAAAATTAAGGCAGCTAAAAAAAAAACTTCTAACCTTATGCAATATTTAATTTATCGATTATTTAGGCTATCAAGAATTGTAAGTAATTAACGGTTAAATTTTAATGATTGTTTTGGTAATTTTTTTCAAGCACGAGTTTTTTAAGATTCTACAGAAATATTTCAAGCAAAATATAAAGTTATTAAAATTTTTACAGAAGCACCAAATCAGAATCTCAATTATAAAAAAAAGTTGTAAATTCTGTACTCCGACGAACAAACAGACGAACCTCGTAAAGGCTCAAATTATTTTAAAATCATTTTTCAAGAGATTTGGCTTAAGACTGAAAGTAGATTTGATAATAACTTTTCTCTCAAGTCCTGATGTTTCACGATGGGCATTGTCGTTTACTGATTTTTTTTTTATTTATTTTTTTTTTTTGATAAGTTGAGTAAGTTGAGTAAGCTGAACAATAATAGTAATGTGAAAAGACAATGACACAGGATACCTTTATTGATTATAATTTCAATGCGGGACGTAGTTCTGTGTAACACAATTCACTCTACTGTTTCTATCTGTAATGCTTGGCTATCAGCTTTTCCAAAACCTCCAGAAATGCTGCTTGTTATTACTCTGTACAACACAAAAAAAATTCAAGAACAATTTCATGCGTTTTAGGGTGACTTGGGGTCGCTGAACACGAATCTGAAGTTAGTTTTTTTGTATCAGGCTTGAAATTTCTGAAAAATTATTTTTTTGTTATTGCGATAATATTGCATTTGATGCAAATTGTGGCTTATACTGTAAACGCAAGTTAGAATTGCATCATTTGGAAAGTTAAAACGAGCATTACAGTAGAATTGCACCACTAATTGTCACTAAATAGTTGTCTATTTATTTCATAAAATTTGCAACTCTTTTCATTCTACTTTAGATCGACAATGAATTGTGACTCTAGTCTTATGCAATGTTTTGCTTTTTTATAGAATTGTTTAGTTTTAGATTTTAAAATACTGTAGAAATTTGCTATCTTTTTATAGTTGATCATGACTTCCTTTAGACAAAAGTGCAAAAATGACTCTGACTTATTTTGTTGCATCTGTGGAGAGATGACAGCAAGCAAATATAGATGAAAAATAACTGATCGGATCAAGAAGCTATACCTAGCATACTTTGGATGTGCAGTAGCGGATCAGGACAAAAATTGGGCTCCACATGTTTGCTGTCTGATCTGTTCTAACAGGCTCAATAAGTGGTTTTCAGGTGGAAAGCCCACATTGTCATTTGCTGTTCCAATGGTGTGGCGAGAACAAAAAGATCATGTAATGGATTGCTATTTTTACCTCACGGACACTCAAGGATTTTGCCACAAAACCAGAAACAAGATACTATACCCAAGTTTGCCATCTGCAATTTGCCCAGTAGTACATTCTGATCAGTTACCAGTGCCTAAACCACCGGTCACGCTTCCCGAAACTTCTGCAGTCACAAAGTTCTTGCAATAGTGAATTTGAAGACGAACCAAACACTAACTGTCCACACCTGATAACCCAGCAGGAGTTAAATGACCTTGTCCGTGACTTAAATCTTCCAAAAAGCAAGAGTGAGCTACTTGGGTCTCGGTTGCAACAATGGAACCTGTTAGCTCCTGGAACAAAAGTGACAGTGTATCGTCGACGATCGGAACTTTTCTCCAATTTATTTTCAAAAGATGGAGAGCTTTTTTACTGCAATGATATTTTCAAGTTGATACATACGTTAGTTGGAAACTATGACCCAAATGACTGGAGACTCTTTATTGACTCATCCAAGAAAAGCATCAAAGCCGTACTATTGCTTATTGGAAATATCCTGCCATCTGTCCCTATTGCTTACTCAACAATGATGAAAGAAACATTTCAAAACCTTCAATTTATGTTGGAAAAAATCCGTTACTCTGAACACAATTGGCTTGTATGTGCAGACTTGAAAGTTATAGGAATCCTTACAGGACTTCAGTTGGGTTACACCAAATATTGCTGCTTTTTATGCTTGTGGGACTCTAGAGCAAGAAGTGAACATTATGTCAGAAAGCAGTGGCCTCCCAGATTGGTATCTCACCCAGGTCAGCACAACATTGCCAATATTTCCCTGGTTCCACAAGAAAAAATTATACTTCCACCTCTTCACATTAAACTAGGACTGTTTAAACAGTTTGTGAAAGCATTTAACAAAGAATCACCAGTGTTTCAATCCTTGCAAAAAGTTTTTCCAAATCTGTCTGAAGCAAAAATCAAGGAGGGCGTATTTGTTGGACCGCAAATACAAAAACTCATTTTAAACAAAGAATTTGTTAAGATATTACATGGAAATGAGTTGGATGCCTGGGTTAGCTTCAAAAAAGTTTGCACAGACTTTTTGGGTTGTCATCATTCCGAAAACTTTAGAGACGTTATAGCTGAAATGCTAAACACTTACACAACTCTTGGATGCAAGATGTCCCTTAAGGTTCATTTTTTGGATTCCCACTTGGATTTTTTTCACAAAAACATGAGTGATGTTTCCGATGAACATGGAGAACGATTTCACCAGGGCATATCTGTTATCGAAAACCGGTATAAAGGAAAATGGTCTGTAAGTATGCTTGCAGACTACTGTTGGTCGATACAACGGGATGATTCGGAAACTCAGCACAAACGGCGTAGACGATATTAGATGAATAAACTTATACCGAGTGTTAATTTAATCATGTACTGAATACGATTGTTCGGTTCATTTGCACCCTTTTAAAAAAGCTAGACTGCCATGAATAGTTTCAATGCATGAGCTCTTCACTGAAAAATAAGCACAGAAGGATGCATTTAATAGCAACACACTCAATGAGGGTATGAAAGCAGCAAAATTTTTAAAGTTTAGGCCAGATTTCAATTAAGTGATTTGAGGCACATCTTCTGTGTGCTTTTTACTTCATGATGCCTATAAAAATGGTTGTGCAACCTTATCAATAGCTGTTAAATTGGCTGCACTGCACAGTTGTAAACGAAATAAAATTGTAGAACTTCGGCAGAGAAAAACCACAGCACCACTTTAGTCAACATATTGGTTATGTTGGGAAATTATACTGATATATAACTAAAAATGCGAAAAAATTAAATTGCATTTTTTTCAAAACGCTGACCTGAGCGGTAAAAACGGAGTTCATATTTGGAATCAGCGTCCCCAAATTTACAAAGGGCACCTATTCTTGTTCTTGAATTTTTTTATGACTCGAAATTTATTGGACAGTGTTATTATTGATCTTCTTTGGGCTATACCTTGCGGTTTTTGTGGGTCATTGAGGTTTTACTAGTGATGTTTATGATTTACAGGAAAAAATTTAAAATGTGAGAATCATTTGAAACTGATAAGCCTGTTTCACAATTTTTATCGTTTAACTGAAAGTCGTTTTTTCAACTTTTTTGGTGTTAAATTTTTTCATTTATCTTAAATGAAAGACCAAAACAGCTGATTAAATTGGTTTTCCAATAATGTAAGGATTTTTCTTTGCTCGAAACCGGGTTGTGATTGAATGTAGGCTACCTCTTTCAATAGAATGATGATTTCTTCGCCTTTGTTTCCGAATTCTTCTGTATTTTTAAAATTAAAAAAGTTGTACGATATTACAAGGATTATGACTAGCTTCCCCTTTAATTAAATTCTGGTTGCAGTGTTTTCAAAGTAGATTGTTTTCTTGGGATATTCTTATGTGTTATGCAGTGCCTTTGAATCGTTTTATTTTCTAAAAGCAATTAAAAAAAGCTAAAAAGCTTATCTTCATTCTCTCTCAAGGTATAACTAATATTTAATTTAATTGCATGATATTCAATTGTAATTTCTCTAAATTAGATCCTTGAAAGAAAAAAAAGAAATTGCTGATTGTATATTACATCTGTTTGGATTGTATGCGAGAGGTTAGAAGCGCCGTTTTACGTAATAACGACCTCAATTGACATATTTTTGGTTCAACTCTTTCTCGCGTTATGTTGTTGTCTTCTTGGAAAAGGCATTTTACGGAACTTTGCTTACCTGGCACTCTTAATAATCATCGCTAAATTACAGTCGTAAAACTAATTAATAACAGTTAAAAAATAAATAAAAATTTCAACCCGACAGTAATATCTTGGCATTTACAAGAACAAACCGGTGTAATCACGTGACGCTCCCCCAAGTTGAACATTTCCGACGTTTCTTGGGAATCTGGAAAATAAATAGACGATATAATGAATTTTATTGATAAATCGGCCACGTAGTGGTGAGCTACAAAACACCATTTACATATTTATTTGAGCTTTGTTCAACTCTTGTCGTCGTCATGTTGGTGTGGCTCTATGTGAAAGTCCTTGAGTTTTTTTTGCTTACTGGTTTATAGATGCAGCTTTAATATTACAGTCATATCACTTTGTTAAAATAGAAAACTTGAATAAAATATTTGAACCAGGAAGGAATACGTTTTATTATTTTTTAAAACAAATCGGGAGAACTTTGTGATTTAAATAAATACTATATAGCGCCTCCGATATCTTCCTGTAAATTGGATGGATGAAAAACATGTTTTTGATTCATAAACAGGATAAACGCGCAAACCTTCAATACAAAAACGATTTTTTATGCTCTTTTTTATATTTTTAAAAATCTGTAAAGAAAATTTCATCTATCAAAAATGCGCTGTCATCAATCAACTTAAAAACTAATTGGTTTTGTGCTACTTAGTCCTACTCAATCACACGCCTAATTTATTTTACTTAAAAAAAATATTTTTTGTCCTATTTGCGACCAATTTAATAAAAATCTTCTGTACAAGCAATAATCAATTTGTTGTTGATATCCCCAGGGTTTTTCTGAATGGCTTAAAGATGGTCAAGTGTTAGCTCGCTTGATGAAAGCGCTAGACCCCAAAGCGTATACTCCAAACCCTCCAAGCAAAAGTCGAATTCCAGTGAGTCTTGTTATGATTTTAGTAATGTTAAATTGCAATGATAACCTATTCATCTTAAATTAAAATCATCTGTTTTTTAATAGATTTTAAAAAATACAGTTTTCTGCTTAAAGACTTTTTTGTTGAGCTTTAAAAAACTGTATTTCTTAAATATTAAGTAATTTCTTATAATAGTAAGAATTTTTAAAAAAAGTTTTTTAAAGTTCCACAGACCCTGTCATTTTAATGGTTTAAATAACAAAGTTACGAGGGTTGTGATCAAACTGTTATTATCAGCGAATTTAATGTTTTGAAATTATTTATCGAATCATTATATTGTTCAGGCCAGACGAATGATGATGGAAAAAGAAAACATCAATTTCTTTATTAATGCGGCCAAAGATTATGGGGTCCCTTCGAGAGACCTATTTCAAGTAGGTTATAGAATAAATTTTATGGTTTCAAAAGGGCTACATGTAGTTGGTTTGCAACTGCTTTACAATAAAATCTTGTGTTATCGTAATTAAAATTAAGAGCACGTTTCTCGAACCCTGGTTGAAAATCACAATCACAAAACCACATCTTCACCGCACAAGTGCAAGGCACCAGAGTAGAGCAGCAAAAGTTAAAATTGATCTTTTATAGAAAGCCCCCGCCAACGCAATCTGCAGTACTTAAAACGTGGCGGGGGTGTTTTTCTCACCTACTTTGTTTGAGGAATCTTTTGTAGAAAGCCCCCGCCACTAATGCAAAAATGTGAGATTTGAGAAAAATATCCCCGCCATGTTTTAAGTACTGCAGATTGCGCTGGCTGGGCTTTCTACAAAAGATCCGCTAAAATCACCACATACCACCTTCGTCTAACTTATTAATTTTACCGAATCAAGTTTCATGTGACTCAAAAATTTTTATTCGCTCCAACCAATTAGTTTTTGTCGTCCGTCTAACTTTTTACTCTTGTTTGAAAAAAATTTTTAATGCACTTTGCTTGCTTGATCAAACCATCTAGGCTGAGAAGTTTAATTGGAAGAGCGGTTTTACATTTGAAATTCAAAGTTGCGCATATTTTAAGTGAAGTATCTTTTTTGCTAAAATTCGTTTCAAAAACGTGCGCATGTGATCTCTATCACTACCCAGGAATGGTATGAAAACGGGAATTTATGATTGATCCAAGTAAACACAGTATTGGTGCAGACCACAGACATTTAACCTTCCGCTCCTGGCCACCTTTCTCTTTTACCAGCGGTTTACCCCACGCAAAGTTATGTAAGGGTTCATCGTGTAAAAAACTTGGGTGAATATCAAGAAGCAGGATTAAGAGGTCTGATAGGAAATTGAAATCTTATAGTTACAGCAATCAAGTACACCTGGTTTGAAGCTTTGATATAAGAGTTGATAATACCCGCACATCCGCACCTGTATACCTGTAAAACGTCTTTTTTTTTTTTAATGACTAAGTTTAAAGAATCAAGTAAGATACGGTTTGTAGTGGCCTGAACATTGTATTTTACGAATTGGTCCTTGAAAAAACCCTCCTTTGGTTTAGACTAGTTTTACTTTATAATAGTCGAATAGTGACGAACTTGCATTCTGCACTTGCATTGCCAGTTCGAACGTCTATTTCTTCATCTAATACTTTTCATCACTCGTGAAGCGGCTTTAGAATACTCTAACAACTGTTCGAAACTCCGCCCCTTTGCAAAATCAAAAGCAATAAATCTTTTCTGGGAGGTTAAAAGCATTTGAGTTGTTTATGATTGTCTCAACGGCATAACATACCGGTGCAAACTATCCGATGGACAAAGGAGAAGAAATAGAATGACAAAAAACAAATATTTCACAATAAACCTTTTGATTTATTATGAAAAAACGTACTAAAGTCCCAAAAAAGTTGTTACAGTTCGAAAGATGCTGCAGTCTATAACTATGGTCTTTCTTTTTCTAGATCCATTACCTCTATGATCAAGAAAACATGTATCAAGTTCAATTAGCGCTTATTCTGTTAAAGAACTTGCACAAGAAAAATACTGGGCAAAGATAATTGCTTTTTGTACTTTTAATTGATAATTCCATTTTGTACTTTTCTGTAAAACTTGTTAACTTGGCCATGCAGTGTGGTTAACCCTTGTGTTGATTTGAATTGTGTTTTATTATATTTTAGCGTAGAATTAAAAATGACGAAGCTTAACTTTGTTTCTTAAGTAAATCTTTGTGCTTGTTTTACAAACCGCAGAACGATATGTTTTGGACGTCACAGGTTTAAGAACATGCATAATTATTTGACTTCAGTTGATAAACGTATGATATGAGAATAATCTTGAGCTCATTTCTACTGTTTTTCAAAAAATGTTATAATGCACAAATACATGTATAAGTTTTTGTCGAATTTATGTACAGTATTAGGCAATTTTTGTGCAACCGAATCGTGAACTTTTTGTCTCGTTTTTTTTTAGACATATTAAATTTTGATAGAATCTGAAGTTGATTTACATGCCATTTAATGAGTTTTAATAATGTAGAACCACTAGTTTTTTTTAGAAAATATTCTCAAAAGTATTTACTTGGTTTATTTGTTGCTAGTTTATTGCTGGTTAAAATTGTATTTTAATTTTCATAAGAATTTGTAATTTATTGCTATTAGGGAAAATAAATGTTAACACTTTCGTAATAAAAATTTATTTTGATTAAATTGTTCGTACTTAAAAAGTTTTGCGATGTTTAAATGTTGCTGACTTTTCCGTTTTAGAACTTTTGAAACAAGTGTTTTACATTAATTTATTTCATGACAACCTTCGTTTTACGAATCCTTGCATAATGTACATGCAAATATGTTTCCCAAGACGAGTTTCTTCCACCATTATTTTTTAATTTCAATTCTAAGTTAAGAAAAAACTTTTCTTTCGCGGAAATAATTAATTTAAGAAATATTGTTTAAAAAGATTATGTGTTAGGCAAAAGAAAATGTCTTGAGCCTGGTCTACATCTGTTGTCGTACTTTTGCTTATTGAATATCTGCGAGCATCTACGCTTTGCCTTAAATGCCGCAATTATATCAACAACGAAGTTACACCGTGCATATGCAGCACCTGTAGACCAGACTTTTAATATGAAGATCGTTGTCTTACCTAGTACATCAAGGTATGGTCATTTCAAAAGCCACAATGTTTCAACTTTCAACTTGGTTCAAGAAACCTTTTGAAAGCGTTTGATTAGTTAATAACCGCACCTTTAGCGCATAGCCTATATAAATTCCTTCGTGTTATTTTTACATCACTATAATAGTTGATAGCGTACTTGACTTCTTTCTGGACTATAAAGCTGTTTGTATTTCTGCATTTTTCTTCTGTCTTTTATTGCAAAAATAAATTGAAATTTCATATGTTGTTCTTTTAGTTAATTCGAAAAAATTTGAATTGCTTTATTAAGAATGAAAGGCCATGCATGGGTGGGCAAACTTTTTAGCTCAATTGCTGGATTCAGAAGTTAATTTTGTTCGAGAGCCACACTGGTATTTACTAGTGAATTTGTGCCTCAAACTTCCTCGAAAAACAGAAAAAAGGTTTGATTTGTTACAACGTTCTTGGAGGTGAAGACCAAAAATAGAAATTCTTTGCTTTCATTTGTTACATCATTCATATCAAATGCTTGGTGTGCCGGATTAAATGGCTTTGTGGGGCCGATTTAGCCCGCAGGATGTTGTTTACTCACATTGGGCAAGCATGTACTAAATGATTTTGAAGGACGAAATATTTGTGAAGAAGGGTCAATTTTCAAAGGTCTCATTGATACACATTGCTGACCTAAGCAAATCTCTTCTTAATCCAATAAATACTCACAGCCATAGTCGTACGAGCAGGGGGATAATTACCCACCACAAAGTCTTAAAAATTTGGCCAAAATCAGAAATTTTCTGGCAGCTATCAAAAAGTATTTGGGCAAAACAAATTTTTTGTGCGCCAAAAACGAACTACTTGTGCAGGACAAAGTTTTTAAATTTAAAAAACGGTTAAGATTTGAGATGAATTTTCTTTTTTTTCGTCATCACTAGTTCATTTGGGACTAAAATAAAGAAACCTGACACCGCTTCAAAGTAATGATTTTTTTTTCAGTCTTTATCAAAATTTTCGGACGCAAATGTGAGACATATTGTCCAGTGGCGTGCGGTCAGGGCAAATTTTTAGTATCAGTATCAGTATCTTTTATTTCAGTTCCGCCATAAAAAACATAGTGAAATAGGAAATTTGTAAGTCTAAAAAGCAGAACAGAAAAAGGAAGAGCGATTTAGCGATTGCATGACCAACTTTTGCGCGATGAGAAATAGATTTTTTAATTTTATAAGAAAGAGTACCGGTTTGGGTTGAAATTGGAGAAATTTGAGGCCGATGCGAGACAAAAACTTTTTTTTTATAGAGCATCACAATTTTAGGACGAAAAGTATAAAATCTGTTAATGATTTTAGACGATAACTTTTTTTTGGAGAACACCATGGTTTAGGGACAAATAATTGGTCTATGTTTTATAATCTCACACAGAATTTTTACTGCTACCCAGAAAATATTGCATATCCTACCCAGAAAATACCTAATTGCATAACCAGTTTTTAACATGCCAGTTGCATGACCAGTCTCAGAGACCACCGCACGCCACTGATATTGTCTCAATTTTTGCAAAACTACATGATTATAATTCGGGCAAAAGTCAATAAAATTTGGGAAAAATTATATTGCCCCTTACCAAATTTTTTTGGGTGTTTTACCACTGTGCTTATAGTGTTCAAAGAAACAATAGAAGGTGTTCCAGAATTTCTTACATTACATATGGCACAGTACTGTGAGCAATTTAACAATCTACTTAGTTTGTTATTTTTTTTGGAAATTTGCCAGCTTGTAGGGACTAGTTCAAACTTGATTACGTGAGTGAAGGATTGCAAAACATCATTCCACATTTAAAATAATCTTACAGTATAACCGTATTTGCAATCTCAAATCTACTCTGCAAACCTGTGAGCAGCAGCTACTGCAAAGTTTGACTATTGTTCCGTTCTTAAAAATCGCCCACATTATGTATTGTCACAATATCATAAAAAATCTTTTTGATTGCGCTTTGGTCCAGCTCGAATAGCCGAAGAAATAACGGTTTTACAAGCTAATTTAAATATTGTATATTTAGTGACAAGAAAATGGCAACACTTTCGTGGAGAAATTTCGAGATTATCGTGCTTGACTGGTTTTGTCTCGTGACAGTCAGTATGATGCAATATTGCTTGTTTGTGAATCGCTGGATCTAGCAAGATGATGCAATATTAAGTGATTGTTGTTTTTAACCTGAATTTGAGTAAATTTAAAGAACTTTCGAGATACATGTGACCGAGTGATATAAATAAGGCGTGCTCGGAAGCATTATTATTGATGGAATGTTACGTTGTGATAAATCGGTATTGGAAATTGTGTTAGCTTTGTGAAGTCATAGTTTTTTAACGCAAGTCTTTGGTTGTCGACGTTATTGTGAAGAGCTGAAGAGTTAAGCTACTGAATCTATATTTGCTGTTGATTTATTTGTTGTTGAATTTATACTATTTTGGGCTCCTAAGTCGATTGGAGCATATTTTATTAATAAAGAAGATATTGCGGTAGTCTGAGCTATGATTAGCTAGACTATATTTTTGCCGATACTGGTACTTAGGGCTGGTCCAGCAAACAAAGATTTAAGAATTTTTATTTTTTAGTAGACACCAAGATTGCGTTATCGGCGAGCCTTCATTACGGGCGCCGAAAAGTTAGACGACTAAATAACGAACTAAGTTACCAGCTGAACCTAAATTTCAAAAAACTTTTTATCAACTGTAACAAAATTTAAAAAACTCTCCAACTATATTTTGTTAAAACTGTAAAATAAATGCAAGAAAAGAAGGAGGTGAGTTGAGAATGCCTCGGTGCTATAGATTCAGTAGAACAAAGGAAAAGTTCAAATAATAATACTGACGAATATCATTGCTAACATGCTTTTATTTCAATTCTGGATGGATTTTATTTTCATTTAATTTTCATTTCTAAATGGATTTTTAAATCAACTACATAAATTGGTTGATTTAACAATCCATCCAGAAATGAAAATTAAATGAAAATCAAATACCTAACTATATAAATCAACTATATGAATTGGTCCTTGAAAAAACCCTCTTTTGGTTTAGACTATTTTTACTTTATAACAGTCGAATAGTGACGAACTTGCATTCTGCACTTGCATTGCCAGTTCGAACGTCTATTTCTTCATCTAATACTTTTCATCACTCGTGAAGCGGCTTTAGAATACTCTAACAACTGTTCGAAACTCCGCCCCTTTGCAAAATCAAAAGCAATAAATCTTTTCTGGGAGGTTAAAAGCATTTGAGTTGTTTATGATTGTCTCAACGGCATAACATACCGGTGCAAACTATCCGATGGACAAAGGAGAAGAAATAGAATGACAAAAAACAAATATTTCACAATAAACCTTTTGATTTATTATGAAAAAACGTACTAAAGTCCCAAAAAAGTTGTTACAGTTCGAAAGATGCTGCAGTCTATAACTATGGTCTTTCTTTTTCTAGATCCATTACCTCTATGATCAAGAAAACATGTATCAAGTTCAATTAGCGCTTATTCTGTTAAAGAACTTGCACAAGAAAAATACTGGGCAAAGATAATTGCTTTTTGTACTTTTAATTGATAATTCCATTTTGTACTTTTCTGTAAAACTTGTTAACTTGGCCATGCAGTGTGGTTAACCCTTGTGTTGATTTGAATTGTGTTTTATTATATTTTAGCGTAGAATTAAAAATGACGAAGCTTAACTTTGTTTCTTAAGTAAATCTTTGTGCTTGTTTTACAAACCGCAGAACGATATGTTTTGGACGTCACAGGTTTAAGAACATGCATAATTATTTGACTTCAGTTGATAAACGTATGATATGAGAATAATCTTGAGCTCATTTCTACTGTTTTTCAAAAAATGTTATAATGCACAAATACATGTATAAGTTTTTGTCGAATTTATGTACAGTATTAGGCAATTTTTGTGCAACCGAATCGTGAACTTTTTGTCTCGTTTTTTTTTAGACATATTAAATTTTGATAGAATCTGAAGTTGATTTACATGCCATTTAATGAGTTTTAATAATGTAGAACCACTAGTTTTTTTTAGAAAATATTCTCAAAAGTATTTACTTGGTTTATTTGTTGCTAGTTTATTGCTGGTTAAAATTGTATTTTAATTTTCATAAGAATTTGTAATTTATTGCTATTAGGGAAAATAAATGTTAACACTTTCGTAATAAAAATTTATTTTGATTAAATTGTTCGTACTTAAAAAGTTTTGCGATGTTTAAATATTGCTGACTTTTCCGTTTTAGAACTTTTGAAACAAGTGTTTTACATTAATTTATTTCATGACAACCTTCGTTTTACGAATCCTTGCATAATGTACATGCAAATATGTTTCCCAAGACGAGTTTCTTCCACCATTATTTTTTAATTTCAATTCTAAGTTAAGAAAAAACTTTTCTTTCGCGGAAATAATTAATTTAAGAAATATTGTTTAAAAAGATTATGTGTTAGGCAAAAGAAAATGTCTTGAGCCTGGTCTACATCTGTTGTCGTACTTTTGCTTATTGAATATCTGCGAGCATCTACGCTTTGCCTTAAATGCCGCAATTATATCAACAACGAAGTTACACCGTGCATATGCAGCACCTGTAGACCAGACTTTTAATATGAAGATCGTTGTCTTACCTAGTACATCAAGGTATGGTCATTTCAAAAGCCACAATGTTTCAACTTTCAACTTGGTTCAAGAAACCTTTTGAAAGCGTTTGATTAGTTAATAACCGCACCTTTAGCGCATAGCCTATATAAATTCCTTCGTGTTATTTTTACATCACTATAATAGTTGATAGCGTACTTGACTTCTTTCTGGACTATAAAGCTGTTTGTATTTCTGCATTTTTCTTCTGTCTTTTATTGCAAAAATAAATTGAAATACCCTTTAAATTGTGAAGCGTTGGACGCATTTAATTTTTTAAAAGCGCGACATTGCCAACGCTACTCTCCGTTCAATTGATGAGTCTTTGCCGTTTTTAGTTGAAACTGACGCGTCAGATTATGCAATAGCGGCAACCTTAAGTCAACAAGGAAGACCAGTTGCATTTTTTTCCAGAACATTAAACAGGTCTGAATTAAAACATTCTAGGATTGAGAAAGAAACAGCCGCTATAATAGAAGCCGTTCGGAAATGGAAGCATTATTTAACTGGTCGAAGGTTTTCCCTGATGTAATATGTTTAACACAAAGCACAGTGGAAAAATTAAAAACGATAAAATTATGCGCTGGAGAATCGAACTCGGCACCTATGACGTTGATATTATTTACAGATGTGGTGAAGAAAACATTCCCGCCGACGCTTTATCTCGACTAAATTGTGTAACAATGAATTTGAAGAAACTGCAAGACTTGGATAATTCTCTATGCCACTCAGGAGTAACAAGATTGGCGCACTTTGTCAAACAACCAAATTTACCTTTTTTTCTTGATCAAGTGCGACAAGTAGTGCGTTCGTGCACAGTGTGTGCAGAAATTAAACCCCAATTTTTTAAACTAGAAACCGTGCATTTAATTAAGGCCACTTGTCCAGTTGAACAATTAAGTTTCGATTTTAAAGGCCTCTACCATCAAAATCGTTTTTTAATTACCATCATTGATGAGTATTCAAGGTTCCCGTTTACGTTTTCTTGTAGAGACACCAGCGCTAAATCAATCATAAGCGGTCTTGATCAAGTTTTTTCTATGTTTGGGATCCCCGCTTACATACACTCAGATAGAGGAAGTGCCTTCATGAGTGCTGAATTTAAACGTTATCTTCTTGATAAAGGTATTGCAAGCAGCCGCACAACAAGCTACAATCCTGCCGGAAATGGACACGTCAAACGCTTAAACCAAACATTGTGGCAAACTACCAAACTTGGATTGAAAACGCATAAATTGCCACTTCAACATTGGCAAGAGTTGTGTTCAGCTGGTAAAAATTTTTTGAAATTTTGTTAAAGTTTTTTAAATTTTGTAGAAATTGATTTAGTAACTCGGTACGTTGTTCAATCTTCTAACCTTTCGGTGCCTGTAATGAAGGCTCTCACCGAAAAACACAATCTTGGCCGCCTACCAAAAGACAAATTTCTTAAATCTTCTTACTGGACCTTCCTAGAAACCAGTAACAGCAAAAGTATAGTCTAGCTAAACCACAGCTCAGACTACCACAATAACTTCTTTATTAAAAATTATGTCCCAATCCACTTAGGAGCCCACAATACTATACAATCAACAGTACGTTAAGCTCACTAGCTTAATTCTTCAACAATAATCGTAAGCAATCAGAGACTTGCGTTCAAAAACTATGAATTCACACAGCTAACAAATTTCTAATACTAAGTTACTACAATGAATCATAATAACGCTTCCGAGCGAGCCTTATTTATATCAATCGATCATAAGTTGCTCGAATGTTCTGAAACTTACTAAGATCAAGCCAATCACAAATAACCATTATTACGTCACAATGGCTAGCCAGTCACGCGAATATTTTGGATTTTACTTTAGAAATTACGAAATTAAGCAGTGTTGCCATTTTTTTGTAAATACATGTAAAATATTTAAAATGCTTATAGAAACGTTATTTCTTCAACTATTTGAGCCGGACCAAAGCAAAATCAAAGAAAATTAAAAGGAATCATTAATGCAATTAGTTGAGTAGAGTTCTAATACGGGTTGTAATAAGGTGCCGAGAAATTTAGCGAGGTTATATTGGGCAGATCCAATCATCAAAAGAATAGGACGGCAAGGCACATCTTGTTTGTGAATTTTTGGAAGTCCGTACAATCTTGGTCGTTGTGAGCCAGTGGATCTAATAACTTCATAAACGGTTTTCTGGAGATCATCACTTTTAACTAAGTGAACGCTCAGGAAAACTAGTGAATTCAATACCGCACTGTGATTCAGCGATTGGAAACCATATGTTACATAACCAAAAATGTGCATCTCACTATAAGGACAATCAATTTTTTATTCTCTCTAAAGCACGATCCGATTTCCATTTATCAGTCTTGGAATCAATTTTCATCACTCTTCGAAAACCTAATTTGTGTAGACAGAAAGAATTTGTTTACAAACATAAATTGTTAGTATAATTGTAAAAAAATTTTCTTTTTAGTTCCAAATTTTAGCACAAAACTTGCATAATTTTGTTCCTTTTTTTTTGCCAAAAATTTTTTACGCTGACGAAACGTGGTTTTATTTATTAAATACTTTTTATTATTATGATAACAGTTAGTAACCTTAATTTTTAGTCAATCAGGATCAGTCTTACAACTTTTGAAATACTACGTTTAGTTCTGTAATTCATTCTAGCGAAACCTCATGAAGAGAGCTAGACGAAAACGTTCGAGTTTTCAAAACAGCCTTTTTTAAGGCTACTTATTCAACAAAAGAGCTTTAAATGAAGCATTTGCTATTAAAAGCTATTTTAAAATTTTGTACCAATAAAAAAGCTTTTTATATTATTTTTTCAAGGAATACTAATCAGTTTAATTTTTCATAAAGTTATTTATTTCAATCCGTAAACTGTTTTCTTTGTATAAAAGTGATATTTTCTACTTTCTGGTGTTGTGAATATAAATTGATTCAATTTTTTGTATAAAAATTTATTAAAGACGACGGTAAAAAACTGTTGTAAACCTGATACATAGATTTGGCAGGTTCAAGTTCGCAAAGATCTTCTAATTTGAAAAAGTTAAATTTGTTATGCAACTGAGTTGTTGGACAATACTTATTACCTGAAATTACAGAGATATTACTGAAATTTAGAACTGCTTGCCAAGCCCACCAAGCAAAGAAAAGTGCCGTAAAGTGTCTTTCCTAAGAACACAACAGAATGGCGCCAGTAGGTATTAAACCGAGACCGTGTTGATCACAATTACAGCGCTCTAACCACGCAACTACGCTGCCGACAAAGTGATGCAATAAATATAAATCTCTGCGCTGAGATGAATCCCTTATTTGTCTAAAAAAAACATTTTTCAAGCTGTAACAATTTTCAGGTTGTTGCTGTAAATACTAATAACTGAAAACATTAAGTCTCTTAATTGCTTCTTAAAAAATTGGCTCTGGTATACCTTCGCTCGAAACAAATTTTTGACCTTTCAGATCTGTCATTTACAAGTATCCAACTCCCAATTTTGCATGCATGTCAGAGGTGATCATGGAGCGGATCCGGAGTGGATATCCGCTCAATTTCACGGATCCGGAGCGGATCCGAATTTAATGTTTTACCAAGCTCTTTTTTGTTTGTTAAGTCATAAAAAATATGAACACCACACTTTGATTTCCAAAATAAGATGACATAGCAACCTGATTTGCAGTTCACATAAATGGAATGTGTAAGTTTCAGAATTAAGCACTAAGAGAAGTAAAAAAATGAATGAACAAAGAGAGAATACTCCAGTTAACGCTCGTAGTGGAAAGGGGGTCTTATGATTCAGCGATTAGTCTTCAGTTTTGTTTTTCACATGGCAAAATGCGGTAGTTCTCTCATTTCAATTTAGGATCTTCTATTGTCAGCGCTCGCCGTGGGTTTCGAACCGACTTTTTCTTATCTTCAATCACGCACCCGCCGAGTGATTCTTAGCAGCCAGCTAATAATTGTGTCAAGCACCTTTTGTCGCAATCGCGCCTTGCGGCTTACTGTAGAATTTTTGTTCTTTAAAATCTCTTGAATCTATATTGGGACAGATGAGTTGAAAGGAAGTCAAATTGGGTTTTGTTTTATTTTAGAAAACGCATTGAATATTCGTATCTGGCTTGCTGGTTTTGGCAATTGCAGCCATTAGTAATAAATTTTGTAACTTTGTTAAGCTGTGTTTGGCTTTGTAGAAATATTTGTTACTAAGATACAACTCGGCATCTTATTCAAATATCTCTCGCTTTGATCTATATTTGTTGATTAACAAAAGTTTAAGGCTCTGGTAAACTGAAATAAGCTTGAGCAATTTTTGAAGTGTTTGCTTGCAACCTCATTTTGCTTGATGCCAATATATTTTGTAAAATTTGTCGTTTCCATTATTTTAAAAAATCATAAGTACTAATTGACTTTAATTAATTTATTTCTAGTTCTACTCGTAATCAATTCAAAATTACTTTTAGTGCAAATAGAAATAAGATTGTGAATAAGGAGGCAGGATAAGTATTGCCAGGTACTGGGGACTTCTTTTGCTTTATTACAGTATTATTTATTCTCAAATCAAATATGGTATCTTATCGTGGGGTACAGCTTCTAATTCGCTGCTAAAGAAAGTTGAAATTCGACTTAATCGCATTTTAAGGGTCATAACTAATAAATCGATATATACACCTGTTCGAATGTTATATACAACTGACTTTTCATTCGTTTAACGTAGTCATTTAGCTTAGCTAGCTTAGGGTTCGGTTAGCGTTTTACTCGTTTTTATGCTAATTCAGTTAGAGAAGGGTTAGGTATATGTCTTTATTTTCTATTTGAACAAGTTTAACACCGCGCCAGGGTTTCCGTGCCCCGCAATCGGCTAATTTGTGCCGCACAGAAATAACGACCTCGAATTAGGTAAATTTATGCATCAATTTTTTAAAACTTTTTTTAAAATAAATGAAATCCATTCGTATGGGACAAGATTAATTAAAACATCAACCTATTTTCTACCTCGTGTTACAAAATTGTTTGGCCAATAGAGGTGTAAAAGTTTTGGAAAAGTATTCATCTCGGCATTAAAAGCAAGCATTGGTTTTCCTTCATAAAATCATATAAGGATGATCTTATGTCGAAGTATTGGGTCGCTTTGGTTTTTTTTGATTTTTGCTTTAGCTTTGTGCTTTAAATGTTTCTCAAGTAAATGTCTTGTGTAAATTTCATGCGTAAATCTTGGCCAAAATTGCTTATGTAAATGTTTATGTTAGTTATATTTTTCCGTCATTCTGCTGCGCATTAACTGATGGTATTAGGGAGCATCTGATGGGAAAAGATTAATGTTTGGCCAATTACTACTGTCTTATAGCGGTGTAAAAGTTTTAATGGAAAAGTATTCATCTAAGCATTAAAAGCAAGCATTGGTTTTCCTTCGTAAAATCATATAAGGATGATCTTATGTCGAAGTATTGAGTCGCTTTGTTTTTGATTTTTTGCTTTAGCTTTGTGCTTTAAATGTTTCTCACGTAAATGTCTTGTGTAAATTTCATGCGTAAATCTTGGCCAAAATTGCTTATGTAAATGTTTATGTTAGTTTTTATGTTTTCCCGTCATTCTGCTGCGCATCAACTGATTGTATTAGGACTCGATAACGCATGTTCTTCGATGCTCCCTATCTATTGCTATTTACATGTATACTAGAATGCCAGTATTAATATTATTTTTTCAAATTAAATTTCAGTTATTTTGTGCTTTTCTGTGCCAGAATAGTTCCTACAAACCAATTTTTGTGCCAATATAGTTCCTACAATGTGGCTAAGCGTTTTATTGATGGCAAATGTAGCTAGCGCTCATGTACAAAGGACAGATTTGACAACGTGTAGGAAATCTCAAATTAATTATTTTCTTTGTCATTTCTTTTAAATGAAGTTTATGTCATAGTAAAGTTTGTATTATACCACTATATTACTGAAATACACATTTATTGCAAATGTGGTGGGTTGTCACTTTCGTCATAATAGCACTCCATGGCAGTAAGTCCAGTTTTCATGGGCATATAGGATGTTGGAGAGGAACGACTTCCTGATCGACAATTCTGCTGTTACATTAATAATTGAACAAACTGGAAGCGTGCAGGATCGACCTCGTAGTGGCCGTCCTTCAGTTATAAATAAAAAGCACTACAAAAATGTCACAAATAAACTTGCTGAGCCCGCATAAATCGTTGATGTATAAGTTAAAAGGTTAAGACAATTAGCAGCATTGTGACTCAATCACGTAACATGCGTTTGAATTTAGGTCGCTTTGATTTTCTCTGCCTTTTGGCTTAAGCCAGTGGTTCTCAAACTGTGCGTCGTTTGAAATCTCGTAGGGCGTCGCACAGCCATTCTGTTCGAAAAACAGAATTTTAATGTATAAATTACGGTTTTATAGCTTAAGGCTTACTGTTCTTAATTGGATAACAAAAATGTACTATTTCCGCCGGCTCACGCTTCAAGCATTCGAAGTTTTTTCTATTGTTATGTAATAGCCATTAATTCAACTAAAATCTTTTTTATTGCTTACAACGCATTGCGCAATTCATTTAGTAAGAAGTCAGTTAAAATTTATTCAGTAAAAAGTCAGTTTTGCAGGCCAAGCGTAAATCTGAAGTCTCGCAAGTACAGCGACACTTATTTGGATTTTGGTTTCACGTTTATCTTGCAAAACGGTGAGGAAAAACCTCAGTGCGTTAAAAGTGTAAAAAACCTCACAGCATTGCTGAGGAAATAATACTGCCTGCTGCAATTGATCTTGCAAGTACGATGATTAAAGTTACTACCGTTATCCAATGATACCGTGTGTCGTCGGATTGGTGACATGGCGTTGGACATTTACGATCAACTGATCGATCAAATGAAAGAGCGAGAATTCAGCCTGCAATTAGATGAAGCGACTGATAGTAGTCAAGATGCCCACCTAATATGCTACGTGCGTTTTGTTGACTTTTCTGAGCACAACTTGGTAGAAGAACTACTCTTTTGCAAGCCTATTGAACTTGGTTGCTTGGGGAAAGTGCATTAGCATATGCACAGATGGCGCCAAAGCAATGTCTGGCAGCCGCTCTGGACTGCGAAGCCTAATTCAAGAACATGCTCCAATGGATAAGTAGATGCATTGCATGATTCACCGAGAGGCATTGGTGGCTCGTGAACTGAGCCCGGAACTTGGTGCTACAGTTGAAATCGTCACCAAAGTTATTAACTTCATCAAAACACGGCCATCAAAATCAAGAGTGTTTGAAAAAGTTTGTGCAGAAATCATGCATTTTTGCAACAAGAAAAGAATCAACTTGCTGATTACCTATCTGAGAACGAATTTTTATTAAAATTGGCTTATTTGTGTGATATCTTTGCTAAATTGAATAAACTGAACCTGTCTATGCAAGGGGCTGATAGAAATATGCTCGACATTTCAGATAAAATCACAGCGTTCACAAAAAAGCTGTATTTGTGGAAGGAAGATATTGCAAATGTGTCCGGAAGTTCTCAGTACTTCTCTTTTTTGTCCAATCTGCTTGAAGAAAAGCATGATGCTGCCTTCAGATTTACGAAGCGTATCTGTGCAACACCTATCTACGCTCGAGTTGAAGTTTGCACAGTACTTTCCAGAAGATTTATCAAGCTATAAATGGATTAGCGACCCTTACGTCCAGCCCATCCCATCTTCCTTCACTGAAGAAGAAAAAGAAGACTACATTGATCTTACCTGCGACAGTTCCCTGAAAAGGACGTTTAATTCAGTCAATCTGACACATTTTTGGATTTTAGTGAATGATGAATACCCAGCTTTGACGAAAAAAGCATTGCGAGTGCTTGTCCCTTTCGCTACATCGTATTTATGCGAAGCTGCATTTTCTGCCATGGCCGTCATTAAAACTAAATATCGATCATGAATAGACGTTGAAAGAGAAATGAGGGTGGCAGTTTCAAAAATTCTCCCAAGGTTCCACGACCTTTGCAAAAATAAACAAGCCCACACATCACATTAGATTGAACTAAATTACTAAATAATAGGGCTATTGTTCTTTTTGATATTTCGTTTCTTCATTGATTTTTTCTTTTCTTTAAGTGTTGCGATACTACTAAATGGAAATTTGGTAGCAGTGTTTTTATGACTGGTGCGTCGCAAGCTCAGTAAACTTTTGCAAAGGCGTCACAACGAAAAAAAGTTTGAGAACCACTGACTTAAGCGTTAGTAATTGTACAGTTTAATTTGCTTTAATTTTGTGTGAGTTTTGAGTTTGTTTCCAATTCGACACCTTTAATTTGTTTTTCTATTTGAATAAGGTATTTCAACTTTAACTTAAAGAAATAATTTAAGAGAATGATTTTGGTAAAACAAATATTTTGGTTTTCTGTTTGAATAAGGAAACAAATTGGTTAGTAAAAATTACCTCAAGTCGAATCAATTGAAATTGAAGTGATTTCACTGCGCCATTGTTAAGTTGAAGAAAGCTAATTGGTTTGCATGTCCGGATACATTGTTGGAAGTTGAAAAAAAGTTTTATGCAAGTTCAAAGTACATGTATAATATTCCGGATGTATCAGCCCGGAGTTTTCAGCGCCAGCAGCATATCAAGCTCATAAACGAGTCAGCGAATGTTAGTCAAAAACATGTTTCTAAAGCTGCTGCCAGTTCGAAGTCGTTGTCGTCTAGAACTAAGCGACGCTTGGAGGTCAAATTGGCTGAAGCCCGTCTCGAGCGCGTACGCCGCTATGAGGAGTTGCGACTGAAACACTTGCAGTCGCAGTCGGAACGAGTTGTCAGGTTGCATTGATCAGAACAAGCTTGCCACAGACTTTGTTCGGGAATCTTCGGAAATCCAGAGGACCAGTTGAGCCAGTTACCCTGAATACCTGCGCTGAAACAAAAGCTTGGTCTAAATTTTATTTTATTCCGGCTCAAGAAGTAGCCTGCTATGAGCCTGAAGCTTTTATACAGTTGGTTTAAACGAAAGCTCGGATTGATCCGTTGAAAATTCTCCTTCACAACAAACAGAGACCACTGTCTCTAATAAGAACGAATGTATTAACAAAAAATCACGACCCACGAAATTTCTATTCCACGTTTTTCCAAACACTCGCCCCAAATTCCACTTTCTCAAAACGCCCTTTTCGCTTTAATCGTCTCTCGTCGTCCGCTTTCTCTTTTTCGTCTGTGTCATTGCGATTTAACGAGCGTATGTATAGATAAACACCACGTGACGGCAAACTTACTCGAGTAAACCAGATCATTCTCCAACTCTAGAGAATACGCTTATGCTAGAACCACATAGTATATACGCAAACATTGTACTACAAAAGGGATATATGCATCACGCAATAGAAAGCGAATCGGACGTTATATCACATAATACGAGAGCAGCGTACCAAAGCGACGCGATTATTATCTTACAATATAATTACGAATTACTTTTTAACGGCAATAAACCACATCGTTATGATTAAATTATTATTAATGAAGTGTGACATACGCCCCTCGCAAAGAAAAATATTACCGTATACAATAATCTTTTTTAAACAGCAAACACGAATTACAAATAATTTTACAAAACAAAACACGAAGTTATACATACGCAAGTCTATACAATTATGCGGCTGAGATAGTCCGCCATAACGTTCTCCTTGCCAACAATGTTTTTCACTACAAAATTGTATCCCTGCAATGATAGAGACCACCGAGGTGTACGATCGTTCTTTAGCAGGCCATGCTAAGCAAAGTAAGCGGCTTGTGGTCCGTTTGCAGGAAAACTTCTTTGCAGCCAGAAATAAGCGAAATTTACCAACTCCCCATATTGCATTCGTCAACTTCTTGCTGCGACGGGGTGGAGTTTTCCCTCGTTTTCCTGCATCAAAATGGCTCTAATTCCGCTGTTGGATGCATCCGTGCGTAGAGTTAAGTCTAGCGAATGATCAGGCAGTCTCAATATGGGAAAGCTTGCTCCTAGCCTCACCCCATTCAACAAAGTTCCACTGTCCCTTCTTCGTTAAGTCCGTCAACGGTGCCGCAATAATTGCAAAGGAAGGAATATGTCTCGATAGTACCCGAGCAACCCACAAAATGATCAGACTTCCTTCTTCGTGACTGGCCGCTTCGCTCCCGCAATCTTGTCCAGATTGTCATCGTTTGGTGTAATCCAGTCATATCCGACATCGTGACTTAAGAATTCGACAGTAGATGCCCCAAAAATACATTTTTGAGGGACGAGCAGTGAGGTTGGCCTCACTTAGTCTTTTCAACATGTCCCATCCGGTGTCAAAAATGCAGTCTTGAATACATCTTCTTCTGCTACGGGTATCGACCAATACCCTTTATTGAGATCGTTCTTCGAGAAGAATTTTGTCTTCCCCGACTGTTGGAAGAGATCATCCGAAGTTTTCATTGGTTCCGGATCCGAAATTGTCGCTTTATTTAATTTTCTGTAGTCGACGCAAATGCGATTTGAATCATCCTTTTCTTCACAATGACTACCGGTGCAGCATACGGCGATGATGACTTTCTGATGACCCCCATACCTAACCTCTCCCTTATTTCGTCTTTCAGTTCCTGCCGTAGCGCATATGGTAAAGGATAGGTGTCACACTTCATTACTAATAATTTAATCATAACAGTAGTTCATTCCCGTTAAAAGTAATTCGTAGTTTTATTATAAAATAATAATCGTGCCTTGTACCGCTACTCTCGTATTATGCGATATACGTTCGATTCGCTTTCTATTGCTTGATACATGTATCTTTTTTCTCTTTTCGCCGACAGAGTGACGTAATATACTTTGTCCAAGCGCCACTATAGCTCGATAATTTTAGAATGTTCTGGCGCATTCGAGCATAGCGCTTTCTCTAGGGAATTCGGACTAAACCTCGAATATACGAGTAAATTTGCGTCACGTGATCTTTTTTCTATATAAAGGCGATGCGTGCGAGACGAAATTATTATTATTAGGTAATTTGAGACGACTCGAGAGACGGCTCCAGTGAAAGTGATTTTGTTTGGGTACAGGAGGTGGCCCGTTAGATTTTGTATCAATTGACGATTGTTGAATTTATTTTGCGCCAGTGGTTGGGAGTTGTGTTCTACATAGGTAGAATTATTTGTGTTGAATGAGTCAAGTTATGGCGTTGAGTTCACTTTGCAGTTTGGCAAAGCCTGGAATAGAATTTCGTCGGTCGTGATTTTTTTATAATACATTCGTTCTTATTAGAAACAGTGGTCTCTGTTGGTTATGAAGAAGAATCTTCAACGAAACCAATCCGAGCTTTCATTAAACCAACTGTATAAAAGCTTCAGGCTCATAGCAAGACTACTTCTTAAGCCGGAATAAAATAAAATTTCGACACAGCTTTGTTTCAGCGCAGGTATTCGGGTTACCTAGCTCAACTGGTCCTTTAGGATTCCCGAACAAAGTCTTGTGACAATAGAGTTTTAAGCAGACAGACTCCTCATCTACTAAATTGATCCTGTGTTCAATCTTCGACGTTCTTCCTGGAACATCTGAGAAAACATTAGCATAGTTCTCTATTAAAGCTTGCAGTTGTCGACCTTGGCTATTGTCCAATTTCGTTCCTACTTTGACGTTGCTTACATCTTCCTTTTGTTTATATGTTCCCAATTGTAATAACAAATCGTCGTCTATACTAGGTGTTTCTTCATCTAATAACATTTTCGCACTAGCTGCTATCTTTAATTCTTCTTTCTCATTTCCAGTTTTTGCTTCATCCTCTCGGGCATAATATTTTTTTAACATGTTAGCACGGTAATTCTTTTCTTTGTTTCCAATTAAAATTTTATAACCATGATTTCCCATCTTTTGGATTATTTCGTACGGTCCTTTCCATTGCATTAAAAGCTTGTTATTGTTTGTCGGAAGCATTACCAAGACTCTGTCGCCTTCATTGAATAGTCGATCTTTTGTTTTCTTGTCAGAATTTTTCTTGTATCTGATTTGGTTTTTCATTAGCTCCTCCTGAGCAAGTTTCATCGTTTCCTCCAGTCTCTCTCTCAACTTCAACACGTATTGATAACTGGTTTTGACTTCTGTTGATTCACTTTCTCCAGTCCACAGTTCCTTTAGAATTGTCATGGGTCCTCGCACAGTGAGACCACACAAAAGTGCAAAGGGTGAAAATCTTGTAGACGCTTGGGGAACCTCTCTATACGCAAATACAAGTGGGTGTTCCGTTCTTAAAAATCGCCCCCATTATGTATATTTACAATCTCCTGAAAAATCTCTTTAATTTTGCTTTGGTCTGGCTCAAATAGCCGAAAAAATAACGTTTCTATAAGCATTTTAAATATTTTACATGTATTTACAAAAAAATGGCAACACTGCTTAATTTCGTAATTTCTAAAGTAAAATCCAGAATATTCGCGTGACTGGCTAGCCATTGTGACGTAATAATGGTTATTTGTGATTGGCTTGATCTTAGTAAGTTTCAGAACATTCGAGCAACTTATGATCGATTGATATAAATAAGGCTCGCTCGGAAGCGTTATTATGATTCATTGTAGTAACTTAGTATTAGAAATTTGTTAGCTGTGTGAATTCATAGTTTTTGAACGCAAGTCTCTGGTTGCTTACGATTATTGTTGAAGAATTAAGCTAGTGAGCTTAACGTACTGTTGATTGTATAGTATTGTGGGCTCCTAAGTGGATTGGGACATAATTTTTAATAAAGAAGTTATTAACATATAGTAAGAATGGTCAAGTCAATCAACAAGCAAGTGCCGACAGACCTGTTTCGTCCTTATTAGGACTCGTCAGGACACTACAAAAGAAAAAAAGAAGTTATTGTGGTAGTCTGAGCTGTGGTTTAGCTAGACTATACTTTTGCTGTTACTGGTTCCTAGGGCAGGTCCAGTAAGAGGATTTAAGAATTTTATCTTGTGCTAAGCAGCCAAGATTGTGTTTTTCGGTGAAAGCCTTCTTAAAAGGCATTAAAAAGTTAGACGATTAAACAATTTACCGAATTACTAAATTAAGTTCTACATAATTTTTAAAAACTGAATTTGTGGAAGTAACAAAATTTCAAAAAATTTTTACAGTGGGTTTATAAACCTATACCACTGCCTCGGTTGTTCAATACATAATTGCCTCAACATCTTCTTCAGCGTACCGTTAAATTTCTCGGTCAGACCATTGCAAATCGGATGATACGGAGTCATCGCCAGCCTTCTGATCGACAACAATCTTGATACTTCCTGCATGCATTCCAACACAAATTGAGTCCCAAGATCACTCAATACTTCTTCCGGAATTCCAACTCGACTATATAGATCTAAAAATGCTTGTGATACTGTCTCGGTGTCGATATTCTTGAGAGGCACGGCCTCTGGATAACGTGTTGGGTAGTCAACTAGAGTAAGCACAGATCGGTGCCCTTTATCACTTGCTGGCGTAATCGGGCCAATCAAGTCCACTACCACACGTTTAAACGGCAAATCCATTAACGGCATTTTTCCCAGCGGAACTTTCGCTACTCTCCCCTTCGATACAGTCCTCTGGCACACATCATATGACCTGCAGAAACTCACCACATCCTGGTGAATCCCTGGCCAATAAAAATTGGTCAGTATCCTATCTTCCATTTTCTTGGTTCCCATATGTCCCGCCAGCATCGTATCATACGCAACCTCCATCACCTTCTTCTTCAACCCTTTCGGCACTAAAATTTGCTTCAATTCTTCCTTGTCTTCATCAATCTTCTTGGTAATGCGGTACAGAACTCCCTTCCTCTTTACATAACTTTGACCAAAGGCGCTTCCTTCGTCGTGTACTTTAACAGAGATGGGTCTTCTCCTTGAAGTTGGACGAGCTTATCCTTCGTCACAGCCATCTGATTTGTTGCCTCCACAACTTTCAAAGGTTTTGACGCAGTTTTCTTTCTAGCTTGTGACCGAGTAACTGCTGCCGCCTCCACGTACCAAGTCTTATCAGGATCATAGGGTGCTCTAGCTCCCGGAATATTTCCAATAATCAACTGATACAGCAAATCTCTTAATCATAAAGCTTCCACTGTTCCACTATAATAGGGCGTGCTTATTTCTACATTTGCGAACGAGGCCTTTAGTAAAGTGCGCGCGACCGTCATTATATATCCCACCTTGCCTGTGAGCTGCTCTTCTGCAACCAACTTCCTCTTAACTATTACTCCAGAAAAACCAGTATCCCTTAAAACGGTGACCGATTTGTTTCCGACCATTCCAATTGATGTAGGCATTTGATTACTTAAATTTTCTTCCAAACATGCACCATTTAAAATTCCGATTTTTCGTCCATCCTTTAGTTGTAAATATTCTTGTAATTTTTGACCAATTTCTTTTCTTTCTTTGCTTAAACTTCTGTAATTTTCTTGTTTTCGTCTTCCATTTTTGGCTGCATCAAACCTCTTGATTGGTACAGCGCATGCAACCTTATACTCTTTCCCACGCACCAGCGCCACCACGCTCTAACTGGTTTCCTTTTTCGCACTGCATAAAATTATGACCGATTCCTCCGCATCGGTGGCAATATTTTCTAGGGTTTCTCTCTTGAACCTTCGAAAAGCACTCACTCGCCCTGTTCCCCACTTTCCCGCAGCTAAAGCATTTTATATTTTCTGTCGTTGCAGGAGATATATCCGGAATCTTGTCTTCCGGTCTTGGAGCGCCAACACTTCTCTTAACATTGAAATCTCGACTTGACAGCTTCTTATTGTGCGCTGTCAAGTATTGTTCCGCATCGCTGCCAATTCTCGGAGACTCTGAGGCTTCCTCTCCATCAAATGTACCGACAGTTCCTTCGAGCACGACTCTATAAATTGTTCCTTCACCATCAGCTCGACAACACCTTCGAAGCTGCTTTCCACATCAGACAGCTTCACCCACTGCGTGAAATAATTTCTGAGCCACACAATAAACTGATCAGGATTTTCAGCACCCTCCGACTTGGCCTCTCTAAAACGTTGGCGATACCCATGTTCCATGTAATTGTATCGCTGCAGCAGCGCCGCCTTCAAGCGCTCGTATCCAAAGCATCCTCCTGCGAGAGTCTGGAATAAACATCTAAAGCTTTTCCACCCAACAAAGCACTAAACTGAGTCGCCCAATTAGTCTGGGGCCAATTTGCAACCGTAGAATATCTTTCAAAGCGCAACAAATAGCTATCTAGATCATCCTTTCCGTCAAGAAAATGAGGTAGGTCAGGGGACCTTATTTCTACAAAAGCAATACGCACGCCCCTTGCCTGATTTGCTTCTCTTTCCTCTCCAGCAGAGCGATCTGCCTCTCGTTCCAGCCTCAACATCTACAGTTTCATCTTCATTTTTCTCTCTTTGAACTCCATTTTCTTGAGCTCTGATTCTCAATCTCTCTCCTTCTCTTCCAACATCGCTTGCCGTTCCTTTTCCTTCTCTTCCTTCTCGCGGAGTCGGTTCCATTCACTCTGGAAGAAATCAGCTTTTGCCTTTTCCAACATCTTCAAACTTTCCACGCGGACTCTCAGTCCTTCGAATTTATCTTCAATCGAGCTATTCGTCATCTTCAAGCTGTAAACTCCTGTTCAGTGCTCCTAAGCAAAAATGTAAATCTTTTCCCGACTAGCCCACAGATGTCACAGACTTTGTTTGGGAACCCTAAAGGACCAGTTGAGCTAGGTAACCCGAATACCTGAGCCAAAACAAAAGCTTTGTCTAAATTTTATTTTATTCCGGCTCAAGAAGTAGCCTGCTATGAGCCTGAAGCTTTTATACAGTTGGTTTAAACGAAAGCTCGGATTAATCCGTTGAAGATTCTTCTTCACAACAAACAGAGACCACTGTCTCTAATAAGAACGAATGTATTACAAAAAATCACGACCGACGAAATTTCTATTCCACGTTTTTCCAAACTGCAAAGCGAAATCAACGCTACAACTTGATTCAATCAACACAAATGGTTCTATGTTTGTAGAATACAACTCCAAAACACTGGCGCAAAATAAATTTAACACTCGCCTCAAATTCCACTTTCTCTCAAAACGCCCTTTTCGCTTTAATCGTCTCTTGTCGTCCGCTTTCTCTTTTTCGTCTGTGTCATTGCGATTTAACGAGCGTATGTATAGATAAACACCACGTGACGGCAAACTTACTCGAGTAAACCAGATCATTCTCCAACTCTATAGAGAATACGCTTATGCTAGAACCACATAGTATATACTACAATGACGCTAATCAAACATTGTACTACAGTGACGCTAATCAAAAACATATTATGTCATTACTGTCCAGCGAAAAGAGAAAAGGGATATATGCATCACGCAATAGAAAGCGAATCGGACGTTATATCACATAATACGAGAGCAGCGTACCAAAGCGACGCCATTATTATCTTATAATAAAATTACGAATTACTTTTTAACGGCAATAAACCACATCGTTATGATTAAATTATTATTAATGAAGTGTGACAAAACCCAGTTCAGAGGTCTATCAGTGACGCCTTTCAAAATTATCTTTGGGTCCAATCCCCAACAAGTTGCATTTTCAGCCAGCCAAGAAGGCTTCTGTTGTTTCCCATGGGCCGGCTGTTCGTGATGATGGTCCTTCCAAGCCTATTCTGAGCAATACTTTGCACACCGAAGATCGCGGCAAAAGAACAGGGTCGCAAGGTGAGTTGGGTGTAATATAAATGATCTAGCTAGAATATTGGTTCGGTGCCGTAGTTCAGAGTCCACTTTGGACTCTGACAAATTTGATGGTAATCCGCTTAAATATTACCAGTTCATACGACAAGTCGAGGATCGTATCTTAAACGTTTACAGTGGGACCGACCCGGTCATGCTCTGCATTTGCTTTTCAACGCCACAAAGGGGCGTGCTCATAAGTTGATTGTTAGGTGTGTTATGTTGTCACCATATCGGGCCTTAAATAAAGCTCTACAACTGTTGCACAAGGCGTTTGGTTCACCCCAAGTTGCCGTTTGTGCCTTCATAGATTCAGTTTGTAAGGAGGGGTGATAAGCCATAGCGAAGTTGGGCTAGGGGATTTAAACTAATAAACTTTAAGATTGTGTTGAAAGCTGCGGGGGCTGGTCGTTTATTAAATGCTGCTTCCACTGCCGAACGGATCTTTATGCGGTTACCTCACAATTTACAAATGGGCTTTGCCAGACTTGCCTTGGAGCGGGGATTTGATATGGATGTGGTACCGTTCGAATTATTTATCGAATATGTTGACCAAGAGCATAAATTGCTGTGTTCCCGCTTCGGTAGGTTGCTTAGGCAATCAAAGAATAAGGTAGATGCTAAGGGATATAATGCAAGGGGAATTTAATTCAAACTCCTGCATATAATGACCGTAACGCTGTACCCCGGACGCCCTCTAACAAAAGTTTTTGCCCAAGTGTAATTATTGTGATGCAGTAGGTCGCTCGGTAACGAGATGAAAAATTTTCCAGTGGCAATTCTGCACAACTTGTAAACAGTTTGTTCAACAAAAATGTCTATGCTTTGACTGCTTAAGAAAGGGGCATGGTGTAAAGGACTGCCCAAGTAAATCCAGGTGTCGCAAATGCAATGGAAGACACCATACGCTGATACACGGAGATGATGGTGGAACTACATCTAAATCTACTGCTTCTATGAGAGATGACTTGTCACCTTCGGTCAACGCGACGACTTCGTCGGTTCAAAGTGCATTGATTCGGAAAGATGCAGTAATTCGCCTGCAGGTAATACCAGTCTGTGTCATAAATGATATAATTGGGGATGGTAAAGACACTTTGGCACTCCTAGATAGTGGGGCAGACTGTCATTTAATGTGTAAGGGCTTGTCATCCGAGCTTGGATTAACTGGGTAGCCCCTCCAGTCTAAGATCAATTTCCTGCGGACCCGGACCGGATCCGGATCCTACTTCATGTGGATCCGATCACCCTTTTATGCATGTCGTTTGACATTCTGGAGTTGCGCAAAGGTTTAATCATGTAGCAACTGGTACTGGTAACCGAAGCCAGAAATTATAGTTTGAATCATTTTGTGATAAGCGCAGAGTTTCTTATTTTATTTATAAAAGATTATTTCCGTTTATTTCTTTTTTTTAAAAGACTTTTAGAAAATCTGAAGTACCATATACTCAATTGAAATCACTGCTATCCGTACCTGAATTAGAAAACTGTAGTAGAACAAATCCCCACCATTTGATTTTTAGAGAAAACGATTGGTCTAAATTTTAAAGCTTATGGAATTACCAACGACTGGACTGGAGGAGCTCGTGGACAATGAAGATTACTACAGCTTGCTAAATGCTTCCAGAGATGTAAATGTTCTAATTGATGTTATGCAAAAGATGTGGTTCTTTTCAAGAAGTCACCGTAAGCGATTTTTTCGGTGAAATTAACCCGAAATCCCTTTTTCAGCACCAAAATGAAATAAAGAAGAAACCAAGAGAAAAAAGATCTCACAAGAAGCGATAGTAACCAGTGAGGGATCCGGCTTAGTTTTACAAACAAAAATCATTTACAGTGACTTCTTGAAGAAACTCAAAGATGTACCTATAGTTTACGAACTAGAATATTTCAACTGCTATAACTGGTAACTTTTAATTGTTTTTCAATTTATCTTTACTATTTTTCTTTTAGTCAACACCAGATGAGTTGAAATCATGTTATAGAAGGTTATGTATGGTATATCATCCTGATAAACATGATCAAACAAAACATAAAGATGCATCTGAAATTTTTAGAAAAATTCAAACTGCATATAGGGGTAAGTTTTTGTTTTCTGTTGAGTTCAGTTACTGGTTAAGATATTAATTTCTTTTCACACATTTTTACCATAACCTTTTTATGTACTAGTGTTATTTATAAATTAAAGTAAAACTTTATATTTATTATGATATGTTCTCCATATTTGATTTTAGGTTAGATTTTACAATATTTATTTATAGTGACTTGAAGTATGTTTATTACTTTTGCTGCTTTAATTGTTTATATTTTTTTTTAAATATATTTAATAAAAAAAAAACTATGCACAATAGTTGGAATGTTGAAAATCACAATGCAAGCCTTGGTTCAATTCTCTTTAAGTTTGTATTTATAGGAAAATACTATATCATTAAAAAAAGCGTTAGTTTTTAAGAGTTTAGGATGGGAAGATTTGAATCCAGTTAAGGCTTAAGATTATATTAGGCCTGACAAACTGAAAAAACTGCTGCATGAAATGATTAGGCATGTTAATACATATTTTCTTGCCATTGTCAATTATAAATAATAAAATTTCAGTATAAAAGTTGTTTCAAGGAAAGTCATTACTGAAATTTTAAGTTTAAAAGGTTTAAAACCTGGTGCCAAACTTTTAGCTGCAGTGTTATTTATTAAATTACAATTGAATGGTATCAAACTTAACTCTTTGGATACTAAGTTGGAAGAAAAAGAATGCATGTACAAAAATTATTAAAGAAGAAAAGACAATACATGAACTCAAAGTAGCAAAATCAATGACAACTGTTAAGTCATATAAATTTAAACAAATTGCCGCAAAAACAACATCTCCTTTGTTAAGTAAGTGATACTATAAAATGTTTTAATAAAAAAAAACATGTAAAAGTTAAAATATGGAGAACATACCATTTGTCACAGGCTTGCTATATTATTGAACTCAAGCTAAAAGATTTTAACTTTTTTTTATGTAAGGAATAACAAAGTTGATGTGACATCATACATAAAAGCTGTCTTTGCTCTTTTTCTGCAAGCAGACAAACAGTTTAAAATTTTTGGTTGCCAGCAGTAAAAAAATATTGTCTGTAAAGTGTTTTAGAAGTTTATAGTGTATTAATGTTTTATATTTATTTAAATAATAAATAAATATTACAATTTTTTAAAAGTTGAAAATGCTTTACATCATGTTTTTCTTGTTATTGTCAGCTTTGCTGTTTTTAATCTGTGGTTTTAAAGTTTGAGACAGAAAATAGACACTTATATTTATTTAAATGCTTACTTACAATTGCCTTATTACAGTTATGTTTTTTTTATTACTAATATAACTTTGTATATTTTACATGTTGTATCATATATTCATTTAATTTTTTAATTTTGCCTTCTATTGAACATAGACATAGTGATTGCAAATAACTAGACAAAACTAAATACATTATTGCATACACAATATTAATTGTTCATAATCACAGTATATATGCAACAAGATAAAAAATAAGATAAATTTTTTAATTGAAAAAAGTTTATGAGTGCCTTATTATCGAAAAAAGATTAATTAAGAAGAGTTTAGTGAAAAATTTCAAGAGCCAAGTCATGGATAGGAGAAGCAACAAGATTAAGATTAAAAATGTCAGACATGCAAAGAAACCCACTAAAAAAATCTTGCCACCATTTGAAAAGATTTTTACAAATAGTGATTATAGCTGGGTAACTTGGGTTCAAACTTTTGATCATCATAGTTTTTATTCAAGTTACATTCTTGCACTGTTATAGCAACTATTTACATTTATTTAGCATTGCAACACTTTAATGAAAATATTTATTTGAGTAAGTAGGTAATTATAATGATGTAAAATAAAATTTTGCTTTCATTTTAAAGCACTTCATGAAAAAACTTTTTATGGGATTTTAAGATGTAATTATAATTTATGTAGTATCACGCCAAACAAACTAAATATAATTCTAACTAGTAGGTTTGCCAAAGTGCCTAACAGTAAGTGCTATTATTCTTTGCCCTGAAAATCATTGATATATTCTTATTCAAGTTGATCTATTTGAAATATTTTTGTGTTTTTCAGTTTTAAGTGACCCCACTAAAAGACATATTTATGATGTATATGGAACTAAAGGCTTGGAAGCCGACTGGCAGGTTTGCACAATGATCTATAATAATTAGTTTTGTTTCTGGAGATAGCTTATTAGAAATAGTAAATTTTTTAAAATTACAAAGTTGGTAGCATGGTCAGATGGTTAAGAGCAACAAAACTAATGGATTTTAATGATAATTTTGATATTTGTTATGTTACGATACACTTTGTTTTATAAGTTATATGTACACATGTTCCCTTGCCAATCAACTCTGTAGTCATAAAGTTACTCTAATTGATTACTGATACAAAATTTGAAAAAAAATTAAGAAATGCAACAGCTTTATGTGCTACCTTTAATGGACACAGATTATCCATTCAAAAAATGTATCTCCAACAATATCTTTTAAGATCCAATCTTAATAGTAAAGACTAATTGAATATGGTAGAGTTAATCAACCTAGTTTGATAAGTAATATTAGTTGCATAATCTTAGAAAATTTTATACAGATATCATGTTTTGTTAATTAAAATGATTTCTTTTTCTAATTACCAACAAATTTTTGACTTTGTATTTGTTTAAACAATTAGATTGTTGAAAGAAGGAAAACCCCTGAAGAAATGCGTGAAGAATTTGAAAAAATCCAAAGACTAAAAGCTCAACATCGTTTGGAGGAAAAAACCAATCCCAAGGTTCAATATGTTATGATTCTTTTTTACTTGCTAGTTAACTTAAAATCATGTTTAATAAAAAAATAATTTTTCTGTAAAAACGAACTTTAGTCTGGGTGTGCTAATTGCAAAATTAAAATTGTAAATTCAGTTTTACCCTTTTAGTTAATGGACTTGATTTTTCTATATTATGCAGTGTGTCTACCTAGGTTTAGCTACTTTAAAATCATGTATGCGTCTACACGATACGACTATGCTTAAACTTAAGCATTTTTCTAGCCAACCTTAGTCAATCATTTCGAAAAATAAAGCAACTATCTAATACTCTTCCTAAATACGACTTTACAGCGCCATTTAGTGGAAGATTGCGCCTGCTCAGCGCTATCAACTAATATCACTATCACAATATCATTCCAAAATCCTAATTGGAAATTGAACCCAGATTCCTGAAATCAAAAATAATAGCAGCCACCACGCCTTACTGGGCGTAATTTGTGAAGCGAGGTTTTAGCGGACAGCAATATCTTGGCATCTCCGGAAGCAGGTGGGGGTAATTGCCTACCCTATGTATTAGCGCCTCTGTCGCTTTCCTGCGAGTCAGGAGGATAAATATAGAGATAAAAATAAAAAAAATTATCAATAACGAGCAATTACTTCAATGTCGTTTACAGGGAACCTTCTCTATGACCGTGAACGTCACTTCTTTATTTGATAACCAGTACGATGAAGATGACGAATTCTACGATGAACCGCTTGTTCTGCCCGACATCACCAAGATGTCCCTTTCCCAATCAATCGAAGTAAATTTTCATGTTACGAGCCCCTAACCGTAAAGTTTAGCGTGTTAGCGATCACCTATTTCTTTTAGAAATCTGGAAAACCTAAAAATTGATTGATTTTGTTGGTGTTTTTTTTTAAACTGTATTAATGAATCGGACAAGTAAACTTAATTTTTTTTATAGAACTTATTCACCTGTGTTAACCATTTTTTTAGCGACTTAATCTTAAATTTAATAGAAAACGCTGATATCTTAAGTTTCCAGCTTTTGTAGTTGTCGCGGTTGCTTATTAGCAGGTGTATTTACTTATGTTACATACTTGATTGGTTTGTAAAAATTTTTCTTAAATTTATTCATATAAAAGCAAATAAACAATCGATTCAAAAAATATCGTATTTGAGACAATTAACTGATTTATGCATTATTTAGGTTGTACGCAAAGCTACTCCATCAAAAAAACTTGTCTTATAAAAATCTAAGCGCCTGATTTGAAAGTTGTAAAATGAATACCTCAACATTAAATAAATCTACTTATTTAATAGCTTTACCTGCGGTTACAGTTGCTGCATTAAAACTTTTTAAAGTATGAAATTGAAGATCAAAAATAGAATATGTTTTAAGGATATCAAACGTTTTATTTCAAGTCATCTTTTTATCATCAACAGACAATTAAGCTTTTGTAGACGCATTCGAATTTAGCACCTGGTTGCGTTGCTCTTTGGATTCACTTAGCTCAGTGTGATAACACTCTGCCTTGCAAACAGTAGAACGTGAGTTTGATGCTCAGTCTAATCGAGTGATTTTCCGTTGCTCGCTTAAAATAGAAAGGAGCAACCAAGCCAATGTCACTATACGAAGAAGAAATATTTTCGTATTAAAAAGTATTCACAGTTCAATTTTTTAATTCCTGTTTATTTAATCTTTACTTTTCCTTCAGGCTCCATTGACACTTTCCCACACCGCCACACTCTCCGGCAATCTGGTATCAAGCAATGGAAACGGAAGCGGAAATTTTTCAATCGCTCTCCGCTCTGCTTTATCGGGAACCTCTTGGGGCGAGGTAAGCGTGAACAGCACAATGAAATCTGCAATGTTTAATACTTCTGTTACGTCTCGGTAACTAGAAGTGCTTCCATTGCAGTGCATGCAATGGCGTTCAATCGAATTAACCTTCCACCATTTACGTTCAAATATCATTGACATACAGGGTGTCCATAAAGTCCTGCACACATTTAAAATTTTAATATCTCAAAAAAACCGCATAAGATAGAAACTTTAAATTTTCGACAGTAAATTATACCACCATAAAGTTTTTTTATTTTTTACAGGTTATTTTATTGTTAAAATAAGCAAGAATAAGTCATTTTTATCATAGGCATAATAAAAGCATAAGTTTGCAACAGCTGCTCGGCGAGCATGACCATCCGGCTTATGAGCTTGAACTATTTGTAATTTGTAAGCATGGAGCCGAAGTCGTTTATGTAAAACTTTGTGAACTGTGCATCGAGGAATAGCAAGTTCATTTGATGCAACACGAATTGATTTCCTTGGGCTGAAATGCTACACGCACAGCATCAACAGTCTCTTTATCAATGCTTGGCCTACCCGATCTTTTACGATCTAAAATGCTGCCGGTTTTCATAAAATTTTTAAACCATCTCTTAATGCTGTTAGTTTTAAGAAGGTTTGGTCCACACTCATTTCTAAATTTACGTTGTAGTGCAGTTGATGATTTCAATTTATGGTACCAAAGAACTCATTGTGCTTTTTGTTGAATGGTCAACATGTTTCATACTTTGTTGCAAACTTACGTCTTTAATAAAAAAATAACCTGTAAAAAATAACAAAAAAACTTTATGGTGGTATAATTCACTGTCGAAAATTTAAAGTTTCTACCTTATGCAGTTTTTGAGATATTAAAATTTTAAATATGTGCAGGATTTTATGGACACCCTGTATGTTTTGTTGCTTCATTTATTTGAGTTTGTTCAATTTCTTTTCAGTTTGAGGTCGATGCAACCGACTCGAAACAGATCAACTTCGCCCTTAGAGGATACAAGACATTAGGCAAAGGATTGTGAGTTTCTTTTGTCGTTTTTCTTGCGATTAAAAAACGTCTGACTTCATAAAAGAAGAAGCATTTTTTCGAATCTGTTGCTTTACTCTTTTTTGCAAAAAGTTGCAGTTTTTAAATAGAAAATAAACTGTATCAAAAACTTTAAAAGGAAAAAACAATAGGCTATGTCACCGTTAAACGTTTGCATTTAAAATTATCACTTACAAGCTGCAAGTAACCTTCATCATTGTCCGTTTTTAATCAGCCCTGTTTCGTCACACACGTATTATGAGAATATTACTGTTATAATCGGAGGTGGTGGTCACGAAATTTGAAATAGAATTATTTAGATAAGAACAATTCGTTTTGAATTGTAACGCCAACTAATTTGTAAGGTTTTTGTTTCATTATCAAGCACTTTTTTGCTTGTTCCCCTGTATCGACTAAAATAATTTTAAAAACTTATAGGATTTGTAAAACATTATTTTCAATCTCTTCTATTTTTAACGAGAAATAATTGTCTGGCAGAAGACTTGTTATTTTTGCTGCTTTTCAAATCGATACCTTTTTAAAATATTTAAAGTTATTTTGTTCTTCCAACTTTTCAAAATTGTACAACGTAAAGTCATTGATAAATTCAAGTTATAATTTAGAATTGTCATCATATAAACAATATTATTGAATTTCTAAATGTGTTCCTTTAAATTTAAAAAAGGAATTTTTAGGTTACACGTGAATTACGCTTAACTTTTACAACTTGCAACAATCGAAAAACCTAGTGCTTTATGGTGCTCTTGTCTTCAGGACCGACAGTTTACGACGAAAAAATTTTTTTTAATTTCCAATCACAGAGCTAAACTTTAAAGTTCAACTAAACCGCTATGAATTCTCCGAGCAATAAAGTAAACGACTAAAAAAATATTTCAATCAAGATTTAAAGCTCAAACTTAAGTTAGTTTATTAATGTTTGTCTGGAAAACAAAAAAATTGTCACCATTCAAGTAGTGGAAATACAAATCATTTTTGACCAAGATTTTTTCGAAATACGTTCTTCATAAGTTGTCATCATCATGTTAGAGTTAAATTCTCAAAATTTAAGCATTCATGCACTTCTGAAATCTTTTGCGAGAGCGTAGAAGATATATGAACTGCTCATGTTAGTGTTGGAGTGCCGCTAGGTGTCACTCTTAAGCTAAAGTATGTTGATTCTGTTTTCTGCATTGAAGTTATGGTGCTAAAATACTTTTGTGCTATTGTGATTACTAAATGAGAGAAAAAACTTTTTTCATTTTTGTTAGAATTGCTGCACTTTGAGCAGGCTGTATTTTTGTATTGGTTAATGAGAATAAAATTTTTCAAAAAAATCAAGAATTAAAACGTGAACATTTTTAGCTTATGTAAGCCCTCGTCAGACGAAATGAAAACAAAAACATAACAACAATGACGTCAACTAAGTTTAACTTGAGTGCATAATTTACTGTACAAAACGTTTACAAAATCTTTTTCAATTAAAATTATTGATATTGTTTAGTTTTAACGATTGAAAAAAGAATTCCACGTCGTGTTACTTGTTTATTAGAAATGTTCAACTTAAGCCTGTAGTAAGTAACCTTCAAGCAATTAACTCGACCTGTTTTCAAAAATGCCAAGATGGTGCTGGTGCTGGGTCGAAATATTCAGTTTATTTATATTGATTAACCGATGCTTTTGTAATTAACCAGCAAGTAAAACAAAGATCACCGAGCTGAACAAATGCCGAACGGTAATTTGCCCAAGAGCACAACAGCTTGACGAGATTATAAAGTTGAGCCCAGAACTTTCTATTTGCTGTCTTCATCAAAACACTTCTTTGAGCATGTTGCCTACTCTTCCATCAAATAGAATTTAAAAAAAACTGTAAACATTTGAAGCGCAGACTTATGCTAATTTACTCATAGTTGGTCTTGGAAGACTAAAAAATTATCACCACTTTCAGATTCGCGCTCGTTCACATTCCGGTTCGAACTTTTGTCGACAACGAGATGATCGCCGTCGCCCGTCCCGACCTCAACTGCACGATCGGCCACGTTTTGGGAAGGGACTTGTTCGGTTCGATTGACATGGGCCTTGGTGAAACGTCGCACATGTCAACAAACCTTATCAAAGAGACTCCCCGATATCGACTGAATGGAAAAATACAGGTTAGAGACTAACAGGGAAATATTTGTAACGGCGTTGCTGCAAATGTCAAGCCAATCCTGATGCTGCTGCAAATGTTGCTGCAATATCGTTGCATGCTGTGATCTAGTTTGTGTCAAAAATATTTTCTCTTTCTGGATCTGGTAAAGTAAAAGCATACTGACTGAATTTTTTTATATCAATAATAGCCCTGCAATTTCATCCGTAAAAATGTAATTTTAGCTAATGTGTTTGAAAGATTTTAACCTGGTGCTTTATGTTATAACCTTACAATTTTTTGTTTTTAAAATAGACTCCATAGTAAACAAATGCAAAAAAATTAAGTTTGGGAAGATTAACATGTGTTTTTTAAGTGCTGTTCACTTTCAATAATCTTTTTCTAATTTTGGCTGGCTAAAACTAATTTTTATATTTAAACCACGTTGATTTATTATGCAAGATTTCAAATATTTCTTAGAAAAATTGAAGCGAAATAGTGAGGAATTTTTAAACTAAGGATGTTGTGCTTGTTTTAGTGCGTTGATATTGTTTTCATATACTCAACTTTTAAGTTTTTGTGCATTTTGTGAATATACAGCGCCTGCGAATTATAAAATAGTGACCCTTAAAACCAAGTGCTTCATTTGAAACTCTTTTGTCTAAATAATTAGCCTTTAAAAGGCTGTTTTGAAAACTCGAACGTTTTCGTCTAGCTCTCTTCAAAAAGTTTCGCTAGAATGAACTGAAGAACTGAATGTAGTATTTGAAAAATTTTAAGACTAATTCTGATTGGCTAAAAATTAAGGTTAATAACAGTTATAATGTTTGAGAATATTTAATAAAATAAAACCACGATTTGTTAGCTTCAAGAAGTTTTGACGAAAAAGAAACAAAATTATGCAAGTTTTTGTGTTAAGATTTTTAACTAAAAAGAAAATTTGTTTACACTTATACTAATAATTTATGTTAGTAAACAAACTCTTTCTGTCTGCATAAATTAGGTTTACGAAGAGTGATAAAAATCGATTCTAAAACAGATAAATAGAAGTCGGATTTTGCTTTAGAAGAGTGGCTTTCCGCCTTTTTAATTTCATGGACCCACTTACCCTATATTAAAAACTGAATTCTCCCCCCCGGAAATTCAGTTTGTAACCTAATTACTAGTATGTTTATATCAGTATACAAAGAAAAGAAACTAAGTTCTTACAATTAAACTTAAATTTGATAAACTCTTTAGACTAATATTTATTATTACAAAACTAGTAGTATTAGCAAATGAAAAAAGCTTAAGAATAATAGTTTCATTTAACACAAAAATCATACTGTTAACATCACAAAATTAATAACAGCATTATTAACCGAAACGCAACTATTAATCATTATGAAGTAGCAAAGCAAAAAACAATTTTCTCAATGCGATCGCTACCACAAAATCAAACTTACCAAAATAAATCGAACTTGTGAAATATTTTTTGTATAAAAAAGTCTATAAAGTATTACAGTTAATCTGTAAAACGTTCGATTACATTTTAACACATCCCCCCTCTTGAAAATGCAAAATCTCCCCCTCCCTCGGTTCAAAACGCCTGCTTTAGAAACAAAAAAAATTGATTGTCCAAGTAGTGCAGTGGTTCCCAAAGTGGGCGCTACCGCCCCCCAAGGGGCGTTGGCGAGGTTTAGGGGGGCGGTAAGAAGAAAGGGGGCGATTGGGGGGCGGTAAGAGAACAAGGGGGCAATAGGAAACAATGAGAAGAAATATACATGAAGGGCGATTAAAGACCTTTTATAGGTGATCTTGCAGCAGTGTTTCCCAAAGTATTCAATACAAGATCGATTCAGGGTAAAGACCTTTATTTTTTTTAGAGATCACAATGAATTTGCGAGAAAAATAGCAAAATTACGAAGACCTTTTTTTTTTTTTTTTTTAGAGATCACCGAAAATTTGGGAGAAAAATAGCAAAATTACAGATAAATATTCTCTGTCGAACATTCTTTTCACTTAAAAAAGATGAAAATCAAGCTGAAAATCAAGGGGGCGCTGGGAATTTATCTGGAAGCCAAGGGGGCGCCAGGCCAAAAAAGTTTGGGAAACACTGAAGTAGTGAGATGCACGTTTGTGGTTGTGTAACAAATGATTTCCAATCGCAGAGTCCGAATCACAATAAGATATAGAATTTGCTGATTTACTTTGGCGTTCTGGTTGTTTTGGTTCTAACGAAAATCATTTGTAACACAACCAAATATGTGAATCCCACTACAAGAACAAATTTTCTATTTCTGAAGCAAGATCCGACTTCGTTTATCTATCTTAGAATCGATTTTTATCACTCTTCGTACACCTAATTTATGTAGACAGAAAGAGTTTGTTTACTAACATAAATTATTAGTATAAGTGTAAACAAATTTTGTTTTTCGTCAAAACTTCTTGACGCTAACAAATCGTGGTTTTATTTTATTAAATATTCTCAAACATTATAACTGTTACTAACCTTAATTTTTAGCCAATCAGAATCAGTCATAAAAATTTTTCAAATACCACATTCAGTTCTTCAGTTCATTCTAGCGAAACCTTTTGAAGAGAGCTAGACGAAAACGTTCGAGTTTTCAAAACAGCCTTTTAAAGGCTAATTATGTAAATAAAAGAGTTTCAAACTAAGCACTTGGTTTTAATAACTATTTTAAAGTTTTGTACCAGCGTAAAACTTTTTAAAATGGTGACCTCTTGTTTATTTGAAAAATACTTCGGTTTTTTGAGATTTTCGTATGCGTCATAGTTGCTACATGAGTTTTCTAAAGTCAAATTTTGTTTGCTAGCTATTTTTCGGTCATAAGATGATGTAACCACTTTGCATTTCCCGCGTCTCCTTCTTTTTGTAGCAGTAAAATTGTTCAAGTTGAAAAATTAAAGAAAGAACGCTGTTGACGTCATTCAAAGTAAAATAGAGCTTGAAATCGGCGAAAGTCTGGCTACAAACGAAGCGATGCGAGTTTAAAAGCGAATCGTCCTCGCCTGAACTCGTACCGTTTCTCTCCGTTCAGTTGTGTTCAAGCGCAATTACGTGACTTAACCATCCGAGGCGTCGATCCGGGCCGTAAATATTCATGCGCACCTTTGTTCAGCTCGGAATTCCGCATTCCTTCGGGGTTTGCGGCTTCACTTACAAGCTTCCGGAAGAGAACGGAAATCTACGCGCTGCGGTCAAGTGAGTCTCGACGTTCGTCAAATCGCGACGCGTGCTCGCTGACGATGCGTGAAGTAAAGAAGACTCCGTAGCAACTGCGCTTGTAATTTTAGAGCCGGTACATTTGGCTGTGTCGTCGAATATGGCGCCGAACATCGGATCTCTCAATACTCTACAGTGGCCGCTCATGTCAGTGTTGGAGTGCCACTAGGTGTCACTCTTAAGTTAAAGTATGTTGATTCTGTTTCCTGCATTGAAGTTTATGGTTATTTTTGCGTTATTGTGATTACTAAGTGAGATAACAAACTTTTTTCAATCTAGCTAGAATTGCTGCATCTTGAACAAGCTGCATTTTTGTATTGATTAATGAGAATAAGATTTTTTAAAAAATCAAGAATTAAAACGTGAACATTTTTAGCTTATGTAAGCCCTTTTCAGACGAAATAAAAACAAAAACATTACAATAATGACGTCAACTAAGTTGATTAGAGTTCATAATTTGCTAAACAAAACGTTTACAATTTTTTTTTCAATTAAAATTATTGATATTGTTTAGTTTTAACGATTGAAAAAAATTCCAGTCATATTACTTATTTATGTTTTAAGTTGCAGGACAATGTTAGAAATGTTCAACTTGGGCCTGTAGCAATCTTCAAGCAATTAATTTGACCTGTTTTCAAAAATGCCAAAATAGCGGTGCTGTTCGGTTGGAATTCTCAGTTCATTTACATTTGATTAGCAGATACTTCTATAGGATGACGTGTGCCTCAAACTGTAGAGCAAGATGATGAAGAACATTTATCTTTCTTGCTGTGAAGCCTTTGATGTTCAGCTGGAGAATAATGGGTCTTCGGAACTTGTTGGCAATGTGCCCTGAAAAGGGTAGTTTTTTCCAGACATTGCCCCGTCCTCAAAAGGACGTTTGCCGATTAGCAGACCCTCGCTGAAGATCCGGACAGTAGATACCCTTCCGTTTCGGCAGGTTTCGTTTCGGTCTGTCATTTTTAATAGCAAGAGCAGACCTACTCACGGCCCAGGCTGTGAGAAAGCACCTTCCAGCTTCTTTACCGAATTGCGAGTGCGGCGCCTTTGAACAAACCGCAGACCACGCTCTAATAACGTGCTTCATATATCGGGCACCACATGGAGCATGAAGTCTGACAGTTTTGGGCGACGAAATTCGATGCTGGCTTAACACCATCACTGCCAGCATCTGATCTGGGCAGTACAGTAGCCTGGGGTAATAAAAGGATAAACCCTCGGCCCCAGTCCTGTTTGTGTCTGATCCGGAGTGGATGCCCTTTCAAACAACAACGACGACTAGATATTTCTGTAATTAACCAGCAAGTAAAACAAAGATCACCGAGCTGAACAAATGCCGAACGGTATTTTGTCCAAGAGCACAACAGCTTAACGAGGTTATGAGTTGGCCATAGAACATTCTAATTTCAGTCTTCATCGAAACACATCTTCGAGTATGTCGCCTACTCTTCCACTTCAATTAAAATTTATAAAAAAACTGTCAACATTTTTTAAAGTAATTTGTGACCTCTTGCTAAACCTTTTTTAAGTGCCATTTATTTACAATTTTTGTTTTTCGTCTGAAGAGAGCTTACGTAAGCCGAGATTGTTCACGTCCTGGTTCTTTTCCTTTAATTACATCCTTATTTATGATTGTAGTAGTTGCTACTTGTTGCAAATGTGTTATTATTATCGCATACAAACGCGTGTGTGAGTTATGACTTTTACTAATGAGGGTGTTTGTTGATGTGTTGGTTGTTTAAGGAAGCACTTGAAGCGGCGGGAAACTTCACACAATGGATTTTCACAAACAATTTTTTCAGGTTAACCAGAGCTTCTCATGTTTATATGATGCCCATAGTTTTATCTGATGAAGTCAATTTTATAGCAACTTTTTATGGTACGGTGCTTCCCATTGCTTTGTACGCAGCTTTACAAATCTTAGTTATTCGCCCTTACAAACGCCGCGAAAAGGAAAGGTAATCTCCTGCTTTATTTTTTACGGTTATCATGTGTGTAAAGCCAGATTCTATCACTTATTATGTTATCATAGAAGGCTGTAAAGTTATTAAGCATTTTTTTAGGCCCAGTTGCATTTGACGGGCTCTTTTTTAATGTGGTATCATGCTCATTTTTGTTATCCATTAGTGTTTGCCAAATATATCATTTAAGAAAGGATTCCTATATGAGTAAACTCTATTCTTTTAAATTCATCTAACTTTATTTCCAGCACTTTGCTCCATAGTTTTTTCTATTTCTCACATAACGTTACTACGTAAATTCTCCAACTTAACTAGTAAACTTTTCTTGCATAGTGCACCTGCAACATTCTTGAACCTTTCCGTCCAGCTTTTCTTCTCCAGCCAACGGCTTTAAGCTTCGCTTTCTGTGCTCAAAAACACTCTCAAGAGTACAAGAATTTTCTAGTTTTTTGATGACATCTCTTTTACCTTATAAACTTTTTGAGAAATCTTCAGCTCCTTGATTTAATGGCACGTATTGCACTCTAAACTTTTTATGTTTATTAACATTCCCTTAACACGAGCTCTAGCAAGGGCGAAACTCGGGCTCATTTTGAGTGACTTAGTTTCTTACATATGTCAAAACTTTTTATCTTTCTCAATATCCTTTTTACGCCTCAGCATTTACAGTTCACCTCACACCTGCTTTATGCATTGTCAGCATTAAATAAGGTTGGCTTCGATTTGACCCCTTTCCCACTGATCGCATGAGGGCTTTTAATTAAATTCATAATAGAAATTGTCTGTTTAAACGAAAATAGCGTTGTGTCTTACAAAAGTTTGTCGTTCGTAAATACAGTTTGAATTTCAGGGAGCAAGAAGAAAGCGAAAAATCTTTTATTAACGAAACAAGGAGAAAGCAAGAGGAGGCGCAGTCTCTGGCAAGTGTTTTGTGTATGAATTTATAATTAACCTTTTAATCTCTTATTTGTTTCTATTTTCATTAACCTTATCTTCTTCCAACGATACTTTGTAGAAAAATGTTACATAAAATAGACAATATTTAATGTAAACTTTCAAGTCAATCTTTAATTTTGAGTTTTTTGATACGTTGTCCTGTGATGTCAATAGTTTTGCACGCAAAGTTGATGTCATGCCCCCACTTAAAAGTGATTGAAACACTCGATCACCGTAGCAACAGCAAAGGTTTAGATGTAAATTAATAAGCTCTAACAGGCGTATTAAAAGACGCATTGTTTTGTAACAGGTCGAAATGATGAAGCAGTCGACCGCCCGTAAAGTCGAGATTGAAGAAAGTAAAATGGGATTAATAATAGTCGAAGCATGGTACGGCTGCTTCGTCACCGATCAAAAGTAAGTGCTGACCCTTGACACCTGGTAGCCCGGATGAACACGAGGCTCGACAATCGGCCGAATGGTTCAATGTGATCGCGCAATGAAATGGGAGCAGAAGGATGCTGGTTCGATACTCTGACTATCAAATTGATTTGCGTAATGCCTGGGAAAAATCGCTTTACGATGACAATCAATACGTCATTTTGTGGCTGATTTAAGCAATGCTTCTTGTTTTGCATTATTAATTAACTTAAAGATCCCTGTCCTTTACTTAATTCAGCGTTTCTCGATTCAGGTGTCTCAAGTATATTTTGCTTATAAATTTAACTTTATCTCTGAATAAAACAGTTGATACGAATGACGTAATAAAAACTCAATTAAATCTGTCATTGCCTGATGCTGCTTCATTTGAAACATTTATTCTTATATCGTTAATTTTCTAAAAACTGGACCTGTATTATATCAGGTTGAAATGAATTTGTTTTTGATCTTTGGCTTCGCCTACAGAAAAACAAATCGTTATATGGAATTACCCCTGATAGTTTTTGCAGCTCCAAAATTACCTCATCAAATGTATTTGTAATCTGCTTGGGATGCCAGTAATTAACTATTGACAAATTACATCACCGCGAAATTCTGTATGGCAAATTAGAAACTTTTTTGCTATTTGAAATTGCAGACTTGAGAATAGAGATTTACACTTTAGCAGAAAGTATTCGGCTAATTCCAAAAATTGTCAAAATCTAAGATTAATCCGTCTCTTTGAACCCCGCTGTGCAAGTATATAAAAAGCCGTAATGTACTGCTCTATGTTGTTTTCTTAAATTAATAAAATAGGCTTATGAGACTCGTCATGCTTAATTTGCCGGAAAAACAAAAGCCCATAAGCGAAAGCTTAATCAGGACCGCAGCTTTTTCAATGACGGGTGAAGCAAAGAAGCGTCAAAATTATTGTTATGATGCTACACAGCAGATCCACTGAATTGTGTTTAGCCACGTTTTCTAAAATTTTGACGAAGGTTGTTCGAGTTTTTGTTTTCGCACTGGCTTTTACATTGAACTTTATATTAACCCGATTCCACGTTGCGTGTTGTGTTTTTAAACGATGTGGGGGCGCAAAAAAACTGAGAAATGCCGAACCAGCACTTTCAAAAGTAGTCTTAAGATCAGTAGCTCACAAGTTTTCACAACCACACGCGGCGCTCTTTAGTGTTCAAATTTATTCAAATCAAACGTCGAATTTTCCAGAATCCTTCTATTTCAGCTCGACCGCCGCTTCCAAACTGATCAATGTCGCCGTTCCTATACAAAATCTGGTGGAAAATTCATCCTTACAGTTACCCAACGATATAACTAAGAGCGGGCTTCCTGGCTTCTACGACCCTTGCCCCACAAGGGAGAAGAAATTAAAGGTAGTTTCGTAAAAGCTTTTTTCTTGCTTTCTGTTGCTTGTTACTTGCTCGTTTAAATTTTTTAACTTTTTGCTTCGAAGCTGTGCGTTTTTTTGATTCATTTGAGTTTTACTTTTTCGAAAAGTCAACTGAACTGCATTCAAAGCTCGGGCCTGTTAATTATACATTTGCGTTATATTTTGAGTAAAGCTTTTATAAAATTTATGGCTTTAGAATGTTTAATTTTAAGTTTGTTTAAAAAAGTCTTTGATACAATGAAGCCAACTTTATTCTTTCTCGGTTCGTATTGGCAAAGCAACAACCTTCAAAATCTTGACTTTACACTGGATTGATGCGTACTTTGTGATTACGTTGGGTCGGTGAAGCACGACTTTCACTTTAACATTACAATATCAACTTTTCACTTTTCATACTCTTCACTACTGCTCGAAGCATTCACGTTTGATGAATTGCAAACATGTTCATGAATAACGATCGGGATCAACACCGGATTTCCGATTCCGCTTTTCGTGCGTCGACAAGTCGGTTTTTGAAAGTTTCCTTTTTTGAAAGCATCCGCTAGGTGGCAGGTTATGTCCATTAGTGAGGTTGCTTTTGTTGGATTTTGTATCGTAAAAACAAGCTTTATGTAAAAGCTGCCATGATTTCGTATATTTGGAGTTGGAATTGGAAACAATTATTGTTCAAATTCTTTTTTTTTAATTTAATGTAATCGATTCATTATCAATCCAATTCAAATGCGGTTTAATTTCCAGTGACTGGAGGTGGCCGGATTCATTCCACTACTTCTGCAACTCTTCTTACACTTTCTCTCCACCTACACCAATCTGCCGCATCTTTCTTTAACCCAATCCTTCTCGTGTTTCCTTCAACTTGTTTCCTCCATTTCATCATCAATCGGCCCTGTTTACGTTTTCCATCCACTTCATGTACCATTGCCTTCATCAAAACGTCTTTCTCAGGTCGTCTTAAAACAAGACCATACCACCTCATACCATTCGCCCTTACCAGCTTATGTGCTGCTTCCTTCAATTCTAATATGTCCATCATCTCCTCTCTATTCCTTCGTCCACCAATTTTACATCACACATTGCCCTCACCATCGATCTTTCTGCCCTTCTCAAAATAGCTACTTCATTTTCTCTCAAACACCATGTTTCGCTTCTATAAAATATAGCTAATATATATCTTTCTTTTCATCCCGCGAAGGGAATCTTTTTCCAAACAGTATCTCACCACAATCTCTGAATTTTTTCCATCCCGCTCTTGTTCTTGCAGTCACTGCAGCTTCACATCCTCCATTGGCATTCAACCTATTTCCAAGATTGCAAAATCCTTTACGGTCTCCATCACACATAACCTTCTGTTGCACTTTTCCCGCACCATTTGTCGCTTTCTCACATTTGCTGCAAACAAAAAATCTTGCCGCACTTGAATGTTGATTTTTCTAGACCGAATGAAACTTTTGTAATGTAACTCTGTATGTTCGGCTTTTGATTATGTCAAAGACGATGATTTGTTTTTTATCACCGAAACAATTTTGCTGTATTATTTTATTACCATAAAGCAATGTTTTCTATTCATACAATACTACGAAATTTTAATAGTACTTTCTATATCTTTTTCTGGGTTTAAAACAACGTTTGTGCAATCAAATTTTAGATTTGTATTAATGTGTAATTCTAAATCTATTGTAGTTGTATTGGTGATCATAAAAAACTTTGTTCTTTTGTGGCAAGCGCTTTTTTTTTCATGTTCATATTTACAATCTTTTAAATGCAATCAAAAGCATTATCAGTGTTCTTATTTGAATATGTCTGGTGGAAAATATCGCCAGTCATAGTTCATCACTTGTGTTAATAGCTGTAGATTCAGTTCCTCTTGTTCTTATCGTGAACACCCTGCCAAGCGCTGCAGTAGCCGATTAGTGTTTATTTCTGGTCGTTGTTCAACTTTCACGTGAATAACAGTTCAAACATTTCCGCGTTTTTTCGTTTAACGTTTTTCATGCGTGTGGCTGCACTTCGCTGCAGCATCAGTGATCAACATCGTTTATTCCATAACAAATGACAATGGTTATTTTTATGCCGAAACGAGACGCGTTGGTTGCGAAGGTCGATTGAACTGTGGGAGGCTTCGCGCGCACAAAAGCTGACGTAAAATAAATGGGCCGCAAAGATTTGTAAGGGATTTTCCATAATTATATCTGTTTAAAAAAAAAATGTGCAAAGTCTCTGATTGTTCGAAAATTTTAAAAGAATTTTTAAAAGTTAACAAAAGTCGGTTTATTTTCATTTCTAATGCTGCTCTCTTTCCACCTGAAAGTTTTTTTTTCATCTCCTCCTGGTATAATCAGCTCTAAAACCGACCAATCAAAGCCTGGTTTTGCTGGTGTATGCGTTTGTATATTGATTTTCTTTGCGGAGTGTATACACAGATTTAGACGAGTTAGCGAAAAAATTATCTCGCGCAAGGCAAAGAAAAAAGCTTTTGGAAATAACCTCCAAACTTGTTCTTAAAAATGTGACGGTTTTATCGTTTCGTTTCGATTACATTTCATCTTTGTAGCTACGTATTAGTTTTTGTATACGTGATTTCGTGTAGACACAAAAGTTTTTCGTATTTATAGAATTTTATTGAAATTTTGGGGTTTTTTTTCGTGTAAGTTTGACTTTGTATCGAGGTTGGGTCGTGGCAGTCATGACGGCAAAATGCATAAAAAGTGAAATTAAAAAAGAATTAGAAAGCCAAATTACTCAGATTTGAGTTTTATACAAAACTGATAGTTCACACCCAGAGTTGAATTAACTTGTTTGTCGTGATGTTTTTTGTGTTTTTTTTTAAGACTACGTTTACTTTAGACGTCGCCTGACCATATTTGAAGTTGATCAACTGAAAGGTGTCATAAAAGAAGTGTTACCTTTTAAGCACTTTGCTTAAATCCCACGTGAAACCACGTGAATAGCCCGTGTTATGAAACGCCATCAAATGTCGAATCGCAGCCGACATTTAGCCCCAATCGATCACTTCAAAAGAAAGTAGGTTCGGTTAGGTATTAGGGGATATAAGTTAAAAGCCGTGAGAGCCTCTTCCGCCAGTTGCGTAAGGTCGTGGAAGCAAGCATCGATTGGTTTAATTAAGCACATGTTTCACAATTCAACGTCTTTTTGTTAATAGCATTATTATAATTGATTATATCGGTTACCAGTAGCTAACTCGGTAATTACCTTTTAAATTGAAACAGTTTGTCGTTGTTTTTTCAATGTAAAGCACATTGTAAAACTGGTTGTGGCGCATAGAACTGAAATGAATTTTTTTTAATATATTTTTCATGATTATTACTTTGTTTATTTTTCCCACGTTGCTATTTATAAGCTGTGATTCCCCATACTTCACCAATGTATTGCCTGGCGTAATTTTAATTTTAAAATTGCTTGTAAAACTACGGTTGTAAACAAAATTGAAAATATTTTTATTTAATGTCTGTTCTCATAGTTATTGAACATTAATTAATTATCTATGAATGATTAGAAAATACAGTATATACTGTAATTCTTAATAAAAAGCTTCATATTATCCGGACGTCGCCTAATTCGGATGAATTTGTCTGTCAAATCGAATCCGGATTAACTGAAGTCTACTGTAATTAAAATTTGATTTTCAGTTAATTCAACTTAAATCTTTCAGGTTGTTTACAAGTTTCGTGGAGGACTTCATCAAGTTGTTATTGATGACAGAGACTCGTTGAGAATACCATTAAAAAGTAGGCAGATAAAATTGAACAGATCGTGTTAATTAACTGCTTTGATAAACGGCAATAACTTTTCATTAAGCTATGACTTGTTGCTCATGTTTTCAGCGTGTGCGTCTGACCTCATTTCATCTCGGCTATAAATTTAGTGAAAGCGCTAAGGCTCGTTTCCACTACGAGCGTGGAATGAAGTATTTTTTGTTTCCTTTATTGATTTTTTTTTGCTCACTTAGCGCTTAAGCGCGGAAAGAAGTAAGAAAAATTAAAGAAAAATGCTCCATTTCACGCTGGTGGTGGAAACGAGCCCTTATTGTTGACAAACATTTTGCCGTTGTTTCGCATTGTTTTGGTGCTTTAACTCTGCCGAGCTCACTTTGTTGAGTTTATGATTAGAACTTTTTTTGCATTAGGTCACGTGATAGAAAGCAGCCAATGATCGCGATTGCTTGAGTCACGTGAAATCGAAATGAACATCGTCTTTTCGTTCCCGTTTCCGCCGCAAGTGACGTCATTGCTCGGAGTAGAAGACAGCGGCCGTTTTTTAGTTTGTTGTGTTTTGTGACTTTGTTTGATGTGGGTATTCATTGTTGCGAATGACGGCGGGTGCAACTTATGTCGTTACGACCGCGGTCATGTCGCGCGATCACATGATCACTTCTCACTCCACTCGCAATCCGTCTCGAACCGGAGTTATTTAATTAATTGTGTGACGTTTCGCTACACTTGATCTTTTTATATTGCTTTCAAACACTTGATCCCGTGTCTGGTGCCCTCAACAGGTGAAAAGAGGCGTTGGGTTTCAAGTGATGACGTCAGCGTCGCTTAAGCGAAACTGCGCCTGATTGCCCCACTGACCTTTTTTTTGAAACTGAAACGATTAAAAAAGCACATTACTTATGTTTTGGTGCAGTCGGTCCGAGTGTGAACGAGCTTTCTTGCAATTTATCAACATGCACCTGATGAAAATGTGGGTTCGGTTCTGTTTGCGACATAATAAATCAAATCTTCTGGCAATATCTCGTGCTTGTTCGATTTGCGTTCAATTTGTCAAGTTCATTTGTCGGTGAACTCAATCACGTGGCGTTGAGTTTAGCCAATTACACGAGACGCCAAAAAATTGCTGTCAATTTCTTAATGATTATATATTTGATGGTCTTTATAAAGCATTAAACCTTTTTCAACATTTAAATGAGCAGTTTTGAGAATCTATTTTAAACAAGTCCTTTTCTATAAGTAGACTTTGGCAAAAAATAATGGCTTTACTTTTTAGCAGTAGCCTACAAGTTGCACGTCCATAAATATATCCGCAGAAAAAAATTTATATTTTTAAAAGTTTCGCTATATTTTACTAAATCTATACCGGTAAGAATAACTGTAGTTTGAAGAAATTAGTTTGCGAGTGCATTCGAAATACTAAAACGGCTCTTGCAAATCCTCTAACTTAAAAAAACCGTGCTTAGACAAAATAGTTACCAACTTTATGTAAACAAAAAATGAAAACTGTAAAAATTGATTGCTAAAGCTTATCAGATTTTCTTTCTCGTAATATATAATTAAAGTCAAAAGTCCAGTTTTTATGCTTTGCAATAAAAGTTATGTTAAGTGCAAGATCCGTTAATGCCAATCATCTTTTCCAATTGGTTGCTTGATGTAAGATTTTAGGTCAAAAACACAGTGCAGAAAATCTGCTTACACGATTTTGCTACCATTCCAACTAAACATGGTAAAACGGTCAATGGTTTGGCCAACAACCATTCGGTCAATTATGAAGTTGTTTAGAAACGAAAAAATTTTTTCAAGTAGGCTGTGCACGCACCAATTAAACCTTTAAAAAATCGAATTTTTTTTACTTTTGAATGTGAACTGATATGACGTTAAATGACTGTTTCTCGAATTTTCCTGTTTAGTTCGATGATATTTATCCAGACTTTTTTACCCTCTTAAACAAAATTTCTTACATTCTTACTCCTTAAATATGCAAGGTTGCTCTTGCGTAATTCTTGAAAATGATTTATGCTACTCAATAACTTTAGCATAAACAGCTGTTGAATTTCAATTAGCTTTAAAAATTTTTTCACTTATCAAAATGAATTGAACGAATTGCGTGACTTCATGCCATTTAAATTTGAGCAAAGACAATAACAACAAAATAAAGCAAGTCATACCAAAATGCTCACGACAGAATAGCATTCATTATCTGAATAATAAATAGTCATACCATACGAATGCGGTGTTTTGAAGGACAATACCATTTTTATTCCAACTTGGAGTCATTACGTATGGAAATTTTCATCCAAATATTAAGATTTATTTTTTGCTGACTGTATTTACCCAGTCAGTCAGTTCAGATTGATTTCCGTCCGACTGCTAGACAAGAAAACCAGTATTTTTGGTTACCTTTTAACAAAAAAACAGCCAAAATCATTTTTAATGGGAATTCCAGAGTTAATGTTACCCTGACCTTAAAATTTTCTTAGCGGTTTTTCGACAAAAATCTCTCACTCGAAATCAAAAAAAATGACACGCACAAGTTCTACGCATTTGGTTAAAACTTGGATTGAATTTCAAAAAAAATAACGTGATAAGTTCTTGGAAAAGATTTGTTCTTTCGCCTTTCGTTGAAGTGAAATTTAACCTGGGTCGACTGCGCTGCGAAAAAAAATAGTGCTCTGATCTCAGCTATTCTTTTTTCTCAATTTTTAAATTGGTAGGTCATTGCATGCTTATAATTTTATGTAAACCTTAAATACCAGTGGTTGGCAAACAACGGCCCGCGGTTCAAATCTGTTCCTCCAACCTATTTGATACGGCCAGCCAATCATTCAATGTGAAGAGTGAATTTCTCCAAGAATGGTGTAAAAATTAGAGTAAAGGTCTTTTTTAGTTTTCGAAAAGTGTGAGGCACAAATTCACATTCTAAATATTAGTGCTGCTTTCGAACAAAATCATCTAAATCCGGCCCTCGAGTTGAAAAGTTTCTCCAACCCGGCTGTATACGAAAGGAAATATGTAGATATATGATTGTTTTGTTGCAAATCAGAAATTTAAGTGCTTTCGCTTATTAATAGCAGAACGTTTTGACAAAAAAATAAGAATAAAATTTTTATTTTAAAAATATTAATACTTTACAGCTAGGGATGTTCATTTCAGAATAACAAATCCTTTTGAACCGGATCCCAAGTATACATTGAACTAAAATAGGAAATTAACGGAATGTTTGTCTCGTACTGCGTGGCATTCGGCATGCAAACTATGATCACACTAAACCCTGAGGAAGAAGTAGGCAAAAAACAATATCTTTATAAAGATTTAAATATAATTACGGTTATTAGCAACCTTAGCACAGAATCATTGCCAGTTTTCCAGAGGGAAAAACAAATAGTTGTAGCTATTTCTACCGAATTAGGTAAATGTGTTTAATACGGATTGTTATACACTGTTAAAAAAACATCAAAGAAAAGTTGCAAAATTCTGCAAACATCAAAAACGCCGACTGCAATGATCAAAGAACTCGCAGCAGTTTTTTTAACAGTGTAGTCTAATCCCAGCTAAAAAGTGGATTAGTTAACTTTTAAAAAATACTAATTGTTGTTTGATTGTTTAAGAATAATTCTTTAGTAAATCAACGATTTTACTGTATGATTTAATTTGAAAAAATAGTGTGATTTATGCTAGTTGACAAAAAAATAAAAAAATGCTTATAGGCACTGTTGTTTCAAAATTAAGTAGTCCATATTTCACGCATTTCCCCTATTAACTAGATCACATCTAGAGGCATTAAATAAATTGCACTATAATGAACAATTACTGGAATAAATAAGCAATTGCTTTGATTTTTTTCTTTATTTGTTACACTATTGCATTCAATTTTCTGAGTTGATATTAATGATGAAGTGAGAGACAGTTGACGCACATCTTAATCTGTGCAGATTATTTTTCCACCAATTTAAAGGAATTGCTTAGTCCGGTGATATTTTCAATATAAACTTGTTTTCAAAATTTTTCATTTAATCCGTTAAGTGCGCATGACGTATATATACGTCAAGGCCAAACGCTCTCTCAGTGCGCATGACGGATATATACGTCTTGATCGTTGCAGCTTTTCACAGCGCGGATTATTTGGCTTCTCGCACTTGCTATATTCTTGCACAAGCAGCAATTATAATCGATCGAGACGAGAAAAACAGCGAGATGCGAAATTAAATTACACACTGTAACTCGGATAACGAAAATTTAATTCCGCACTTAACGGGTTAAACAAATGTAGACTTTACCAATTTTTAAATAGGATTCGATATTTTGAATCTAGAATCTTAAAAAGGATTCGCAATTATTCTAGAATATTCGCAATTATCCTAGTATTCTGAAATGAACATCTTATTTACAGCCATCATGCTCCGAGCTTTCGGAAACTTTGTAATTATTCAGTGATTTATAACAAAACGAATCTTTGAATGCCCAATTTAAGTTCAAGAGATTAACTGTTCAAACCTCGCTCAGGTCTAAATGCACAAAAAATTAAATAATATTCTGTTTCCTTTGTTAAAAAAGTTATCGTGCTGCAGAAAGTGATGAAATCAGTCGTACGACTTAAACTCAGTGGTTTCCAAACTTTTTATCATGCGGGCCAATTTTTTTCATTTTTGATAGACGGGCCAGAATGGCACAAACAAGCCATTTAATTTTAATAAATTCTTTAAATTTCAGTTAAAACAATGCTATAAAACATGGTTAAAACAATAAAAGAAAGATCACGGAGCAATGGACTAATTAATATTTTTTTAAAAAGTTTCGCGGCACACAGGCTGAGAAACATTGCTATAAAATGACGTTATAATGAAAATAAATTGTTTGGCAGGCCCGATTAATAAGTGAAAAGGGCCACAAACGCCCCCGGGGCCGCAGTTTGGAAAACCCTGCTTTAACTACTATAGTTTTTACAAATGGTTTAAATGTATCGCTTTTCTTTCAACGGTAATTGTGATAATCGATGAGAGAAATGTTAATTTTACCGAAAGTTTTTAGACATCGTTAACGCTAAGAACTTCCGGGTCAAACTTAAAAACATTTTGAAAGTCTTGAATGATTTCGTAAATAAAAGTTTATTACGGGCCTTAGAAAAGGGGCAAAAAAGCTTTAACGGCTTTTTAGAAAGGGTAGATAACGCTTTTAAAAACCTAAAGACTTTTACAAAAAATTCGAAATTATTGGTCTTTTAATTGTTTTAATTCTGAATTTGGGTAAAATACTTTTTTATATTGCCTTAAAAAAGAACAAAAAACGGTTTATTGCATTATGGTGCAGCCATAAAAGAAGGCCATCCTTTTAATCATTTGCTAGGATATAAATACTATTTGTAATCGTTGGTGCAAAGCTGATTAATAAGATTAAATGTTTTTTAAGAACACAAACTGATTTAGTTGCTTGGATTTGAATGGGTTTGAGAAAATTTTTTGCGTCTCTCCGTTGATCCATAAACACCCACCTGCGATTTACAGTTTATTTTGCGAACTTTACAAACGACTTGCGGCTACTGAGAAATGCAAAACTCATTCTATGTTTGAGTAACACTCAAGCAACATTCAAAAAACATAGTTTCAAGTAGATTAAAGGTATGGTTGCGTACTATATTTTAAGATTAAACCTCAACTCTCAGACTTTATAAAAAAAGTTTAATCTTTTTTTGAAGGGAGAAAATTTCAAGAGTTATTAGCACATTAAAATCTGATTTAAAAGCAAAAGTTGGTTCACAATACCAAATTAGGTGATAAAGTCTGCAACTCTTTGAAAATAAGTGTTTTCACATTTAAAGCTCTTGTTGCGAGAATAGTTTTTAGGAAAGTATGAGTGATAGACTTTGCGTAAAAGCTTTCTGTTCCTTATTGAATATTCAATAATCCTCATTCAATTGTTGAAACTTGACACAGTAATGACTCCCATAAATCTTACCAAGTACCAAGTAGTCTGGGTGAACTTTATTCGGTCCTCAGTACTGAGTATACCATTTTTTTAACTTCTTCTGTTATGTAGTTTTTCTATAAAAAAACAATCTTGTCTCTTAAAAGTTTTTTGCATCGCTTCACAATCTGTTCATATGTCGCTCTATCGACGCGAAGTTGTTGATGTCAAGATTCTAATCACAGCAAAATTTCGAACAATTTTTCGAATTAAAATGCAAAAAAATCTTTTCTTTTATTGTTATTATTATTCTAGTATAAACCGTCACTTATCGTTGCTTAGATTTATTTTTCTTTAATGGAGTGTGGTTCGAGTTTTCGGCTCATGAATTATTTAAGTAAAAATTTGCAGGCTAGTATGTGCTATAAAATTTTCTGATTCAATTAGTAATGACTGAAAAACAGATACAGGTCTTCACAAATGAATTGGCTTTAATAAACAAGTTATCACCGAAAAAAAAGAAAGTCCGGGCCAGGATTTGGTCCAAACAGATTCAAAAAGCAAAAGTCGGCAGCCTGGTCGAGTGGTTAAAGCGCCGTAGTTGTAATCGACACGATCGGGGTTCAAAGCCTAATCACGCCGTTTAGTTCTGTCCTTGGGATTTTGCAGCACTTTCCCCTACTTGGAAGTCTTAGCAAGCAGTTTTAAATTTTTGTCACATCTCTATGAAATTAAAAAACAAAATAAAAAAATTTCAACCCAACAACAAGATCTTGGCATTTCCAGAAGCAGGCCAAGGTAAATTACCTGACAGTTGCTATATGTATAGCGCCTCCGACGCTTTCCTGCAAGTCAGGGGAATAAATATACGGGGTGATCGCGATCTTCCTACCGTTTTACAATCATAAATGAAAACGAATGTTCCTGGTTGCAATTTATGTAATAAAATAAATATTGATACAAAATGAATTAAAATATGATAAAACTAAAGATTTTGTTCAAAATAGCCGCCATTTAGTTACTAAGAGAAAAATAGTGAGGAATGCTAAAAGTTTTAGCATTATCTGTATATACAAAAAACGGCGGAAAGATCGCGATTATCCTGTAGATATGGCGTAAAATAAAAATAGAAAGAGTCTAACCTTGATGTAAGGAGCCTGCAGCCTGCAAAGTAAAGTTATGTGGTCGGCAGCGGTGGCTTTAGAAAAAAGTGACGGTAGCGTAGTCGAGTGGTTAGAGGGTCGGGATTGCGATCGACATAATTTGGGTTCAAAGCCTACTGGTGCCATTATGTTGTGTTCTTGGGAAAGACACTTAACGGCTCTTTCCCGTGCTTGGTGGCCTAGCAAGCAGTTCTAAATTTCAGTCATATTTCTATAAAAAATAAAAAACCAAATAAATTTTTATCGGACAGCAACATTGTCGCATCTCCGGAAGTAAGTCGGCGTAATTGCTTGTTCTATGTATTACGCTTCCGTCGCTTTTCTGCGAGTCAGAAGGATAAATAAAGAGATTTTTTTAAATAAAAAAGATTTAAAGGTTCTTGCCACTGCAATGTTGAATGACCGTACAGCTTTACTTCTGAAATTCTGATTCCATGATTGGCAAAATGAGCTAACTTTAAACCTCTGATTGGAGTAAATACAAATTTTTTTAAGATTAATTTCGTATTTGCTGTGTTTTTGTAGACCTTGGCCTCTAATTCTACATTTGAAACCTACCAATCAACAATTTGATATTTGGTTGTAGAAAGCAATCATAGTTGTTTTCTTAGCATGCCTAATCATAATGATGAACTATAATTAGTTGAATAAAGCAGTAATTTTTTTACTACCTATTTTCTTAAAGTCGACAATCGCGCTAAGGATTAAAAAAGCTTGATTAATTTAACATTAATTTGTAATTTGGCAACGGCAACTATTTTCCCTTAAAGGTCAAGTCTAATTTGAAGAAAAAATTTTGGGCCCGCTTTTGGCCTGCGAGTTCAATTTACGCCGCGTTTTTTCTCTTTTTAACTCTTAAAGCAACTAGTTTTGTTTCTTTTTTAGTCTCACTCCAATCGGTTTTCTTCGAATTAAACTCAACCTCTCAGAAATGGGTTTTTGTTTTCAAGCAAAGCACGCTTATTTGCCCAAATTTGAACCAAAACCATTTTGACCCTACATTTTCTTGCGCCTTGCTTGGTTTCGATTGAAACAAAAGGCTGACTACGCCTGTCCAGTCACGTTCGTTCGAGACAAAATTATGTTTTTCGCACGACGCAATCATCGTTTTGCTTCCTTAATTTAAACTTTGATCTTCATTACTGTGGAAATGAAAATGCCAGCAGCTCTATCGGAGTTTAAAATAGACATTTAAAGATTGTTAATGAAGCTAGCTTTTGTATTCAAAATGGTTTCGACCAAAATTGTGACCCCACAAACTCAAATACTTTTAACCCTATTCTCCTCAACCTTTTTTGAGCTATTGACTCCTCAACGACGGGGCTTCAGAAGTCCACCAAATTAACGATTTATAATTCCAAAACTACTTAACCTATCTTTTTGAAATTTAAGCAGAGTGAAGATCATTTATCTAACTTTTGTTAGAGCAAAAAAGTTTTTTGAAATTATTTGATAAAGTATGCAAAATTGTAATTTATCAAGGTCACTTCAATTTTTACGTTTAGACACGCATTTAACTAGCGTGAAATGCGATTGTAACAGATTTGCTGTTGTAACAGTCGTAAAGTTGATTAAAAATTGGACGTAAAGAGTGACGTCAACGCGCACGACAATTACGAACAATGAAGAAGCTGAGGAAGCTTGCTTTTTGTGGTTACTAATAGTTATGCTGCTTTTTTTAAAAAAGGATAAAAGAACGAAAATGAATTTTTTTACATAAAATAATTTGAAATTGGTTATGTTTTGATGTTTAGCAGTGTTAAAAGGTCAACTTACAGATATTATAAAACCAACAAAACTTAATCTTTTATATATCATCGTTTACATGCACATCGTATTTCACCGCCACAAAAAGAGTTTTTTAATCATTGAAATGAAACTACATCATTGCATTACTTTAAAAAAACACTTGAGAAAAACAATATTACTCTATATAATTGTTACTGTTAGTCATGGAACATATCTCGGCACTGATCAAAGCATGAAGCGGAAATTTGTAAGCAGTACCGCAAACACGTGGAAGAGTTACATGTTTGACACTGATTTTGTGATTTGTTCATGTTTTTTTGCATTTTCTGGCCTGGTCCAATTTCATTATCATAGCAGAGACAAGAACGTTTCCTAAAATTAGACTTTGAAGCATAATTTCGAGGTGTAAATGTTACAACACTAGAGTCACTTGCACGGAAATGACTTTCGCACAAGATCAATTTAATTTTTTGTTGAACATCAAACTGTAAGCCAGTCAAAGCCTTTCAACGTGCGGTTGAATTAGCGCTGGCGAGAATTTGGAAGTGTCGTTTTCATAGGAATGGATTATTTTCACGTTTTATTGAAAGTCTTTATCAACAACTTTAAATTACAGTTTGTAAAAACTAGAGTGCCCAATAAAAAATTTCCTAAACCACAATATTGTAATATTTGTGAAGATTCAAGATTCAGATTTGTTTATTTGTCACGAAACATTTACAAATATTAGCATAACATATAATTGAGATTAAATGTAGGACAACGTTACTGGGAAATAATCATAAGGTGTCTAAGTCAAGCACTTTCTTTTATTGTGTCATTCAAAATAAAAAAAAAATATAATAAAATAAGCCTTTGAGAAACAACCAGCGATAAGGCAAAAAAGTAATTAACAAGTGAAAACCTAAAAGCAAAACTATAAAATAAGCAAGTCTAGGTAACAAAGGCAGATGTATTTTTTATTTTGTAATATGAAAAGTGTCGCATAAAATACGAGATAAAATAACACATTTTGCTTCCAATATGTTTAATTGAAAAGTGCTTTTTTTTGTTTTACACTGTGGAAGATTAGATTGATAAACTTCAGAAGATATTGATCACCACAAGACCTCTCCAAGATAGCTTCGAGAAAGAGATGTTAAGCTGTAAAGGCCCTTTTTTAACATTACGTAAAACAGGGCAATTCTATGCCGAAATTGTTGTAGCATGTAAAAATATTTATTTCAAGTAAAACACATAAATAGAACTGGGTTAAATGCTGTTAACAATGTACCACGTCACAATTGTTTATTTTTTCATCCAAAACTGTCCGACCTCGTGCTCTTTGTAATGTTACCACCATGCTTTGATCATTTATTTCAAAATAACCTGGTAAGCGACAATTTTACCAAATGTACAAGAAGCCAGTCCAAATTCTATCCCTCATTTTGTAGATTAAATATAATTAAACAATCTTTAAGATACAGAGGTCCTCTTGCTTGGAATAAAGTCCCATCAAGCATTAAACAGATAAAATCATATAGTAAATTTCGAACAGAATTTCAAAAGCACCTTATAGCAACGTAATTTTTAATGGTAATAGACTTTACAAATTTTAAAACATCTGCTGCTGGTTTTTATTATTACAGGTAACTCCACCTAATTGGACAAAGAAATTGAAGGTGATAAAAACCCGATGCGACTTCAAAGGCAACATCCAGATTATTACGGCCCGTCCAGTTCGATGAAAATTCACATAATTTACTTCTTTTGCACCTATTCTTGTCTGCTATTTGTATGTTTTATTTTACGTATATAAATTTTTGTCCAGCCCTATGCTTTTGGTCCTTTTGACCCGTGGCAGGATTTCTTTTGGTGGGTTTCTTTGCCTACCTGACCCTTTTTGGTCCAAACCCTTTTGGTCTTTGAGTTTGTTGTTTCTCCCACCCTCTGAATATGGCTCGGATGTGTGTATTAATTATCTTCTTTTCGCTTTCCTTTTCTTATTAACATCACATCGCTTTGTTCAAAGGTACGGCGACCATGCACAACTGCCGTTGAGCATGTAATAACGTACTTCGTTTAGTCGCTGCTTCCTTATTCACAATCTTTATTTCTACATGCACTATGATTAATTTCAAGTTGATTGTGAGTAAAAATGAAAATAAATAGAATAAAATAAAATGCCCAATGCATGTTACACTCCGATGCAACGTTATCTCCAGTTTGTGCAATGGCGCCGCATTTGCAATGAGAAAAAGGAACGAGATCCCATTTGTCTATGCACAAATGAAACGCGCAACTACACTCCGCAGACGTAATGGGCCAATTGGCCCCAACCGACTGGGTGCAATCCAAGTAGACGCGGCCGACTGGTTAGTTAGGCGGCGCCTGTTGGTTGCGGCCAGTTGTCTTTAACCCATCTGAAAGCGTTTAAGCATAACGCAAACTGTTCTGGAAACACTGTTTTGAACGGATAAGGCAAGGCGCTGTAATGAAAGCATGAGGCCGGATTTACTTTCATAGTACCCTGTGTTCGACCTATGATTCATGTGATGGGCAGAACGGATGTTTATTTCAGCGAAATTGTTCATGTTTTTGGGTAGCAGGCATAAACAAGCGTTTAGACCTTCGTATTTATCGGCAGGCATTTGATAACCGATAAATAAACCATAGTCAGGATCTAGAGCAGTGCTCTGCAATTCGTGTGCTGCAAAAAAACGAGAAACATACTCTTCCAAATAGAAAAAAAGTTATGTTTCTTTAAAGTAGCAACCAAAAAACTTAAAAATTTATTATACAGTACATCTCATTGTGTAATGTCAAGACCTGTTTTTGGTCTTTACTAAATTTTGAACGCTTTTCTTCATACGAAGCATTATTTAGTGAACATATAACAAATAAATTGATAATTTTTTTTGATCAATTTTTACCCAGGCTCGATTGTGCACGATTTGCGCAAATTGGTAACTTCAGATGAAAAAAAAGTCATCACTTTATTTTTAGAGTTTAGGTTGAAATTTTTAGGTTTTTTAAGACATCCAAATGAAACTTCAGGTAACCGAAAGCATTTAAAATGTAGCTCTTCACACCTGGTCCAGGTGTTCTGCTAATTTTTCAAAGTGTGCCGCAGGTTTGAAAAAGTAGCGGAGCACGGGTCTAGAGCAATGTTTCTCAACCTTTTTAAGCTTACGGACCAGTAATATTTCAAAATAATCTTGCGGCCCGGTAATTTTTTCTAATGACAAAATTGTAATAAACGCGATAAATTGATAAAAAAATTTTAATAAAACAAAAGTGAGCATTTAGCAACAGAAGAACTCCATTTAACGTGAACTTTGATGCTGCCTTCTTGATATAATACGTAGTAAAAGTGGCTCTATTAAAGTTTTTGAAAGGCAAATTCAGGAACGCCAGAAGCGGGGGCGCACAAGGGGCAAATAGTGTCCTTTGAATTTGCAGTACAAAAGCATTGGGTTCGATTTGTCTCTACACTTACATAAATTTGACCGGAATTAAATGCAACAAAGTTTTTAAAACAATGATTTGACAACAGCAAAAAAACAGTAAGTTAACAAGGCGCAAAATTGAAAAAAAGAGGAACTCTTTTGGTTGATAAGTTACTTACTATAAATATAAAATATAAAAATCTTTCTGAATATACGTATACAAAAAAAACGAAAGTTCATTAGGTGAACGAACTGCCGTAAACAAGAGATGAAGTTTCTTTTTTAGTCTTCAACTAACTCTCCAAGTCATGCATTTGCGTACCTGTTCCAAATATATTTGAAAATAACAAAAAAAGAGTAAGTGGTAAAATCAGAGTGAATTTTCTGAATATATACAAGAAAACCGAAAGTTCATTGGGTGAACTAACTGCTGTAAACAGGAGATGAAATTTCTTTTTTTAGTCTTCAACTAACTCTCCAGGTCATGCATTTGCGTACCTGTTCGAAATATATTTAAAAACAAAAAAAGAATAGGTGGTAAAATCAGTGACAACATTTTTTTTGTCTTCAACTGTATTTCGAACAGGTACGCAGATGCATAACCTGGAAATTTAGTTGAAGACTAAAAAAAAGTTTATCTCTTATTTACGGAAGTTCGTTCACCAAATAAACTTTCGATTTTCTTGTATACTAACAAAACGATTTTTATATTTTATATTTATTGTTAGTACTTTATCAACCAAATGATTGTTAGTACTTTATCAACCAGTCATTTGGTTGATAAAGTTGGTTTTTTTCTTAATTTTGAACTTTTGCTAATCATCGCGTGATTATTGCAGTCATAGCGAAAGAATGAGAGTGCAAATAAGAGTGATGACCTTTTTTTAGTCTTCAACTATATTTCGATCACGTGACTTTTAATTACGGACGATTCTATTTAGTTATGAAGTCTTAACTACAATTTTCTTTATTCAACCAAAAAGAGAAGCTTTCGTTTTAAATCTTTACCTCGCCCACGCAAAAAATTTTTTCGGCGTCTCTGGGCGAACTTCAGCTTGAATATCCACACAATTTTTTTCTATGGTTTTGATAAGAGATAAAGCCGAAAAGCTTTTCTTACATAGGGTTAGATTGATTAAGTTTTGATTAAGTTTTGTTAAGTTTGATTAAGTTTTGTTTAGATAAGGTTGAGCATTCTAACCCTAACCCAAACCTATTTTTTACAAATAAGCCGTAGAAAAAATTAGCAGCAGTATAATTGCTTTGTTATTAAGTTGTATGTATTTGTTTTTAAGTAAAGTTTAAAATTGTAAAAGTGGTAAGTTTTTATATGCAATCTTTAACTTGGTATCGCAAACGAGTTCAATTAGCGATTCTTTTTTAGCAGTGTTAGGATTAGTGATGTCTGCGGTCCTCCAAAATTTCTGCGGTCTGTCTACGGTCTGTCCTCTGAAAATCCTGCGGTCTACGGTCTGTCTTCTGTCCTCTCTGCGGTCCGCGTTGGAGAAATAACCGTTACCGTTATTAATAACCGTAATTTTTCGCGTTCCTTAAAATTGGTCTCTCTCATAAATTGCGCAAGATGCGAAATGCGAAGAGCAATATCTGTCTGTATGCAATTGTGTATTTATTTAAGTTTATGTATTGACTATGTATCATATGCACGGTAAATATAATAAAAAAGTATCGGAAGCACAAATATGTAAGTTTTATTTCTTTTCTTTCGAAAGATTTAAAAATTTATAATGTACCGTAGGGACCGTATAGACCGCAGACCGCAGGCTGCGGTCTCTACGGTCCCCGGAAGAGGTCAAAAATAACGGTCGTTTGATGTGGACCACAGAAGAGACCGCAGGATCAAAGGACCTACGGTCTGTCTACGGTCCCCTGCCAGGACCGGACAGACCGCAGATCTGCGGTCTGACAGAGGACTGCAGACATCACTAGTTAGGATTGCACAACTTTATATCCTCTGTAAAGAGATTAACAATCCAAAACTTTTTCTTTTGAGGATCTTGTTTTCGGAAAAATATAGGCAAAAATTAATGGCTTATCCTTTTAAGTGTTGACTTATAATAACAACTAACACTTTAGTGCCAACAGAGGTACTTGCCAAAAAATCTTGCAAACTTGGAAACATATCAATGTCGCTTTTTTGCAAACATCTGTTACAAAAAAACAACTTTTTTTAAAAGTTTTATTGCATACTGTAAATATGTTGATGCAATAACCTTGAAGAGAACCACTACAATCATTCAAGCGGCTGAATATACTATATATACTAAGTAAGCAAGTTTGCCTATTCACATCTTTTTTAATGGAAGTTCTTTTAATAGGGAATTTTCACTCCCGTAAAATTTATTTGCTTTTCTTAAATCAAAAAGACGCGCAAGAACGCGTCCTCTTCAAAACCATATCACTTCTGCATAAAAAATGAGATGGTGATGTTGTAAATCCATGCGCTCACACAGTAGCCTCAAAAACCCTTAAATGCAATACACGGTTCCCAATATATTTGATAATCTTAACTGCTCCCATTATAACTGTTATATACATAATATAATACTACTGTTCTATACAGCCTTCTTTGTCTTTCGAATCGCGACTACAAGCGCTCTTTCGTAGATTTTCGAAATTGGAGTTGACGCAATCAGGAAAAGAGAAAGTTATACAATTAAGAATGCAAAGCAGCTCTAACATGGATGATAAACTCTATGCACATAAAATTAGGGCCCGAAGCTTTATCTGGTTTTATGTGGAAAAATCTTTTGTAAACAGCGCAGGTCATCCGTAGCTAAGAAATCAAAGTTAATTTTTATTCAAAGGTTTCCAATTAGTGAGTCATTTTAAAACTACAAAGACGTCTGAATATAATAGAATAACCATATTAGACCAGGAGTCATATCAAAAATTTTTTTAAATGACATTTTGAGTTCAAACATAAAATTTATTGCGAAAGGTACATGAAGACCAAAAATGATTTTTATGTTTACATAAAAAGTTCTTTTCGAATTTTCAGGGTGGAGCTTTTTTGGTCTTTATTTAACTTTCGAAATAAATTTATCAAACAGTTTGCAATGAGTAAGGGCCGTTTTTTTAAACTTTGGCGAGAAAATTTTTTGGAAGAAAGAAGTCCTTTGTGTAAATCTCAGACTTTAAAACCGTCATGAATTTATACATGTTGGAAAACCCTGTTTCATTGAAATTCTATCGTATCAAACGTCTTGTTTTTATTTTGTGTTTTCTGTTTGCAAAACCCACTTCTAAAAGCTATAAATTTTTTTACAAAACTTTTTTCAAGCAAGTAAATTTTTACATAAAAAATACGCCGGATTTTTCATTGTAAGAAAATTTTCAACATAGAAACGGCCTGTTACTTCAAATGCAACGTGAAATGCAATTATAAACAGTCAGGTGTTGTTTAATTGTCTGAAAGCGTCAGCATAAGATCTAAAATGTTAACTAGTTAATTCATTTATTTTTTCCCACGAATGAATAGGTATAAGAAAGTTTTATAAAAATGCATAGTGTAAAGATTGAATTTTGTCCGCTTGATTGGTATTCAAGCAGTCCAACAACAATTGTTTTATACAACAAAATGTCTATATGTAAGTATTTCCAAGCAATCGCAAAAACCTCAAAAAAAGAAAATGCGATTTACATAAAATAAGTTCTGCATCGCCTAAGGCATATCGACGTCGCCAAACGACGTAATTCGCTTCGTCACGCAAAGCCAATTCTTGGTAAAATTCATGTCACTTAATAAAAGCGTGAAATTGAAATTCCACGATCTGCTTGCGAAAACAAGCAAAAATTAACAAATTTGTTAAAAAATCTCTATTTTGCCCATTAACCCTTGTTCGGAAGCACCTAAAAATAGTACCATCTTATTCAGCAATTCAAATTAGGAAAAGTCAAGAAATTCCAGAATTTTATCTAAAAAGATGAAGTAATTACAAACGTTTTTGCAAAGGCCGTTGAGGAGAATAGGGTTAAAGAAATTGAAACTAAAATTGCTGCGAATTACTGGATGCTACATTATATTGTATCAGATTCCTTTAAAACTGAAAAGTTTCCTTCAAAGCGTCATTAATGCCATTTAAGTCAATTTTTTTTCTTTAAGATACAATAATCTTACACAAGATACAATCTTCTTTAAGATATAATTTGTGTATTTTATTACAACACAACCAACAAATCTTTTATGAGTATTGCGATAGTCGTACCTGCCGGGAGCAAACAGGGCAATCTTCACCCAAGTTTCAAAAATGCAGGCAAAATCAAAATTTTTCAGGCAGCGATAGAAAAAATTTCAGCAAAATCAAAAATTTTACTGCAGTGACAAAAAATTGCTTGGGCATGAAAAACTTCTTGTACATAGAAAATATCATCATGTTTTGAAACGAAAAAGAAAGACCTTTTTTTTGTCTTTACCTAAATTTTAAAAAAATTTTCTTCTCAAATCTGTGAAGTTCTAGAAAATCAAAATTTGGCCCGCAAACAGGCGCTTGGAAAAATCGCATTATTTAGGTTAAAAACTCACTATGAACAAACGAAATCTTTACTACGTATTAAACCTGCTGATGAAGACCCCAAAAGGGTCTTTATTTATTGGAAATTTTCATTTAAGCTGAAAACCTTGTTAGTTTTGACCTAATTTTCTTGGACCTTAATTTCAGTTTTGGAGAGGGCCTTGATTGGTTAAGCTTACGCCGGATTTGATTTCACCGACGGGAACGATATTGTGCATCACGCACGTCGATGAAAAGATGCTAGGAAACCCACTCGATATACAGCAGACAGCAGTAAAAAGGTACTCTTAGCTTTCTTCTCCGAGCAATTGAGAGTAAATCAATGCAAATCGGTATTATAAAATTTAAGCAAAATTAGATATTAAACAAATCAAGCAAAGTTCGACTTTGAAACCGAAAAATGAATTTCGAACATGACTGTTTAGTTTCTTGGCGTTATGGACGAGGAATGGCAACAGTTTGGCGTTTTTTTAGCTGCCTACCGTCTATTTAAAAAAATTTAAATTTCTTCTGGCTATTTGAAAAATCGGAGAGTCCCATCAATTTTAGCAGAAAGGAATAATCAACCCCAAAATAAGGTTTTATGTAAAGCATCATTTCACTTTTGCTGATCGTCTTTATTTTTTAAGAGTGCGATTCTTCGTCGAAAATTTTGTAGTTTGAAAACACTTAGCGAATTACCAAAACTGGGTTCTTGAAAAGACAAGATCAAAGAAAACGTTATCTCGCAAAGAGGACAATTTAAGAATCATTGATACATGGTAATGCTTAAATTTTTATGTCAGCAATTGGAAATTTATTCGCGCTATAAAACTTCGGAAAAATTGTTTAACTTTTAACTCAAAAATAGTGTGATAGTGGGTTACTTGGGTTTACAGTATTGTTTAAAGGAAGATCTATTAAACACAGCGACGTATATGTGAAGAAAAAATTTAATGTCTTCAGTTTTTTCACATCATGTTAAATAGAAAAAGTAAATAAAATAGGATAAAGTGTGTATTCTTATATTAGAATAATCAGTTTTCGAGCAAAGCTATTCATGATAATTTATAAATTTTTCTTCCCCTCTTCAGAAATTGGTCGCTTCTCTTCGACGTTGTAAGTACAAATCCGAATAAAATAAGATGAAAATAAATTCCAAATTTCATAACAAATAATTTTTTGTAGCTGGTTTTAATCAAAAGTTATTGTCTTTCAAAGAAATGAGAAGAAAATTTTAAAAACTTTAATAAAAAAAAGATTCCAATCCTATCATTAGGATTCAATTATATGATGCAATAACGAAAGTGAGTGACTTCCGGTTGTTTACCAGTTTCTTAGCGATCCTTTCTCTTTTTTCAGCTTTTTTCCCAAATAAAGGTGTGTGAGATTTTAGCTTTCACTTGACTTGTTTCAGGCCCATGATTAGTAGCAAAAAATTTTTTACTTGACATCTTGTGTTGGCCAAGCTTAGTGAGACCTCAGCAGCGTTACATTTCTCTAAATTGTTTTTGTACTAAAAAGCTGCCCCTTGCCAGGTCTGGTACTATATGACCTCATCAATGTTTCATAACTTTGATTGGTTATTTATAATCTGTTTTGCATATTTTACACCTTCAACAAACAAAATTATCAGATTTGCCTCCAATTGGTGTTTACTACGAAAATAAAATCCAGATCTACATTCAAAAACGCGAACCGATAATCCGGTTTTGGGATTTTGGATCCGTTGTACCCCGTTCCTGTTAACTTGACGGCCTGTGTTGCCATTGTTTATTTTATTTACTTTTTGATCTAGTCGGTAAATCAGCAAAAGGGTATGGAAAGAATCCACATACTTAGAATTTTGGAGGCTGTTTGATATTGGTTTACCCAAAAAATAAAATATTTTACCCAAAATGTTTTTAGAGTACGAAATGATTTTTTAGATCCTCCGTTTTTATCGATGAAAAAAGTGTTAAATAATTTACGTAAGTATTAAGAAAAAAGTGTAAAATAATTAAAATAAAATACGTTGTCTTTATATACATATCTAATCACGGTCACGAGCTTTTTGTCTTGCATCAAAAAAATTATCAAAAAAATTTTTAAAGAACTTTTTCATTTTGCCACTTGAAATTTAAAATTTTCTTAAAGTTAATCACTTTTGTTGATGTATATATGCGCCAAAAAATTTTATTTCTTTATTTGTTTCATTTGCCTTTGATTCACGCTACAAAGTTTTTGGCGCATAAAATGATCAATATTAAGTCTCGTTTCCACCACGAGCGTCGAATGAAGTATTCTTTGTTTTTTATATTGATTTTTTTTGCTTCGCTTAGCGCTTTTTGCCATTTTAAGCGCGTATAAAATTAAAAAATCAATAAAATAAAGCAAACAAAGAATGCTCCATTCCACGCTCGCAGTGGAAACAACCCCTACAGCTATAAAAACGTTTTTTGCCGCACGCTGAACAACGTAGATAGTAAAACAATTTTTTTACACTTATCAAAATATAAGAAATTGAAAAGCTCAAAATAAAATTTTAATCTTTGAAAAAGAATACAAGTTAGATTATTTCTAGGAAAAAATTTTAAATACACCTTCGCAAAAAATAAAAAAATTCTGGCAACCCAGCAGCTTGGCGGAAGAAACTGATAGGTGGCGGCTAATTGGTGCAATCTTAGAATTGCAAATATGCAGTTTATCGGTTGTTTGCGTTGAAGTTGCTCACTCGTTTTTGTCAGGAATAAACCTAAAATCAGAGCTTTTTCCCCTTATTGACACAGGTTAGTCGTGGGGTAATTAAGAGATTAAGTCGATAAGTCGTGTTAATTGGACGTGGCAGCCAGTCGCGAATTGCACGTGTATGTAAACATTGTTATTTTGCTCACGGCGTATAGGCTTTTCTTGATAAAATGACCTTGCTTTCAGTGAAGTAGGACCATGGTCACTATGCAAACCATAGGTCATCAATTACGTCAGAGAAAACTTTGACGTTTTTAACAACATGGCTGAATTGTTCATTAAAAAAATTTGAAGGCAACTTACAGCAACACGCAAATAACCTCTTTCAATTTAAAGCTTGTTGTCCACGAGTAATGTTTGCAAAATGCGTTTTCAATTATATAAGATACGGCTTCGTTTAGTACAACAAAAAAGCTTTTGCACAATGCTAAATTATTTAAAAATCGTTGCGCATAAGTTTCAATGTTTGTATCCGCAATCCTATAAATTTTCCTTTCTTTCAGCCAATAGTTTATCTGTTTCTTTTTTACAATTTTTGCGGCCATTGACATTTGTTCTCAAACACAGCTAAATCGTTAAAGAATGTTTGCGACACTAGTAAAACTATTTCTTTCTTTAAAGCGCAAACGAAATAATCCTTGCAAGCATGGAATGAACTTCAAACTTCGTTGTTTAACAAGCCTTAGTACGTTTTAACAAATTTTCTTTGCGATTAAACGCAATTAAGAACTATACAGTAAAGTGCTGGTAAAAGTACGCTTATTTACATATTTATTTATTTTCTTGTGTGTTGAATAAAATTTCTGTTTTTGTACGTTTGTTTTTTTGCTTTGCTTTAATTTACAGTCTATGTCGTAGCATAAAAACATACCAAAAAATAACAGAAATGAACTTGCATTTTATTAGCTTCTACATATCGCCATTGTTAAACAATATCAACGAAATAAGCTAGGACGCTAGATTGTAATATTCAAATAAAATCTTCACAAAAAAACTTCACAAAAAGATAATCGTTTAATAAAGCCATTACACTGTTAAAAATAGTTAATTTCAGCTATAGAATTGTTTTCACAATTTTTTTCAGAGATATTTAAGTAGAGTATTATACTGTAGCAGCTTTTGTTTGTAATGTTACTAGTGGCCATCATGAGTAGTAACTTTTCAAATTTAGCTCCCTTAAAAGATTTTTCAATGATGAAGCAAAAATTAGCTACGGTTGAATAAACCGTGCTTTATTTCTTTAGTTACTTTCGACTATAATAACTGATTTAAATTTACGACTAGTACATCCTGAAAATATATTTTTAAATGCGTTAGTGTATTTTAAAAAAGTAGCCAAAATATACATTAGCTACAAAGAATATCGAAAAGCTCATGATTGCCTTGTATAAAGATATTCATCTCTCAGACAAAAGACGTCATAAAAATTTTTCTTCTAAAGTTTTGATACAAAATAAACTGCTATGAGTGAAAAATCGTCATTGATCAATCGGTGTACATTATTACCGCTTGAAATAATGCAAATATGAAATTATTTTCGAACCGTATTCTTTTATTTTGACGCCACAAACGTTTAATTTTAATGAAAAACAAAACTCATCTGAAAAACAGCTGCAATACAGTGAGATACTTGCGACTTTATGTAACACCACAATACCCGGGACATTTATCAAAATGCTGACATCCAGACATGTCTGAATAAGCAATCAAAATTTTTCACGAGAAAATGCTAAGCGGAAATATAGTAGACCTCGGTTAATCCGGATTCGGTTTATTCGGAATTTCGCTTAACTCGAATAAAACTGAAAGTGCATATGATTTCCTAATAGTGTAATTTTTAATAAAAAGCTTTAGATTATCCGGATCTTTGCCTAATTCAGATAATTTTGTGGGTCAAATCGAATCCGGATTAGCCGAAGTCTACTGTAGTTAAAAGCATTACATTTACTTTAGGTTACAACACTTGTTTTGATGAAAATATTCTAAGATAATATTGCCTAAATGATTAGTGAAAATTTTAAAGTTCAGCGTCATTTTTTTGCCAAAATTTATAAATATTAATTTAGTTTAATGCGTATTTTTCAGCGAAATTTCATTCTATTACTTTGACAGGAAAACGATAATTTATAATAAAATTTTGATCATTTTAAAAATTAATGAAATCTCTTTTTTATCTTTTTTATTAGATCTGGCAATGCCTCACATAAGGATTTGGATATTTATGTTTAGAAGTTACACATTTTTGGATTAAAAAAAAATCCATCAAACGTAATAGAAGAAAAGTTTATCCAAATTCAGTTTAATTTTAAAAATGTTTTAACAATTTTTAAAAATTGTTCGCAAAAAGCTTTTAATTTTTTAAGCAAAACTGGATAAAAAAAAGACAAGAATAGGCAATTTAAAAACGAATAAATTTTTTCCACTTCTCAATTCAAAACATTAATTTATTTGACAGAAAAAATGAATTGCCGCGAATGTCTGTTCATCTGTTTTTTTCGGTTTTTTTTTATATGAGTTATAAAAAAACCTTAATTACCTTGTTAAAGCACATCAAAATTAAGTGAAACGGTAGTGAGCAAGCTTTGAATATTTGAAAGTAAAATTTTTTTAGCTATTTCGAGGATCGAAAATTGTTTCTTAAATTCTTTTAAGTGGCTCTCGAAATGCATTTCTGAGGGCAATAGCTATTTTACTTGTTTTAGTGAAATAAGTCTGAGGCCATATTTCTTCGCTGTTTTCGAAACCAAACCTTAAAAAAACTGTTTGTAGTTATTCTATTTTTTATAATTACTACTTTTATTTTGTTTTATGGAAAAGCTATATTTTTTCAATAACTTAAATCCTTTTTCAAACGGCTAACGCCAAATCGCAGAGAAAGGATTCACAATTACTGTTTAAGCCTTCGTTCAATTTCGTTGAATTAGATGTTGCTGAATCTATGAGACTTTGCAAACCCGAGAACATTTTGAAGTTACGTTAGCTAGCAGTCTAAGATAAAATGCATACAGCAACACTTAGGGCATTGCTCAGCTACTGGTGCGTAGCGGCACACGAAACTGTTCAAAACCTAAAGACGAAAAAAGGTCTTTACTTTGTTTGCGGAGGTTTAATTTGCCTTAACCCTCTATCGTCCGCTTTTAGGTTTTGAATGAAAAAAGTTTACTTAGTGTGTTTTTGCAGTTGAAATCGCATTAGAAATGCAACTGAAACAAAACTTTGAACGAAAAAGTTTAAACCTCCATTTTTTTAAACGTTACAAATTTGTAACGGTAGTGAATTAAACAACTTAAGTGATTAAAATGTTGAATTTTATTGAAGATTTTGGTACTTTCTAGAGATTCATATTTCAATGTCAACTACTAGAAAAAAATTATTAGATTTCTTATTACTTTGCAACTCTCATCAAAAGCGATACAAAATTTCTTTTCTGCGACGTAAAAAGATAAGAAAAAGTCAAAAGGTAACTTGGTTAAAAAATCCCACTAATTGAAGGTTTTCCGGGTTTCCAATTAAAATAATAAAATATGAGTTGTATCAAATCTGTTGATAAGGTCAATCAAGAAAAAAAACTTTTAAGGCAAAAAAAACACAAAAATTTGAAACGTGACAAATTTGTTGAGTTGGACGATAGAGGGTTAAGCAGCGTTCAAAGGACTACTGAAGACAAAAAAGGTCTTTGCGCCGGTGAAGGTGCACCGCAAATTTTGAAAATGCTTGCAAGTATGCGCGAAAAGCATTGATTTGTTGCACCCCTGTTGTGGATGAAAAGTTTATGTTGTAAATGTTTTTGCCCCTACAATATTTCTTTTTTAAATTCGAAGTTATATAATCTTTGCTAGTATGACCTATAAAAATTTGTCCTATTTTTTGTTATAAACGAAACGCTTTTGAGGTTTCGACTGCATAAAATTTATTTTGTTGAAAAATAATGTACATGATCCTTATGAATTTCGGAAATTAATGACATTAAATAAAAGTTTAAAGTCATTTTGCAAAGCAAATTGGCAGTGTTTTGCAAGAACAGTGAAAGTTTAATGCCGAGCTCTGAGAATTGCGGTTGGTTTGATTTTGTGGTTTGTAGAGATGAAATTTCTTTGAAAGAACGTCGTTAGTAGACACATTTGTTATGTTGAGGTAAGCGATTACTTCCTCAGGACAAGCAAATTCATCACTTTGGCCGGATTTTCGTTTTTTTATCTTCAAAAGCAAGGATTCTGTCAAACACAAACAGTTCGCAAACCGATATGTTCACGAACCATCGCATACATCATCTCTGTTGATAAACGGTTTAGGTTAAACTGCTTTTTTTATACGATTTTTAAAATTATCGCTCGCCTCAAGTGTTGAGGTCGTTGTTTTTTTATAATTTATGATCGCCTCTCGTCTCGTTCTCGATGCAGTGACTTTTCAACTTATGTTTACGTCAATGCCAACGTTTATAATGAACCAACGACGCCGTACGTAAGACGCAATGTTACGGCAGATTGTATCACAACTCTACGGTAATTAACGTTTTGCAAACTTGAACATCGCGAATCAACAAAACTGAACAACTCTTCAAGTTTTTTCAGACTTTTTAAATTGTTTGGCATGTCATTTTCAATTTTTTTATTCTCGTTTCCAAAAATCAAACTACCAAAAGAGGACAATTATAAGAATAACCCAGTAACTCAACAAAAACTATGGCTGCTTGTCAAGATAGATATTTAAATTAAATGTTGAAAATTTTTTTTGCTTGTTTCTTCAGAAATACGTTAATACCTTTAAGATTAACAACTTTACAAAATCAAAAACTTTTGAGATGAGCCGTAGCTTCGAATTTTTTTAAGTAGCCTATTTTTACTTTTTTAGTAATGATAATACTTTCTATTGTTCAATAGCCCCCGTCCAAAGAAATGCGGACTTCTTTCAAAACGTGCACATACAACCAAATTTAAGACTTTTTAGCTCACATTCAAATTGAAACCATCGCTGCATTAAATGATTTTTACCAAATGAAAAGAAAATTTGCTCCACCAGCACATTGCAAATGGCAGGGAAACCCGATCCACTTTCAAAAAAACGAAAATAGTCTTGTTGGAATTCATCAAATTCCGAAGTTTCATTCCTAATATAACAAACACGAATGTTGAAATTGATAAGATCACGGTTCAGTGATTTGTAATCGTTAAACTTACTTGTCATTTAAACAATTTTCCATGATTCATTCGAGGCTTTTTTTTTCCCGCCTCCTATTTAAAATTCAAAACATCTTGGCGTGGGTCAAAATGACGTAACTGATACAGTACGTTCTCATTCGTACGATCCTGTATTTTAAAGTTTTAATGACGTCATTCATTTATCAACACTGGGTCTATTATTTATGACTAGCAAAGCGGAAGTGACTGCGCTAAAATAACTGGGCTCGGGTAGCACGCGGACCGTAAAATAACTCGACGGAGAATCACAACTTTTTTTTGAACACAAACAGGTGCGCATTTGACAGTGAGTTGCCCGTGGCAGATGTAGCAACAACAATTCCTTTCTTGCTGCAGCTGGGGTTTTACAGACTGGTTGTTTTTACACAAATCTTAAGCTTTTGTGAGTAGTGTACCAGCAATAAGTCATGAACGGTCATTGTTTAAGTTTTTAAACTGAAATTGATTTGTCTCAGTGTAGAAGCGGAAAGGATTCCAAAAGTTTTTACTGATTTGGTAAATACAGTACAAAGCTTTTATATGTTTCGGTACAATTTTGAAAGAAAACTTCAGGGTTCTTTTCAAATCAAAATAGATTTTCAAACCTCAGTAAAGAAAAAAATTAAAATTTTTTCTTAACAAAATTATTGGAAACGAAGAAATACGAAAACAATTCTGTTTTACCAAACAAAATTCTAAATAAGTGTATATCTTTAAAAGTTTTTTTTCCGTGACTAAACAAATTGTAAACTATGATGACAATGTTCTTCTCTCAAATTGCTATAGCACGAATATTCAATTACAAAAATAATGCGCAAGTTTTAAACATTTCGCCAAGTGATATCATAAATAATGAAAGATCAAAGCGTTTTCTTAACGATTTCCAAAACGACTTAATTACTTTCTGTAATTGCAATAAAAGCAAAATAGGCGCATGAAAAACTGAGCTTGTTGTTTTCTATCCAAAAAATAATGTTTAGTTTAAAGTTTATATTGTGACGGCAATTATTTATTTAAAAAATTAGTAAGCAATTGAAAGAATAACTGTATAAAATAGGTGAAGAGACAAAATTTTGCCTACACGAAATTCTTATATTATCAGTCCCAGTATTTTTTAAAGCGTTTTAACTGAATATAAAGCTGCAATTTCAGAACTCAATAATAAGCACCTACGCAACCCAAATCGCTATTTTATTGCCTTGGTAGTTTTTTCGTGACACTTACAATGGTAGATCATTTTTGATAATATCGCATAAACGAAATTAATAAAATTGCTGGAAAGATGGCTTCCTACAAAATTTTAAACATTAACACTATATTTCTCACGCTAAATGGCAAGGGTATCGTTTGTGACTGTTCAATTAAAAGCTTTTAGCTTGAATGTACAATACAGCGTTCACACCTCATATAATCAGTCCGACGGACAGTAAAGTGCGAATCAGCATTAATTATAAGCTTTTAAGGAAACGCGTTACTTGTAATCATGTCAGTTTCAAGAAATAATCGTCATGTTAAAGTTCCGCTAACATTCAAAAAAGTTTTTTTGTTTATTCCGGGAATTCAATAGTAAAACTCACTATTTTTGGTTATATTTGTTGATTTGCATTAACACTATTCTGAAAACTGCGTTCAAATACTTTTTATAAGAGCTATACCCCGTCTTGTTTATTTTGGGGATAAGTTAAAAGTTTTTTTGTTTCAGCGGAGAAAATTTTTAAGCTTCGTTCGGTTTGAAGTACTCTAGTACAAAGACTTAAAACATGACTAAACAAATACGCAAAATATTTTGCGTTTTTACTTTCTCATTTGTTATACGCAGGGTTGTATTGAAATATTTAAGTAAACTGTTTTGTATATGTTCATTACATTTTTTATATTTTTACTTATAAGAAATATAAAAAGAATAGGAAAGAAGATAAATAGTATTTTTGTTCTAGCATTTATCTCGTGTAATGTTAAAAATTTTTAAATTGAAATTTATTTTGTCGACGTTTCGAAAACAAGATTTTCCGGTGTGTCCTTTTCAATTATTTCTTTGCACGCATTTTATAAGATTTACTAATATTTCGTTTGGAAATGTTAATATTATTTCAAAATATCTGATTTTTAGCTTTCCTTTTCACTGGTCCGGTTTTCTAGGACTTTTAAATTTTATTTCTTGCCCCAATTTAAAAGGGAAAGTTTTAGGAAAACATTTTGAAGACCTTGACGATGCAATAACCTTCACTAAATTAAAAGTTGAAAATTTTGTTAGAATGTTAAAAACTTTTAGGCATAAAAGGATTAGTTTTAAAAAAATCACCAATTTTTCTCAAAAGTTTTGGTAGTCCAGAAAAGCTAACCAAAAATTTTTTTTCGATTACATAAAAATTTCCATTATTATGAAATAACAAGATAAATAGAATGAAGCCAGATAGTTGGGCATAAAGCTTTGTGATCTTTTGGCCCGTTTTCGATTATTTAAAAACTTTCAAGTTAAATCAAGTTCGTTCCTTTTTAAACCCTTGCGACCAGCCAAGAGAAACTCGCGTGCAAGATGTACAATCAATCAATAAACTCACCAGACATTGGTTTATTTATCAAGGTGACATTTTCTCTTGAGTTTTATCACACAAACAATGACAAAATATCTTTGCATAACTACAATCAGTATAGATTTATCCGTGGCAAGTGATAATTTGGTCGAAGAATTAACAAATTTGATTGTGATATTGAGTTTGTAAAAACTGAATTTCGAGTACAATCTTTATGAGAACACTTTTCTGTAGAACATCATGTGCATAGTTTAGAGTTTTTTTGCAAAACATTAAACAAGATAAACTGTTCTTTTTTAATTAATTTATCCGGATTTGGTCTTCTTGTTATTCGGTCAAAAATTCTTGCATAACTTTTACAAATAAAAAAAAAAATTGCATGCACGATGGCAACCTTGTTTTTCACAAGTGCAAGGTCAGCTTGCGATCACCCAAATTAATTAGAACAAAAAAAACTTCAAGGCAATGACATGACAGAATCTTGCTGTACAAAACCGCCATCACGATTTAAAGCCCAAAACGAAGACATAATGAACTTGATAAAAACTAATAAACCTTGGGTCAAAAGACCGACACGAAATACAAGATTAAACATTTTTTGTGAGCATATTAATTTAAGCAATATTTCACGATTCGAATATTAAAACACTGCATGAATGGTGTCGAGATGTATCGGCCAAAGAAAACTAAAGGGGTTTGTTTTGAACGAAATAATTTCAAAAATAAACTTTTAAGTAATATTCCATAAATAAAAGCGTTCTTAATTTTTTTATAATATTCATTTCCTACATGAAATCGAAAAATAATTACCAGGACACAATTTTCCAGGGATGGCGAGCCACTGATTCGCCGGCCACAACGTGACCCACCCCTTAAAATTTAATAATTCATCTGCCGTTTCAAAATTTCTGGCATAATGACGCGTCAATTTAAAAAAAATAAAATAAACAAAAACTATGTTGTGACTATCGTCGTAAGCATTTTTTACGGTAATTGACTAGGGAAAACTATTTTTAGTCTTCACCATTTTTTTGTGGCAGCTTTGAGCATTCCAAGAGCCAAAACTAGTAAAAAAACACAATTTAAAGTAAAAATTAAAAAATAATTTTTACTCGTTCAAAAAAATTTTTAACTCACCATATGGATAAGGTTTGCCACCCCTGTGTATATCCAAATTGCAAATTTTGCATTGGTATCCGACACTTTTGGTTGGATCGCTTTACTGGCCCAAATACAAACTATTTTCATGTATTTGCAGGGGGCCTGACGCAGACAGACTGATTAATGGATTTTAATTTTTGCCAATCTTTCAAATAAGCATTACATTAAAATTTTAAAATATCATGCTTCTTAGTGGCGTTTGCTTGCATTTTGATTAAAAGTATTGGGCGAATTTGTTGTCTATCAAAAAACATAATTCCATTTCTGCTTTTTCTAAATTCTTTTCATTGTTTCGCTTCAGATTCTTCAATAATTTTATATCTAGGAATCTACGTAGACCTTTATATTTTTTACGTTTTAAATGTTTTTTAACCTTGTTTCGTTTTTCAAATACATATTGTGATTTCTTAGAAAAGATCAACAAATTGTAATCCTAACATTTATTCTGTTGTTCAAATATTTTCGCTTTAAAACAAATTTTGATATGAAATTACATCACAAAGCATTTAGCAAACAACAATTTGAAATACCAAAGCTATCAAATACAGTTTAATATTTGCCATATTACAAGAATTTGCAAATTGCATCGCCTTTACCAGTTGTGTACTCCTGAAAATATTAAAAAAAAGACATTTGCAATTAGCATTTGACATGAGCCCCTAATTTAGCCCTAGTTAAATTGGTAGGAAAGCCGTATCTGTTGTATTCTTAAAGAAGACACTTTATGCCCCTTTTCTTTGTTTGACGCAAGCAGCTCTGAATTTCAGTCATTTCCTAAGGTAAAAATAAAATAAAAAACTTTAAACCAGACAAAAGTATTTTGGCATATCCAACAGCAAGTCGAAATAATCTTTTTACAGTTGTTCTAAGTTTAAGGTTTTAATGCTGTTTTGCAAGTTACGATAAATAGAAATGTTTAATGAATCAACTTTGTTACTATAAGTTACGTTTTTCTCCGCTTTATATAATAGCCTCGTTGTAAACATTTCGTTTCAGCTGCAATGCTTTTAGTTGTAAACATTTCATTTCAGCTGCGGTGCACGTTTATGTACAAAAGACTTGTTGAAACAACGAACATGAATTTACGCAGTTGCCGTAAAACATTGATTGCTTTTGTGGCCACTAAAATCGATCGTTAAACTTGTTTGAGAATTTATAGTAGAAATTTTAAAACTGTTGACTGAAAATAACAGATTCTTTTGATATTTTGTGATATTTGCTAAATGCAATTGTCTATTTTTGTCTAAACACAATAAATAAACAACTTAACCATTATTTCGTGATTATCTATGGTTTTTTCAAATTTTTTTAAAAACTTTAATAGATTCTGTGCTGTTTATTCATAAACATTGTAAAACTCAAAATAACTTAGTGCCGCGAAATATAACATTATTTTCTTTGCCGCAAAATTCAATTGTTCTACCTACCTATTTAGGGCAGAAAATGGCGATTGGTCGTATTTTAAACAGCAATTAAAACAATTGAAATTCCTGCTTTTCCCAAACTACGATTCATTGTTTATCAAAATCTATTATTTGAAGCCTTGATTAAGATTTAAATTCGAAGTAGACGAACCGTTTGGTTTAAGTAAGTAACTGGACAAATATAAACATTTGAATGATAAACTACTTAAAAAAGAAAGTTAATGAATAAATAAAAAGTATTTGCAAGAAGCATTGGAGTTAAACTAACGTTTTCTCGACATAAAGTTGTTTTAAAGACCTTGCACGATTATTTTGTATAGTTTTAAAACCGAACAAAAGTCTAGAGCTATCTTGTCATGGATGGATGAATTTTAGATTAGTAAAAATGACGGTCTGCATTCTTAAGGACTTGGTTTTTCAACAAAAAAAAGCAGTTTTTAAGATTTATTGAGCAAGGCAAGCCACTTTTTGTTTAGATAGAAGAGTTTCTCAAACAGGCGTTTTTATGACTGTCTTGTGATAACCATTTAATTTTTTCAATGGCATTTTGATTCGAATAGTAAAATGCTTTCAAGAGACCCCTATATTTTATTTCAATCATTCAAACCAAATTTTTCTTTTTTGAGGAATTTTTGGATAAGTTTTCGCGACGTTGAAATTCTTACAAGCGTATCTGAAGAAGAAATTTTAATTGACATTTTAGCACTGCTTCAGGTATGTTTTAAAATAAATTGGAAACTTTTGGTTCAAGAACTTTCTTTTCTTTCAAACAAATAAGGAAAACTGTCTATCGCTGCACTTTTGGCAGCGACACGGCAAGGAATGTTCTTTTTTTGTTTGCAGTTTTTAGATATTTGCCTTTTGCAGCAGAGGCCGGTTACAAAAATAATTTTTATACGTAACTGGCCAACTAATAATGTTCAAGCAATCCAAAATCAATAAAACTTGCCGATTAATTGAATAGCTTGCTGGGTTAATCAAGGTGAAATCTTTTGAAAATATTCAAAAAAACAACCGCTTTCATTACTTTATAAATATAAAAACTAAACCTTTCTCAACTTCTTAAATCGGCATAAAAAAAGGGCTGCAACGATTAAGGGCCACGTAGTCGGCCCAGCGGCCAGCAAAACATCAGTTTAAAATTCCCTTTTACCCCAAGCAAATACTTTTTAGTGTCTGTTAACTTGCGTGAAGAAGCGTTTTAAAAACACTGAAGTCTGGTAGCACTGAGTTCTGATCGCTAGCTTTACTCTTCCATATCCAGAAACTAAATACAGGATCTTCAGAATTTGCTTTTGCAGAAACTTTTTTAAGTGAAATGAATAATAATAATAAGTTGTAAGGAAATATCCGTGCATTAAATGATGTAATAACAACAAGTTAAATTTACTGTGCTGATCGGTAGGAATATTAATGGACAACAATGGGTTACTTCGGTTTATCGGTTTCGGTCAATATAATAAGTTATCAGTAATTGTATCGGTAATTGGCAATCAGCCAATTTCCTTTCCGTGCATTTAACTGTAGCATGCAAAATCAAAACTCATAATGTTTATAAGTTTAAATTTTTTGCGTGATTCTAACTTAAATTTCAGTCAAGCTGCCTGAAAATGTTCGCAATAAAAACATTTAAATAGCAAAACCTGAAGAAGCACAATTACAGAATAGTACCTATAAACTAAGCACAGGTTTGGCCCCAAAGCGATTATTTGATTAATTTGCCAATTTCATTGTACTATCATGGTCATAACTAATTTAAAACGAATACATAATCATAAGTAAGAGCAATTAATTGGTCGATTTTAACAATTAATTATGTTGAAAAAGAGCTAATTTTGTGTAATTGCCTTGAATTTCAATCAATGTTAGCATGCACTGAAACAATATTTTTTAATTTAGATGAATTTTTGTTCTGTCGAAATAGGAATTTGCCGCCTTATCAATATTTTTCTTTTTTGTACAAAAATAAAGCATTGAGCTCACATTATTTTTTAATTTACTTAGCTTGAAATAGTAATTTGATTTTAAACAATTTAATCACGTCAAAAAGAGAATTGCTGATACTCACCTTGATTTCAATTCTTTTTGAATGTTAAATGTTTGAACAGATTAAAGTTATTCTAAGAAATTTAAGCCCTCTATCTGTTGCATTACAGTGGATGAGTAGCGATATTGTGGTATCAGTACAGTGGATATCATAAATGGAACGCGGAGTACTGTGAAAATGCTTCCAGGCTCCGTGCTTTTGTGCCCCGGACCGGTGCCAGGCCTGTTGAGATGGGCTTACCCCGAGCAGCTTGGGTTAAGCTCAACCGCCTGCGGGCTGGTGTTGGGCAATTCCATTCGTCCATGCACAAATGGGGTCTCGCTCCTTCACCGAATGGCGAGCGTGGCACCTCTGAGCAAACCGCAGACCATGTACTAACAGCGTGCCCTATACATCGGGCACCACATGGAGCACGAGGTCTGACGGTTTTGGATGACGAAACTCGATACTGGCTTAATAACACCACTGCCAGCATCTGATCCAGGCAGTGCAGCAGTCTGGGGTAGTAAAAGAATAAACCCTCGGCCCCATTCCTGCTTGTGTCTGACTTGGAGTGGATGCCCTTCAAAAGATGACGACGAGTAGCGATATTAAATTGAAAATTAAAGTCTATTTGAAAAAACTGCGGGCCACATTTAAACTGACATGCATAAATTTTAATAATTGTCTATCAGTGACGGTTACATCTGTAATTTCACATTCAAAGTTGCACTAAAATTAATGAAAATTTTATAGAAATATTCGAAATACCAAAAAATGCAAAAGATTTGGTAAATATTAAAAATATATATAAGATTCTTAGGTTTAAAAAAAAAATTAATATGAAAATGTGAGCAGGATATCACGAAGTTTTCTACTTTGTAAAGAATTCTACCAAAAATTTTGTACACGTAATAACAAAATTAATTGTGATGTAATAAGTACTTACGTCCGTAACTTATTAACGGACTCGCAGTAAAAAAGCATATTTCGTGTCTTGTATGATATTCAGCTATGTCCAGAAATAATGTGATGTGACAGTCGCCCATTGCAACAAAATAAAATTTAAATCTAACTGTTTTAAACGCTTATTCACTTTTTTAAATACTTCTTTTTGTTTTTCTGTTTGATTTGTGGGTCACAATAAACACCTTCAGCGGGCCACATTTTTCCCACCCGTGATATAATTTGTCATCAATCAGAAATTCGCGCGGTGTGAAATCAGCGCACGAAAAAAGCAACGGATTATTATCACCGTGGATTGGCTTTGCCAGCAGTTTAAATCCACTCGCTTGTTGTTTCACCTAGGCAAGGCACAGGTGAAAAAGTTCTTTAACGTTGGAAAAGTACTGAAAAATGTTTAGTTAACCATTTTCAAGTTTATTTTTTGCGTTATCATTTGTAGTTACTGAATTTAAACGCAGTTTTAAAGGGAGAAAAGAGAAAACTTAGTTTGTTTGTTCGCTTTTTATTTTTTATTTTTGATGAATAAGCTTGCCTTTTTCAATTGGTAGTAATAGCATGTTGACAGTTCAAGCACAAGATAAGCTAACCTTAAGCTTTTTGAGAAAACTTATGTTGATACATATTTTTAAATCGTTGTCATTTCATTATTGAATAATCGATTTGTTTGCTTAATGTTAAGGTAATAATCAGCAGTCTTATCTGATCTTTTATCTAAGTTTGCGCCCGACAATTGACGAATAGCATAATCAATTGCTTATTTTGCATGGTTTATCAAATGTACTTTGGTTTTAGTTGAAGGATAAGATAGCATCCAAAAAAAAGCTTATCTACTTCTCGTCCTACAATTTTGCTATGATAATTTTCCGTTGCGCTTATTACTCATTAGCAAAGGTATAATAATGACTTCAAATGTAATCAGTCAAGGTTTTGTGAATATTAAGATAAAAACAAGTTGGTGTAAAAATTAGATTACGTTTAGATTTCAATGTAGCCAGCTCTGGTAAAGTCGCTTAATAATTTAATCATTGCCTAACTACTTTTATACGAGAGATGGTGGTGAGAATAACTGATTAAAAGTAGGTTTGTACTTACGTGTCTTTTTTCTCATGAGACTGATATTTTACGTATAGAGCCACGAGAAGTCAAAAGTTTTTCCTAACAGAGACATTCTAATTTCTCTTGTAAAATATTCCGCAGTTTGATTCGTAGTTAATTTTTAAAAAAATGAGCTAGAATTGATTCTTTTAAAAGCTTAAAACATCGATTGCCTTTTCACTGTCGTCGTAACTCGTAAAGCAATTCAGCTAAAAATAAGCTAATAAACTTGAGCAATTTTAGACGTGATATTCTGTTGTAAGGGCATACACGAAGAAAAAATATCTTACGCAGAATAATAAAAATTTATTGTTAGTCATTGCAGCCCTGTTCTAAGGTAATTACATGGACTTTTGCGCCTGCATAAAAAAATTGGTGATTTTGATATGTTCTTGTCCCGCTGTTAATCTATACTTTTTTTTTATCTAGTGTCAAGTCAGTTATCAGAAAAAACTTTTCATGAACAAAAGTTGAGGCTCGTTTCCACTACAAGCGTGGGCATTCCACTACACCAGAAGTATTCTTTATTGGTTTATTGAAATTTTACTTATTTCCGCGCTTAAGCGCTAAGAGAAGCAAAACAATCAATATTACAAAGAAAGAATACTCCCGCCAACACTTGTAGTGGAAACGAGCCATACTCAGTTCTAATCGAGGCGTTTTTAATATTGATTTTTATAGAGCATTTTTTACCTGGTACTTAAGTAAAATTGATTTCAATTCGATTTCTTACAAATGCTTAATTTTTGTCCGGCAATTATAAGTGTAGTTATATAATATTGTTATGTAGATCTTAGATAATGTGTTTATGTAAACTGATTCCAAGAAGCAAAAAGGCAAGGGACTTTTTAAAAATACTGATAGGCCTACGAATGAATTTATTAAAATGTTGATCTACTTTTTTTTTTTAGAAACTAAGGTCAACTGAAAAATTAGTCAAAACATTTGATTTATTAAAAAAAAAGAAAACCTTTTTTCAGTTGATAATAGCACAAGTGATAGCCAATATGTTTCTTGGATTGAATAAACGTTCTTCATTAGAAGAAATGACATACGAAGATTTTTTGGAAACTTACGGGCGACCAAAACATTCAGGTGTGCCAAAGAATGGTAGGTTTAATGTTTAATATTTTCCTGTTATCGCCCCACCATCTATAGCAAGTAATTTTTTTGGTAAAACTAACCCGGAATCCTCCATACAAGTTTCTTTTTTATTTCATCCTAGTGTTGTAGGGGGGATTTTGGGTTAGTTTCACCAAAAAAATTACTCGCAGTAGATGGTGGGGTGATAACAGTAAAGTACCTTTAATTTTTATCAGTAATTTTGATTGCTGTATCCTTTAACATGTCCTTTTCCTATTTGATGAGGTAAAAATTGTTTTTAGCTTTATCTAGTTACCGAAATTGGCTATTGTATCATTAGTAAATCCTATTTTTAAAACTAATGCTATTTAAATGGTATGAACCTTGCTGTTTAAGTCAAAGTAATGTTAATCACTTTTCACTTCATTCGCCCAAAGAATTTAGAAAGCACTCTCCTTTATCAATGTCAAAAAAAGCAATTCAATTTTTTTGCGACTGGGCTGCGGTTTTTTCAGTAGTCTTTTTATTATCGTTGATTTTGCATGTTGCCATTATTGTTATGACTTACATTTGGAAAAAAGCAAGACTCCAACAAAACTCGAGCTACACATCCCCTTAATTTGATGTAAGAGTATATGACAGCTTTTAGATACTAAACCCAGCGGTATGAACGTCAATTGTTTGTGGCTTTATGTAAATTATTTGCTTTTTCTTTGTTAGTTATGGCAATGGCAAGTTTTTAAAGCTTTTATGAAAAACAAGAAAACTTTGTTTTGACATTTAAAATTAAATTCTGTCGTGAACAAACGTTGTTATTTGCTGTTAGTGATATAACACTCAGTTTAAACTGCATCCTGAAGTGAGATTTGACTTTAGTTAATGTATAACAGGTTGTGATTCTACTGAAACTGAACAGTTTCCAACACCGGAAAAGGCACAGGTATGTGTATGATATATTTACTGTCATTTGAGGTAGTTTAAAGCTATTTCTGAAAACAACTAAGTCAATGAAATTACGATCAGAATGTTACCATCATTGTGTTAAAGCAAATTGTTTTTGCCTTGTGATGAAAGTATTGAATCTCAACTTAATACGATTTTGAACATGTTATTGTTTACATTTTGCAACCTAAAAAATTTTTAAATGTAGGTAAATTAACTTTATTATCCTATTTATGAAGCTATTTAAAGATCAATTTAGGAATTCACATAAAAAAATCTTATATATTTTAACTAAATGTTTTATGAGTTTTGCACACCATACAATTACAATGCTTTGCTTTTTTGTCCATGTTTTTAATCTTTTACAAAAACATGCTCTTTACAATATTTCTTGAACCGGTAGTTTTCTGTTAGTATTTTTATTCTAATAAATTGGCAAAAAGACCAGATTTCCAATGAACCATATAAGAGTATTACTTGGTGATCTTTTTATTGGCATTTCAATATAAGGGTTGGTATTAGCGATCAAATATTAAGCATTTCCTGGATATTGAAACGATAGTTTTTGTTTAAAATAAAACAGATAAAAATTTAATATAAAGCTTTTATAATTTATGAAAAAAGAACAAACAAATAATTTTATTTATTGATTTTGCGGTACGGCTTGATGTAATGAGTCCAATTTCTGGACGAAAAAAGGAATTAATTTACAATCATATTAAAAAAAGATTGTAAAGCAATCTTGTGTAGCTACTTAAATTAAATCCAACCAAATTGTGTATTAAGAACTTATGTACAAGTAGAAGCATTTTTTATAAAGCGTAATTGGAAAAAAGCTTTTTGCAATCAGTCACTATACATTAAATAGATTTCTTCTCAATTGTTACGTCAGAAACAAAATTAAATGACACATTATTAACCCTTTATATGGTTCGGTATTTCGTTTAGCAATTATTTTTCTAGTGTTATTTCTACCACACAAAAGTTTGTTAAGCAATTTTTTTTGCTTTTACAAACATAATTATGGAAAGTGAAGGTTTTTCAATTGCTAAACGAAATTGAAAAATTTTCACTCTATAAATTAGATACGCTAATGATTTATTAAAAAAGTTTGAAGCAAAGTAAGATTGTTAAAATTCAAATTTACTTAGACGTGCCTAGTTGCGTAGTTGTGCATTTACATCGGATACAACCAAGCGCTTGTTATCAACGGCATTCAATCAATTTAGACTTTCTCAAGCTTGCTTTAAATAATTATTTTGTTTGACTCATTCTACCCTGTTGTTGACCAACTTATGATAACATCTTATTTATTTGACTTAACATTGCGGCGTGGTTAATTAAGAAAAATATCTGACGAAGTAGCTTGGAATTTGCATCGTTTGAGGCAGCATAAGATGGTGGAACAGATCAGAAAGAAGTTTAGAGCTTGCGTAATATTACCAGCGTCAAGTTGTCTAGCTTTGTGTTGGGAAGAAGCTGTTTTTCTTTTTTTTAAGTTAATGTTGTTGCAAAGAAATGCTTTAAAATCGAAACACTGTAAATCGGCAAATTAGAAGCAGCGCAAAGCGCCTCAATAGAGAACAGCTTTATTGCTACAAACGATGAAACATTGTATCTGTAGCGCGCGATGATACTTTATACTCATACGACAGCCTGTTGTATAACTACTCATTGTAGTACTCATTGTAATACTCATTGAGAGCGAGTAAGCTTAAAAAAGTTCAAAGACGTAAGTTTTACAATTTTTGCAAAATTTAGTTTTCCTGTCGTCTTTTTTTTAATTTGCACGAGGTTGTAAATCGTAAAAAACTTATAAACTTGGCAATTCTCAATAGAAACCAGTAAGATTTTTAAAAGGATTTATCTTCTTTCCGTATATCGTAGTCACAAGCATCTTATACTGCCGTACTCATGGACAATACTTTACAATTTGATTGCAAGTTTAAGCGAAGCAATTTGAACGCAGTTATTTCAACTTTTAATTTTATTTATACCGATTTGAACCCATTGATTTGGCGAAGATGCCCCTCAAGCAGCAACAAGATACACAGTTAACAAGCTATTCGGAGTTCCAAATAGAGTTAATGATTTCCTGTGTTTATCGCATTAAACTCGGTTGTTGTATAATAACTTAGTGACTACTTCAAATCCAAATGCAAGTCGATTTTTAAAATAACAAGTATTCATCAGAGAAATTAAAGAAATAACATTTTCTAATTTTTTTCAAGAACATAAGAAAAGCTTAGAAGTTTTTTGACGCTTTATTTCGGAAAAGAATTAAATCTATAAAAAGCCAAGACAATTCTTTCGTATTAGATATAGAACTTTATGAAAAACTATATCTGTACAGCTTATTTTACTACACAAAATTGCGCATAGTCATAGTTTGCGTAAATTAAATGATATAGCAAATTTATTTATTTCAATGTAAAAAGTGTTATAAAAATATTACAATATAAAATGACATTTTGGAGCTATGGTCGGGAAAAGATGGTAGTAGTATGACTCATTGATCACAGAGAATAAACAAAAAATCCTTCTGATTTTGCAGTTTTGCCATAGAAAAGCAGGTTTTGTAAAAATCGATGGTGCACGAATAGGACTTTAACAGTTTTACTTTGAACCAAATTAACTTCTTAAAATTCTTGATTGTTTTGTATCTTTAAAAAATGCGACATTGCGCTCGAACTAAAGTATCTTAAAACTTCGAGATCATTCCGAAACTGCCGGGAATGGGAATATTCACTTAATTGAGACCTCATAAAAACGAATTGGTATATTAAATTATTAATATCGTGTGGAGATCTTTGCTTGACGTCATTTTACGCATTTGCGTCGCGACGTCACCATATGTGCAGGCTGCTTTTTTTGATGTTCAGATACATTTTTGAAACTTTGTTCTTTTTCGCACTGCACGTAGCTGAAGTAACCTTATTTTCATGCATTTATGGGTTGTTTTTCGGCTTTGATGCCAAACCTATTAAACTATGCTTAACTATCGCTCTTTTAAGGCGTTATTAGAGAAAGAGAAAAAGTAATTTCATTAAACCACCTGCTATTTTAATGATAAATACGATGGCATTAATGTTTTTATTATTTTCTTTATAATGGGGTTTTAGCCTGCATCAAGTAGCATTTAATTGCTTTGCCAAACGGCTTTTTAGGGTTTTGCGAATTTCCGATCTGTATTGATCTAAATTGCGCCATGATGTAACTAATTCTATTTGAACTACGCCAAAGCCTAAACTTGAAATTAAAAAATTGACTTTAATTTACTAGTGTTCAAAAAATTAACAAGAAGGGGCCATGCTTTCTGTTGTATTTGTACTTGTACTTGCACTTTTTAATTATCTTCTACATGTTTTAGCATCTGACGTTGTACTGCTTCTTCTTTTTCTTGATCTTTTCTAATATTTATGATTGTTTGTGTGTTTAATAGCGATCAAGAATAAAAAAAATGAAATGAAATGAATTTTGTTTAAGATTAAAAATAAATTGGTCTGATGTTTAGAATAATTAGATCAATTGGTGCCATTTTTTTGCATCAACTGTACAAAAAAGTTTTTTTCAACATTTACATCAATACGCGGATTTAAAATTTTTTTTATCAAAATAAGGGTTAATTACAAGCCTAATATCAAAGTGCTTTCTGTTCTTGATGTGACTCCTATTGGTATTAAATGTAAATATTTTCAATGAAATTCATATTAGTTCCAAGATTTACGTCTAAAGACAAAGGAAATGTGATTAACAATAGACCTTTGCACCTTATTGATATTTCGGAACCGAGCTAAGATGATAAAAAATACCAAACCCATTTTGAAGAAGTAGGTCTCATGGCATAAATAGCGAAATCATGTCACGTGTCGACGTGAGCTTTCAGTTTTTTGCGGAAGGTGCGTGTTATTGTGACCGTTATTTGTAATGGCGAACCAGACTAGTCATGAAATCTCAAAACCGTGATGGAAAAGACGGCAAATCTTTTTTTTTTTTTTAAAAAAGCAATTTGAAAAAGTTGCTCATCATTTATAGTAGGCCTAATCGAACAGCTTTTTCTCAGAGATAACTCGCTTCAGCAAGATGAGCAGCTAATAGACTATTCTTTATGCTTTATAGTTAGATTAAGGTTTGTTCAGCTCGATCAAAGTCTTCTTAAAAATTTTGCATTGCTGTTGAGATTCCTCAGACAAAATAACATTGAAAAGAACGGTTTTACTTTTTTTGTACCAAAGTTGTTCTCAAATTTGATAAAAATTTTATTCCCAAATAATCGAGCTGACTGTACAGTAGTGTAGAAAGATGCGAAGACGTACCAAAATATCAAACTTATTTCAAAGACTCATACTTGATCGAGATTGATTTGTTACATATTCTTGCCTAAGTAAAAACTAATTGGTACTTATTATTTTATATTGTTTTAATGGCAAATCTTTGAAAATACATCAAGTTTATTTCCTGCTGCCTCATAGATATAAAAAGAATTTTCAAAACAATTGAAGGTTGTGTAGGACACTGATAGTGCTTTAAGGCGCACCCTCTAATTAATTTCTAGGCAATTAAAGGTTTTATAAAGGAAGAATGAAAATATCAAATTAGTGAGCTATCTTTCTATATGACGTATGCACCTCAAATACCGATTACCTTTTTGGCCTTTCAAAGATTTTGTCAAATCAATTGTCTTTCAAGTTTTTGGCTGTTGATAGGAAATATGGTACTGCCAACAAGAAAAATTTTATCTACGTAAACTCACAACAACTGGCATTTGAAGATAATATTTTTTCTCTTTTTTTTTGACGTTTTTACACTGGCACATGAGTATATAGCGACAAGCGCCAAGCATGAATTGCTATATCATACGTGTTATGTGTGAGAATCTCTTGCAAACACGTCAAGAAAGGCGATAATCATTAATAGTTTAATTTGTAAAACCAGGCAATAGCAATATTAGGAGCAATAAAACAAGTAACTTTACAACCTCTAATTGTTGCTTTTATTCTTCCCAGGTTTTAGAGAGTAAAATTCTTTGCTCTAAGTCAAACTGTTACAGTGAAAGCAAATTGAATCAGTTTCACCGAGGAGAAAATATAATAAGTAAGTCTACAGCTTGCTTTTTTACTTGTACAGCAAAAGACGAATCAAAGAGTGGCGCAAAAAAACATAAATAGTTTATGTTTGAGTAGTTGATTGTTTGGTTTCATCAGGTGACAAGCATCTTTAAATGTTGCAGGCCATCGAAGTAGTATGATTTTATCTTCGAGCCCAAACTCCGTCTTCGAATCCCGGCGGCGAACTTCAAAGTTTCAGAATATGGCCAATAGATTGTCCAGAAAAAGTTTTCGTGGATATAAGAAAAAATCAGCCAGCGACAGTTCGACCAATGTCACTGCCAGCCCTTCTAAATCTAATTTTCAAAGCAGCAAGTGGAAACCCTTTGTTTTTAAACGCAGCAGAAGTGACGGTCGAAACCAAAGTGACAAATCAAGTATTTCAAGGTAATATTTAGCTTTATTTGCAACCGCAACGAAAGTTGTTATTAAGTTTTTTTTATTGTATAACCAAAATAACTCTATCAGAGCGATGCATTTATTTGTAATATTCAAAAAACAAATAACTCATACAATAAAAATTTTCTCGCTCTTCCAAATGTTTATTACAATAGTTAGTTTATACTGAAGAATGTGCTTTTATTTTTCTGTAAATCTATTATATATTGCAAATCCTTATGCGGACAATTTTTAGCTTAAGTCTTGTAATATTTTAAAATGCAGAAGGACTTTGTATAAACGTAATAAAACTATGAATCACGCTAATTTAGCTTTATTATGTCGTTAAAAAGCATAATTACTTCAATCAATTTAACTCAAAACACAAGAAATGTGGCCAAGTAAAACGAAGGTTATAAGTAATTGTACCAAGTTGTTTTGAGGATTTCTATTTATTATTGGCTTTTATTTATATATTTTAGGAAAACAATTTATTGGTATCAAACGAAATTCTGTAATTTTAAACTATAATTTTATAGTATAGTTGCTTGTATTAAGGTAATTGCTGTCACTCGAATATCAATGATAATTATGATCTATCTTTTTGAAATCGTAAACAAGTTTGAGCTAGAAGAAACTTTACACTTTAATAAGCAATTTTGTTATAAAAATTAAATGTTTGTTATAAAGTGTTTGTTATAAAAATTAAAGAAAAAAAGCCCTTAACATTATCAAACAGCAATTTTTTTAGTTAAAAGCATCAGTTAATCGTTATGGTAAACTGACATTTTCATCGATTTATCATTTGTGTTCCGTTTCGAGAAACACTCGATTTTTCTCGTATTTACACGTTTAGAGATTTCGCATAACAGCCGTCATGACGATTATTCAAGTTATCGTTTGCTTTACCGTTAAATTCTTGTTAGTTTGTCATGTTTTTTTGTTAAATTGGCCGATTTTAAAAGAATTTGTAAAATTTCCTGTGAGCAACTGATTAATTAGCACTATTTAATGATTATTGTGTTTTTATTTGTAACAAGAAAGTAAATCATTTTGATCGTTGTTTCACAGGGTTATGACGTTTTTTAAGTCGTTCATGTGTAAGAATGAATTTAAAAGTTCCGCTTTATCTTTAAAGATACAACAACAACCTCAGTATATAATGAAACGTTTTAATCTTTAGAGCCCAAAAAGTAAACAACCAAACAAATAGTTACAAAGCGATGTAGAAACTTGCAAATAATTGAAAAAATTGAAATTATTTCTTATAATCTGCAGCGGCCAACACTCAGAAGACGAAACTCATCAAGCAAATCCATCATTGGTAACGTCATTTGGTGATGATCAGCAGCGGTCTTTCGTGCGAAGCATAAGTCACTCGCCCGTGGCGACGTCATCGAACTTTGTAAGGGAAACACTTTTAAACTTATCTGTCGCTGTATTAGCATTAATTTGAAGGGCAGCTGCTGGTAGCATTTTTATTACGTTGTGATCTGGCCTGTTATTTGCCATTATGATAAAAAGCTTTTGCATCATGCTTTTAATTCAAACCGTTGTTACCTTTGAATGGTTATTTTTAAACGAATTTCAGTTGTGTATTTATAAAATAATTTTTAAGTCATCATCTAGTCTTAAAAAACAAATTTATGGCTTACCCAATCCATTCCCAAAATGTTTTTTTATTGCCTCGGGTAAAAACGCTTACAGCTAATCGCATAAAAAATTGTTTGTATTTTTGTTTAAGTCTTGTATACAATAAGTGCCGCAAGCACACAAATTGATTTCAGACTTAATTACTTTGTTTTGTTAAGAATTTTTCGCGCAGCTATTGATAGACGCCGGAGAATATTTTGAAGGCATTGTAAAATTATTTTTAATAATACCGAACATAGTCATAATCAGAAACCAAACAAAAATTCGGATTTTCGAGTGCAATTCGGTCTCAAGTTTTACTAGAAACGTTTTTTGTCTTTTCTAAGAACGATTAAAAGAACGTGATTTTAACGAGGGGTTGCAAACGGTAGATAGAGATTAGCAATTGCTCGAAAAAGTTGTCTTTTCACCGGAACAAAACTATTTTATTTACTCCCTTAATATTTGAACATTCCTCACTTGCTCTCATCTTTTCTGCTCAAATGTCAAATCGATTTATTAATGTCGCGAAGCTATTGTGACTTGCTTATCCCCTTTTTTGGTAAGAACAAAAATCACAGCTTTTGTGTCTTTCAGCTTTTATTAGAGAAAAGGTTAAAAAGTCGAGAACAAGGCATACTTTTCATGCTCCTATTGTAATTAAATCACTCGAATAAACCCTCTATCACGGTCTTTATCCGTGTCAAAAGTTATATTGCTTTTAAACATTTAATCAGTTTTGTCACACCTTTGCGTGGAACACGTTTGCACGAATTGCACTGCGAGGCAGAAACTGTTGTTATTATCCCAAGAGGGTTCGCTTCATTCATACTCTACGTACAAAACCGTTCCCTGACAATCTTAATTGACAAAGCAGCCTGTTTTTGCAAATAAATTAATGTTTATATTGTTTTGGTGTTCTGTCAAATGAGTTATAAATATGTTTGTACGTGCCAAAAATTTTATGCTCAGTGCGAGCAGCGAACCCGTGCTCTCCTCATCACGAGTCGGTTACTCAGCTCGAGCCACACTGACCTGTTTTCGTTTTTTCAGGTTTGTGCTGGCAACAACCGGGAACGTTTGAACTCTGACGACGATAGGGCAAAGAAACAACTCAAAGCTGAAGCTAATTGCAAGAAGTTGATTTCTGCCAAACGTCACTCATCAACGGCCGCACGCGATCTTCAAGCGAGACCGGTAAGTGATGCTATTGTTTTTTGTTGCAACATTATTTAAACGCTGTTTGCTTTTTGCAGACTTTTTTGCCTCTATCCGGTAAGTCAAAGTCCGTGACGTCACCAGAACTCTTTACTCCGGAATATGAAGTCATCAAAAAATATGACGACATTCGCGAGGGTGAAGAAAGTCGTTTGGTTGCCATAACAACATTGTTAAAAAGGTATTGCGTCTAGTGTCACAAGCTTCGTTAAAAATTGCCAGGTTATTTAATTTGGATTTTTTTTTAGGCGAAGAAATTCTCTCAAAATTAAGTGCGATCAGTTCAACAAAGAGCTCTCGCAGAAGAACGTGGATGAAGAACGCGCCAAGATCATTCGAGCTCGCATGAGACAAATGAAGAGGAAATTGGAAGTTGTAGATCAATGTCTGGAGGAGCAAGTTGAAGAGAGAAAAGTGAGTGATCCGATCGTTAAAGCAAATTTTTTGTGCAATTTTTTGACGTTTAAAAGTTATTAATAGTTTGTTTCTTTTCAGGCAACTACTGCTAAAGTCGATTTGATATTAAGTTTGGAATTATACAAGCTCAATTTACTCCAGGAAGAAAAAAATGGTTTCTCACACAAAAAGTCTCATAGTAGTCTTACTGTCTGTTCTCCTCTTTCAATGTCCTCCTCTTGTGAGACACTCCTCTCTGTCGATGACGTATGCGTTTTTGATGACTCTTCATCGGTGACTTCTTCGGTAAGTTTTTGATGTAATCCCTAAAAATCAAATAACAACTGAATAAATTAGAAATTATTGTACAAATCATTGGATAAAGTGAATTATACTATTTTGATACAAAAAATTAGACATTTTGTAATTTTGTTCATTTTTTACACGAGTTGGAACGATTTTTAATTCTAATTGTATTTTTATAGAAAAAAGGGGACTCGACTCATTCGTCTCCAACTAGACACTGGAGGCGCTACAGCGCCTTTGGTCCGACCACAAGTTCAAGTTCGCAAAACCAAGCGATCAGTTTTCCCGCCGATGAATTGGCAAAAACCAATATGCATACAAGTAAGTCTCATGCTACCAGTCGGGCAGTTTGACAAACTGTACGCAAAATTGATGAGTTCACACTTTTGAAAACCTCAAACTAATTCGTGTGCAATCGTGCTTCAATGTTGCCAACATGTTTTTGAACTTCTTTTTGAATTTTTCAGATCGAAGCCAGTCCATCGATAACACTGTGACGTCAGACTGCGATAGCGGTTTCGACAACGGGGAGGGGCTAAGTCGAAGTGACGTTAGCCTAAACCGTTCCTTTTCTAAGTCCACCGGATCAATCGAGTCCGGATGCACACGCGGAAATTATCCCAGGACTATTTCCTCTCCTGTCTGTTCTCGAACCCGTTTCTTTTTCGGCGGAAATCCTTATTCATCGTCGGAAATGTCCCTTTCTGGCGGAAAGCAAAAAACGTCGAACAAATTTGCATCAACAAATACGCCGGAAGAGTCAAAGTCTGTCGATCCCAGTGTTCTCGCTAAAATCGACGTAAGTGAAAGTAGAAATTGTATTCGGCGGTTGCGTGTAGATACATATGAAAGAAATTTGTTTTAGAAACAACTAGTTTCTTTTATCTTTTTTAAAGCTAATTTTTTTATTTTTATTTTCAGGACTTTGAAAAATTTGCAGAGAGGACTCGTCGTCGATTATCCTTAAACGGAAAACTTGTTCCCCTCAAGAAAGGATGTTAATTTATATTTTTATTGACTGCTGGTTTTTTGCGTTCAAGGTGTTATTGTTTGTGGCAGTTTGAGCCATAATGTGTCTTTTTCGTTATAATTTGTTGCAAAATAAATTTTAATTTGGAGTAAATATCAGCAACAAGAATTGTTTTCATGACAGTTATTGCACTGAGCCAAACAAAATTGCACAAAAGTCCCTAAATTGGATAGAAAAAAGAAAAATACATAGTCATTTCACCCTAATGATTATTGGTTAAGCGGGGTGTAGATTAGCTCTCCAAATTGTCATAAGAAGCATTGTTTTGACTCCATGCCTAGACAGTTATTCAAAACATGCATTGTTTGAGTCTACTTAATCGAGCGAAGAAAAAAGTGGTAGCGTGTAATAAAATTTATTTGCAAGTTCCAGCTTCCTTTTTTCTTATCTTATCGATTGAACAGAACGGGTTGTAATGAGAAATAAACGGTGTTAGTAATTTATTCTAGTTTAGAACGTTCTTTAAGGGGTTTTCGCAGTTCATTACTTTTTATTTTTTAAAGTTTATACCCAATTTAGCTGCTAATCAAAAAGAAAACTGCTTGATATGATGAATTTGGTTAAGTTAGCGCTTTCCAGCACATCATTCTTCATTAAAATAAATTTTTTTTTTGTCAGTGCGAAAAAAGTATCCGGCCATTTTTTTACCTTGAAAAACTCGCCATTTTCCTTCCGAAAATTATTTGATTACGATTTCAGTAAAATACTATTAAAGCAAAAACAGAACTTATAAAATGTTTGCTGAAAAATAATAAATTGCTGAAATTAAGTTTGGATAACATAGGCACACTAAAAATAATTCTTCATTATTATAGGAAAATAATTTTGAAAGTGAAAAAATTCTTTGTAAGGTGAATTTACCAAATGGAAAAAAGAATGGGTGAAAGACAAATTGAACCCTTGTGCCTAAAATTAGTAACTTTCATCTCCAAACTCTTTTTTTAACTAGACGCATTCTGCGCAAAAAAACAGAACTAGGATAATTTAGTTTGCAAGCTAAATTTGTTCTAAAACACTTTGCTCCGCAGCTGCATTTTTGATCACGTGATTTGTTGAAGAAGAAAGGTATTCAACTCTCCTCCTGTCCAAGTGATGTGAAATATTTGTTTTAAACTTTTCAAAATGATCATCATATGTGTTCTTTCAATAACTGTCAAAATTCCTTAAAAACCCCTTTTTGCATTTAGCAACTTTTAATTTTAATTAAGGGGTAGAATTAATAAAGCTTTAAGGCCAAAAGCTGGCGTCGTTTAAAATAGACGCAAAATTACCCCCCAAAAAATTAAATTAACTAAACCTCCAAGCAAACTCAAACTGAAATAACAGCAGAAAGTTAAATGATTCAGAAATAATTTTACGCTGAAAACGCATCCTTAGAGACTGCCACTGTATTTTCTGGATAAACTATCTTGCGCTTCTAGTGCCAAACAAAACTGTAAAGGTTTTTTTTATTAGTATTATTTATTTTTTCAAATTTATTTAAATATTTGGGGTAATAAAAATTTTCAAGTTCTTTTTAAAGTAAAGCTAACATGGATTATTGAATAGGTCTGAAGCTTTTGAACATTCTAAAACGAGTTACAGGAGCAAAAAAGTTGAGAAACACCACTGGGTAAAATGTATTGAGAAAAACAAGCATGGTATTTAGATAAGAAAAAAATACAATTTACAAACACTGGTAGCAAAGTTTGTGGAGCGGAAAAATTATTGATCTAGAATAATTTTCTATTGTTCGTTTGGGGCAACAACAAACTGACTAGTCAATTCTAGAACGTTCTATTACTAAGATAAATAAGATTTTAAACTTTTTGTATTAAAAGAGAAAGTATTGGATCTATTAATTGGTTGATATTTTTAAAAACTATTCTTTTTCAATTACATTGAATTTGATAAGTGGTTGGAATTATAAAGCGAATTACAGAGTATATGTTTTTCATTCATTTAGAGCAGTGCTTTTCAAACTTTTTTTCACTACAGCACACTAATAAACTTTGAATTTTCCTGCGGCACACTTACATTATGAAGACGAAAGCTACAATACTAAATACACTCTTCAAGTTTACATACAAAAATTATATTTAATACATAACAGTAACATCTAATGAAAGGGTGTACCTACAGAAATTGTTTTAATACAGGGTACAATAGGGATGTCTAACCAGTGGTGGATATTGGGTGAGGCAAATGAGGCAGTTGCCTCGGGCCCTCCTTGAAAATACCGCATATAGTTTCATTTTGCTGTACATTTTTTTTTAGAGATCACCATGATTTGGGAGAGAAATAGCGAAATATGAGATCAAATCGAAGTGAAGACCTTTTTTATTTTTTTTAGAGATCAGTATGATTTTGGGAAAAATAAGGGAAATACGAGATCAAACCACCCTTTTTTTAAAGAACACCAATTTTTGGGAATCCTTGCCTCGGGCCCCTAACTTTAAATATCCGTCACTGTGTCCAACCTTGCTTTAATTTGGGCCAAATTTTAAATCAAGCCAAAGTCGCTGGGCCGCAAAAAGCTTGTCATGCAGAATCTTGCTGCATTTTCTTGATTTTTGTCTCTAAAATCAAGTGTTCTGTAAAAAAAAATGATAGACCAAGACTCTATCTATGGCTTTTTGTCAAAACACAAAAATCTCGCGGCACACTTCAATCCCTTTCACGGCACACAGTTTGGGAAACCCTGATTTAGAGGGTAATGCAACCAATAGTGTCTTTGCCAAAAATAGAAGCGCATACTTTTATATTTATATTTATCCTCCTGATTCCCAGAATAGTGTATACTTAGGCAACAGCCACGCGAATATTCCGATCTGCTTTGGAAAGATATTGTTGTCAAGTTGAAAATTTTTAATTTGTATTTTTTAGTTTTTATTTAGAAATTTAACTAAAATTTAGAGTTGTTTGCTAAGTCCGGCAAGCAGAGGAAACGTCTTAAAGTGTCTTTCACAAGGATGCAACAGAACGACGAGTGCGCATTTTGAACCGAAACCGTCTTGATTAAGTTCGCTATCAATACGGAACTTTTAAGCACTCAACCATAACGCCCACGAATTGACCAAGAGGTGTTCTTAAGAAACATTTTCTCTGCCAGCAATCAGTGTTTCCAATCGTTGAGTTCCATAATATTACATTATTTTCTTTTCATTAAAATTTAAATCACTCGAATGGTGGGCCAGTTGCTTTGGACATATTATTGCTTCTCACCCAAATCTCAATTGCTTCGATTTTTTTTAAAGAAATTATTTATTAGCATGCAATAGTCAGAAAAACCAAAGCGATTTAACGAGAAACAATTTAAACCGTTCTATTTATCTTATTTCATCTACAAAACAAGCTAATATTAATTTTTTGTGCCACTTTACAACCAGCGACCATTCGTCGTTGTCGGGAAAAGGCGCCCTTCCGGGTCAAAAACAAACACGACTGGGGCTGAGGGTTTATCTTTTTACTACCCCTAGCTGCTGTACTGCTCAGATCAGATGCTGGCGGCGATGGTGTTGAGCCAGCCCAACTACTGATTGTTTTCGCTGAAATTTGTAACGGTTCAATAGCGCCAAATAACGACAAAAATTTGTACTGTTTTAACTCGCTATGCGAAAAAATTTACAATAAAGTTTTATCACTTTGCAAACTTTGTTGAAGGCTTCTTTAGCTACAAACTATTTAACAGACGTAGGCAGTCGACAAATCTAAAAGTTTATTCGTTTATCTGTTTTCTGAAATAGCCGATAATATCTTATAAAATTTTGTTGCGTGATATTTCTTGATGGCACAAAAAAATTAAAGATTTAGTACTCTAAGATAAAAGCTGTACAGGCTTTTATAATGTACAACAATGTAAAAAAAGCAAAGAAGAAGAATTAACTACACCCAATGATTATAAAAATTTACGTGCAAAAAAATTATATTAGTATATAATTTTTCATGAATATTCACCTCAAATTATGTAAGTTACGGAAGGTATCGTTTTAACTGCTTCCTTTTAGTCAGCCTTTAATAAGTTTTTCTGCCTCAATTTAAGTTGATGCGGTTGAAAAATAAACAAGCATATATACATACATATTTTCGCAAATCAGCAGCCTTACAAGCCTCAATCGATATTGGAGATTGTCTTCGTTTTATTTTGACAGTTATTAAATTGAGAGTCGAGAGGAGTGCGACAGAAGTGAGGATAATAGGCAGTAATCTGTTATAAAGCAATCCATTCGAAAGCACTTCAAATCTGCGAAAACTTTTTCCAAGTGTTTGACTTTTGTTGTAAACTATTCGACTGAAACAAACTTGCTTCTTGATGTTTATAGCTGGCTAACTTTTTAGTTTGTACTATGATAAAAAAGAATAGACGAGCCTAACAGACAAAAATCACATTGAGCAGCATACTTTATTTTAAGTTTTTCTTTCTGCAAAGGGAGCTGGGAAAGATCGAAAAGATTTAAAACCGATTAACCGCTGTAGTATATAAACAGCAAACTAAGTATAATTGTTCATGTCAATAAAGGAAAGCGTCGATGTTGCTTTTTATTTTAAAGTATTTCTTCTTTAAGGTCAAATCTACACCTAACGAAAATTGTTCATTATGGCAAGTATAAAGGCTCGTTTCCATTACGAGCGTGGAATAGAGCATTCTTTCTTTTATTGATCTTTTCGCTCTTAAAATCTAAGCAAGCGCTAAGCAAAGCAAAAAAATTCAATAAAACAAAGAAAGAAAACTCCACTCCACGCTCGTAGTAGAAACGAGCCTTAAGCCTACAAGGCTGCAAGCCTTTGCATGTTCCCAATTATTTTTTTGATTTTTATTTGTAAAGACTGTGGAAGTTCATTTTAAATAGTATAATAAATTAACAAATAAAAAGTTCTAAAAAGAGAAATGATACGAAATTTAAATTGTTGCCTGTTTTTATTCCGTATAATTTCTCTCTATATGATGATCTGAGCTTATTAAGTCCAACATTATAAGCATTCATAGAATGACTATCATCTTCGATGCAACATAGTAGAAAATAGAAAAAATTAAATATTTTTTTAACAACTTAAAAGCCGCCGTTTACATAGTTTACTAGATTTAAAATGCATTGTAGTGGCAAGAAAGTCGGATTTTACTTGCTACTAAATACTTAAACAAACAATAAAGGCTCGTTTCCATTACAAGCGTGGAATGGAGTTTTCTTTGTTTTATTCATTTTTTTGGCTTCGCAAAGCGCTCGCTTAGATTTTAAGCGCAGAAAGATGATAAAAGAAACTAAAAATGCTTTATTCTACGCTTGTTGTGGAAGCGAGCCTTTAGTCTTAAGTGAAGAACTGTTTACATGGGAGTCATAAATCCTTAAACGGCAAACTTTAAAGTAAATCACTGACTTTTTCTATCAATTTAACCCATGTATTGTGGGCCACGTGGCATATAAAATTGAATTGAAAGTTAATAAAACTGCTGTATTACTATGCAGCATTTCACTAAGAATTTAAAATTGAGTCCTTTAAAGTGATGACTTTTTATTCATCTGCATTTGGAAAATTTGGATGAACGAAAAAAACAGTAGTTAATTTGAAAAAAATAGTTTTAAATTCTTGAACGTAGCGATGCCTTGGCAATAAAGTTACCAATATTGTAAGGAAAGATATGGCCAACGTTACTATAGTCAGCGAACCATGAAAAAGACTCATGACGTTTTTTTCTAAAATCGAACTGAGCGTCATAGACCAGCGTTTCTCAACAGCCGGTCCGCGGACCGGTGCCGGTCCACATCAGCCTTCTGCCGGTCCGCAACAATTTATTCCAATTATGTACTTTAAAGAGGCACTGCCAATTCAGAAGTAAAACAGTGTCAAAAGAATATTAACAGTAATTATTGATCTCGCTCAATAACTAAATGCAAGATCAAGGCTTACAGTAGATTGGCGAAAATGTGTAGTGATCTGTACTGACGGAGCTGCCAGCATAGTTGGTTGTCATTCGGGTGTAAGCGCAAAAATAAGAAAAATTACAAACAAAAATTTGCTATCTTACACATTGCATAATTCACCTTGAAATGCATTTAAGGCTTTTTGAGGCACTGTGTGAACGTATGGATTTACAACATCACCAGTGGTGGATATTCAAATTCAGGGACCTGAGGCAAGGGTTTCCAAAAATTGATGTTCTCTAGAAAAGAAAAAGGGCTTTGATTTCGTGTTTTACTTTTTTCTCTCTCTCAAAAAAAAAAAAAAGTCTTCACCTCAAATCGATCTTGCATTTCCCACTTTTCGTCACAACTTAGCTTCATGATGATCTCTAAAAAACAAATGTAGCAAACTGAAACTATATGTGCTATTTTCAAGGGGGGTCCCCAAAAAAAGAGTGGGCAACTGCTTCATTCGCCTCACCCAATATCCACCAGTGAACATCACCATTTCGTTTTTTTATGCAGAAGTGATACGATTTTGGGTATTCGTTCTTGCACGTCTTTTTAATTTAAAAAAAGCAAATGAATTTATACGTGAGTGAAAATTCCCTATTAAAAAAACTTTGATCCAAAAAGATGTGAAAAGGCAAACTTGCATACTTAGCAGATATATTCAGCCGCTTGAATGATCATAGTAGTTCTCTTGAAGATTATTGCATCAAGATATTTACAAGGTATATTAAAACAAAAAATTTTAAAAAAAAGTTGAATTTTTTGTTTGCAAAAAAGCGACATTGATATGTTTCCAAGTTTGCAAGATTTTGTGGTTTTGTGGCAAGATTTTGTGGCAAATACCTCTGTTGACATTAAAGAGTAATTTGTTATTATGAGTCAACACTTAAAAGAGTTAGCCATTAAATCTTTCCTATATTTTTCCGAAAATAAGATCCTCAAAATGGAAATTTTTGGATCGTTAATCCGTTTACAGAGGATATAAAATCATGTAGTCTATAACAGTGTTCTTCAAACTTTTTTCATCGAGACCCCTTTTCCACGGCCAAATGTTTTTGCGACCCCTAAAAAAAGGTCTTCACCTAGAATCGATCTCTGATTCCGTTATTTTCCCCCCAAAATCAAGGTGTTCTCCAAAAAAAAAAAACAAAAGGTCTTCACCTAGAATCGACCTCTGATTCCGCTATTTTCCCTCCAAAATCAAGGTGTTCTCCAAAAAAAAAAAAAAAGGTCTTCGCTTGGAATTAATCTTGTATTTCCCTACTTTTCTTCCAAAATCATCGTAATCTCTAAAAATCCAAAATTTAAAATCTCGCGACCCCCATTGAGCCTCTTTGCGACCCCCAGTTTGAAGAGCCCTGGTCTATAACACTGCTAAAAAAGAATCGCTGATTGAACTTGTTTGCGATACCAAGTTAAAAATTAAAAATAAAAACTTACCACTTTTACAATTTTTGACTTCACTTAAAAACAAATATATACAACTTAATAACAAAGCAATTAAACTGCTGCTAATTTTTTCTACGGCTTATCTACAGTATGCGAGAAAAGCATTTCGGCTTTATTTCTTATCAAAACCAAGGAAAAAAATTGCGTGAATATTCAAGCTATACTTCGTCCAGAGGCGGCGGAAAATATTTTGACGGGGGGGGGGAATTTAAAACAAAAGCACCTTTTTTTGGTTGGATAGAAAAAATTGTAGTTAAGGCTTCAAAATTAAATAGAATCGTCGGAAATTAAAAGTCACGTGATCGAAATATAGTTGAAGACTAAAAAGAAGGTCATCACTCTGTTTGCACTCTCATTCTTTCGCTATGATTGCAATGGTCATGCGATGACTAGCAAGGGCGCAAAGTTGAGAAAAAGAGGCACTCATTTGGTTGATAAAATGCTAACAATAAATGTAAAATATAAAAATCTTTTTGCATGTTTACAAGAAAACCAAAAGTTCATTAGGTGAACGAATTTCCGTAAATAGGAGACCTGGAAAGTTAGTTGTAGATTAAAAAAAAAAATTCATCTTCTTTTTACGGCAGTTCCTTCACCCAATGAACTTTTGGTTTTTTTGTATATATTCAGAAAAATCAATTTGATTTTACCACCTACTCTTTTTTATTGTTTTTGTTTTCAAACATATTTCGAACGGGTACGCAAATGCATGACCTGAAAAGTTAGTTGCAGACTAAAAAAGAAATTTCATCTCCTATTTACGGCAGTTCCTTCACCTAATGAACTTTCGGTTTTCTTGTATATTCAAAAATATTTTCATGTTTTACATTTATTGTGAGTACTTTATTAACCGAAAGAGTGCCTCTTTTCTTCAATTTTGCGCCCTTGCTAACTTACTGTTTTTTAGCTGTTCTCAAATCACTGTTTTAAAAACTTTGTTAAATTTAATTCTGGTCGAATATAAATAAGTGTAGAGACAAATTAAACCCAATGCTTTTGTATTGCAAATTCAAAGGACACTATTTGCCCCTTGTGCGCCTCCGCTTTTGCTGCCCCTGACTTCGCCTTTCAAAAACTTTAAAAGAGCCACTTTTACTACGTATTATATCAAGAAGGCAGCATCAAAGTTGACATTAAATAAAGTTCTTCTGATACTAAATGCTTACTTTTGTTTTACTAAAATTCTTTTTATCAATTTATCACGTTTATTATAATTTTGTTATTAAAAAATTTACCCGGCCGCAAGATTGTCTTGAAATATTACTGGTCCACAAACTTAAAAAGGTTGAGAAACACTGTCATAGTCAACATCAGGGTTCGGCAACCTTTTCAACGCAGTGTGCCAGTTGTCCGATTTTGTTAAGCTTCGCGTGCCAAATTATTTTTGGAATTATTCTATTTTACAAATTATCTTCATTGCATCATGAGCAACGGTTTTAAACCGTTATTTTTCTGAGTGTAGTAAACGGGAAACAGACAGATTGGTTAATCAACCAATGTTAAACAATCTTTGTTCCAATCAGACAATCAAACCAAATGTCTTTGTTCCCCTTGTTTAACTCTATAACGTTTGGACTATAACTAGATATTGGACTATGTAAAAATTTCCAACAATCTTAAAAGACGGTTTTGTGTTTGTTTTCATTTGTTTTCAATAATTTTTGCAAATCGACGAATTTAATTACCTACAATAAACATGTCTCTAAATCTAGTATTTGCATCTGGAAGTCACCGATATTAATCCATTCAAAAAGAGAGAAATTTAATTTCAGTCTTTGCAGCTGTTTAGATTGATTAAAAAAGAAAATATTGGGCCAAAACACTGTAAATCTTCAAATTTTTTGCAAAATTGTGACGTTTAGATCACGCACACATTCGTTAATTTCAACGGTATTAACTTGGCAATCTAATAAGAATTTTTTAAGGTGCTTGAAGTAGTAAAAAATAAGTTGCAGTTTGTACGTCCTTCTGGTATACCTCAAGTTTAGCTACAAAATCTTTCCATGCCTGATAAAGATTTACTATTCTTTATCTTGAATGTTGAAAACAAAGTTTGAGCTTATTGAGATGCGTAGTCATAGCAACGTGAAGCATTATTTTGCAAGCCACTTTCAATTCTTCAGTTCAAAATAGACTTTGCCTTTCTCTCTCAAAAAGGTTCTTAACTCAAATAGACGTTCGACAAAGCGCAACAAGCTTTACCTCGACTTAGCCGCCTGCATAGCTAAGCAGTATAGAGTCACGTCATGGTAAGTACTCTGGATCTCTTATAGCAAAAACCAAAACTGTCTGTGCGTTGCAGTAAAGCGTGCAAAAAGAAAATTTACTAATTTTGTTTCAATTGCAATTATGTCATTGAATGCTAAATTTGAAATCTTTTCACTAAGAATGTCTCGATGAAAATGCAATAGTATTTCATTACAGCATGTCTAATTTTTTTATCAACAGGATTAACAAAACTGTGTTTTCCAACTATAGCAGGTGCACCGTTTGTTGTAACTGCGAAAACAATTTCTCCACAAATGAGATCAGAAATGTAGATCTGAGATCAGAAGTTGAGAAAGCTTTGATAATTGGGACATTGACAGTCCAGGCCTCAGGAAGTTATTACCTCACAAATACAGAAGTTAGCAATTTAGCCAGAATAATTGTCACAAAATACAGTATTGCCGAATTTTAAAATATCAACACATGAGAAGAGTATTAAATTTCTTGGCGTGCCATGAAAAACCATCTCGCGTGCCAAGGGTTGCCAACCCCTAGACTATACATGTATGGTAGTCCAATGCTTCTAAACCTTTTCGGGCCTGCAGCACACTTTGGGACCTTATCAAATTTCGCGGCGCCTTTTCAGAAGAGTGCAGATCTTGATTTTCGTCCCTTAAAGGTAAATTAGAGGTCTTCACTTTGAATCTGTGTCGGATTTCTTGATTTTCGTCCCTAAAAAGTGGTATCCATTAAAAAAAGGTTGCGGAGTTATAGACTAATGTTTTTTAAAACGTTTCGCGGCACACAGGATAAAAATCACTGTGCTAGTCAAAGCTTTTCATCAGAAGTTGTCTATTGATCATGTTGCACTGTGTTAATGGCTTTTGTTGCGCCTTGTGGAGGACAGTTGATGATTAACATTAAAGAATTTCGCTTAGCAGTGAAAAGCAAACAAAGTTTATGAGATCATTCGATAGTTTTAAAACTACAAGATATTTCCTTTACAATTTGTTTTAAAACACTTTTTACTTTGACAGCTTCCTGATTAATTCAAAAGCGCTTTTAATAAATCGCTAACGGATCGTAAAATTTTTTAATACAACCCAGAGTTTTATCAGAGTCACGTTGAGTGTAGAGCTGGGGCATCCAACCTTATTAAGCCAAGGGCCATTTTAATTTATCGAAAATTGTCGCGAGCTAAGTAAATACAGCACCACAGGAAAATTTTACAAGTAAAGACCTTTTCAAAAAAATTTTTCGGAAACATAATTACCCTATTTAGTTTACGTCATTTCGGAAAATACAGCACGGGCCATTAAGAACCCTGAGCGGGCTAAACGTGGCCCTCGGGAAACGGGTTGGACGTTCCATGTATAGAGGTTTTAACACAAGAAATTCAAACATCAATTTAACGACTTTATCAATAAAAAAAGAGAACAAAAAGATACATCGTAGCCATGCCCTAAAATGTCCGTAGATTGTCTGCTTCCATTTGCGAAAATATGGCAAAGAATAAGGCGACCATTGTCTTAAAAACTTAATACGGTATTAACTGATGTGTTCAATTCCAAATTTTTAAGTGAAAAAAAGTTTTTTACATTTTTTAATGCATATAATTTTTAAAGCAAATCACCTGAGAAAATAATGCTGCAAAGTTATAATATAACTAATTTTAGTTAGTGTTGTTTTGGTATAGTTCGCCTGATACCTTTATGTGAAGTTTTTTTCACCAAAAGTTTATAACTGAAGTTTCTTTCTTGTTTAGCTTTTTCAAAAGCTTAAAATTAATAGAGTCACATAACATGAGTTTAAACTGGTTACAATTTGTCAGACAAAGTTTAAATCAAACAACTGGCTGAATGCGGCCTGCTGGGTGTTTTTCTACAGGCTATAAAACATTTTGAAACGTTCTTACTCTTACCCTTTTAAAGTTCTTTTAGCTAGCGCCCACCCAATCAAATAGCTTTGGACAGCTTGCTTGGAATAATGATATTTTTCTGATTACCACTGAAGTAATTTAAGAGTAAGAATATTTACTTTACAATAGCAGGCTGCATCGATTTAGTGAAGAGTAATGTTGCTCCGATTTATTCTGTAGGTCATTAGTATCTGCGATATTCGTCACAGGGCAGTTTAATCAACGAGGGTCATTTCGGTTGATTAAGCTTAGCAAAAATTCAGCTAAAAATGGACTTTTTCGCTTAATTACGTCGGCTTTTGCTAAGTAGCTCATTAATTTTTTTTAGTGTGACTATTAAGTTGCATAAAGAGTTCTTTTAAAAACAAAAAATAAAGTGAAAGCGTTCTGCGATGATAACATGCTGGTTTATTTTTATATTTGATTATGTGCTTACCCTTTCCCCTAATTTGTTTTTCGGGAAAAAGTTTCTTTAAGGTTTTACAGGTACCGATTATTTCCAAAGAAATCGTTGGTTATCACACCAAACAAATGTGACAGCAGTATTTCTGATATGTTTAGCAGTAAGAAGATTATGATCAATAGCCGGCTCCAATTAATCGGTATTAGCAGCTACCAATTCTTTTGTCAAAAGTACCTCAAAGTGAAGAGTTTTTTTCATCACTGACCTGATCAGACAATTTCGAACTACTTGTGAGCAATGATTTCATTCAACTTAAAAAATCCCAAGTACGCATGAAAAACTCGAATCATTCTGAAGTAATCAATCAAAGTCAGAAAACAAAGAAGACAGAAACCAACGATAAAAAAGTCCATTTGGAATTCACTGTTCAAATATAAGTTAAAATTTCTATAAAATTAGGTGTCACTATATCAAAATTTGTTTAAAATTGTGAGCCAACATAAGATAGATATGTCACTTACAAGTGCAACGTGATAAAACTAATTATCTGCTATAAAGTCTGACACATAATAATCAAGTGATTCATATAGTTTAGCCCTCTGCAAACAACAAATAATTTTGTGGGCGATACACAACGTCAATTACGTAGAAAAAAAGCAAGAGCTGACAAAACTTTTTCATCGCGTTTTACGATGTTTAGCTAGCGACAAACTATGATGCGTCATCAAACGTAACTGTTGGTAGAACACAATCACAAGACAAGACTTGTCCGTTTGCAAGGCTTTGAAGAAAATGTTGTTAGAAGGCAGCAATGCAGTCCGACGTTATGAACAGAGAATCTTGATCAAAGCAAAGTTTAACGAAAGCACTGAAATAAAAATAAAAACTTGAGTTCTCTGATACAATCAGTGTATTAGAAAATTGATGTTGAAAGAAGCAGAATGAGATGCGTCTAGCGACATCGAGGATTATAAAAAAATAAAGTTTTTAGCAAATTGTTCTCGAATGCAATGAAGTAGAATGCTGTAAAAAAAAACGACAATGCTTAGCGTTACAATCAAAACAATGTACTACAGTGGGATGAAATCGCAGAACAAAGCTAAAGTATTTAGACACAAACACCTCCACTCTATGAACAGTAGTTGCTGGGTTTTTTCTTTACGGCTGTTTGAAAAAGTATTTAAATTGATGTGAGGCATTTTTATGCCATACTGTGATGCCCGCAGTTTTGTCAATGGGCTTTAAAGTTTAAATTTCTTTTTTGAAACACGTCATACATAATTTATAGCGTGAGAAACTATTTCCTTTAGTGTGAACGTTATAATTGCACCAAATAGCACGATGACATCATAATTTCAACAATTAAATTTGTCTTGAAATAATGATTAGCACTACCAAGTTTTAGTCATTTTAAAGAAAATTCATTTAAGCGAAACGGTAACCTATTTATGGATCATATATAACGTACAAAATGTCATTATTGTACGCTACTTAATGTTTTTCCAAAGTTGAATTAATGTCGTAGAACTTGAGAGTTAAAACCTTATTTATTTTGTTCAACAAGTTGTTTCTTTTTCGGACGAGGTGTTTGTTTTATTAGAAGTCGTGTTTACTTTAACTTTCTTTTTATTTGAACCTGGTTTGAATTTAGTTGTTGAAGATAATTTTTAGACAGTTTAAAACCAACCAAATTGCAGTCAGAGGCCTTTTAACAAGTAAAAAAAATATCAAAGATATAAACTTGTAAGTTGTTCTAGATAGACTCGGAGAGTCCAGTATTAGAATGCTTTTGAACGAATTGTTCGTAAAGTTTTTTAATCTTCTGAACGTTTTATATTTCAAAAAAGTAAACTATATTTTGATATTAACATCATACACGAAAAAGTTAATAAAAATTTGTTATTGTTATTGCATGAAAACAAGTAAGTAAAGTGCATGCTGGAAGAATGAAAGACCTTTAGGTTGGGTTTTTTCAAACTAAAGTTACGATCAGTGATGGCCTTACAAAAAAAGGAGGGGTGTGCGAGAAAATAGGGGTCACTTTTAGTGCGCCAAGTTTTTTTGTCGCAAAATAAAGAGATTTCAAGGTCTTCACTTTCAATTGATGTCCAAAATCTTAATTTTCGTCCCAAAATTATTGCAATCTCTAAAAAAAGGTCTTCACTTTCAATCAAGTACGTTACGTATTCCTACTTTCCTCCTAAAATTAAGGTACGGACATGGGAGGCCACCGTCATGGTGCTACTATGAAGAAATAGAGCAATACTTTGCATAGGGGGCCACTTTTTGTCGTTTTTTAAGGGGGGGAGGCGGTACGGTCGCGCCGTTTGCACCGTACTAAAGCCTTCACTGGTTACAATCACAATTTACTGCATCGACCACATTTATTTTTAACTCTTTGATAATCAGTCAATCAAAGTTTGGGCTAATTTTCTTCCCAAGTCAAGGCAAATATTTGACCCACCACGCAGTCCAGCTGAAAAGATTCTAACACTTTTTGCTTTAATACCAACGTTTCTTCCTCTATCAAATATTTGTCTCAGCATGTTTGGTAGAGAAAAGAAACGGTCAGTATTAAATGGTTTATTACCACGAAACTTAATGTTGTTTACTGCACTATATGCCAAGCTTGCACATTTGTACTTCATTGTCTGAAGCTGTAGGTGAAAATCGACTTAGTTCCGCACATAGCTGTTCTTTTGTTTTTACATTACCCTAGGCTACAGCTTTGTGTCAAATTTTGTTCGAATGCTCGGATGACAGTGTTTACAGTCAGCCTCAAGTATCGTCATTCAAAACGACCCAACGTCATATTTGAGTTGTGTTTAGAAAATTGTCAATTAAAGCGGAACATACAGCTGCTTTCAATTATAATTCACGTCTCGAATTTTCATTGTTGTCAGTACACCATCGTTCTTCAACTGGGGTTTTTTGAAACATTCCGTGAACTTTAGGTAATCCCCGTTGATTCTTATCGAAGATATTAAATAGGGGTTCCACAAAATTAAAAAAATTTGCTTAAGGGTTCCGTGTTATAAAAAAAAGGGTGAAGAAGGGTGCTGTGCAATACATTGAAAGCAAAGTTCAGTAGGGTGTAGGCTACTTGTTGGCAGCCGAAATTCGTTTTTTTTAGTTCCAACAATCAAATAACCAAATCTGGTAAGTTTTGAATGTGTAAAAAAAACTTTTTTGTATTGAATAAGCGATTATTCTTGAGCTAGTCTATTTCAATAAACTTTCAAATTTTTTAAAAAAGTTTTGCCAAACTGGAATTACTGTATGGACAACGGCTTCGACGTAAGTAACAGGTAATTTTTCCGGATCATTTCTTTTCTACCGAAATTATATACTCATCGTGTTCTTAAACAGCTGACAATCAGACCGTTTAAATTGAATGAAGCAAATAGCAGTTATTATCGTACAGATGAACAAGAAGATAGCTAAACTTAGTATGTCTACAAATTGCTTTTTCATAATTTCTCGTAGGCTATACAAAACGTCAAGCTTAAATTTCTGCAAATCTATTCAGCTTTTTATTATCAAAGTTGCATTGCTCAATATTTAACTTTATTTTCAGAATTGTTTTTACTGGACATCCATTGGCATTGGTATTTATGTGAGCAAACGAAAAACCTCAGACTTTTGGTGACATTTCAAAGTATATTATTAAACAGTTACAAACGACCTTTTCAAAACGACCAAGATAATCATAATGTTTAGTCGTATTTTTTACTGAATTTCTTTGTAAATTCAAGGGATCTTGATTACATTTTTTAATTTGAACTTTGGTACATCATACCTTTTATGAGCAGCTGTAATTTTAATAAAAGATAATTTATAACAACTTGGGATACTTTGTATTTTTGTTATGCAACATCATTGTTGCTTAGGTGAAATATGTTTTTATATAAGGTATCAAATTAAGCGTATTAAATCTCAAACAAGATCAAAATTAAAAGACAAATACAATTAAAAGAAGAGATTTTCTGAAAGTATTCATTTGTCAATATTAACTTTTATTCTTGTGACTTGAATGATGGTCGCATTTTTTGTTAGGTTTGCTTTTAGAGATCGTTTTTTTTTTTTTCTATTGAAAACGATTCAGTGATAGTAGATCAAACTGCAATCTCCTAGTTAAATACCTCTTATCAGCGTTATGGGCGTGTCCATATTTTTGAATGTTGTGGCAGAGCTCAAACCAAAGCTGATAAATTTTCAGATTTTCGAACAGCTGTTCTAACTAAGTGTATAAGTGATTGCAATTTACCCATTTTAAATTAGCTGTCAACTGTACTGAAATATTCCGAAGCATATGCTACGTTCTGTTCGAATTCAAACCAAATAATAAGTTAAGCTGTAAATTTCTCTGTGCATTAAGCCTACATCATAACCGATAGATTTTGGAGTTGAAGCAGCAAATAAGTTCTTTGCAGCAATGAGCTATAACTATTGGCTTGGTTTCATCAATACTTTCGATTGGGAAATGTTTGAAACAAACTTTTCTTTATGTTTACCAGTAAGTGAATTGGCGGTGAAAAAAAGCAATAAAAGTTTTAAAAAATCAACAATTTTTTATAGATTTGTTTATTTTCACAATTTTTCGACAAGGGTGCATTAAAATAGCAGTAACAAATTTTATAAAAATTGTTTTAAATAGACATTATATTGCTCTAATGTTGAGCAGTAACTCAAGACTATTTTTTTAGCACCTGACAAATATCAAATCTCGGTCACGCTTTGCAGCCATTGATCAATCGCATGGGAAAGCAATCATTTTTCAGAAGCATCGCAGTGACTAAATAAAACCTGTTTACTTCTCAACCATATAATGTGGAGTTTCCAAGCAACTTCTTTCATTGGTTTGGCTGATGAAATGTCACTTTTTAACTTTGTTTGAATTTGCATAGGATCAGATAAAGTTTTGTTCAAGGCATTCTTTAAAAGACAAAATATGTAATAAACAATTTTATTTAACCAGACAACAATTGAAAATAGCAACCATAATGGATTCAGCATTTATGGACTATAATGGATTCAGCATTTTCAGCATTTATTAAATAAACATTAAAAATTATTGTTTAAAAAAAAAAAATAATCAATAAACAATATTAAATAAACATTAAAAATTATTGTTTAAAAAAAAAACAATAATTTTTAATGTTTATTTAATAAATGCTGAAAATGCTGAATCCATTATAGTCCATAAATGCTGAATCCATTATGGCTGCTATTTTCAATTGTTGTCTGGTTGAAAAAAACAACCTCTTTGCCGAAACTTTAATTTTATTTAATTTGCTATAACTTAAAACTTTATGGTAGAGAACTGGGACACATTTTTCCTCAATTACGCCTAAATTGGATCACTAAACCGGCAAAAATAACTTTCTTGAAATGACAAACTTATAATTGAAAAGCCTAGAACTCATTAAACAAAAAAGTTCTAATTTTTAAATAAAACCTAATACAAAATACAAAAAAAATTAAACGCTGCTGTAAAAAAAAGAACTTGAACGCTTCTTTTCAAATGGCCTCATGTTATCGCTTAAGGCCCGTTTCCACTACGAGCGTGGAAAAAAGCATTCTTTGTTTGTTTTATTGCTTTTTTTTGCGCTCGCTTCAATTTTAACCGCTGGCTTCAATCGAAGATCAATAAAAGAGAGAAAGAATGCTCTTTTCCACGCTCGTAGTGGAAACAGGCCTTTGTATGTTTTTACGTTTGTTACTGACATTGTTTTAGCTTTTTTTGTTAGCCCCGTCTCTATTGTAGTTAAGCAGCATAAACCCATTCTAAACAAATCTTGAAGTGTCTTTTTCAAGACCAGAACGGAAATTACTCAGATAGAATGAGCATCGAACTCGCGTTAAAACGTTAGCACATGATTAAACTCAAACACAACACACCATTAAAAACAAAGCTGAAAAGGTAGATCTTTTTTTATTTATTTCAAGATGATTCATTGTTCGTTCGTGGTTAACTTTATCTGTTTTTGAAAATAAACATTTTTTTGGTTTCAAAATCAAAAACTAAATTATTAGCTAAAAATTTTGTTTTTCTTGGATAATTGTAGAAGTTTTTATAAGTTTTTTACGTAGAAATCTAAAACACGGAGATTTACTTAAAATAGGCTATCATAGAAATACAGGGCGTCCATAAATTATCGTTACAATTTTCAAAGTTTGTAAAAATTTTATTTTTTGAGATATTTTCATTCGATTTGTTTTGCAGTGAAGGAAAATGCTTCAAGTTTTTTCTTTCTTAACAGGTACTTGTGGAACAATTAGGTTTAAAATTACAATTTATTAAGTGATTAAGCAGAATATTTTTGAATTTAGTCGCGAAAGCAGAGTTTATGAAAATGAGCACTCCGCAGGAAAAAGCCCAGTGTATTTCCTGGTTTATAGACGCAAAGTCAGACATCCAAGCATAGCAAAACTTTAGAATGGAAGAAAGCCACCTATGCGACCTACCATTCGAGCATGGCATAAAAAGTTTATGGAGACTGTTACCGTAGATTAAGGTTTTTTCCGTTTAACTACAGCAATACTTTTTAGGCCATTACAATTGACAAATTTACTCATCCCCAAAATTGCATGCTACTGCTGGTTCCTCTGGCATATAGACTTATCTTTTTCGATCCCGGAGTGAGGTTGTTTACTGAAATTTGCTCCACAAAAGGGTTGATCAGCGGAGCGAGTTTTTGGAGGTTGTCAGTATGAAACCATTTGCATTCTTATTTTACCAAAGCTTTTTGTCATGCTGGAAAAACAAAAGTTTGGTTGGGAAGCCCTTAAAAAATGTTATAATTTCTTGTATGAATGACAGAGGTTTGAACCAAGCACAATCAGTGATTCGATAAAAAGTTGTTGAAATTAAATGTTATCTTTCCAATGTTAGGTCGATCCTTCCAATGGTATGTCGTCCGATCTTTCCAATGTTATGTCATTAAAAAAACTTAATTTGATATAAAGTTAGTAAATAAAAGTAAGAAAATTTTTGGGCTTTCACAATCTGCAATAGCGTTTTAACTGTAGAATGTTAAGCTTCTGAAGCGGGCGACAGTTAAAAGTTGTCGCGCTTTTTAATATTTGCATAGCTTTTTTGTAAATCCGTTCAAAAGTTGAAATAAGAGTAAACTTGGATGGTTGTTTACTCGCCTCGCTACAAATAAATTTCTTTATCTAAAGTGGAGTTTATACGGGGAAAAAAGTAAAGGTTTTTTACGAACAATGATTGTTAAAGGGTTATCTATTAGAATCCGAACTTAGCAAACCACATTTTTCAAAATCAAATTTAAAATTGACCTATAACAAAATAAGTATTTTTTGATTTTTTGATATTGGACTGTTGACAGCTAGCTCGGCGCGTGAGTATGGACGTCGTAATCAAAAGTGAATTTAGGCTGATGATAAGTCAATTGAAAACCATTTCTCATCAAAAAAATTATAAATGTCTCGGTTTGTCAAAGTTTGTTGAATATTAATAATTCATCAACAAATTAATTTTTACATAAAGTTGATGACAAAGAAACCTCAATATTAGCCCAGTACTTGAGTGTCATTGATTATATTTTTTCCTGTCGAAATAATTATCAATCGTACTGTAAACCATTTTTCAAACGTAGGCTTTTCAAAATCAAAAAAGTACGGTCGTTTCATTTTGTTTTTAACGTTTTGCAGTTTCTCCTAGTCCATTACTTGTTACCGTTTTTGTTTTTAACTTTTCGTAAGTTGAAGTTCTTATTAATGGTTATTAAAATTAAAGGACAGGTTAAAAAGTTTGTCCGTCAAATTGTTACAAATGACTAAGCTTTAATAAACAGGAGCAAACTGACGTATTGGCAATCGACCAAATGAAACGCCAAAAGTATGCTAGTGAATTGTTCTTAATTTTGTTATTGAATTAGCCAGCAGCCTATGTATGAGCAGGATCGTAAAAGTTTGCTCAACAAATTTATTGCTTTGCGTATTGACAGAAGCGTTTTTAACTTGAATGTGCTAAAAGATTTACAAGGCTTGAACAGCGTAAAGTTTGTTATCTTTGCAGTTTATTAGTAAATGGAAACTAGTTATATGTGTAAAAGCTTTCTCTTCATTAACAGGTCACTTTTATTAAGAAAAAAATTTAGGGAGTGGATTTCAGAGCGTTATTGCATTTTATATATTTCAAGTCTGTTTTCAACCAGAACTTAACTGAAGAGGTCGCAGTGTTATATAATTCAATTTATATCTGAATAAATCTTGTCTGAGTAAAATTAAAGTTGGTGTAGATAAAACAGAATAAATAATTTGTTTAAAATTGCGTTTGGACCAAACGTGCTTGACCAAATTACCTTGGTTTCTTAAAAGTAGTTAAAGGCTACAGCTGGACTACAAGTAGATTGATGGCTCTCGCCACTCAATCATTTTTAAATAGTTTTATGGCTTTACAGCTTTTAGATTCTTGAATCTTGTAGAGTGATTAGCAAGATAAGCCACTTTAAATCTCTATTTAAAACAAATGCAAAGAACTACAGAGTGTCCATAAATTATCATTACAGCTTCAAAACTTTACCGAAAATCCATTTTTGCCGTTATTTTAGGACAGTTTATGCGAAAGGAAAGACAAACACTTCGAGTTTTATCCAATATTGTTTTTTTTTGCCTTTTTGCATTTTGCCTTTTTGCATTTTGCCTTTTTGCTGTATTTATTTGATTATTTACTTATTTTTTGTCTTTTTGCAGATTGTTGAATTTCTTAAAATGAGCACTCCCTGGGAAAAGGCCCAGTGCGCTTCTTGGTTTATAGAGACAAAATCAGACGCCCAGGTCCAAAGAAACTCCGGAACTAACTGTCTGATTTCGTCTCTACAGTGTAAGACAGTGTTTCTTAAACTATGGGTCGCCAAGGCTATGCGGATGGGTCGCGAAGGCTTAGAAATTATCGCGCGTAAAAGAAAAAAAATCTGTCCGCAGAAGATTTGAGAAGTGAAGAACGTTCCGGAGGTGTCGTTACGTATTTAAGACAAAAATGAAGAAAATCGGAATCAGATTCGAGGTGAAGACCTTTTTCTTTTTTAGAGAACACTAGATTTTGGAGATGAAAATCAAGAAATCAGAGATAGATTCGAGGTGAAGACTTTTTTTTTTTCTTTCGAGATCACTACGTTTTCACCACGCTCAGTCAAATTTACTTGGGTCGCAGTCATCTTTGCAAATCGTTGTTTTTAGTGATTTTGGGTCGCCGAAAAAAAAGTTTAAGAAACACTGGTGTAAGACATGCACTGGGCCTTTTTCAAAAGAGTGCTCATTTTAAGGAATTCAAAAATATGCAATAAGACAAAAAATAAATAAATAGTTAAATAAAACACTAAAAATGCAAAAAGACAAAAAAGCATAATTAGATAAAAAGTCGATATGCTTGTCTTTCTTTTTACACAAACTGTACTAAAATAACGTCAAAAATAGATTTATGGCAAATTTTTGAAATTGCAGTGATAATTTATAGACACCCTGTATATTCATAAGTAGCAATAAAACTAAATAGCTTTAATAGTACAAACAGATGAGTAGTAGTTCGAACAGCGGTTTAATCTTGTTGTACGCATTTGACCCGGCAGCTCTAAAGATTGCCACCGCTGGGCTGCTACATCAACTTTAGCAGAACCAATAGTTTTTCCTCATATGGCCAAATGCGTAATTATGTAATTTATTTTTATTTACAGTATATTGATATGACCTGGTATTTCATTTTATTTAAGCAAAGGCAACATTGTGGGTAAGCAGCATGACTTTGTTTAGGAATTTGTTTTGAAGTGCTTTTTAGACGGGCACAACGGAGATTAAACCGATAGACTTGGAATCGAACTAAATATCACTGTGTAAACACTTGACAGGCGAGCATTGAACGTCCTTTTGCTAGCCTAGCCTGTCTAGGTGTTGGTACACTGAGCTATCTCACCCGCAACATAACTTATTTAACGTTAAAACTAAAATAAAGAAAAAATTCTTATACCTAACTTTTTAGAAAAAAAAAGCACTCATAAAATAGAAACAAGAGCTGCCTTACATTATCTTTTGATTATCAAACTTTCTGCAAAACCTCATTCACACCGTAGGTTATAGAATGTAGGCGAGCTCTAACTACCTGTCGCAATTTGGTTTGGATAAAGCCACTAATCTATTAAATATTTGACTTTTTGGTATAAAATATGTTAAATTTTTTAAACAACCTTGCCGGACTTGGCATCTGCGCTTCTCAGTGGACTAATTATGGATGGAAACGGAGTTCTATGAGAGTACATCCTGGCTCCGCGCGTTCATACCCATGATCAGTACCAGGCCTTCCGGAATGAGCTTGCCCCGAACAGCTTTGGTTAAATTCAGTCGCCTACGGATTGGTGTTGGGCGATTCCATTCGACCATGCACAAACGGAGTCTCGCTCCTGCACTGAATTGCGAGTGCGGTTCCCCCGAACAAAGTGCACACCACGTTCTAACAGGGTGCACAATAGATCGGGCACCACATCAGTTGGGTCACCACATCAGATCGGGCATCAGTTGTAAACGGGCCGACAATTCATGCCCGTTTACAACTCTGCCACATAGAGCACGAGGTCTGACGGGTTTGCATAACAAAACTCGATGCGGGCTCAACACCATTACTGCCAGCATCTGATCCAGGCAGAACAGCAGGTCTGGGATAGTAAAAGGATAAACCTTTGGCCTCAGTTCTGTTTGTGTCTAGCGCAATGGTTTTCCGCCTGGGGGTCGCGACCCCCATGTGGGTCGTTTGGATTTTTTTTGGGGGTCGCGAGAGCTTTTGATGAACAATAAAAAAATATAACATTTAAGAAAAACAATATTCATAATTATTATTTTTAAAGTTTTCCCAAAAATATCGATCGATATCTGATTTATGGCCATAATAACTGGATTACTTGACAAAAATATTACTATAAACTTGTTTTGAGGAAAATTATGAACATTACATAAATATAAATGGTTTTTTAGCATCATTATACAGAATAAATTCAGTACAAATCTTTCTGAGTTATGTAGGAAATCAAAGGTTGAAAGACGCAGTAAAATGGTTCAGTGCGTACAAGCAAGAACAAGAAATGAAAAAATTATACTGTAGACACAAACTAGTCCTTAGGCCAAGAATTCTTATAACTAACAAAACCGAGGCAGCTAACAAAACGCAGAGAGGATACTACACTGGAGTTAATAGCCCGATAAAATGACACAACTACGGATGCAAAGAGAAGAATTTCTTGCATATCGGTTAGCCACTGCTTTTTTGTTTTCCAGAATTGCAAGCGCAGATAGTCGAATTTCGATGTTTTTTGGTAAATATCGCTGTGTGAGACTGGTTTCTGTGCATTGGCGGGAGAAAGAACAAAACTAGGAATAAATAATTTGTAGAGCAAGGTCTGTGGTTTGCTCTGGATGCTAGAACCCGTTAAAATAGGATGCGACACAAGTCGTGTTACAGTGTTGTTCTGTAGATGTCGAATTTAATTAATGAGTTTTATTTAACAGAGTGAATTGTTTTAAATCATTTTTTATTTAATGTGGCTTCACAAACGCATAAAATAACCTACATATGCTTATTTTAAAAAGGGGGTCGTTCAGTTACATTAGGTTACGAAATGGGTCACGGAATAAAAAAAGTTGAAAACCACTGGTCTAACGCAAAGTCAATGCCTTTCCAAACAACGACGGCGACCTTCGTAAAAGCTTACAAGATCATGATTCGGGAACTTGTCAATGAAATTTGGGAAAAAATGTATTGCCCCCTTCCCCAAAAATTTTTTCGCCTGGCACGGCTATACTTCAGCCACCTACTTGTGATACCAGCTCGGGTTCAATTCTCCAGCTGAGCATATGTTTTCTTGCATACGCCTTAAATAAGAAAGAATAAAGAATTCTATTAAATTATTTTTAACGCGCATAAAACTCACGTAGTTTCCAAGGGAATTAAAACTTTTGCAAGTAGTTTCTCTGTAATAATGTGTGATTTTTTTCTATTTTACGATTTTCTACACAATTTGAAAGACGCAAACTGCTAAAAATTAAAACATAAAGGATCGCTTCTTCATTTTGGATAATTTTCTGTGAAAAAGTCACTTGCCTTTCCAAGTACCTTATTGTGATTTGTCTTTAGGGTTGTGTTTTACAGAGGTAGCATACATTTCGCAGCTAAAACTTAACTGCAAATCATCACGAACTCTAATTGTTCGCCCTACCAAATTTTTTTTATTGTTTTTAAATTTTTATAAAGCGTTTAAAAAAGTTGTAATCAAAATTCACAAGTTAATCAGAAAACTGCTCAAAGAAGTTATTTTAAAACTTGTTTTGCCGATATTATTTTAATTTGTTTTTAACGTAAAAGAGTAGATAAGCAAAATTTTTCAAAACTAACGTTTTTATGCGAAGTTTACAATAAAATGCAACAAATAATAAACCAATAACTTTTTTATGTTTTTATACGCTAAAAATTTGCCAATTTTTTGGAAGCATAACAAGACCTTTTTGAAGAAAGTATTCTGTTGAAACAAGGCGATTGTCCGAGCCTATGATATAATAACGTTAATATTAAAATTGAAAGAATGTTAAAGCAAAGCCATTTTTAATTATGAATATACGCAATTTAATTAGAGAATATTGTGCAGTAATTTTGGTAAAACTTCAATAATTATTTGATTTTTAGAGCTGTTTAAGTTTCTGTAAATAATTCTTTTACAATTGAAATAAGTAAAACCAACTTTTATGTGGGTTGTAAACAAACTTAAAAAACCAAGAAAGCTTCGTAGGATGTAAACGACCTCCATCATTCAATGGGTCGTGTTCGACAAGCTGGATTTTTATTCAGAAAAGAAAAGGGAGCTTTGCTGGTAATTTGCTTAATTATTTTAGTAACAAGTATTGTAAAAAAGCTGTGATCACGAGGTCTTAACCAGAAATAGCACTCAGAAGGCGCATCTAAATTTACACATTTTTTGGACAAACAAGCTTATTCAAACCCTCCATTTATTTTTTAAACAACAAGTTTAAAATTAATTCCTTAAGAATGTGTATCATCCCGACCCCTATCTAACGTCGAACCTTCGTAAAAATCTCAGTTTATTAAAACAGAAGATGATGTTGAAGTATCCAAAATCTTATCTTTTTTGATCAATGCGGCCAATGTTCGAAATTCTTATCGATACAAAGTTTGTTTTTTTTAAATCGGTGAAGAGTTGCTTTTTGTAAGCAATATTATCAAATTTTAAATGCCTTCGATGCATTTATGAGCTGTTTTAAACCTTAAATTTAGTTTTAATCTAATAACAACCCAGAAGCCTTTCTAAATTTGAGTTTGAAACGTGTGAAATTGACAGCAACATTGTATTTTATAGATACTGTATGTACTTATTTACTTTTTCTACTGAAAGTTAAAACTTTGAGTTTCAACGATCAATTTTGTTGTAATCGTTATAAAACTGCATTTTTGTTAAAACAAATTTGACATTGATTGTTACATTCAGTGGTTTGCTTAAGATCGCTAACAGTAATTGTTATGTTACATATGCGTAAAACATGCAATTTGTCGATAGTATAAATTTTAAAAGTTTGACACAATCTTTAAACTGTCGATAATTTTTCATCGCAAAAGCATCAGCAAATGTTTTTTGATTCAGAAAAAATTTTTAATGAAGTAAAAATTATTAACCCTTGACATTAGTACTATTAAGTTAGTTTGGTTGTGGGTAAAATAGATATATTTTTGGTTCATCTATAAATAAGGTTTTTACGCTTTGCGAAAGCTAACTATTATATTAGCATATAAACAAATTCGTGACCTGCAAAACATCGTTTTACTAAAAGGTGTTAATTTGAAACAATTGTCACCGATTACAACACCTGCTTTTGGAGATGCCCAAATTAATATTGCTATTCAAATGAAATTTATTTATTTATTTATTTATTTAATAGCTTAAAACAAAGTCGACATTAGTGCTTCAAAAAGTGGTCGATAACAGTGTTAGAGCTGAATATCTTGCATAAAAGATTCATGAAATAAAAACCAGAACCTTACTAATATAAATAGTAACACTAACTAGCTGATTCATTTACGAGGGTATCTTAGTCAAATTTTTTTAGTGATTTATAAATTATGATATTTTGATTTTTAATGATTTATAAAAATATGAGTGTAAATTAGAGCATCTTGTTAAAACTTCCAAGCAGAAAAACAGAGCCATTACTGGACTTTTCCAAGGATACAAGAAGTGAAGAAAAAGAGGAGTTGAAATATAGTTTATTCGGCAGCGCTCCCTACGTCTAAAAAAAGTCTTAGTAAATCCAGTTCTAACCTAACGATTGCATCAAAGTTTAACTCTTTTTCAGAAACACTGGTGTGTGATTCGCGATAACTCCTTTATTGTCTATCCAAATCAACCAAAAATCCAAAATCTTCTCCCTGATTCTGATGGTTCTCCTATTTATATCCTGCCGGTGGAAGAAATTACCGCTAAGTCTCTGGTAATTTCTACAGAAGAAAACAAGTGAGATAATTGGTTCCTAGTCATTGTTATTTGCTTTACGTAAACGTCACAATACTGCTGTTTTAGCATTTTCAAATAAATAAGTCTCCAGGTTTGATTTCAAGTTGTTCGTCCATGTGGCAAAAATATTTTTTATTTATTTACAAAGAAATTAAATTTATCTTTAATTAAAAATTCAACGTTTGTTAAATAAAATAAAAGCAGATATTGTGATATTGATTAAATTAAGCGTTTGAATTGGTAAATTTAAAAAGACAATTTCAAGTCAAGTTTAAAGTAAACATGAACTTTTGGCTCGTACACTTGCCCAAACATTAGGATTTAACAGAAAATTTTGCTAAAGAAAAGGTTTGACAGCGACGTAGCCCCCAGGTAAAGCAGATCGATGTTAATTGCGACATCATTGAATCATTTCATAGCCCGTCATTTTCTAAAATCTTTTACTTAATCTTCTATAAGTATATCAACAAAATTGCATCCAATTTTGCCTTTGTGTTACAGGAAAGAACCAGAATTTTGGTTAGAAATTTACAACGCCAAAAGTGGTGAGAAAATTTTGTTTTATTGTGGACACGCTTCGGCGCTAGAGAAGTGGCTTGACGCGATCCGAGCAGAAGCGTCTCCCGATGATGTAACCCTTCAAAATCTTCCTCAAAATGCTCCCCTTCCCCCCGAAGTAAACTTGGACAGTTTACCACTTTCTTCTCCATCTCCACTTCTTACCCCGTTTTCATCTCATTTTGGAAAAAACACTCTTTCACTGCGATATCTTAATCACGTAGAAGGGATTGCTTCGGAAAGCGCTGGAAACTTTCTTATCAACTCAAACAAAGTAAGTTACTATTGAAATGGTTTTTTCAAAAAAAACTTGGTTAAAGCTTCTATTAATTACTGGAGTGTTAATCAGAGAAAGCTGGCCAGATACGACCCATTTTTTTTTATATTAAAGTTGCTTGAACGATTCCGTTCATATTTCGGTCTTAGCTCGCGTAATTATTATGTTTACTAATCGTAATGTTTAAGCTAATTTTAGCTGAATCTAACGGCGAAAAAAACTGAACAAAACTTGGTTTCACATCGAGTTAAAAACTGATTTCACGCAAATCTTAACATCGTGCTTCTTGAAGAAGTCTTTTTACCGATTTTCCAACAGGCGGCAACGTCCTTCAAGGTTCTTCTGAACGAGGCAGCAATTTTCGAGACAGTATCACCCAGTAGGATAATAAAATGTTCTTACCATTGCTATTCTTCTATCTTAGGAACCAGGGACCTTGCTTTCGTTTACCACTTTTTAAGTTGAACCCGACCCAATACGACGCGCAAACTGCAAGGCTACACGACGCAATGACGTATCGCCAGATCGGAAATCGAAACAAGGACAAGAAACCTTGGCTTACGACATTTTAACCAATTAAACTGCTTTCCGCTTCTTTTTTCGTAAAACAAATTAATTTTGACCAGATGGTTTCCTTCAGGTTTTAGTATAACAACCACCGCAAGTAAGCAGCATCGCCAATTTTTGTAAAAAGCTTTTTTTGAAAGCACAACGGAAATCGTTTGGATAGTCCTAGCATCGAGTAAATGCTATCAAATAGCACTATCCAGTCAATTCCTTGCTTCAATGCTTAGCGATAGTCATTAAATTTGGTCGTTTTCACAATATCAGTTCGTGTAACTGTAAGCCAAGTTTTTTGTGCTAGTTTTTAAAATTTGACATTAAAAAGCAATTAATTGCAGGGAAATCGTTGTTTTAAAATTAATTTAGGCGGTTTTTAACGAAATTTTCACCAGTTGCAATTGCTTTCCAAACTGTTCTTAAAAAAATTAAAAAAATTACAATTCAGCGTAGCAACGGTAATGAACTTACGGTCAATGCACATTGTCATGTGACCAATGTTTTTAAAAGGCTGAATTTCTAGGTACTCCGCGCGCACACTGTGCAAGTCACGTGAGTTTCGCAGTACACATTCTGCATGGTAGATTTTAGTTTTCATTCTGAGAGCTAATACGGTTGTAAAGTAATTGCTACTTAATGATGAAATAATAATAAACAACCAGAAAGCAAACTTAAATTTAATAAGCAAATAAAAATACACCTCCTCAATTTTCTCAGACTTTTAAAAATAAACATAATGCGTAACATAAATATTTTGAGATAGCAGCATGACTTTAAGTAAAGGCAAAAGCAATTTAACTGTTGTGCATAGTTTTCTCTTCAATATTGTCATTGTATTTTTCAGCCACTGACATTTTTTGACATTAAAGTTGCAATAAACTGGTTTTCTTTTAGACAAAATCATCTTCAAAGCAATCTTTACAATCCCCTCTACCACGTGACCTTGACAACAAGAAAAATGTGACGTCAAGAGCATCAGATGCCAGTCTTGCATCTGATGATCCGAAAAATTGTAAAACTCAAAATTTAACGAATAGAACAGAAAATGAATCGTCAACTTCGTCGCCTATAAGGAAAATCCCCGATGGTGTGACAATGAGGTAAAGTGATTTATTTTTGAATTTAAGCATTAGAATGGTTTTGTCACCAATGAAATCTGAAGCTCGACTGTTTCAAACGTAGACGTAATAGTTGGCGCCGAATTTCGTAAAGAAGCGTTCACCCAGTATTGTACTGTATAACGTGTCAAACTCTACAATTAGACGTCCCGAAAAAGTGCATCTCGTGTGACTTTTTTTTTACTTTGTTTATTGTGAAATAAAACTAAAATTTTTGTCGTCTTTGTCATTTTAGATTAACGACTTTTCTCTCTTGAAGCTTTACGTACTGAATTTCTTCACTTACAACCTCGCCATAGCACGTTCTGTTTTTTCCTCATTACAACACGTGCAAAAATTCATGTTATTTAAAGACTGCAAGATTTTTCTTTGATTGTTTCGAAAAATTTTCTTTAAAAATCCTTTAAAAGTTTTTCTGTCATTATTTTTAATTTAAAAAAAGTTTTATCAAATACTCTTAAATTCCTTACTAAGAATGCTCAGTAGAAATAGTAAATTTTAAAAGAAATATTAAAAAAACTTAGGGTATTTTTATCTCTTTCAAGAACCACATTAACCTGATTATTACTTCTGTATTAAGCAAAGTCACCAATGTAAATAAACAACGTGATTCCATTGAGGACTTTGTCGTAAAGTTTCTTTCCCAGGGGGGCTAACGAAAATCAGCCCGATAGAGTGAGCATCGAATTCGTGTCCTAATGCTAGCGAGCCTAGTGTTATCACACTGAGCTATTTTGTTTTTTTTACGAATTTGTTTGACAGAGACACTAGTCGACTTCGATCGTCAACATCGCAACAGGATCACCCCCCTAGTCACGCTTCGAATTTCACCCCTGATAAAAAGCACATAGCTTTTGAAGCTCCCGAAACTGAAGTACAAAAAAACGTTGGTTCCGGGTTCGGTGGCAGTGGGTCGGAAACAAACACTAAAACCCTAAGCGAAAGCTTTAAAAAAGAAGAAAAACGGAAAAAACTAGGAAAATTTTACACAGCGGGTCGGAGCACGTCAAAAAAACGGTGGACTATAAGTGGTAAGATTTTGTTTGAAACGCTTGTACTGTCATCAGCTGTTTCTAGATTACACATAAGCCTATGGCTTCTTATTTTTGGTTTTTATTCAAATATAGCGATATTTATTTAACGAACTGAAGATGAAATTCGATATCTATTGCAAAAAAAGAAAGTTTTTTAAAGTTTTTATTGAGAATAAGCATTTTTCAAACATTGCATAAACAAAGTCCTCTTTGATAAAATTCTTAGATTTTCATGAATTTCAGTTGCCGACTATTTTGTTGATTGCAAAGCTGAGTCGATTGAATAAACAAATTTAGTTTTATCGAAAATAAATGAGAAAAAATTTTGCGAATTTTGGTTTGTAAAACTACGTGAATTTTAAGATTTTTTTTAGGTTTGAAAAATAAAGTTTCTACATAAATAATTTTTGATTTCATTTAAAATAGATATTTAGAACATTTTATTCTGTTTGCGCCCATTTTTCTTTAAATGTTTTGCAAAAACAAGCAAAAATGTTTTTAACTGGGTTTGTAATCTAGTTAATAATCAGTTTCCTAGTTATCCAAAAATTCGGTGCTTTTTTTACCTCAATGTTAATTAAGGCTTTTAATATAAAAAAATAATACCAGATTCATTGGTTTAGATTGACATCATTGTTTTTAAGTGCATCTTTATCATCGTTTTTTTAATTTACTGAAATTTGTCGCAAACAGATTTAGAGGTTTCATGAAACAACTCTGCTAGTTGTCAATTTCTGATGAAAGAAGCGACGTACCGGGCGGCAATTTTCAATTTTGTACCCAAGGAATTGTAATCTACATATTTTCAATCTATCAAAAATCCAAATTTTTTTCTCTACTCAAAAAATTCTCATTCAGCTTTTAACAGTTCAATCATATTTATTTATCGGTACATTTGCAAACGCTGTATATGAAACAGATTGGTTTGTTTATCAGCTTAAAAAGTTGGCAAAAAAAAAAGCTTTGCCATGAAAACTAACATGGAGTGCTCCTTGATCGCTCCAAGAGCTGAGTGATAGAATTTTTATGAGCAGAGAAAAAAATTTTGGATTTTTGATCGGTTGAAAATATGTTGATTAAGATTCCTTAAGTACAAAATTGAAAATTGCTACCGAGCGACGTCTGCCCTACGTCGTTAACACATCACGGACACATCTAGGACGCATTACGCGAATGTTCTCTGGTCTACCTTCGTTTTCCCACGCGTCTACGGTTACGACGTCACATTTTGCACGTGTGCGCAGGCGATGATCTTTGTGATCGTTTCCTGTCTCTGCTTCGTGCGATGTAAATAACTTTCTTGCATCAAAATCAAAGCAATACAACGTCAGTTTTAACTGTATGTGTCGCTCAGTATGACAGATGGTAGTAAGTAATCTTGGGAAAAGATTTTAATTAAGCTTAAATACTTGGAGCGTTTTAGTTTTGTGCATGGAAAAAACTCAATGCGCGTAGACTAGAGGGTAATAAAGCTTAGATAGATTTTATTTCAATAATTTTCCATTTCAACAAAATTGTGATAGATTTCATTTCAATAAATTTCCACTTCAATGAAGTTTTGGTAGATTTTATTTCAATAAATTTTTATTTCAATGTGGTTTTGAGATTTTCACATCGTAAATTTCTGTTTAGAAATATCAGAACGAGATTCGTCGGAGTTAGAGAATTTTCATCACGAAATTGTTAAAGAAAAAACGCGAAACCAAAACAAAACTTCCAAGTAAGAATATTTTTCGCTGCTCTTTCAAAGCAGCAAAAATTCTTTTGTTTGTCTATTTATCTTCCGCTCCAACAACAACTGTTTACATGGTCGCAAAGCAGAAAGTAACACTGTTATTATTCACAGCTTCCCGGTTTGCCCTTATTTACATTTTTTCTACGTCGTTGTATTTACCTTGGCTCTGCTGTGTTTCCCGTTTAATTGTTGTTTTGGAAAAATTTGAAATTGATTATGAAAGACGATTGTGTGGAAAGAGAAACTGTTTTTGTTATAGCGACTTCGTTTTGACTTTTAAGCCGTTTGTAAAGATGATTTTTCTGACTCATTGACGCTGAGGAAAATCAAAACAACTGTGTGATTATTTACGCACTTTCTGTCGAGATTAATTTTTAGGGTTCGGCCCTGTGTACATTTAAAAAGAGTTGCTACTGAAGGTTTTAAAATACAAACAATTGTGATTCAGCAAACTTTTTTTTCATAAACCTGTTTTCTAGATAGCTTTTTTTTTTTTTTTTTTTTAAGGTCTGCCAATTTGATACGTTATTAAATTGAACTTTCGAACCTAATTTTTCAAATTCGACCTTACCTTTTGAAGTTGCTTTCAAGTTTTAAACAAAATTATTGGCTGGATTGTAATGCCGTCTACTTTTATTCATCACCTAGTTACATAAGAACGAGATTTCTGTTTTTATCAAAAAATCTAAAACGCAATTAAATCAGTTTTTTATCGATTTTTTTCATTACCTTGGTAACTTACAGCATATGCTGCTTTCGTGACAAGGGAGAACTTAGGGTACACTGAGCTAGACTTGACCACCTTAGAAATCAAACCCGTATTTTCCGTACCCGAGACAGAAGCGATAATCACTTACCACTAACTGGAGTCTAACAGAAAGTATTTGAAAGAATTGAAAGATGCTATGACTAAACAAGTCAAGCGTGTTTTACAATAACTGAAATTTTTTCATATACTCACAAAATTATTTTTATTGCTATAGAACAGCTCAAGGGCTAGAAAAGACATTAAATAACACAAAACCATTGATCAGCAACACACAAACTAAAAGTAACAATACACATAACAAAAAAACGTATTTGAGTCAGCGACGTCATAATTTTAGCCATTAGAAGAAATTACCTAATTCATCATTCAACAGTGGAAAGTGCTGCGTATCTTGGTTGCCAGCCAAAGTCTTGAAGTTTTAAATCAGTAAATGCATTTAGAAGTTGCCCGATTAACTTAACTGGATCCCATGGCTTAATTGTACGTGCACAGGCTATTTTTGATCTACTGATGCGTTGCTTCACGAAATATTTCTTGGCGTTGCCTATAGCATTTGGGAACAGGATGCCATTGTTTTATTTACTTTATTTATTATTTCTTTGGTTTAAACCAGTGTGAGAAAACTACGGTCTGCGAAGTCATTTCATTCGGCCTTTAAGTTTTTTATGTTATATCTAATATTGTGGCTATTTTAATTTTTTTAGTCCTCATCGATCAAAGCAGTGTTATAAATCAAAGTGTAGACTTTTTTATGTCTTTGAGTAAGTTTGAGGCACGAATTCACGTTATAAATATTATTCCGGCTCCCGAGCTAAAAAGTTTGCCCAGCCCTGGTTTAAAATTTTGATTTTAAAAAATTAGGCAGAGACGTCAAGACTTTTTGAACCAAGGGCCATTTAGCTAAAAAATATTCGCTAACCAATAATACTGTGTTAGAATCCAAGTGAAGACAAAAAAAAGTCATTACTCTATATTCAAAAAGATTTTCTCTTCAGGCGACTCGAAATCTTTACGCGGGCCACGGTTGGACGCTTGTGGATTGAAGTGATGACTTTTTTTTTTGGCCCTTTACATTAAATTCAATGTAATTTTTCTGACAGCCTGTGTTTCGTCCTGAAATTTGGTTGAAAACCAAAAAAAGTTATCACTTACATTAAAGTAAATTGTACGACGACGAAAGTAAATTCTTACTTTGTACTCAAAATGTTTTTGGTCTTCACTTCACCAAAAAGAAAATTGCATTATTGTATAAACCTCTTCGAAAAGCACGGCGCGGGCCCACTCAAAATCTTTATGCGACAGTAGGTTGGACAGCCCTGAGTTAAGATGCATTTTGAAAGTGAAGTACCAAAAACAGGAAAAATTTACAATAGAAGTAAAAATATTTGTTAGACTAAGGTTTTAAAATGCCTGCTTTTTCTTGAAGAATTTTTCGTTTTCTGTAAAAATACTATGCATAGTATTCTCCAAAAATTCCAAAATTTTAAGTTATCCTTTCTTGTACTTTTTTTGGATAAAAAAAGATCTAAGCTTAGTGTATCAGTGTGCATAATCCTTTAAAGCAGACTTGACTAGCTTTAATATTCTACCATCCACACTCCAGTGAGATGAACAACGTTGTTGCCTTGGTCACTTACAACATTGGTTAAATATAAAGTTTTAAATCTATGGGATTGTCGGTGCAAAGTAAATGATAAGAGTAAATGAGCTATTTGAGAAAATATGGCTGATATATTCATTTGAAAGCCATAAATACCATCAACAAAAGTGACAAAATTTCATGATGAAACTTTTGCGCTGTGTTTGCTCGAAAATAAAGACAATTTTTTTTGGGTAGCATATAACTTATTTTATACTAAAACATTAAAGTCATTAAAGCCACAATAAATCAATAGATAAATGAATTAACAACAGATTTTATTAAACGCGGTTTTGCCTATAGCGCTTTGAAAAAAAAAACATCTTTTTCGGATAATGCAATTTCAGTAAAGTGATTAGGCCTGCCCTAGCTAATTTACCGAAGATTTTAACAGTTTTGTAAAGTGCAGTATAACTTGAGAGCTTTTTTTTTACATCAATTTTTATCTTTTAGCTATTTTGTAAGAAAGTTTTACCAACTTGATGCTATTTATAAAGACTAGCTTCGTAAAACTTTGCTTATGCATATCCTTTCAAATTTCAAGTTAACCGATGTACATTAACTATAATGCGATGGTCGCTTAAAAAAATCCCCGACCTTTACTTTAGCCTTTTAAGTAAAAATTTACGTTTGAAGTCAAGTAGGAAGCGAAAATTGAATTTCCGCTCCGTCTAGCACAGGGTTTCACAAACTTTTAGTTCACCGGTACCTTTTGGACACTTTCACAGGTTTGCACCCCCAAAATATTGTGACATTTCTCTAAAAAAAAAGGTCTTCACTTGGTTTCAGCCACAAATTTTCCCAATTCCTGTCCAAAATCAAGTTGATCTCTAAATTAAAAAAAAAAAGTTTCCTCTCTTCAATGTCCTGTTTAGCGTGATTACGATCTACTGGATTCAAAAATTCCGGACATTTGAGTCTATTTTTAAAAATTTTCCAGAGTCGGGATTTAACTTAAATAAGAATATTCTCATACATAGTGATGTACCCCTTGAGAAGTGTAAATGTACCCCGGTTCGGGAACCCCTGGTCTAGCAGTTGCATACCAGACTCCGGAGGTAGAATTTTGGGTTCGATTCTCGGATAGGCCAAATCTGAAACACCTTTGCTAACCCTTTGATACCGCTTAGATAGTCTCATATAAATGGTTGTGTTGTCCAAGCGCAATCTCTTGGCGTTGAGTTTGCAAACTCGTTTACGATTCGGCGTACTAAACGATTTAAACGAAAGGTTACGACTTTATTTTTGAAGTTTCTTTGCAATGTTACATTTTTTTGAAATACCCTGGTTTTTTAAGTTCCCAGAAAGAATTTAAAAAAGCAGAGAAATGATTAACACAAGTGACGCTGAAACAACAGCGGCACAAAAGTTGACGTAGAAATAATGCAATGAGATATCGGGTAACATAATCTTGCAACTGTTACTTTATCGAAACTAGAGTAAGGTAAAAAGCTTACAATTGACTATTTAAAAAAATGATTCTTTCACTAAATTTTTTTTCTGTTTTTGTTTGTTTTCAACCAGACAATTTTTCCACACAATCGCACCTTTGTCTAATCTCGATTTTTCGCTCCAGCAACGGAAGAAGAAAAAGCGCCCAACTATTTCGTTATTATCCGAACAAATTCAACCTACTATTGGTGAGGGTATGATTCTGACATATTTTCAATGAAAAATTGATTTAAACCTATTCTCTCTGACCTTTTCGAGCTGTTGATTCCTTACGTAAAGTGTAGAGAATAGGAAGTAGAAAGGGCATTAGAAGCGCACCAAAGTTTGACCACTCATAAATCAAAAACTTGACCTTTAGCTTTGAGTTACATAAAAATAAAGATTGGTTAAAAAAAAAATTTAAATTCAGTTTGAAAAGTATGCAAAGTTATAGGTGAATAAGGTGTTTAGGTTTAGGCACTTGCCAAACCGGCGCAAAATGCAATTAAACAAATGTACCGTTTTAAAACTAATAAATTTACTCAAAACTTTGCTCTAAAGCACGAACATGCACACAAAATTTTTTAGAGCTAACCCAAAATCTAGATTATTTTGTAAAAGCATAAAACTTATAAACTATTATTATGCTATGGTGCGATAGCGTAGAATGTTTAAATTTGTTAAAAAATCTTTTTTTGAACCCAATTTTTGCAACAAAAAATTGGTATTAATTTATTCATTAAGTTAAATCAGAAAAATTCAAGAAATTTTAGAATTTTATCTAAAGAAATAATCAGAATTTTTTTAAAAAAAGGCGAGTCACATAACTCCGGTTGTTTAGAAGAATAGGGTTGAAAAAATATTGAGTAATACAAAGTCTGAAAAAAAGTTTTTCCAGAGACGGATTTATAATATAATTTTTAAAAAAATTAAACTTTAATCATCTCAAAAAATACTTAAAAATGAGTATATGTGATATTGTTACTGCATATTTCTCATTTTTTTCTTAGAGCAAGAAGAATCGGACAGTTCTTCAGCAGAAGAAAATTCATCGATGCATACGTAAATAATATTTTTTCCCAAACTATATTTTTTAATATGTTTAATTATTAAAAAAGTTAATAGTATTTTTACTCTTTAGATTAGTCTTATTATTCAATTCATACTTTAACTACAATGAATATCGTTTCTAGAAATTCAGCAAACATATAGTTTTAAAGTCATTAAACACAAACTCTTAAATCCATTAAGCTCTGCTTGATTTTGGGCCCCGACCACAATAAGCTGTAAACTTTAGTTGAAAAACTTTTCTTTCCCTATGTAGTAATTAAAAAAATAACCAATTTAAATTGAAATATTTTTGAAAGCAAGCCCTCTTTGTAGGTTAGGTTTGGAGCGTAAAAAAAGATATCGAAGCAATTTCAATGTTGTTATTTTTGACTTAAAAAGCATGCTTTTGGGTGCTTGTTTTGTTGATCATAATTGCGGCCGGCTTATGATAGAATAGCCTAGTGAAAGTGAACTGCGTAGACAGTGAAAACCATAAAATAGTAAAAACTTTTAATTGATTTGTAAGAAGATAGTTTAGTTGAAAAAAAAACAGATTTACTCTATGTAAATATTGATTGGAGTTGTTGACAAGGACAAGAATTTATTTATTGAATTAGAATCCAATGAGACTTGAAATGACACCGTTTACAACGATTTTGTTTATTTAACGTTTGGCAAGTAAATTGCTAATCTTCTTGTAACGAGTACTTGAATGATATTCTATTCTCAATGCAGAAAACTATCTGTCATTTTGTTATTTTTTCTGATTGCTTTGAAGAGAACACAATTTTGAATATCTTAAATTAAATTTTACCGGTACGCTCTTTTTGGGTTAAAATTTTACAGTTGTTTAAAATGCTTCACTGTCTGGGTTCAAATAAACAAATATCTTTAGCAATTTATTTATTTACACTAGCTAAAATTCAGATTGAGTAATATTGAAGAACGTTTCGACGTTTTTTTACAATAACCTCAAATTCAATCTTTCATCCACAGTATGGTTAATCGGTCATAAAAAAAAAGGCTAATTCAATTGTAATCAAAACTTCTACAACCTTACAAATTCTAATCATTAGGCCAATGGACTTCTCGAATAATTGAAGATTTTAACATTTAAGATTTGATGTAATAACAGAAAAATGTTGAAAACAATTACAAAGTGGATTATTGTTGGATGGTGTTAAGTTTTTATTATTTAAACTGGCCTTAGTTCGTTAGTTCGTTCGAATTTTTTTAAATCTTTGCTAACTATTTATCAACTGAATAGATTCACATCAATGACAAAAAATGTTTTTCGACAAAAATCAAACCTTTCTGTAAAAAACCTGAAAATAATTTCAAAAAGCTTGCTCTGTTAATTTTTGATTTTATTCTTAATTAATGAGTTTTGCCCTACGAGCGATAATTATTGAACAACCAAACATGTTATCTTTTCAAAAACAAAATATTGTAAAACTATAAAATAAAACGAAATGAGATTGTCTCTTTAAAAGGAATTAATATGATTTTGTCCATTGGATACCGGTATCCAGGAAATTTATGTGAATGGACAATTGAATTGCAATCTAAGAGATTCGCATTGAAATGCTTTTTAATAATTATTACCGGAAGTGAAATTAATTTTTGCTCAAAACTCTCACCAAAATCTAATGATATTTTTCTTCTACATATTATTTTGAGGCTGATTTAAGTTGGAGGCGGTTTCAATATTACAGGTAACCAGCGCAACACCATATATTAGACTTTTTTAAACATTTTCCAATCATACGCTCAGAAAGAGCCTATTAAATTTGTGACCTTTCAACTTTTCAAGCACCGTATTGTTTTCGATTGATTTCCATCGAATAATCGTCGGTGAAAATTTGAAAAATTAATTGTTAAAAAACGACTTTTTCTTACGAGAAAGTAACTCTATGAAACAAAATTGTAAAGAAAAATTTTGTTATTTTTGTTTTAATCAATGCAACCATGTGACGTTTCAGGGCTGGAAAACCCTAGTCTGTGGGCCCGTTGAATGACCGAGAAACAATTCACATCATGTTATTCGGGGTGCACTTTAATTACATGATATTGAAATACTGCATCAATGCTTCTGCTCTGGCTGAATCAATGTGAACAGCTAGAGAAATCAGCCGCTACCCAAGCCCTAGTCATTCACTGACTTATCTTACCTACAGTTAAGCCCATGTGCACGCAACGTGGACTTAACTTTTTTTGTTCTATTTCGCCCACATTTTCGTGTTAATTTTGATCGTTCCGAGAAAATAATTTTGTCTTCATTAAACAGTTTCGTAGAGCACTAAATGTCACGGACCTTTGTTATAAGATAACTACTTTAACGACTCGTGTCGATTAACTAAATTACTTTTCCTGTTTGGTAAATGTGAGTTAGATTAAGGGTGCAAATCTGTTCTAAGTCCTATAAAAAATTTCAGTCTAAAATGAAAAAAAAATTTATTAAGGTTAATGTAAATTTTTCAACAAAACTTTAATTAAATTTCACGTTTTTGTTCGCAGTTCATATCAAAGTCATTCCAGTTCTTTGTCAGCTGATCAATTCAAACGTAACTATGAATTGCGCAACGACCACCTGTCACACGACAAGCACCGAAACAAGGAATCTTCTCCACAGCCAGGAAGTTTAGGTTAAATAGCTTTTTTTTAATTTTGCTGCCCCTAAAAAGATTATTACGAGTATTGGACGATTAATGATTTTGCAATTATTGCAAATTCTCGATTGTTCTTTTTAATGACACAACTATATGGGAATCGTAAAAGTTACACAAATTTTGGTCTACATTTAACAAATAAATTGTTTTCTGTTGCATTTTGTTTACTATTCAGATTATAATCTTAGCTATCCACGTTAATTAATTATCAAACGATTCTTCTCTCTCCTTCATTTTTAAGAACAGCAGGCAATTTCACTTTTTATGCAAGTTAATTAAAAACCCACCTCTCAAGAAGACGAACAAAAGAAATTTTTACCTACTTCCTATTTCTTTTGTCAACGGAACAGTGAAATTAACGCGTTTTTCGCCCGTCAATTAACCAACCCATAAAAGCATTTGCAGTAAGCATTTGACTGAATGCTTTTTGCATAAGCGAGGTGCTGCAATAGATGAGCTTGCAACTTTAGCTGAGTCTTGTGAGTTCGTAATAACCTGTAATTATTTTTGTATGTTTTTCTTACAGCTCTAAATTGCATGCAATGACTGGCAATGTTGATTCAAATCGAAAAGTAAATTTTTTACCATTTTTGGTATAGACTTGTATTTCTAAAAAAAACAAAAGTTAATTTATCGGAAATGCCAAAATACTGTACGTCTACGGCATTAAATCAATAGAAAAAGAAAATCAGTTATTCTATTTAGAGGAAACTCCTGCTCACAAAAAACCGAACTTTCTAAAATAATCGATATTTGGCTGATGACCTTTCTAATAACTTTTTGTTTTTTGTACAGGCCTAAGCTTATCGGTGACGAATCTCGTCAGAATTGATTCAAGGTAAAGACGAGTTATTGCAATTAGGAGGAAATGGCCGCTGCATTTTTGTTTCGTTTAACGTGGTTTCATGATTTTTACACAGAAAGAAGTATTTTGATGATCACTAAACACAAAAACGATAAATTTTTTTTACCATGCGCAGATTTACATGTTCGTCATCACGTAGGCAATCGCAGATCAAAAGCCTTTGCGAATGCATTAGTACTGCAATATTTTTTTGATGCAATACGGAACTAGGTATCACGAAATGTTGTTATCTCATTATAGAACTTGTCATGTATTTTATCTCGTGTTTTTTGACTCAAGGCCATTTTAAAATAAAATATCTGATTTTTTTTCTTAGTTCTTTTTATAATTGATTGTTTTAAAAATATCTGTTTCTTCCTTTTAACCTTCTTTCAGAGAAAAACGTTTGGTTTAATTGGTTTTTCGATACTTGTTTCTAGAGGTTGGTGTTGCAGTTTAAAAAACTAATTTACTGTTGTTTTGATTCAAGTGAAAAAGATACATTTTTAAAAATTCAGAAAATATTTTTAAAGTTTCGAAATTCTGTGCATGTTTTCAGATCAACTCCCGATCTTACAAAAGTGGGGAAAGTCCTAAAACGAAATGAAAGTATTGGGTCGCGCGTGCGAAAGCGAATGGGAAGTCCAGCTTCAAAAAGAAACCAATCGTTTGGAGGATCAACTGGGGTTATCTCCCCTTTAGCTATAAAAACTCCTGACTATGACACAATATCAGGGTTGAAGCAAAGGTACTGGGGATAATCTATGTCAAAAAAATCCGTGATTGGCCAAATTGACGCTTTAAATACAATTTGTTGTCTTAAATCTGGTTACATGGAAAATGTAGATTTAATGCAAATAAATGTGAAACTAGTTTTTGATAAATTTTAATTAATTTCATATGCCATTGACTTTTTTTAAAAGAACGTTGTACAGCTTGTACTTTTTAAAGCAATTTCAACGTCAGCGGTATAATACGTCAGTGCTTTTTTCTGTGCCGGTGTGATATCTATCTACGAGTACACGGCTCACCTACATTCATAGGCCTATCAGCCAAAAAAAGTTGGGGGGAATAGAGTTTTTCCCAAATTTTGTTCCTCCTGCCCCCCCCCCCCCCCGGCAGGTACGGCCATGCCTACATTATACAGCGAAAAGCGTCATTACAACTATCACTCAGGCGTTCATCTCGAAAAGTTTTCACGTTTATCCGTATCCAATTTAAATAATTAATTATTATCGATACTAAAGTTGCACAAGTACATATTATTGCCGTAAAAATATGAATCTGCTAATTTAATCGTAGTCTAAGTTATAGAATTCGATTGGAGCAAACAAAAAAAAGAATCTTGTGGGTTTAAAAATTTGACAGATATAAACTGACAAACCGCTGAATCATCTGGAGAAAATTTTCCAAGTTTCTGAAACTTAGCCATACCAGCCAAAAAAATTTTGGGGGATGCGATGAAGTTTTTCTCTTGATTTTCTAATACTTTACGGATATGACATAAAAATTGCCGAGATTCTAAAATAAAGAATAAAAATAAAAAAGTTCTTCACCTAAATTTGCCAACTGTTTTCTGCATTTGATCATTGTCGCTGCCCTAAAATTCCTCATTTCGCCCAAATTTTTCTTATTTCTGCCCGAAAAATTCTGGTTTTGCCCAAATATGTTTTTTTCGCTGCCCGAAAAATTATGATTTTGCTCATATTTTGGACGCTTGGGGGAATTGTCCGCGCAAGGACAGCTATGTTCTGAAAATATTCGTTCTGAAAATATTCTGAAAATATTCGTTCTGAAAATCTTTTTTATCAAACTTTGAAGTCGGATGCTCGCTTGTTTTGGATTTAGTTTTAGAAAAAAGCTTTATGCATTTTAGTGAAGAAAAAACGCAAACTTTAAAAAGTATTTTCTCACCCTTTTAATTTCAACACAAATTGGCTGGATATTTTAATTATTTGGTCTGTGTGATTTTGAAAACTTTTATAAACTTTATTCTTTTCTTTTATTGACAATGTTTGATTGCTTTTATATTAACCAGGAATGACGTAAGCCACGAAAACGCGGGTGCAAATTCCTCCCTAACTTTGAAAGAGGGCTGGTTGTACAAGCGCAAAATGATGGCTTGGAGCAAGTTGTGGGCTTGTTTAACAGCAGACAAAATGCTTTGCTTCTACAAATCTCAGCAGAAGCATTTAAAGCCAGAAATATGCATCGATCTTTGTTATGGATGTGACGTCGATGATATTGCGCAAGGTACAGTGTAAGATCGAAAGTTCGTCTTCCGTTTAGTTTTGAAGACTTGCCCATTTCGGGTCAATTTTTTGTACACAAAAAATGCATCTTTAGCTAAACTTTTTGCGTCGCACGAACCACGCATAATTAGAAGGATGTGGGTTTGCTGCTTGGCGTTGGTGTGTTTTTTGGCATGACGCGACAGTTTTTCGAAACTGTATAATGGGGAAAATAGCACCGCAGGTTCTCACAGTTTCCCTTTGATGTCAATAAATCTGGTTTAAAATAACTAAGAGATGGAGCAATTATAAAAACTTGCACGGTCTAAGCAACCATCATTTTAATAAACTGTCGTTGTACCATTTTTTTGCATTAGCAATCATATATGATATTAAAATATCAACGAAAATAGTTTTAGGGCAACAAAAGTTGTGTTGCTTGAAAAGGTGATGAAAGACGCAAATTGAATGAAAATATACTTAAAAAAGTACACTATGAAAGCTTTACATAACGATAACAAGTGATCGTTAAAAGTCACAAGTTATATCATAGTGACGATTTATGACTTTTTTTTATGCTAAAGTGATTTGTCACAACTATGATTTTGTTAAAGATAAAAACATCAACATCTTTTGGCTGGTACCTACCAAACAGGTCAACAAAGTCAAATCCAAATATTCTCCTGAAAGCTCGACTCAAAGTAGGTTGTTTGTGTATTGTAAACTCTATTTTTTGTTGTTTAAATAAGTATCTCCCCGAGTGATGTATAAAACATGACTTTGGACGAGTGTGCATTTTTTAACTACTTGATTAGTTTAAGTTGGTAGAGGTGAAAGTATTTCGACAGAATTATAACCAATCTAAAAAAGCCCGCTGATCCTAGCTGGATCTACAACTCGATTTATGGTTCTGAGTTTTTATTTTTGATGTTGAAGAATCTTGTCAAAACTTCTGAAAATTTCATTAAAACTTAAGAAAAGAAATGATGAATTAAAACTTTTGAAAAAAATGATGCTATTCATTAAAACTTTTGAAAAAATAATGTTTTATTAAAACTTTTGAAAGAAATTATGCTAAAAATGACTTAAACTGTCAAAGAATGTTTCCATTTCGTTTTTGTTTTTGTAACGTCAGGTAAAGCTTGGATTACTTAATTTTGTAATTGACTACAGATGTTATCGAAAGCTCACACAATTTTTTTTGTAATTAGAGAAAAGACATTTGGTGATACTAATTGCGAAATTAATTTAAATTCCTATTTAAAATCTATCGTAAATAGTAGAAAAAATTGTCACTGTGAAACGATTTATATCTCTTTTCGGAAAACTTTTTTTCAAAAATCTAAGTAAAATCTTAGAGGCTTTGTTGCACGAGTATAAAATAATTAAAACTCACCTAATTTCACCAATTTAGTTTGCTTTGAAAAACGAGAAGGAAGATTGCTAGGTTTGCACAATAGTGCTACCAGTTAAGTGCAAGGCATCCGAAAAATCTTTTTATTTGTTAAATCGGTTGTTTCTTTCTTTCCTTATCAGTATTTAATCCAGTTTTTTTTGCGCAAAAGATTTGAATGAAAATCTTAATTAAGTGCAATTAAGTGTAAGTGCTTTCCTTTCTTTGTTTTGTTTTAACAGAGAAAGTTTTTTGTTTTTGGTGAATTGTTCGATTTTATTTTAGCGCTTTTTGTTTGACTACCAATTGCTGAACATGCGGATGCGAAGTTTTAAAAATGGATTGTTTGTTTGCAATGACGTAATGGTTAACGGCAATTGTTTTACTATTTTCATTTGTTTTACTATTTTCATTTGTTTGCATTAAACTTACAGGCTCTTAATAAAATGATTATTGCTCGTTTTTTCCAGTGGGTTGGTTCACATAGTTCAAAATAAAAAGCAAGCTTTTGTCTTTTTCCTGTAGTCAAAGTTATCATGGTGAACCTATCTTATCACGTTTTTTATGCGACCTAATCGTGATTTGAACCCGCAGTTTATCCTGCATATTCCAAACCCCAAGGTCATCAGAAAAGTAAATCTTACTAATAGTTCAAATAATTGTGCCTCATAATTAGCTTTACTATTTGTCGCCGACAACTTGAAAGGTAAACCGATGAAAGGTAATAAACTGAAAGTTAATCTAAAATCTTATTCAAGCGATTTACTTTGGAAAAAAGCAGAACTTTGAGGCGTCCAAGATATAGAAATTCGCAATGAATTTGGCTTGAATGTTTTTGAAACCATTGCCATCTTTCCTCATTTTTAAAGCTTTGTTAAATGCAAAAGTTAACTTTTATTTTTAAACTAGTTGTAACCACCCATGTAGAAAAATCTTAATTAACTATCTTTTTAAAAGCATAAGCAAAAGTCCGCCAAATGTCTATGGAACTCATAGTCCCATAAATCAACGACAAAAAATTCAATCCAAAACTTGCCGCTTTGGTGTTTTGCAGACATATTTATAAATAAAGTACAACTATTCGAAATAATTCGCGTAACTCTTTCAATATTGTGCTTTCTTTACTAGAGTATTTATCGTTCTATCACAAGTTGTCAATCTTTGTTGGCACAAATTTAGAAGTGTGAAAATTTTTACGACTTTTACAACTTTTAACTTTGTTAGCGGCCCGATTCCTGTAGAACTGCACATAGTGCTAGATGCGATTATCTTAATAAGGGTAATTACCTAATAATTATAAATTATCAAAGGGCTTTAAAGTTTATTCCAAACCTTCTAAACATAGCAACAATGCAAAAAAACCGCTGATTTTGCGAATTAATATGATATACGTGTTATGCATTCCATTAGCGAATTTTTACTACTTCTGTAAAATATTTTTATAATTTAAGTTTTGCTTTTACTTTTTTAAAAATTTATGCAAATTTTGTTAAATAAGTATTCTGGAAATAGTTAGATTTTGTTGTATAACTCTTTGTTGCATAACCTAATTAACGTTGTATAAGATACCCAGTAATTGATCTTGTATAACTGTCATTGAAAAATAAGACAAAATAAGTAACAAATAAGAGCCTTTGAGAGATTTGAAAGTAGATTAACATTTAGCTATGACTGCATTTTCAAATGATGTATGGTCAAATGAAATATTTTTAAATACCAATGAACTTGTTTTCGATTAAAAAAACGACTTAGCTATTTCCGTCTTTACGTCTGATTTATTAAATTTTTAGAGCTTTGGAAGCCCTTGCAATTGATGTGCAAAAGCACGGAAGAATTCGTTCATTGGATGAAGCAGCTTGTTCTTTTGAATTCAACTTCTGCTTTGGCAAAAACTCGAGTTAACAGCCTCGAACAGACAACTTCTGAACCGAACGAACACAAACCCTTTTTCAAAAAGGAATTGAATAATAACTGGAAGGGTCAGTCTACTGTTGACTTTGACAACTCTTCATTGTCATCTGAACCGAAAAGTCTGGACAGTTTATCTTTTGATACGTCGCTCCAACATCATCTTGATCGTTCATCCGTTTCTTCAGCGGCGGAAATTCGAGCGAAGCGACACAGCTCGATAGATGGTTGTATGGAATCTGTTTCTAGCTCAACAAACAATTTGGTCGGGTTTGACAGCAGAGACGATCTGTTCAACGAAGCGGTGTTTGAAAACTCGCCTAACGAGGAAATTTCCAAGGCCGAAAAAAGGAGGATTAAGCAAAAATTGAAATCACGACTAAGCGGAAAAGGAAACTCAGCGGGTGACCTTGACAATGCTGCAAGTGACTTTTTTGAAAACAGGCCTGTTGCGAAGGAAAAAGTTAGCAATAGTAATCCACTGGAGTACCAAGCTTTTCTAAAAAAAGCAAGAAATAATAGAAGTGACTCGGAAAGCGAAGCTGAAACTGCTGGCTTTTTGCCAAACAGCGCAGGTGCACCAGACAAAATCTCACGCTTAATAGAATCGAAAAACAAAAAACATTCAGCTAACCTTAATGGCGTGCCCGTTCAAATGCGAGAGCAAACAGAGGCAATATCCTTAGAACAAAAACCGAACCGAAATAATGAAGAAGCAGGCGTGAAAAGAAGCATTTCAAAAACACGTAATAGAGGAGATAAGAACAGATCTAGACATAAAATACACATCTACTCAAACAGCAAACAATGCGACGTTTCCAGCTCAAGCGAGACAGTCAGCGCGTCAGATTCGAATGACGTCACGTGTGGTGATGACGCCGCACAAGCGTTTTCGCATTTGCTTTTTTCTCAACAATCAACAAATTCGTTCGAGTCAAACAGGAAAACCGCAGATAGTGTTTCGCGTCTTGAGCAGAAACATCCGAAAACGGTTCGTGGAAATTTAGAAAAGGAAACTGCAGGACCTCTTTTACCTCGTGCAAAAAAACAGTTTAAGAAGTTGCAAGCTGTAGATTTAAAAAGCAGTGAAGGTTCGATGTCAGTAATTGCAAATCATAAAACTGATACTCTTTCGTACTCAAATCAAAGTTTGCAATTTTCAGATTTGCTTTGCAAAAATCTAGGTTTGACTAGTGTGAAATTGAACTCGTCTGATTTAGATAAAGTTGACAAATTAAGGGCAACCGCATCTGCGTTGGATTTAACTCTTCTAAATATCCAACAACACGATAATCTGAAAAGATCGTCCTCTGATGGTAACCTTTTGGAGCCAAGTGCAGGAGAAAGATACAGAATGAAGAAAAATAACAAAGCGATTCGGGAGCTGACACACATCGATTTTATTGAAATTTATGGCGTCCCGAAACACATTACAATATCGGGTAAGACGTAGTAATTTACTTTATTATCACGCAATATTACCGTCATTTTGATTTAATATGTTTTAACATTTTGCTAGTCTGGGTGAAAAGGTCTATCGAGAAAACAGTGATTAACATTCTTAAATGTAATTTATTAATAATAGATACTACTACTGTTAAGAGTTTATTTCCTGATGATACTCGTTTATATTCCTTAACTATCAGGCCAAGCCATTTCCTTGTCATCTGCAATCAGACTTACAATTCATTTCAATTAAAGCAAAGTTGTGCAAAATTGTAAACTAGCAACTAACATAAAAATTGATGATTTTACGAAGCTGTTCATCCTACTAAAACGCCAAAATTTACAACTGTGAACTAGTGTTGTAGTGTAAGTGAAGCAAGGAAGTTAATAGTTCAGTTTTACAGAAAAAGCAATTATCTGACCGGCATTAGACCGACTTTCACCGGTAGTTTTGTATTTGCTCTGATTAATACAAGTATATATATTTATAGCTTTATTAGTGATTTTATGTAGTAAGCAATAGTTTTATTTTACAGAGCCAATTATTGACATGAAGCAAGCTGTGAAATCTACCATTAAAGTAAGTATTTACATTGTCAGGTTTTAACGCCGAATTTATAGTATAAACACGACAAATTCGCAAATAATTTTAACGTTCAAATGTAAAGTAGCAAAAAACAGAAAAGCCATTAAAATATAGAAGTCGCACTAAAAGTAGTCCGTCTTTTTATTATCATTTTTATCTTTAAAAATTATTATAGATCATGAAAGCAACTTTGTTGTAGTTGGTGTTTAAAATATTCGTTAAACAAAAAACCAAATTTTATTTTCTAATTCTAATTTTTTTGCTATTTATTCATAATTAAGTAATTTGTAATTTTTCGTTTGTGTGCATTGTGCAATTTTTGAATAATACTTTTCGATTGCTTTAAAACGTTTTTAATCGGCTATTGTAGCACCAGGACGTCAAAACAAAATGAATTCAACGAAATATTTATGTCAACATTACTGTCTACTAAAGTTTCATTGCAGCCACCAAATTTCGACATCACTTAAAATTTTAAGGTGACGCTAATGATTTTGATGTCAGCTGTATTATTGGCCGTTATTTAATCGCGGGAAATTCTAAATTCTAGTAACCGTCTAATCAAAAAAGCTTTTCTAGCGTTTCAATTTCTAGTAATCGCAAGCGACCAAAACAATCTGTTTTTGTCTTTTCTCGGCGTGTCCAGGCTATACATGACTCGAGGGCATCTTTTTATGAGTAATGTTGCTAACAATGGGCTTACCTATCTCATTTATTCATCACAAAACGATGCCTCTCTATTGTAAAGACTGGACAACAAAACTTCGATTTAAACCAGTACATTCATGTGTTTTTGCTGGACACATCGGTCTCTGGCTATCTAACTTCTTGGTTTAATGAAATTTACAACGAGAAGAATTAGTGCGAAATCATTTGGTTCACAAAAATCGCCAAGGTTATCGACTACTGTTTTTAAAGTACTTATCAGTTGATGACGAATTAGAAAATTCATTGAAACCATACAATTTCGTAAAAAAACCCTTAAATTTGCCAAATGTTAGCAAAATCATAAATTAATATGATGCAAGTTATTACGTAAATAGGGTTAAAGAAAGACTACTTATTGTTTTTCATATTGTGCTTGTTGAGTTTCTAATTCGTAAACTTTTCAATCACGGTAGAAAAAGCCTGTGTTAATTCTTATTTTTTAAATAAATACCCTAACAATTTCGGCCACGCCAGCCAGATAATATAAACTTGCTCGTGTCTGGCGGATATGTTGATTTACAGTAGCGGCGGCTAACCTATTTTTTTTCTATTTTTAGAGGAGAAACAGTCTCGAAAGCGATGAAAGCTCTGTACATGTGAAGGACTTTTACGAGGGTTAGTACTTGACTTTTACTTGTTTTTTTGTTTTCTCGAGTCCCAAATAAGCATGGTCAAATTTTAGGTTGTCACGATTATTGATTTGCTGCAAAAAAACCTTCTTTACTCAAAGAAAAACTTGATCTCAATTAAACTTCCAGCCAAACTATCAAATAAAATTCAATTAGCTTTTAAGGCACTTAAGTAGTTAAACTCGTTGAAGTTGATTGGGATGTTTAATTTTTTTACGCCAAAACACACAAAAAAAGAGAGAAAAATTGATTTCAAGACCAAACGCAAAAATCAACTAATGTGAGATGCAGTTTATTTCTTTAAATTGCAAGCAAGAATTGATTTCAATTAAGTTTTGTCTACTTTTTTCAGGTCTGGCATCACGCAAAGCTCTTACTTTAAATACTTTTTATTAGTTGTTGTATGCAGTTTCTGTGTTAAAAAATTTTACGAATTTAGTCGTTGTTTTTCTAATTTAATGTTTTCTTAAACGAGTGGCCCCAAAACTGGACATTTCTATTGATTGTTTTTCATTTAAGATACTTCGTTTAACATAAGATATTTTGTTGCAGGAAGCTCTCCTGAAAGTCCATCGGCAGTCGTCTTGCCCAATAAAGCTCCCGCCACCAGAGTGAGCTCAGGTTCAGGTGCGTACACGTCACACACTTGAAGGCTTACTTGACGTTTTTATTAGGGCTCTTTAAGCCGTTTGCATTTGCATTGACACGTCAAAGTTTTCAGCCTTGGTTTACTATAAATGGCGATCCATTAAGAGTTTTTCTTACGTGCTGCCAATGTTACGAAGCGTTTATTGCAATGAACTATCAGCTGCTGTCATGTGGTGCTTTTTTTGCAATATGCACTGACTTCTTGACTGATATTTGCGTAGTTGTACCTTTTATGCTATATTTTTAATTAAATAATAGTGGTCTAGTTAACTTAAAAAACTTTGCACCCAGAAAATATTCTTCAGATGGCATTATATTCATGACTGAATGATTTTCAAGTTTTGTGTTTAATTTTAAAACTTATTTTTGATAGAATCTAATTACTTGTTTAATATTATTACTGTTTTTGTCATTTGATTTATTGACGTAAATACCCTTTATATTTATTTTAAAATTTTTAATGTGGGATAAGATAAGATAAATTTTTTTAATAGCAATTAAAGTTAATTCAGGACAAACCCAATTATTTACTTAGTATAGTTGATAATCTCATAAATTGTTTTTTGGGTTGACATTGAAACTTTTTAAGCTTTTATTATGTTTTCACTAGCCAAAAACAAATAGAGGAGGCAATATAACTTTGCTTTAAGTATGTGATGTATGCTTGAATCATGATTTCTAGTAGTTTACGTATATGCGAAGAAATTTAGCGTGAAGACCAAAAAAAAATCTTTACACAGAATCTATCTCTGATTTCTTGATTTTCGTTCCAAAATTATAGTAATCTTTAAAAAAAAGGTCTTCACATTAAATCTTAAACTTATTTTGCATTTTTGATAAACAAAAAGTTTGCTTTGCCCAAATAGTTCTTTGTGGCTTTCCTAAAATTTCTGATTTTGCCCAACATTCTCCTATCGCTGCCAGTAAAATTATGATTTTCTCTAAATTTTTGAGACTTGGAAGAGGACTTCCCCCCGGCCCCCTGCCTCGCACGGCTGTGTGTTTTAGTAAAGATTTCGAACAAAGTCTTGTTAAATGGATTATGCGAAGAATCACATTATTTTGAATTATCAAATAAAGAACAACTACGTTTTTTACAGCAACCAGTGAAGAATCAACCGGGTCACGACACGGCTGGTTCTTCAGCGTCACTCCGAAGCTTCGAAAAAGTGTTAAGCGGCCGCAAGACGACTTCAAGAAATCGTCTAAAGATCAGATCTTTCAAATTCCCGCTTCCCAACTTAAAACTGCGTCGCATCGCGGGTTTTTGGAAAAGCGAGACAAAAGAAAGCACTGGGAAAAGTAAGCATTGATTTGCGTGTAATGTGCGTTTCGAGATGAATTTTTTTTATTTCCACTTGAATTTTTGCAACGTCAACGCTTTTTCTGACATTTTTATCAATTTGGTTAAGCACAGCTTAAACGATTTTTGTCGGTAATTGTTAGTTATTCTTTTGTAACTTCACGGCTGCAAGATATGTTTTTGAATTTGATTGCAGTAATTATAATAAATCGATTATTGATTTTTTATGCGCTGAAATTATTTTTACTACTTATCGTAACCAAGTGTTTCCTTAATGCCTAAATATTTACGTAAGCAAAGCGATCAAGACTTATATTGTTTTGAACAAGCTTTTTAAAACTTCATATATATCAATTTAATGACGTGCTTGCTGCGTAGTTGCCAAAATTTTAAGCTGTTAGTATTATATTATTTATGCTTTGACAATTAATTATTTTTTCAAACTTCAAAATTAAACCTATCACAAAAAAAGCTTTCGGCCACGAAAAATTACTTAAGGAACCAAAAATAGACCTAATGACCTTGTTTTTTTTAGGTTCTGGTGTGTGTTTCAAGATGCTTGCCTTTATCTCTACAACACGCCACAATCTGAGGCTACACGCAACGCCATTCTTGTTCGAGGCTATGACGTAATTGCTGATATTACGAAGACGAATTGCGAAAAGTTCGAATTTCGATTGCAACGCGAGGTGAGAAACGGCGGCGATAAGAACGCATCGTCCCGCTTGGGTTGTGACGTAAATGTCTTTCAAGTGTTTTTGGATCGAAAAGTTAAATTTCTTTGATATTTTTTCAGGGAGCTCGAACATTGCACTTTTGCACTGACAACTACCAAGAATTTCTCCTGTGGGTCGCGACTCTAGAAAAAGAAACTCGCTCAGTGAAAAAAAATCAAGAAAGGTTTGTTTTAGCTGTAGGCCTACATATAGAAAAAGGATAGTTAACATAAAAGTTTTAAACAGTCCTTTTCGCCATTACCATAATCCAAAAAAATGTGTCTTACCAAATTAGAATTTGAAGAATTATGAGGAATTTGAAATTAATTTTAAACAAGCTGCATAAAGATGAGAAACACCAGACTCGAGTTTCGCTCTCATTAGAGCTCATCGGTGATGCTTATCTCACCGCGAATTCGATTCGCGGTGAGATAAGTATTTTCAGTTTGCAGTTTTTTCTATTCAGTTTAAGTGTCCTTGCGTCCGAATTGCCCCAAGGCCGATTTTTTACAAAGTTTCGGTCCATGGATGATTTATCTAATCCGGTATATAATCCCAGGTCAAGCAATCACTTGATCAATGCATTTTTGTTTGCGAAAATATAAACGAAAAAAATACTTAACTAAACAAATAAGAACTTATACGCGTAAGTTATATTATACAGTATGTAATGATGCTGCAGGGAGACTAGCTCTTCTACAGGGTGATTCAGCGAAGTGTGCACAAATAAAAACTCATCTTTCGGACTTATAATTAGGTCAAATGAAACAAGTTATATGCTGTGAAGATAGTAAATTTAATAAGCTTTCAGAAAATATACAAGTTATTCAATATAACCCCCTTTGTTTTTGATTACTTTCCGAAGTCGTGGCAGAACCTGGGCACATGTGGCACGCACCACTTCTGGGTCAATTTCGTCCCATGCCAATGTCAATTTTTGCTTTAGAGAGTCCAGATTTGGATGAGAAGTACGGCAGGCTTTTGTCTCTAAAATAGACCATAACCCAAAATCCATAGGGTTCAAGTCTGGTGAAGACGGCGGCCAAAGCTCTTTCTCCCAAAAACCTTTGAAATTGCATCGACACCAAGCTTGAACTGAGTTGGCCGTGTGGGAGGTTGCACTGTCCTGTTGAAGAGTAACTCCTTGTTCTCCGACTACTTCTTGGACCCAGGGAAGGACTTTCTCCTCCAGCATTTGCCTATAGACGGTCTGGTTTATCTTGACCCCTTCTTCAATGAATATGAGAGGAGTTTTCAGCCCTTTTGATGTTGCGCCTGCCCATACCATTACGGAGGTGGGTTTTTGTCTTCTGAAAGAGCTGCGACGCTCAACTGGGACCATGTTTATGTCTGGAAGCCAAATCCTGTCATTTTGATGGTTATGGACAGCTTGAACAGTGAAAAGTTTTTCGTCTGTCCATAAAACTTGAGGCTGCATGCCATTGACAAGTTTCTTGATCAAAACCTTTGCTCTATCGAGCCTTTTCTTCTTAGTGGCCTCCGACAAGAGATGTCTTTTGGTGAACTTGTATGGGTAGCTCTGGAGATCATCCTTGAGAATCCTTTGCATGCTGGACACGCTCACAGAGTAGTCTTTAGCAAGTTGTCTGGCACTTCTTGCAGGATTTCTCCTCAACTTCTCTCTGACCTTTTTGATCAATTTCTTCGTCCTTACGGTTCTTTCAGGGTCACTCCTGATTCTTGGAGCACAAGTCCCAGTGTCCTTGAACCTTTTCACGGCTTTATAAACTCCTCTACGGCTTACAACCTCCTTCATCAACCAGAAAATTTCACTTGGTGGGAGCTTCTTCTTGCAATACTCTTCTATCACATCATTGATCGTTTTACTCATCGTTTATTTTTACTTCAAGTAATACCAGATTTTAAATTTTAACTCTTAAATAATAAGAAACTGAGATGTTAATAATTGAAAGTTAATAATGGTCGAAATACATGTACATAAAACTAAGAAAAGTATTTGTGCACACTTCGCTGAATCACCCTGTAGCTAGCAAGCCCAGCGAACACTTTGCAGAAGTATTCAATACAAGCTTAAACTTATGACGCAATTTGACTTTTTAGAAAAACCAGTGAAAGCAAACGACACTATTCTTCTCCCGATATACTCGTAGAGGATTTTCCCAGCGATGGATCGTCTACTACTCCGAGTCCGATGCTACTAAAGGTGATTAAACAACTGACTTGTTATCTGCATTAAAGTCAGTAAACGTCGATGCAGCCCGTACAAAATCAATCATACTTTCTTTAAAACTTCACTTTTTCTTTTCTTTTTTTAACTATTTCTTTTAAAATTACAGAGATCCTCGTCGCAGGAACGTTTGGAGAAGGAAATTGTCGAAATGCAAAAGCACAAACTCTTGAAAGAAATCGCGTCCGAGCGTGAAAAGCTTCTTATAGAGCAGCGCGCCTTGCATTGCTTGAGTGGCGACGAGCATTTCGCCGAGCCGGTCGATAATCGTGCCAGGAGGAAGAAGCGGGAAAGCGTTATTCGAAAATACGAACAGGCTCGCGACGCCGAGGAAGCCAAGGCCACCAAGAGCATGGCTTTCTTGAACCGCCGCAGAAATTCTGCTCAGTTGAAGCTCGATCAGATTACGAAGGAGTTGGCTCCGAAGTCCGGAAAAAAGCGGACTGATGACCACCAACACTTCGCTGCGCTGGAAGCAAAACAAACTGAAATGAAGAAGCGACTTCAGGAAGTCGACAGCGAAATATCTCAACTGCAAGCTAACAAGCAGGTAAGCATGTTCCTGATGATCATGTTTATATTTGGATTTCCTAGTTCGTTGGAATGACTCACGTGATATACATATATAAAGAAAACGTATGATTTTTGACTATTTATAAAACTTAAATGACGTGTTGGTTTAAAAATTAGTTAAAAATTTTTAAACCTTACATCATAAACTTTTAATTGATTTGCATGTGTTTCGTACTTACGTATAACCTGCAAATAGTTGGCAAATCATTCTGCGTCACAACTTATCTCCGACTTTCGCTCAATTTTGTTCTGTAAAAGGAAATCCTTTTTGCTTTTTAAAACTCTGCGCCAAATACACTTAAGAAATTGCTTTTAGCGTCATAACTAGTGCAATAAAGTTGCGATTGAATAGCAGCAATTACTTTTTGGCATCTGTGAAATCTCTTATGGCTTCAACTGAATTTGCCCTCTGTTCTGTAATCGCTAAGTTAATTCCAAAATGTCTGACGTAAAACTTTCTTTTATCGCCTTGCAGAATGCATTGGAGAAAATTCGAGAACGCCAAGAGTTGGAATTACTTTTGACGGAGCAACAAGAGGGGCTTGAAATTTTTCTTAAGTTCGGCAAAAACGGAAACGCTACGCGAATCCGAAAACGTCACCAGTCTAAAGGAAGTCAAAAAACTCTTTCATCCATCGATGAAATGATCGTAGATGAAACTGATAGCTCATCCAGTACATCATCCAAGTCTTCCGGACCGGAAGGAAAAGTTCTCCGTTCGAAATTAACTTTTTTTGACGGGAAACGATCCGGTAGTCCTCCTACTGTCTTAGACAATCTCAATAAAGATCTTCATCCAATCAGTATCCTTCGGACCCTGTCATCCGACTCTCCCTACTCTTACGACAACTTTTCTAGAAGTTACAGCTTCGATAACGTGTCCAAACCGTTATCGTTGTCTTCTTCAATCTCTTCGGCTAACTCCAAAAAAGAATCAACAACAAGTGCTTCAAGAGCCAATAAAAATGAAGTTGATCCCTCAGTTATGGCTAGCATTGAAGATTTTGAATTGTTTTCGGCTAAAATGCTTCAAAAGTTAAAAAAATAACCTAAGCAGTAAGTTTCTATTTTCTGCAATTGTCAAATTAAACTTGCTGCCTCAACTAATTTAAAAAAACAACTGTCATACTCTTACGTAACTCTTTTCCTGCTTTTCACGGACAAACTTTTAGTAGCTAATACAGAATCATGCAGATTTAATGCAGTAAAAACTTTAATTTTAAATTAATTTGTCCTGCTTTTTTTCTATAATTGGTGTTGCTTTTATATATTACTTGATTAAGTGTTTGTTTGTTTTTTCCTGCTGCTTTTTGCTTGTCAATTGCGTTTTGGTTTTTATATGTTTTTAGAATTGAATGTGTGTGTTTAATTTATACTTGATATTAAATGTTTTTGGTGCCATTTGACGATTTCTGAGATTTTTAATGCGATTAACCTTACTTGCAAAGAGTCGAGAAAGGCAAAGCAAAACTTTGAACAATAAACAATGTTATTCTCACCTGCATAATGCAAATTGTGAAAAATCTCAAACTTTTTGCGTTAAGTGATGTTTGCTACTATTCGAAAGATTTTTAATAAATCTACTTAAAAAAGTGTTCTGTCCTTGTTTTGTGAGTTAGAAAAAAAAAAAGCAAAGAGCACAATTTATTCTAGAAATGCAATACAGAAATAATAAAAATTTAAATTATGATGAGAAAAAGCGCAATTTGTCCTCATTTTTTCCCCATTCCTACATTATATAGAGCAGTTACTAATTTTTATTAATGAGTTTTGTATATGAAAAGTGCAAGATATTGGGAAAATTTTGCTTAGAGTAAACAGATTAGGTAATAAAATTGTCAATATTTTGTTCGAGTGTTAAACAAATGTAAGGTGCATTTTAATGTAGAACCAAAAAGCAGCTTTTTTTCACAGCTTTTTACCAGGCAAACGTTTGCTTGAAAAGGTACGACATCCCGGCGCGTAAGTTTTCGTCATGAAGTTGGTTGCGCAATTTGAATTTTTTGTTTTTCATTGCAAAAAAATCCTTGTTTCCATCATCTGGGTTTTTTTATAGCTTTGACGTTATGAAATGCCTTTAACGAATTTCTTTGATAGACTTTTAAAATGTCCCTTAGCAATTGCAGAAGGAAGTAAATTTTTAGTCATTATTCTGTTTCTGCTTCACAGTTGATGAAATTAAAAAACCGTGAGGTATCAAAAACAAAAATAAATATAAAAATATATTGAAATTATGGTTATTTGAAAGACGTAGGCGGTACAATCAAGGGCATTTTGCAATATTTTAAAAACACTGGGATACAGAGAGACAGACAGCGCCATTTCAAATTGGCAAAACAGGGCAATCTTAACAAACATAAATATTAATCTAATGGAGAAGATTTTTACAAAAAATTCGGTAAAGACCGAAAACTTTCACACGAGTTTTAAGATAAATATCTTTTTTCGTGTAGACCAAACAAGAAGAAAAAATATATTGCATCAAGAGTGCTCAATTCTTTTTCCGGCGAAAGGCCGTTTTGGCTTACAACAAGTATTTGCGGGCTAAGTAAATGAAAAGCCGGGATCGAATTTTATAACTGAATATTTGTTTTGGTTTTTAGTAACTTTTTGTTAAATTTTCTCTAATGTCCAAAAATTTGCGTTTGTTGAGAGTGTCTTTGCAACCAATAGATATATGACCAAAATGATTCAGTTCTAAAATGTTCACAATACGAGAAGTTTACCGAAAAATTAGATTCTTAAGATCCCGTTAACGCCAAGATCGAATAGAAAATCAGTACTTCAATTAATTTAAAGATTCTCTGTTAGAACTTTCAATGTGATTTCATTTCTAAAAGTGCGTCACCGGCAAAAGTTTTCAATGGCAAGCAAATTAGCTCAATTCAACTTTACCTGCTTGACCAAACGCTTAAGTAACTTTCAAATTTTCCTTATTGCCGATAAATACTAACATAAAAAAATGGCATAATTAAATATTTTTTCTGTTTAATTTAAGTACGTATAACAAAAGTTTGCTAAGAAAGGTTATAGTCAAAATCATGACTTTTTAAGTTTGCTTGTTTAACGTTATTATTCTCAACCTTTTTCGAGCTATTGACTCCTATTGACTGCTCAACCAAAGTTTGACGATTTCTAACTCAAAAACTATTAAAGCTGTTGTTTCGAAATTTTAACTGTAAAAATTATTTATTTAACTTTTGTTAGGGCAAACAAGTTTTTAAAATTTATCGGATGTATGTAAAGTTAGACTTTAGCAAGGTCACTACAATTTTACGTTTAGACGTTCTTTTAATGAGTGTAAAATGCGATTGTCACGGATTCGTTGTTCTAATAGTCGTAAATTTTATTAAATTTGGACAACAATTACAAACGTTCAAACGTCAACGCGCACGACAATTACAAACAATGAAGCAGCTAAGAGGAGCTGCTTTACTACCTGAACGGTCAATTATTAAAAATATTTTACACCAGTTTCGATTACTTCTGTATGATTAATGTGGTAATTTCTTCAAACCATATAAAAAATGCCAATACATATCTTGCAAAAAAAAAATAAAAGCACTTTGAATAGGCCATATATTGATATTTATACGAGTTACAAAAGTATTTACAGACTTAAAATATCTAAAAAACAATCCAAAACTGTCGTAAACTATTTCCATCTATAATCGTTTTTATTTGAATAAGTTATTTGAAGAAGCTGCAATAAACGACAGCTTATAATGATATTTAGCTGGGATTTTTTGTTAAGTAATATTTTTTTTAAATATCTACTTGCTCATAGTGCACAATCAAAAAAACCTTTAACCTTTTTACACATTGCTTTTTTATTTATTTCACGATATACTTTAACTAAGTATTCTTTGCCTACTGCATACAAATAAAACGCTTTTAAATTTTTTCAATATAAAAGGGCACTTGAGAAAAAAATTTTTGTAAATGTTATTATACTCGTATGTCATGGAACCTATTTCTAAATATTGTTCAAAGCATAATGTGCAAATCCGAAGGGAATGTAGCAAGTATGTTGTTTGAACCGCTTGTTCGTTACTAATTCCATGGTTTATTCATCTTCTTCTTTCGTAATTTTTTACTCGGATTGATTTTATCTTTAGAGCAGAGGTGACAGCGTTTTCTCAAGTTGATTCTAATCCCTATTCTGAGCCAGCAAATTTGCTTCAGCAATGTGAAGCGCAAAAGAATGTTAGCGATCTGTCCACAAAATGGTAAAAGCCAAATGCTGTTGTAAACATTTAGCTCATGTTGGGCCTCTTCATTGTATAAATAAAAGGCTGCCGTTACAGTCTTCGTGTGACTGAGCTTCAGCTTCCACGTCTAAAGATATACACTATCCTCTTTGTACACGCCCCTTTAAGGAAATGTGTAAAAAACTATTTTTTTGTTTTTGTGTAAAGGGTATGGTCACCGATACATGAAACAATTACTTTTTTGGATGTGACATCATTCATATGCAAATTAATTGATGTGTACAATTGTACACAAATTTGTACGAACCCATGTATTGGATGCAATTTTTTTGCTTTTTTAAGAACATTTTCATTGGTTGATACACCATGTGTACAAATGATGACGCTTAAACTTAAGAAATTATTGTCACTTTAAAACACTTTTTTATCCAACGGGGAGCTTCCAAATGAAAATATTGATGCTTTTCGACATATTTTCGACAAGTTATTTGACTTTTTCAACTTTTTAAAGGGTGTATCAGAGACATCAAATGCACCCCTTCTTTAGTATAAAATGTAACTCCAAATAGAACCTTAAAAATCAAACTTTTAAAGAACAAATTAACAAATTTTTAATTTAGTAAGAGTGCTGGTAACGTTAAGAACATGAAAAAATGTTTATATGTTCTACCAAGCCAATAATTGCTTTGCTGAGTTAGATAAAACCCAATTAGGTTGCATGTGTACAATTGCACACATTGTGTACAGGGGCTATACTAAAAATTTAGTCACATCTTGATTTAAAGTCTCCTCAAAGACCTTCCAGTTTCTTGATGAGTGCAACAATGCTAGATCGTCTGCGTAAATAAACTTTCTGGAAATTGTGGAGGGCAGATGTAGACATAAATATAAAGAGGCTGAAAAGGAGGAGAGCCAAGACCGAACTCTGAAGAATGCTGTTTGGTTGTTGTCACCAGTAGTAAGGGTAAAACTTCGGTTTCGGATAAGCTCCATGATCATTCTGATCATTTGCTATCAGACAGACCGATCAGACAGAGTTATATGCTGCCGTCAGATCAACAAATTGACAAAAAAGTTCTCGATGTTTTCGGTTAATGAAATGACTTGATCCACGGTTGATTTTACGCGTCACAACTCAGCATGCTCTAGGGAGCAATGGATCAGTTTGGTTGGACCTGGGCGTAGATAAGCCTCTCGAGAATATGGTAGGGCACACTGAGCAGAAATATCGGTTGATAACTTTTTGGGTCACTCGCAGGCTTCATCAACTTTGGGATTGCCAAGATGCTAAGATATTGCTGTCCGGTTAAAATTTTTTATTTTGTTTTTTTAGTTTTTATTAGAGATTCGACTAAGATTTAGAGCGGCTTACAAAGCGGCAAAGCAGAAAAAGGTACCGTAAAGCGTCTTTTTTAAAAACACAAAATAATGACGCGAGTAGGTTTTGAACCCTAACCATGTCGATCACATTTGCTGTCAATCACGGCGCTCTTAATCAATCGAATACGCCACCGACAATGTCAAAAAGTTGAAAATCTTGGAATGCGTGAAAACCAACCTTTAGCAATTTCTTCTTATGACACTAAACTTTTTTACAAAGAGCAGCAAATCCAGGCTCCTTCTACCAAGTAGCCGCTGTCATAAAACTGTAAAAAGCTAGGTCCTAGTAGCATTCTGTAAGTGGGATCGCATTTTTTTGTCTTAAGCTCTGTAGCACAACTGCGTGCATAAAAAATTGCTTCGTATTTATAAGCTGATCCAAATTAGTTGATGTAATTACGATTGATCAATAGAAGCTAAAACGAGACAAAAGCTCAAAGGAATCCAATTCAAACTAAACTGTTTCACAATGGGTAATAATTAAGTTCAATCTAATTCAATACAAACATTTTTCAATACTTGATTTAATTTACTGAAAATTATCTTCGCGTAATTGCTCTTAGAGATAAGAATATTTCATTGTTGTCCTCAAAGCAGTTTGCTTCGCGCACAACATACATACAGTTCATCAAGTTTTATTGTAAGAATTTTATGTTTAAAGCGCAACAACTAGTCCTGTACCATTAATAGATTAAAAATACCCGTGTTTAATCTAATGGTTACTGCTCAAATTTTTTCAGCCAGAGATAAAGACATGTAGTATTGTTTCAAGTGTCCCTCTCATAAAGGTATCAATTTTTTTGATCAAGTTTCTCATTTTTTGATTCAATCTCAGCAATAGAGAATCCTTGTTAGCAACGATAGCTTATATTGTTGGCATGCGAACAAGGAAAGAGATTGTTTTTTTCAGAGATTTCCGTATTCAAGAATGCTGAGATTGAGAAGTGATACCCAAAACTTATCGTAGTTTGAAAAACTTTAAATTCAGCCATTTGCCCCAATCTGATTTTAATTAATTGGTTGAGCAGCATGAAACAATTTTTTCTTTTTTAAAAAGTTGCACAATTCATTGTAGATAATTTTAATGTAAATATTCTTTATCTGGTAAATAAATTTTAGGTATTTTTTTGTATTTGAAGATACAAAAAGGAATGCACAATCAAGGTTATTTTGAATCAAGATTTCTAGTCTTAATTTTCTAATTACAATTCTGCATAAAACTTTTATAGTAGAAAATCTAAAACCTCACATTTCGATATTTATTGCTTTTATAACTTCAGCTTTTGTTTAAAGTCATCTTAGTGGCGTTATCAAAAAAAGCAGGCTTTTTTCCTCGGATAAAAAATTCCAATCATTTCTTCCTTTAAATATTCCACAGAAGTCGCTCAATTTTGCAAGGCAAAAGTTATCAAAATCAATCAATCAATCAATCCATCAATCAATACATTCTTATTTGCTAAAATATAGACTAATCAAAGAGCAACAAAATAATATATAATTGAATAAACAATAATCTAAAGACGTATTATATGGACAGTGGCATCTAGGTTATGGCAGCCATGGCTCGTGCCATGGCTGCCGTTTGGACAGGGGCGCAAAAAGGGCAAAAAGTTTTAATAGTAAAATATTTCAATAAAATAATTTCAACTTGGAAATAATTGAAACTCGTATTTTTACTAAAGTAATAACGTATAAGTATCTCAATTCAACGACAGTAGTTAAAAATTGTCAGCCAACCATCAATGCCATTTGTTCTGTCACTGAGCGCAATTGACAGTGACGTTGTAATTCAACATAAATGGAACTGTTAAATTAATACTGAACTGGACTAACTGTACCTCGTATTTAATATTTGCTGTGCTGTCGTGCTGAAGTGAAAATTTATAAACATTCGTACCATGAAACGTACTATACCTAAGAAAAAAGAGAGTGAGGCTGAAGGGAGAAAAAGACGAAAACAGGAGGCAAAGGAAGCTGAAAAATTGAAAAAGTTCTTTGTGCCTTTCTTTAAGAGATGTTCTTCTGCTAACACCGCTGATAATCCGATCTCAAAAGTGCAAAGTGATCGGTTTGAGCAAGAACCTGAAGAAGTTGGCCAATCTAAGCAAGAAAGTGAGAAAATTGGCCAACCTTGGAAAGAAATTGAAAAAGTTTTGAACGTGAACGAAGAACCTGAATCTGATGTACCAAACTTTATTTTAAAACGCGATGTTGGACTTATGAATTTTGATAAAAAACTGGAAAACCTATTTTGTCAAATAGGATGAGAGCAAAAATTACCAAGCTTGGTTCAAAATATTTTCAGAACAGTCGTGGGCCTCTTTTACCTAAAAATAATCGTGCAATGAGCAGTAATGACTTAAGAGAAAATTAGCAAATGGCGAAGAATTAATGCGTTCTTGGCTGATGTATTCGCCTTCTAAAAAAACCGCTTATTGCATTTGCTGTCTGCTCTATTGTCGACCAGATCACCAATCTTCATTGCAACAGGAAGCTGGATTTAGTCAGTGGAAAGCACCCGAAAGGATGATCGTTTACAAAAATACAAAACATCACAGAGAGTGTTTTAAGACGTGAAAAGAACTGGAAAGAAATTTGAGCAATAAAACCGGAATCATTGACGCCGAATTTCATGTGCAAATTGAAAAAGAAAAGCAAAAAGGATGTGAGATACTTAAGAAAATATTGCATGGAATAAAGTATCTGGCAGAACAAAATCTCGCTTTGCGAGGGCACAGGGAATCACCTCAAGCCGATAGCGATTCAAATGTTTATAATTTTTTTGACTTGATGAAATTCCTTACCGTCTTTGATCCTGTGCTGCAAGAGCATCTCGGTTTTATTGAAAACCATCCACATTCAATCTCTTACCTTTCTCCAGGTGTTCGAAATGAATTTATTCACCTCATGGCATCTCATGTTCGCAAAAAACTTAACAGAAAAAATTAAAAAAGCCAAGTACTATGGTCTTATATTTGACTCAACCCCTGACCAGGCGCATCGCGAGCAGGTTTCAGAAGTTGTAAGATATGTTGATATCGACTTTGATAGAAAGCAGTGTGTGTTAAAGAGTCCTTTCTGGGCTTCCTTCAACTTCATTAAAAATTGCTGCAAGCTTTGATGAAGTTATTATGCAACAACTACAGAAGGATGAGATAAAAATAGAAAATTGTCGCTTGAAGAAGGATGAGATTGAATGAGAAGATTGAAGAAGGCTTGAAGAAGGATGAGATAAAAATAGAAAAATTGTCGCTCGCAGTGTTATGACAATGCTGCTGTAATGGCGGGACATCGGAATGGTCTACAGCAAAGAATATACCAAAAAAAAACAAACAGGCAATGTTTGTTAACTGTGACAATCATTCACTTAACCTGGTGGGTGTTCATGCCGCTAGACAAGACACAGAAATGGTTTCTTTTGTGGGATCATTAACTCATTGTACAATTTCTTTTCCCGTTCCACACAGCGTTGGGAAAAGCTAAAGGATGCCGTTCCACTGATTTCAAAAGCTGAGGCCGAAACTTGTTGGAGTTTTAAAACAGAAGCAGTAAAACAATGGAGTGATATCTTGAAAAAATAGTTCTTTTGTTTGAGAACATGGTAGAAGATGATAGTCAAACAATCGACACTCAGAGCGATGGACAACAAATATTAAATTGTATTCTGACATACGGTTTTATAACACTGATGGGGTTTTGGAAAAGGCTACTTATACCAATTGATAGAGTTCAAAAACGATAATAGGATAAAGCAATGAATTTTCACAACGCAGCCCTCGATTTAAAAGGCCTGAAAGATCAATTTAAGGATGAAAGAGAGAGAATAGTTGATGAATGCTTGGAAAATGGGAAAATTCTTTGCGACAAATGGAGCGTTGAATTTGAAAGAAAGCCGAGACGTAAAAAAAGAACAGCTGGTGAGAATATCTGGGATGCAGGTTTATCGGCAACAGATCAAATGAAGTGCATCATGAAGGGAGCTCTCGACCGTCTTCACAAAGAAATGAATGACCGTTTCTCTCGGTTATTTGACTTCGATGTCAAGTTTGGCTTTTTGCTTGATGTCCAAAGACTTTGTTACAGTCGTGACTGTGGAAACTTAGAGTCGCTGTGTGATAATTTAGCTTCTGTTTACAGTGACGACCTTGACGGCAAGCAATTATATGGAAAAATTTATTGATTGCAAAATGTTGACATCAAGTCGTACCAACGTTACGTTATCGCGACCTGAAGATCTTCTTACATTCATAGTCGAATATGGGGATGAAAGTGTATTTCCCCATCTCCGTATAGCTTTGCAAATTCTGCTGACAGTGGCAGTATCCATAGCAAGTTGCGAGCGATCGTTTAGTAAACTAAAACTAATTCTGTCGTATCTTCGATCCTGAATGAGTCAGGAAAGGTTGTGTAATCTAGCTTTATTAAGTGTAGAGAGGGATAAAACAACGAAAACTAATTATGATAAAATTATTGACGAATTTGCGTCAAGAGAGGCACAAAAAGTACTGTTGTAAAACCCTGTTATTGAGCGACCGTCCGAATTTTTTCTCGCTTATTGTTTAGCGTCATTATTGAATTGGTTGTTACCTAATTATATTGCCTGGTTGAGAAAAAGCAATTTAATATATTCTGGAAAACAAACAAGTGAAGTAGGGGGTACATTTTAAAACTTTGCCATGAGCGCCATTTTAGATAGATATGCCGCTGTATATGAATACAGCCTACTGTATTGTATGTAATGATGCTGCAGGAAGACTGGAAATTGATCTTTCGGTCTTTTAGTCAGCAGCCACACCCGTCGCAAAATTGCACATGATCAATTACCTTTAAAATAGCGCGTTCGATTTATAAATAATTTTGGTAATAATTTGTCACTAAAAAACCTTTAAATTATCGATTACCTTAGATTACCAGGTGATCCTGTTACAAGCATGACTACTTCCAAAATACAGCAACCAGTCACGAACGCTGATTGAATTAGGTACGTAACCCGGATGTAACAATTCTATTGGAATAAAAAAGGGGCCACCAAATAAGCGGATTAGCCGTAACACTTGGTATTTTATGCATCTTTGAAAACAAAAGTGTGGTAGAGAGGAATATAAAGAGATTTATGTTGGTAGTATGAATAATTAGTATTTTGTTTCGAGACCTGGATTGTTAAAAGTAAAAAAAATTAGAATTGTTTGGTGGAAGCGTTTTCATAAAATTTGCATAAACAAATTTGTCTAACCTATTCAGATTTGCTTAGATCTAATAGTTTGAGAATTTCAAAACGATAATAATATGGTGTTATTCTTTCATTGAATTTAGTGCCCCAAATAAATATAATCGCTTTATTTTGTCAACTACGTATTTAAGTTATGTTAAAAAAGTAGAACCCCCCCAAACTATAAGTCCATATAATAAATTGTTGTAAATATGAGCATATTAAATTTTTACTAGTGCTATGTATTAAAATTTACTATACTCGGGTGTCCTTGTAGAACAAAAAACAGACGATTTTTGTCGTAGTTGAAACACCGTGTAAAAACTTTTCTATTGGATAACGAACGCACCGCAACAAGCTAGCCACCTCATTGCGTCTGTTTATTATTATTACCATCTTTATTTATTCTCCTGAACCTTTTTATGGTTCTTAGAATGTAAGTTAATTCACAATTTTTAAAGAATCTTTAACAACAATTTGTAGATCACCAGGCTGATTGGCTTCTTAATTTGGTTTTTGCCCAGATGTTAGGTGCTTTCACGCAGCCTGGGCCGTGAGTAAGTCTCTTCATTGGTATTAAAAATGACAGACCAAAACCGAACCTACCAAAACTAAAGGGTATCCACCCATTCCGATGTTCAGTGTGGACCTGCTAGTCGGCAAACGTCCTTTTCAGGACGGGGCAATGCTAGGATAAAACTGTTCTTTTCAGGGCACATTGCCAACAAGTTCCCAAGACCCACTATTCTTCAGCTGAACATCGAAGGCCTCACTGCAAGCAAGATGAATGTTCTTCATCACCTCGCTATGCAGTCTGAGGCACTCGTCATCCTACTGCAGGAGACCCACTGCACTGATGCAGAGAAGTTGGTGCTACCACACTACCAACTAGCTGGGTCTTCTTTAAGCAGGAAGCATGGCCTTGCCACGTTTGTCCACAAGCGACTGAGATACACGCTTTTGGACCAATATTCATCGACATCGGAGATCGAATGGCTGTGTGTGGACGTTGATGGCTATAAAATAGTCAATGTCTACAAACCACCGCCAACGCGACTGCGAACCCTGGATCTCCCAGTGTTTCCTCACCCCTGTCTGTACGCTGGCGATTTTAACTGTCGTCATGCTGACTGGGGTTATGATGACAACAGTCCGGACGGTGAGTGCTTGGCTGTCTGGGCAAGTATTAATTGTCTTGCCCTCCTATATAATGCCAAGGACGCTGCCAGTTTTTATTCCGGCCGCTGGAACACTGGCACCAATCCAGACCTAGGTTTCGCTAGCGTAGGTCCAAACAGTCGCTTACCGGATAGACGTGTCCTTGAGAAGTTTCCCAGGTCACAACATCGACCCTCGCTTATTACACCACCAAGGTTTGCTATGGCAGTGCCAAGCATACCTGTTAAGCGATGGAACTTCCGCAAGGCCAATTGGAGTCACTACATTGCTTTGACGAATAAATTCGCAAAGACTTTGTTGCCGCCTGATTCACTACATGTGAATGCGGCTTACCAGGACTTCTGTAACACCATTAAGAAAGCAGCCAAAAAGACTATCCCACGCGGGTATCGAAATAACTATATTCCGTGTTGGGATGCAGAGTGTGAATCCCTCTATAAAACCTTTCTGCATTCTCCTCAGGGAGACGACTCAAGTTTGGCTGCTACAGCTCTGCTTGCCAAGCTTGACAGAAAGCGAAGGGATCGATGGTCTGAAGCAGTTCGGAGCATTGACTTCTCACACTCTAGTCGTAAAGCGTGGAGTATTTTGAACAACCTTACTGGTAGGTCACGACACTCTCCTCGTCACTGTCCTATTTCAGCCGATGCTATTGCATCTCAGCTGGTTAGAAATGGGAAATACGAGGCTTTTGATCGCAAGTCATCTCAACTTGTCTTTCAAGAAGTGTCTGACCTTTGGAGAGCCACAACACCAGACGCAGTAAATATCTCTGACAATTTTTCACAGAGAGAACTTGCTGCTTCCCTCCAACATTTAAAACCAGGTAAAGCTCTGGGTCCTGATTCCATCTGCCCCGAGCTTATACTTCATGCTGGAGCTGCTTTGAAGTCCTGGTTACGTGACTTCCTTTCTTCCTGTTTGCACCGACTCCAAATTCCCAAGATCTGGAGAAGAACGCTTGTGGTCGCGATCCCAAAACCAGGAAAGCCCGTGGGGGACCCAAAGAGTTATCGACCGATATCTCTGCTCTGTGTCCCCTACAAGATCCTCGAGAGGCTTATCTAAGCCCGCGTTGAACCATTAATCGACCTACTGCTCCCTAAAGAGCAGGCTGGGTTCCGACGCGGGAAGTCAACCGTAGATCAAGTTGTTCTGCTAACCCAGAACATCGAGGATTCTTTCGAGGCTAAAAAGAAGGCCGGTGCCGTATTTATCGATCTGACAGCAGCTTATGACACTGTCTGGCACCGTGGCCTTATCTGCAAGCTGCTGAGACTACTTCCGGATAAGCACATGGTCAGAATGATTATGGAGCTTGTCCGAAATCGAAGTTTCACCCTTACCACCGGTGACAGCAAGCAAAGCAGGCTACGCCGTCTTAAAAACGGCGTTCCTCAGAGATCGGTCTTGGCTCCCCTCCTATTTAACATCTATACGTACGATCTTCCTTCTATGATTTCCAGAAAGTTTGCTTATGCTGATGATCTAGCATTATTGCATTCTTCTGGAAACTGGAAAGACTTGGAGGGGACCTTAAGCCAAGACATGTCCACACTGTCAGCGTATCTCCAGACTTGGAGGTTGAAACTCAGTCACACTAAGACGGTGACGGCAGCCTTTCACTTAAATAACCGAGAGGCCAAACGTGAGCTAAAGGTCTACAACAATAGTAGACTTTTACCGTTCTGTCCAACCCCTACATACCTTGGGGTAAAACTGGACAGATCGCTCACGTTTCATCACCATTTAGTGGCATTGCGCAAAAAACTATCGTCGCGCGTCACACTGCTGAGGCGACTCGTGGGCTCGAGATGGGTTGCTGGTGCTAAAACACTACACATAGCCACCTTATCTCTAGTCTACTCAACAGCTGAGTACTGTGCGCCAGTCTGGTGTCACAGTGCTCATACTCGTCTCATCGATAGTGTCTTAAACGACGCCTTGCGCATAGTTACTGGATGCCTGCGTCCCACTCCAACGGACCACCTACCTGTACTTTCAGGCATCCAGCCAGCTGAGCTTCGCCGATTGGGAGCGACACTCTCCTTGGCTCACCATGGATCTCTGGACCCCGATCATATCTTGTATGGTCTTTTAAGTGGGTCCTCAGATACTGGCCAAGTGAGACTAAGATCCAGACGCCCATTTGTGCCAGGTGCGCGGGATCTTTTGGACAACCTTGCCAGACTTGAAACATCCGCGCTTCTGAATGGACAAATCACAAATGGAAAACGGAGTACTGTGAAAGTGCTTCCAGGCTCCGTGCTTTTGTGCCCGGGAACGGTGCCAGGCCTGTTGGGATGGGCTTACCCCGAGCAGCTTGGGTTAAGCTCAACCGCCTGCGGACTGGTGTTGGGCGATTCCATTTGTCCATGCACAAATAGGTTCTCGCTCCTTCACTGAATTGCGAGTGTGGCGCCTCTGAGCAAACCGCAGACCATGTTCTAACAGCGTGCCCTATACATCGGGCACCACATGGAGCACGAGGTGTGACTGTCTTGAATGACGAAACTCGATGCTGGCTTAATAACATCACTACCAGCATCTGATTCTGATTCAGGCAGTGCAGCAGTCTGGGATAGTAAAAGGATAAACCCTCGTCCCCATTCCTGCTTGTGTCTGACCTGGAGTGGATACCCTTCAAACGACGACAACGACGGCGATTCAATTTTTAACTACAACCACTTTGCCACATCTAATCGTAGTGTAGCGTTCTTCTAACCACGTATAACTGCTTAAAACTACAAGCTCAAAACAATTGCCTTTTTATTAACATAACGAACAACGACTGAACTGTAGCAATATACGAAACAAGGTTATAACATACGAGTATTGTGATGTCATAATACTCTACACTACCCCTTCCCTCTTAAAAAAATTAATAATAACAAAGAATACGGTAAATCATAAATAACCCACAAGTAAAAATCATCGTCACATACGTAAAACAAACAACAGGAAAAAAAACACTGCAGACAAGTAACAATACTACGGAATCAATCAACAATAATTGTTTAAGTACTTAGGAGGGCGACGCACTCTAGCAAATCTGAATATCCTCTTCAAATTGTGACCGGACTGTTGGAAGCCATTGGTATCGCAATCACTATCACAACCTTCGCATTTATTCTTGTCAAACTCGTCATTACTATTTGTTTTATTTGTAGATAAAAGATGTCGCCAATCAGTGGGCATGATCTCTGCCTCATAGGGGCGCAAATTATCTACGTGTACAATTTTGGGTCTAGATGAAGATGAGGCCTGGATCTGATGTAAAACATCCATATACTTACGCACAGGAAAGTATGGTCCAGTGCATCCTTGGCTCAACTTTTGCTTGGCCTTTGGGGGGTAAAAATACCAGACCCAATCATCTTCCTGCATTTGATTTAAAGACACACGCTTGTCGTAATTACGTTTTTGTCTCAGCGCTGCCTTCTTCAAATGTTCATGCGCAACCCCATACGAGCGTTGGGTGGCTTTCTTCACCCAGTCTACAGATTAAACTTAACACTGTGTGAACGGTGGACTTGTAGGCCATGCACAGGTACGGCGAATGGTCGTCCCAATCATCCGACTTTCATTCAAATATGATGCCAACATTTGCTGAATTGTTCGATTAAAACGTTCAACCAAGCCATCAGATTGCGGTCAATATGGGGACGTGCGTGTCTTTTGAATACCAAGTAAGTCACAAACATGTTGAAATAACTGAGATTTAAAATCTCTTCTTTGATCTGTATGCAGAAAATATGGCACTCCAAACCTTGTAAAAAATTTAGTGATGAGTGCGTCTGCGATAGTGTATGCCTGCTGATCTGGCAGAGCATAGCACTCTATCCACTTCGTGAAGTAGTCACTGATGACCATGATGTATTCATTACCTGATAAAGTTTTCGGCAAAGGACCTAAAATGTCAATCGCAATTCTTCCCATTGGAGCCGTTGCTACAGATTGTTTGAGCAGTCCACGATGCCGCCCATGAGTAGGTTTTCGTTTCGCACAAATGACACACCATCGGCACCAGGTGCAAAGATTACTTTGCAGGCCTGGCCAAAAAAACCTTCTTTGCAATTGATAGACAGTACGTTTTATCCCAAAGTGGCCTCCAGTACGCAATTCATGTAAATGATGAAACAGCTCCCGACGTAGCTGTTTGGGTGCAACAATAACACGCGACTCACAATCTGAATCATGCTCGTACCAGTGCCTATAAAGTACGCCATTTTCTACTGACAATAAGTCCCATTGATTTAAGTAGCTTCGATATTCTTTTCCAACAACTTCGGGGCTGGTTGTGGGATACTGACTCACACTTTTAAAATATAAAATGTTGTTAATTTCATCATCAGCAACCTGCTATTCACGTATCTGTTTCAAACTCCAAACATCTATCCAATTGGGTTTAGATTCAAATTCCAAACTTCTGAGAGCGGCTGCTTGAATTTTTGGGGAGGGAGATTTGTGCTCACAGTCTTGTTGAAGGGATACCCCACAATCTGCACACTCGGCGTTTGTACAATTTCGCCGTGACGATTCATCAACATTGCCGTGATTTATACCCTTGCGGTGAATGACAGAAAAATCATATGTATTTAAAACTGAAATCCAACGTGCCATTCCTTCCGGTTCATGAAACGATAACAACCATGTTAAAGCACTATGATTTGTTCTAACGACAAAACGGCGTCCCCACAAGTTGTTCCAGCGCCAGCGGACCCGCCAAATTGTCCAGCAATCTTATTCAGTAATCGTATCAAACTGCCGCTTCGCTACCGCAAATGATTTCAAACAATTCGTTGTTAAACCTTCGTTCTCCCTCCTTCGTTCCTTCTCTCTCTCTTTCTTACTTAAATTTCGTTCTCGCTTAAGCTACTCCGGTCATTTCATTTTTTTTCTGCGTTAACATTTGAAAACAATTTAGTGACGTAATAATCCATTGTGTTCTGACTCATTCGTTATTAAACGTGGTCGTTTAGCTTAGCTAGCTTAGGATTAGGTCAGCGTTTTTACTCGTTTATATTAATATGTTAATTCAGTTAGAATAGGGTTAGGGCTTTTGTAATAATTAACTTGTTTGCGATAACTATGTTTAACAATTAATTTTTATTGTTATATTTGTTTCATTCTATTTAAATAAGATTGCTAAATTTATTTGATTAAGTTCGATAATTTGATTGAATTCTATTTGAATAAAATTGGGATAGTTTAAGTAACATAAATGATGTCTTTATTTGTTTCTATTTGAGGAGGTTTAACACCGCGCCAAGGGTTTCTGTGCCCCGAAATCGGCTATTCTGTGCCGCACAGAAATACAAGTAATGTGGAAAATGTTTAACAAATAAAACTAACGCAAGAAGTTCTCTGTAGGTAGTACCATAACGTTTCTGTGATTTACTTGAAGTCTTACTCGCGTAAGCAATGGCTCGCTCTTGACCTTCCTGCATATGCGATAAAACAGCGTTGAGTCCTTGAGAGTTAGCATCCGTATCAAGTATAAATGGGGTATCAACCGCGGGATATCCCAGAATTGGAGATTGTGTTACGCATCTCTGCAGATCTTTAAATGCCTTCTGACAATCAGGTGTCCAATCGAATTTGTTTCCTTTTTGTGTTAACTTTATTAAAGGGCATGCTATTTTTAAAAAATTTGGGATAAATTTTCTGTAATAAGAAGAAAAATCTAAAAAACTTCGCAAGTCCGTGACATTCTGAGGGACTGACCATGTTTGTATTGCTTCCATCTTTTCTGGGTCTGGTGACACTCCATCTCCGGAAACTGCATGATCTAAAAATTTAGTTGAGCGAGAAAACCATCTGCATTTTTTAGGTTTCAAACGCAACCCTGCTTGACGTAAATGTTGAAAGACTATCTTTAAATTATTATATGCAGTTTGAAACTTATCCGCATAGCAAATGACATCATCCATGTACACAACACAAATCTTCCATAAACTTCCTTTTAATATTGCTACCATTAATCTTTGAAGCGTAGCCGGAGGTTCGTGAGTCCAAAACACATTACTTTAAAGTGAAATAGATCTTTTCCATAAAAAGTAAACGTGGTTTTCTCACGGTCAATAGGGTCCAATTCGACTTGCCAATAACCACTAGCTAAATCTAAAGTGCTAAACCATCGTAACTCATTTAATTCATAAATTAGCTCTTTCGCATTTGAAGTGGGTAAGCGTCTTTTACAGTGACATTGTTGAGTTTTCGAAAGTCAACGCAAAAACGAGGAGACCCATCTTTTTTCTCTACCAAAACAACCGGAGACGATCACGAACTAGTGCTGGGTTCAATAATGTCTTGTTTTAGCATTCTGTCAATTTCAGCCTCAATTATCTCCCGCTTAGCGTGTGGTAAATGTAGAAGTTAAACCTAACTACTACCTAAAATTGCCAGTCCGTATACAGTTGTATAAAGAGATTTAATTAAAGAAAAAATGTAAAAGAAGATGTGAAAAGCATAAACAAAAATCCGTGGCACAACACAACAATACAATCGTTTAACGACCGAAACAACCGTTACAGCCATCACAACCGAGACAACCGAGACAACCGAGACAGGACAGTTGGCAACTTATATGATGCGGGTGACACATTTTCAAAACCAAAACTGAAGCGAAGCACATCTTTATGCTTGCGGTAAACACGTTATGCGGAAAAGAAAGAAAATAAGAATCTCGCGCCAAACTATAGCACCCCAAGCGGACAGATGCCACGTATAATAATTATTGAATTTAAAGTGGGGACAAGAAGAATCAACGCTTACAGTAAATGATGTGGAGCCTGCTTGATCGACTTTGCAGCACCCGTGTCTATTTTGTGCCGAATTGTAGAAGTGCAACCTAATGACTCCTGTTCATCTGTCAAAACATCTTGATATTCACAAACACGATCAATTGTTTGTTTCCTCTGAGACACCAAAACCCCCTCAATGCGATCAACCATTGATTGCATGAACTCAGGTGGGACTAAAGTCGGATCCTGACATGCCGGTGTAGAAACAAAGGATAAATGATCCAGAGGGATAATATTCCCACCTAAATCAAGGTAGCCCCCACCTAAATTTAAGACTCCTTTGTTATTTAAGACATCTACTCCCAGAATGCCTTCAATCATATTGTGCCATAACACCAACTTGCCGAATTTTAAGGGTGCGTCGCACTCACCATGACATTTAACAGGACAACCATTTAAAGTGGTAACATATGACACATTAATCGGTTTCAAAGAAGAGCGCAATGTTAATGGAGCTTTTTGAAATAATTTAACATCAATTATACTTATGCTTGCTCCACTGCCTACCAATAATTGAGCGGTTACATTAAAGATAACACAATTAACAAACCAACGAACCTCAGACTGATTGACCTTCATTCCGCCTTCGACTGACGCGTCGGTCATCCGGTCAGTCCTTGTTAGTTTAAATGTTTGTTGTTCGACGTACGTTTGAATCCTTCTGATGTTTTGCTTGGACACGAACGAGCAATGTGACCGGTCAGTCCACAATTAAAGCATAAAGGGCCGTTATTCACGTCCGACTGTCTACGATTGTCACGCGTGAGACCTGTGTTTGAAACAGCTCAACTCAAACCCGTGATCATTTGTTTCAAATCTTGAATTTTATCGTCTGATTCTTGACATGACCGATGAGATTATGCTGAGAAAGGCTTTTCAAGAGCAACGTGCTCACAAGCTTCTAACAATTTTACTAGATTGATAGCTGATTACAAAGACAAACAATTATTTGCCACAATACGTTGCCGAATAGTTACGTCAGCTATACCATCAATAAACTGTTGGATTAGCAATTCCTTTGCATTTGACGAAGGTAACGATGGATAAGTCTCAGCCAAAAGACCACGTAGCCGGTTAGCAAAATCAATAACATCTTTTTTTGTTCTACGTTTGGCTGTATGAAACTGCGATCGAGCTAAACTAGTTGAAGATGATCCAAATCGATAGCTTAAAGCATTAACAAGAGCAGAAAAATCCCAGCATTGTTTATAAGGCAGACTACTTTGAACATCCAATGCGATATCTTTTAAGCTTGCTGCCAGTTGTCGACCTTTTGTAATCTCATCCCATTGCACACGATACATTTAGAAAATGTTGAAAATACTGTTTTCAGTAATTGCCGGAAAAACTCTCTTGCAACGCCACACTGTTATTAATAAAGCTTAATTTTCCTTCATTCTCTGGCAATCTAGTTGAAGACCAGATGAGTGTCATATCTGGAGCCGACTGCAGAACAAGCTCAAATATTTTTTAGAAACATCATCTTCATCTTTTGATAGGTGTACATAATCTTCTAGCTTTCTTTAAGAACCGTGTATTTCCACTGGTATTAATATATTTTAAACCCTCTCTTGCTTGTCAATTCCTTTCAAATAACTGCAACAAACCGCTGTACTATGCAAGTCGGCAGGAATTTCGTACAGTTTTTCTTTATATTTAATTTGCAACAAAATTACGTCCACCATTCTTCACTCTCTTTAGTTTTTTTTTTTCTATTTGGGTCCTGGCGTGCTCGCCAAAATGTAGCGTTCTTCTAATTACAGTATAACTACTTAAAACTACAAGCTCAAAACAACTGCCTTTTTATTAACATGAAACAACGACTGAACCGTAGCAATACACGAGGCAAGGTTATAACATGTGCGAGTATTGTGATGTCATAATACTCTACAGTAGTTAAAAAATTGAGCGCCGTAATTGTGATCAACATGGTCTCTTTTCAAAACCTACTCGCGCCCTTCTGTTTTTTCCTTGGGAAAAACAATTTATGACACCTTCCTCACCTTCCTCAGGTGGTCTTGATAAACAGTTCTAAATTTCAGTCATATCTCTTTAAAATAATAAAAATCAAAATGAAAAATTTCAATTGGACAGTAATATCTTGGCACCTCCAAAAGCAGGTTGGAGTAATTACTTGTCCTATGTATTAACACCTCGGTCGCTTTCCTGCGAGTCAGGTGAATAAAGATAGAGATAAGTGAATGAATTAATGTGTCAAGCAAAGTTTACAATAAAAGGAGACTTTTAAATTTTTCAAAACAACCGAAGTTTTCTATTATATTATAGTTAAAAAATGATAAACGTCTAGTTTAATATCACATTAATTTTTAAGTTTTTTTAAAAGTTGTACCAAAATCGGTTTTGTTTCTCCCACACTAAGTAATTGCTCTCTAACTTAAATATTTTTGGTAGTAAAGCTAATACTCTATAGAGAAGCGCAACAACGAGCGTTTTAAATGAGCATGATTTAAAAAAATATAACAGGAATATAAAGATTATTTACTACTTTTAAATGTTTTTTGACATACACGGTCAAAATAGTCTTAATTTGCACTATTCACGTAAAAAAAATAGATGTAAACCTACTCCTTAAAAAGTTTTTAATTATTTTTCGATTACCACAAACGCAAGTCATATGATTTAAAATCATACCCGTGACCAAGATTTGCTTGAATAAATTTTGTGATACGCTATGATCTTTTGCTAAAATTGTACAAAAATTACAGAATAACTAAAAATACATATTTTAAGCTTGTAAAACTTAGATTGATTCTTAACCGAATAACAAATAAAGGTTGAGTTATAAGATTGTTATTTTTTTGTAAGAAATATACAAGAAAAATAAATTTAATTTCTGACCTAACTGATCGTTGTTTCCAGTTCAGTTAAGCTTTATTAACTGTGTTAGGAGAGTTAGACTGCGCGAGAAATGTAAGAACAAAATCTTGTGGTCGTATCTTCTTTTCGACCCTTAAATGTTTAACTTGCAGGATTAATAACTGGTGGTATATAGTGAAACTCTTAATTTTAATAAATATAATGTAAAGGTTAAAACAATCAGTTAACATACTTGAATATTGCATATTATACATTGTTGCTATCGTTTAGAATATTGATGGTGGTGTTGTTCTGTCAGCTAAAATTTTTACTTCTTACACCTGATAAACTTTTGTCTGTCATTGGTTTAATAGTTTAGTAACTATTACATTCATTTTTCCATTAGTTGATATGTTCAGTTTTTATCAAAATGTTCTGTATCAAAATAATTTTTATAAAATAGTTTTTGCACAAAGATTGGTTGTTGTTTGTAGATTTAAAAATCAAATTAATAGTGAAAATGCTGATCTGATTGTTTATTTAAGTTGGTTACTGATATGCATTATCGTAAAACGGAGTAACTTTGTTCAGTGTGGTAACTTTGATCTCTTTATGTAACAGTAGTATTATTTCACTTGTAGTAAAGAAAACACAGCTGACTTCAAGTTTTCTATGATGCCCTGCTCACTTTAAAAAAAACAGAAACTTGAATATCCTCTCAAAAAACTAAAAATTATATCTTTACAAAAAACTAAAAATAACTAAAAATTATGCTCTCAAAAAACCATACTTACAGTATTTTAAAAATATAAACAGTGATCAAAGTTATCCTTAATGTTGTTCACTGTATTCTTATATTGGTGTGATCAAAGTTACCCCAAAGTATGGGGTAACTTTATTCAGTAGTTTGTTTAAAAGCATTCAGCTGAAAAGTTGTTATGACATCATTAAAATATTTTATTTGATGGATCAGAAGCAGAGTGTTATGATCAGCAGGAAAAGAGTTTTCATATTAATACTGTCAGGTTATTAAAAGCTAAGAAACCTTCAAAGTTACCCTGTTTTATGGTATATAAGAAAACTATTTTTGTGCTTCGGCTACTTTTAGCCTTAATCCTTTGATTCTTATTTACTATTTAGCAAGTTTGGTTCATTATTCTTTGAATATTGGGAAATTTTCAAAGCTTACAAGGTTACTAACAGCAAACAGTAAATGACACCCAATCCTTTAAGTCATTTACAGTATAATATGACAAGTGTTTAACTTTATGGTCAAATTATCATTTTAGCATACCTAATCACATCATTTCTGCAAAACAAAAAAATTTGCTTTGAAAATTTTTTAAAACATTAAACAAGCATTTATTGCAGTAATTTAGATAGCAGATATGGAATAAATAAATTGGTTGCAAAAAATAAATATGTTTCTGCTGGCCACACTTTTATGAAGCTAGCAAACCTGTTTAAAGGTGCGTTTACAGCTGTTTACAATACTTTTTTCTTTCAGCATGATTTTGGTTTGTTTTATTGACGCTCAAATCCACTCATGTTTTCAAGAAAAAATGAGTGGATTTGAGCATCAATAAAACAAATCAAAATCGCACTGAAAGAAAAAAGTACTGTAAACGGCTGTAAACGCACCTTAAGAATAAAAACTCAGCCTATTAGAAATCTTAAATACCAAAATAAATTTTTAATAAAATAAAAAGCTGGAGAAATAAGCATTGTTTTCAAAGTTTTGAACACTTGTATTGCTCACTGTTTATTAAAAGAACTCCATGAAGAATATAATTATTGTTAAGTACTCTGCATACAAATCCTAAAGATAAAAACAGAGAACTTGAGAAAAATAAATTGTTGCCACTAAAATAATAAAACAAATAGGGTGGAGCAAATGAAAACAGCATGGCTGAGTGATTTAAGGTGTCATATTGAAGGTAAGCTTGATGACATTGCAGGTCATGATTCAAAACTTCTCTTGCCATTCTGTTGTGTCTTTGGGACTTCATGGCACTTTTTGTTTTGTGGTCCTGGCTAGCAGCTATAATTTTCTGTTGCCATATATACTTGCATATAAGCCGACTTGAAAACTTTTTTAAAAAATTATCAAATTAGGGGGTCGGCTTATATGCGCATAAATCTGATCTCATATAAACAAAATGACATGATGCCACTTCTGAGATGATGTAATATCAGCGATATTACCAATCAGTCATACATACAGCCATAAAAATTGAGACTGCACAGAATAAAGTTAATTCCAACAAACTAAAATTATATTTTAATATTGGTTTTAACTGTACCTCAAACTACACATAATCACATCAAATAAAATATGAGAATTTTGGAGGGTCAGCTTATATGCAAGTTTTTGCAAAATTCTTCATTTCGGGGCAGTTTTTTAAGGGTCGGCTTATATGTGAGATTGGCTTATATGCAAGTATATACAGTATATCTCTAAATAAAAATTAAAAAAGCAAATAATATATCTGATAGCAGGTTGGGGTAATTGCTTGAACACTATCCCCAAAAGATATGACAAGAACATTGTCATGGCAATAACAACAAGACACCTCCTACTTTTAAAACTTGCAGCTACAAATACTTGGATTTTGACTTAGAAACCACTGTCGCAAAAAAGGGAAGATATACAATGGTTTTTTTTATAACCTTGCTGAGATCTTGAAATGCTTTTTATGCAAACAATCCGTTGTACCTGAGCACATGAGATTGTGGAAAAACCAGATTACAGTCAACAACAATTAATAAGTAATAGAAAAAGCAGGAACATCTGTTTAAAAAATGCTCTGTTGGTAGATATTACCAGAATTTTTGAGTAAGCTTTAAATCAGCAGTGGGAAACTTGTGCCCTTCAGGCCAAATGTGGTGATCAAGATATTTTAATGCAGCCTGGATATTGTGAAGAAGCATATGAAAAAAGCTTTGGAATAAACTAGTGTTGCAAAACTGGTATGCCTCATTTTTTTGAGTCATCCCTTTTTTTTGAAGAAAAATAGTAAATTTAAGAAATGTTTTTAAATGTGACAATCATTTTTCAAACCTTTTCTAATTTTTGGTATGGAAATGGTTGCATTATGTCATAGCTTTAGCAATGCAACCTGATCAGACTTTGGGCAACTGTCAATAAAATCTTGGCAAAGCTGTATTGGCCCTCAAAATTTTATGCAGCTCAAAACTTATTAATTTTGAGATGCAGCCTGTGAGTGCAATCAGATTCCCCCCCCTGCTTTCAATGATCACAAATATTTCTGATATGGTGTTTATATGCCTCAATCACTTTTTTGCATGCATTTTTGTGTCAGTGATATTTGGTGTTTAGTTGTAGTACATTTTTATTTCAATAAACAAAAAAAGAAGTTAAAAGTTTTAGAAGAATTATCATATGAACTTCAAACTTTAAATTGCAAGTTCTTGGTCATTCTCTTTAATTTAAAATTTCAGTCAGTATTAAAATATATTTTGAACTCCCTTAAAATAATGCATGCAAAATAATAATAAAAACTAAAATTTTCAAAAGTGTTTTGTTTAATTTAGATTATTACTGCCACAACACAACAATCCAATTTTAATCTTGTTAAATTTTCCCCATGAATGGAGGTGGCAGGATGCATCTTACTACTTCTGTAACTCTTCTTGCACCTTCTCTCCACCAACATCTGTCGGCTGCATCTTTCCTTAAACCAATCCTTCTGTTTTCTTCAACTTGTTTTCTCCATTTCATCTTCGGTTGGCCCTGTTTATGTTTTTCATCCACTTTATGTATCATGGCCTCCATCAAAACATCTGCCTCAAATCATCTCAAAACATAACCGTACCACCTCACACTATAATAGAACATACTAATTGTGTTTTGTGTAATTAACTATGTGTATTTCCAATCATGTGCATTTCTGCATCACCTCTGGTTTAAATGTGTGCTGCACACTTTTGATAAACAACTATGCCAGCATTATCTTTAAAGTAATTAACAATCTGTGCCTTCGGAATGCTTTAAACTGTTGTACAATTACAGCCAGATGCACTTTTTTCCTTAATTCTAGTTTTTCTTTTTTAACAGTGGCCAGGACAACATCATCAATGCTGGCAGAGGGGAGTCTGTTTAGCTGGCCTTTAACAGCAATAATGTACCAATTTTTGGCTCCTGTATTATCAGCACAATTTGTTAAGGCTCCAACAGGAAGACCAAGAGTAATTCTAAATTTACCTCTAGATTCTTCTCTTCCTCTCTTGGACATGTTAATGGTTTCATTTGTCCTTGCCAGCTTATTTGCTACTTCCTTCCCATTATGTCCAACAGCTCCACTGTATTTCTCTTGTCTACCAACTTTGCACTGCACATTCCCCCCATCATAGATCTTTCTGCTCTTCTTAAAATAGTTTTTTTTTTTTTCAATCACCACGTTTTGCTTCCATACAACATAGCTGATCTTAAATAGCTTTTATATATCTTTCCTTTCATTTGAAATGAGAATCTTTTTCTGAACAGCATCTCTCCATATTTTCTAAATTTCTTCCATCTCTTGTTTTTGCAGTCACTGCAGCTTCAAATCCTCCACTGGCATTCAATCTATTGCCAAAGTAGCAAAATCCCTTTGCAGTTTCAACTTCATCACACATAAACTCCTGTTGCATTTCTTTCCCACCATTTGTTGCTTTATTACATATACTACAAACAAAAAATCTTGTTGCATTTATAGCTTTCTTCAACTTAAAACATGTTCCATGAATTAATTGGTCACATTTTGTAGACAACACTGAATGTACAGTCACCCTTTTGCCACATATTCGACATGGGTCTATTCTACTCTGTATGACTTTACCTTCTGAGACACCATCACTTTCCTCTTTTCAAGATTCACTTTCAGTCCCTAACTTTCCAATGCAATTCTCCATTTTAGAAACCTTTTTTTTGGACCCTCCATCGTTTTGCTCATCATTACCAAATCATCTGCATACCAAACCTCTTTCATTAAGGCTTCTCTTGCATTCTCTGTCACAACATCTACCACAATTGCAAAAAACAAAGGTGACAAAACAGATCCCTGATATACACCAACTGTTACATAAAATTCTGAGAATTCAGGTCTTTGAACACATATACAGACTCATCACCACTCTCACCAAGATCTTTGGCAGTCCTTTTTTCTTAGTGCCCATGGCCAATAATAATAGAAAAAACTCTTTTTGGAACTCTATCAAAGGCCTTCTCCGATGACAGATTTGGCCCAGATGGTAGGTGCTTTCACGCAGCCTGGGCCGTGAGTAAGTCTGCTCATTGATTTTAAAATGACAGACCGAAACCGAACCTACCAAAACTAAAGGGTATCCACCCATTCCGATGTTCAGTGTAGGTCTGCTAATCGGCAAACGTCCTTTTCAGGACAGGGCAATGTCAGCATAAAACTGCCCTTTTCAGGGCACATTGCCAACAAGTTCCCAAGACCCACTATTCTTCAGCTGAACATCGAAGGCCTCACTGCAAGCAAGATGAATGTTCTTCATCACCTCGCTATGCAGTCTGAGGCACTCGTCATCCTACTGCAGGAGACCCACTGCACTGATGCAGAGAAGTTGGTGCTACCACACTACCAACTAGCTGGGTCTTCTCTAAGCAGGAAGCATGGCCTTGCCACGTTTGTCCACGAGCGACTGAGATACACGCTTTTGGACCAATCTCCACCGACATCGGAGATCGAATGGCTGTGTGTGGACGTTGATGGCTATAAAATAGTCAATGTCTACAAACCACCGCCAACGCGACTGCGAACCCTGGATCTCCCAGTGTTTCCTCACCCCTGTCTGTACGCTGGCGATTTTAACTGTCGTCATGCTGACTGGGGTTATGATGACAACAGTCCGGACGGTGAGTGCTTGGCTGTCTGGGCAAGTATTAATTGTCTTGCCCTCCTATATAATGCCAAGGACGCTGCCAGTTTTTATTCCGGCCGCTGGAACACTGGCACCAATCCAGACCTAGGTTTCGCTAGCGTAGGTCCAAACAGTCGCTTACCGGATAGACGTGTCCTTGAGAAGTTTCCCAGGTCACAACATCGACCCTCGCTTATTACACCACCAAGGTTTGCTATGGCAGTGCCAAGCATACCTGTTAAGCGATGGAACTTCCGCAAGGCCAATTGGAGTCACTACATTGCTTTGACGAATAAATTCGCAAAGACTTTGTTGCCGCCTGATTCACTACATGTGAATGCGGCTTACCAGGACTTCTGTAACACCATTAAGAAAGCAGCCAAAAAGACTATCCCACGCGGGTATCGAAATAACTATATTCCGTGTTGGGATGCAGAGTGTGAATCCCTCTATAAAACCTTTCTGCATTCTCCTCAGGGAGACGACTCAAGTTTGGCTGCTACAGCTCTGCTTGCCAAGCTTGACAGAAAGCGAAGGGATCGATGGTCTGAAGCAGTTCGGAGCATTGACTTCTCACACTCTAGTCGTAAAGCGTGGAGTATTTTGAACAACCTTACTGGTAGGTCACGACACTCTCCTCGTCACTGTCCTATTTCAGCCGATGCTATTGCATCTCAGCTGGTTAGAAATGGGAAATACGAGGCTTTTGATCGCAAGTCATCTCGACTTGTCTTTCAAGAAGTGTCTGACCTTTGGAGAGCCACAACACCAGACGCAGTAAATATCTCTGACAATTTTTCACAGAGAGAACTTGCTGCTGCCCTTCAGCACTTAAAACCAGGTAAAGCTCTGGGTCCTGATTCCATCTGCCCCGAGCTTATACTCCATGCTGGAGCTGCTTTGAAGTTCTGGTTACGTGACTTCCTTTCTTCCTGTTTGCACCGACTCCAAATTCCCAAGATCTGGAGAAGAACGCTTGTGGTCGCGATCCCAAAACCAGGAAAGCCCGTGGGGGATTCAAAGAGTTATCGATCGATATCTCTGCTCTGTATCCCCTACAAGATCCTCGAGAGGCTTATTTACGCCCGCGTTGAACCATTAATCGATCTACTGCTCCCTAAAGAGCAGGCTGGGTTCCGACGCGGGAAGTCAACCGTAGATCAAGTTGTTCTGCTAACCCAGAACATCGAGGATTCTTTCGAGGCTAAAAAGAAGGCCGGTGCCGTATTTATCGATCTGACAGCAGCTTATGACACTGTCTGGCACCGTGGCCTTATCTGCAAGCTGCTGAGACTACTTCCGGATAAGCACATGGTCAGAATGATTATGGAGCTTGTCCGAAATCGAAGTTTCACCCTTACCACCGGTGACAGCAAGCAAAGCAGGCTACGCCGTCTTAAAAACGGCGTTCCTCAGAGATCGGTCTTGGCTCCCCTCCTATTTAACATCTATACGTACGATCTTCCTTCTATGATTTCCAGAAAGTTTGCTTATGCTGATGATTTAGCATTGTTGCATTCTTCTGGAAACTGGAAAGACTTGGAGGGGACATTGAGCCAAGACATGTCCACACTATCAGCGTATCTCCAGACTTGGAGGTTGAAGCTCAGTCACACTAAGACGGTGACGGCAGCCTTTCACTTAAATAACCGAGAGGCCAAACGTGAGCTAAAGGTCTACAACAATAGTAGACTTTTACCGTTCTGTCCAACCCCTACATACCTTGGGGTAAAACTGGACAGATCGCTCACGTTTCATCACCATTTAGTGGCATTGCGCAAAAAACTATCGTCGCGCGTCACACTGCTGAGGCGACTCGTGGGCTCGAGATGGGTTGCTGGTGCTAAAACACTACACATAGCCACCTTGTCTCTAGTCTACTCAACAGCTGAGTACTGTGCGCCAGTCTGGTGTCACAGTGCTCACACTCGCCTCATTGACAGTGTCTTGAATGACGCCTTGCGCATAGTTACTGGATGCCTGCGTCCCACTCCAACGGACCACCTACCTGTACTTTCAGGCATCCAGCCAGCTGAGCTTCGCCGACTGGGAGCGACACTCTCCTTGGCTTACCGTGGATCTCTGGACCCCGATCATATCTTGTATGGTCTTTTAAGTGGGTCCTCAGATACTGGCCAAGTGAGACTAAGATCCAGACGCCCATTTGTGCCAGGTGTGCGGAATCTTTTGGACAATCTTGCCAGACTTGGCATCCGCGCCTCTGAATGGACGAATCACAAATGGAACGCGGAGTACTGTGAAAGTGCTTCCAGGTTCCGTGCTTTTGTGCCCGGGACCAGTGTCAGGCCTGTTGGGATGGGCTTACCCCGAGCAGCTTGGGTTAAGCTCAACCGCCTGCGGACTGGTGTTGGGCGATTCCATTTGTCCATGCACAAATGGGGTCTCGCTCCTTCACCGAATTGCGAGTGTGGCGCCTCAGAGCAAACCGCAGACCATGTACTAACAATGTGCCCTATACATCGGGCACCACATGGAGCACGAGGTCTGACGGTTTTGGATGACGAAACTCGATGCTGGCTTAATAACATCACTGCCAGCATCTGATTTAGGCAGTGCACCAGTCTGGGATAGTAAAAGGATAAACCCTCGGCCCCAGTCCTGTTTGTGTCTGGCCTGGAGTGGATGCCCTTCAAACGACGACGACGACAAACGACGACGACGAAAGGCCTTCTCTAAATCCACAAATGCAGTTACAATTTTTTATCCTTTCTGTATTTCTTTTGTATTCTTCTCATAAAAAGAGCACCTGTTGCCTTTCTTTCTGGCATAAAGCCAAATTGTATATTGTCTACCACCACCAGTGCTCTTATCCTTTTCTGCAATACCCTTTCAACGATCTGCATTCCATGTTTCAATAACTTCTCTATATGGTTTGCAATTTGTGACATCTCTTTTTTCCTTGTAGATTGGCACCATCACACTAGTCTTCCAATCTTCTAGCATTCCTGGATTTCATCAAGTACTCTCTGACAAAGTTTCATCATCACATCAATTCTAACTTTTCCACTTTCATTTTCATACTTATTTCTGAAAGTCCAAATGCTTTCCCTAATTTCATTTTTTTATTGCACTTGTTATTTCCTCTAATAAAACCTTTTCCATTGGACCTTCCACTGCACCAATCTCAGTCTTTTGGTTCCATGCATTCTCTTTATTATCATCTTTTCCATATGTTCTTTCCACACTCTCTTTCAATCCTTCTTGCTGAATGCAAATCTGCCATTTATTTCTTTCAAACATCATCTACTGTTTACTTGTTCTTTTTTTGTAAAAACTTCACAAGCTTAAACACATTGTTTGGGTTATCACATAAATCATTTATTTCTTGCTCAACCTCTCTCCACATTGCTCTACTAACCATTTTTCTTGTTTGATTTCTCTTTTTTTGTAATTATCTTTATTTTCCTCTGATTGGATCTTGTACATCTCTCGGAATTGCTTTCCCTTTGCATAGCACCTTCAATGCTTGATTGAATATTAAGACTCATGATTAAAGTGTCATGACTGTGATCAATGTGGTCTGAGTTCAAAACCTACTGGTGTCATTCTGTTGTGTTTTTGAGAAAGACTCTTTATAGCACTTTTTTTTCTTTGGTGGTCTTAGCGAGCAGTTTTACATTTCAATTATATTTCTATAAAACTAAAAAAAAACAAATAAAAAATTTCAACTAGACAACTATATCTGAGCATCTCTAGAAGCAGGTTGGGGTAATTGCTTGTCCTATGATAGCGACTCCAAGGCTTTTGTGCAAGTCAGATGGATAAATATAGAGATAAATGAAAATAAAATTTATTTTTAAGTTGAATTGCTGAGTTTAATTAAATTCTTCCATAAAAAATTTACTATAGTTCAGCAAAAGTCTTTAAAGCTGTTGTTTATGAATAGCATGTGTTTTGTTAAAGCCAAATAATTTAGAGCACAAATTAATGTTAGGATTAATTTCTTTCATTTTCACATAATGTTAAGTTTATGCAGGTTGTTTGTATAGTAGTAGAAAAATGAAGCAAGATTTTAATAAGTTGCCAAAAATCCAGGATGTTGAGAAGGAAGGAAAGCTTGGAACAGTGCTGGGTGTCTCAGGACCTGGTAAGAACATAATTACAATTTAGTCTTTCGATTATAACAATAAGAATTTGTTTAAAAAACTTTTTACTTTTGTACTAAATTTGATGGTCATGTTGAAAAATATTTGTTTGAATTGATTGTTTGTACTCATTTTGAAAGTGCATCTACAAGTTTTTCAAATTAAGCTAAATGTAAATATTGCAAAATGGCATTTGTTCGTGTTGGTTGATGAATCGCATCGTATGTGATAATGGAATCTGCAAAATAAAAACATGAAACGATATGAATTTATCGTTAACCCGGCTGAACTGATTCAACCGAGCCGAGCTTTTGAGACTCAACAATGCATTTTATAGATTTTTAGAGCTACCAGATTGACCTAACAAACACGCACATTTTAAGTAATTTTGGTAATAGATTTAAAATGTGTTTAACGTTTATGTAAAAACGATATCTTAAAGTTTCATAATCTGTATTTTGTAGCACATTTGAATGTGCATTTTAATACACTTGTTTTTGTTATTTGACAGTGGTCACAGCTGAGAACATGTCTGGCTCTGCTATGTACGAGCTTGTGAGAGTAGGCCACTCTGAGTTGGTGGGTGAAATCATTCGTTTAGATGGAGATCGCGCAACCATTCAAGTCTATGAAGAAACTTGTATCTTTTTGTTGATATATGCAATTAAATTTTAAGTTAATAAAATAAATCAAGTATTCTCTTATAACTGGCCTTGTCTTTATTATCGCCAACATTGTTGTTCAACAACGTAATTTCGGTTTTGAATTCGATTTCAATCTGCATTATAACCAATGGAACTTATCGTCAAGACAATTCATTGTGTCAGTACTTTGGAAGTACAAAAAACGTTTAAGCTTATAGTGTCTGACCTAATATAATACTTTAGTCGCCATTTTATTATTAGTGGGTATAATTAATTTTCTAAAAGATCTGCAAATAGATTTGATAGAAGTCTTTTAATATATTTATTTTCTATAACTTTGGAGTATGACGTATAGCTGGTGTCACTGTAGGGGACCCTGTGTTGCGTACTGGCAAACCCTTATCTGTGGAACTTGGTCCAGGAATTTTGAGTATGTACACTTTTTATTCCACAAATATCTGTTGGTCTTTTGGTGTTATATATTTGTAAAATTTACATTATCGATTTTCCTGATATTTTTGTTGGTTTAGTTATTTAATTATAAATTTTTAGTAAAACAAATACAAGTAGCTGCAATAACTGATTTAAATTTATTTTTATTTGAAAAAATATTTTAGCCTTTGTTTCTTAGTCAATTACTAAAAATTCAACTCTTAGAAACGTGTTTCATTTATTGCAAACTTATCGCGATATTTACTATGCAGACAACACCTACGACGGAATTCAAAGACCTCTCGAAGTCATTATGGACATGACCGATTCTATTTACATTCCTCGCGGTGTTAATACTTCAGCATTGAGCAGAAGCACGGAGTGGGATTTCTGTCCAACTCCGAACATGCGTGTAAGAATTGATATTGGTTGATGTCTGGTTGTATTTATTGTACTGACTATTATTTGTGAGCACTACAAAATTATAAGGTACAACCTTAAAAAAACTTTGAACGAATTGAGTTATGCTGCACTTTAAAAAAGCGTTTAATAAAAATTTGTAGAAACAAACCTTTAAAAAAATAAGCAATCAAGATATGCTTTTAATTAATTTTTTTCCCACAAGAAAGCTTTGCTGTTGTGTTAATTCTTTTTTATCTTAAGGTGGAATTACATTTACTTTTTCTATGATTAATGTTAAAACGGACGAATAACCCTGGGCGATTTAAAAAAACATTTTAATCTCCCACTTTTAATTATCAATTTAGCACTTCTGCGGGTTTAATGCTCCTCTTAATTCAGCTTTTTTTTTCTTTTTATCAATCGAGTTGCTTCTCGAACATTTCTTGTAACATTTTCATAAAAAAAAAATACTCAGGAAAATTATTCGACTGGCAGGATTTTAACCTATGATTCCAATCGATATAAAGTTGTTTACAAATTAAAATAACAAAGAATGAGGAAATAGAAATCGTAACTTGCTTCTAGATTATTTATGTCTAATGTAGGAGCTTCAGGTTCCTTTTAGTTTTTTCAGCCTTGTCATGAACACGTTTGTTTTGATTAGGTTGGAAGTCACATAACGGGCGGTGATGTCTATGCAACAATCCAAGAAAATTCACTTATCCAACACAAGCTGCTGCTACCGCCTCAAAACCAAGGAAAAATCACTTACATCGCTGAAGCTGGAAGCTATCATGTGGACGTGGGTGACGTTCTGATATTTTGCTCATTTGTTTGTGGAAAAACAAAGTCTTCGGCCAAGCGGTGTAATTCAGTGCGCAATTAAACTACTTATGATCAAAAGGTCATGAGTTAACTTCTTGGGATAAGCATATACTTTTTTCAATGTATATAGAGTACAATTTACTATTTTAAAAAAGTAAATTGAATCTTGTACAAAAGCAATGCCTTCTCAGGGTTTCAAACTCTGGTTTCTTAAACATGACGTTGCGTTGTATGCTTTATCAGGACACAGTACTGGAAGTGGAGTTTGATGGGTCGGTGAAGAAATATTCGATGGTTCAAGTCTGGCCCGTGCGTCAGCCTCGGCCATGCGTGGAGAAATTAAGAGCAAATCATCCTCTTCTCACCGGGCAGCGCGTTCTCGACGCTCTGTTTCCGTAAGGAAGTGACGTGTTGGGTTGCGTAGCCGAAGGCTTCACCCTTTTCCTGTTTTAGTTCCGTTCAAGGCGGTACCACTGCCATTCCCGGCGCTTTCGGTTGCGGCAAGACCGTCATCTCGCAATCTCTCTCCAAGTTCTCCAACAGTGACGTCATCGTGTACGTCGGTTGTGGAGAGCGTGGTAACGAGATGTCAGAAGTACTTCGTGATTTCCCTGAGGTATTTATCGCTTCAAAAGCATTCTCCTCGTTGCTTTTTTTCCAGTAAAATTTGTGTAAAAACCATTCTCTGCAATGACGTTTTTGAGATGTCGCATATTCGTGTGCAGCTAAAAGTGTCTTCAGTTTTAATTTTGAAATATCGTTCCACGTCGCGCATGACCTTGCTTAACCTTTGTGACGTCAGTTTTTTGTCGTAGCTAAAAGTGGACGTGGGTGGAAAATCGGAATCAATCATGAAGCGTACAACCCTGGTGGCGAACACCTCCAACATGCCCGTCGCTGCCCGTGAGGCTTCGATTTACACTGGTGAGTTCTTTCAAACTGATTGAGGGTGTTCGCGCGCATGTCTATGACGTACAATCATACGTCTTGGAGCAAATTGAAAAATGTTCAGAGCGAATGTTAGTTTTTAGACGAGTTACTTAGTCCGCGTAGTTAATATTTATGCAACTATTTTTTCAAGAGACTCTTCGCTATTTGACTGTGTCGTGATACTAATGATATGACTCAATAGTTTCATGAATTCGCTTGTTTAAAGCTTATGGATATTGGTTTTAAAACTGTTTTTGTAAAAAGCTTTTATGTCGCCTATTTTTTTTTAGGAATCACACTTTCCGAGTATTTCCGTGATATGGGTTACAATGTCTCCATGATGGCTGATTCCACATCTCGGTGGGTACAATGCGCCATCAACATCACAGACTTTCATACGTTGCATTTCGACGAATTATAATACGTCTTCTATTTTAAAAAAATTAACGCTTCAGTTGAAAAAAACAAGTTTTTAATCGGAATGAATCAGTCTTGTTCCCAATAGAAAAAGTTTCGCATTTCGGAAGTAGGTAATTTCAGCGACTGGGGGGATGACGACGAGATCTCAAGTCGAGCCCGTCATAAAACCATTGTTTGCAGATGGGCCGAGGCCCTTCGTGAGATCTCTGGTCGACTCGCTGAGATGCCGGCCGATTCCGGTTACCCCGCCTACCTCGGGGCGCGGCTCGCCTCCTTCTACGAGCGCGCCGGTCGGGTCACGTGCTTGGGAAGTCCCCATCGTGAGGGAAGTGTGTCCTTGGTCGGAGCGTAAGTAGCTGACGTAATCGATATTGAGTTTTATTGCATTGTGGCTTTTTGTCCGAGCATAAAATTAGAAGTAAAGTTTTGATGGAACTCTCCTACGTGTGTAACGTACGAAAGTTTTATGATATCATCTTATGCATTTTAATTTTTAAAGAGTTGCGTGGTTGTTTTTCCTTGTTCAAGCAATAGTTAGTTGCTTTGGTGATACCAATAGTTTTTATTTTTGGTTGTTTTACAAAATGTCAAAACTGTCTTGCAAAAAATTGCCATCTCTCGAAATTCCCGGCGACCAGTGTACTAAACCTCTGACGTACACTATACTAACTCTATAAAACAGGTTCTCATTACTCTGGCCATGTTACAAATATTTATATTGACGATTTGTCCTAAGTTTCAGTCATATCTCTTTAAAACAGCAATATCTTGGCATCTCCGGAAGCTGGTCAAGGTAATTAATTGCGTTGCAGTTCTATGTCTGGCGGCTCCGACGCTTTCCTGCGAGTCAAGAGGATAAATATAAAGATGAAAAAAATTTGTAAGACTAAATTCAATCTCTTTTCAGCGTATCGCCACCTGGTGGTGACTTTTCTGACCCCGTCACATCGGCCACTCTCGGTATTGTCCAAGTGTTTTGGGGTTTGGACAAGAAACTCGCTCAGCGTAAGCATTTCCCTTCAGTCAATTGGTTGATCAGCTACTCAAATTATCTTAGGTAAGATTTGAACGATGGTTAGCGAAGCAAGAATAATGCCTTGATCATAAAAATTGCTGTGAGCCTCTGTGAGTTGTTTTTTAGTTCTTACTTGTGTTTGACTTTTCTCTTTCAGTTTTGCAATTTCTGAGCACTTTTGTTTTTGTTTTTTGTTAGCCTAATGTCTTTGCCGTTTTATCAGAGCGCTTGATGAATTTTACGAGAAGAACTTTCCCGACTTCTGTCCACTTCGCACCAAAGTAAAAGAAATCTTACAAGAAGAAGAGGAGCTGTCTGAAATCGTACAACTTGTAGGAAAGGTGAGTTTTGAAGTGGAAAAAGTCTATATTTTTACCACATTACTTCCTTACTTCTTAATTCGTTTTTTTGCTTTATTGTAGTCATGATTTAAATTATTTTATCTCATTTTTTACGAGTAATCTATTGATAAGTAAGTTATCTTTTTGCTCCGTGCATATTCTGTATATCTGAAATGATACTACTATTAGAGCAATAGAAAACACTTATTCTTTTAACAGATGGTATAACATTGTTCATTGTTATCAGAGCTCCCTCGCTGAAACGGATAAAATTACACTTGAAGTTGCAAAGTTGATCAAAGATGACTTTCTGCAACAAAACGGATTTTCTTCTTACGACAGGTTTGTATCGATTTGTGGTAGCTTCGTGCAAATCGCCCCCATCTTCTAAAACTGGAGCTCTTAAAGAGAATTGAAACGTGAAAATCGAACATTAAAAGACATGATTTCGCGGTTGGCAGGATCTCTCATCATAGGACATCAACTGTAACGTAGTTTATATTTGTCTTTCTGATTTCCAGGTAGGGCTGGAGGGCTTATACTTAAGGCAACCGTCAAGTTAGTACCGCGACCTACTTTCGAAGATGCCAAAATATTTCTCTCCGCTTGAAAGTTTTTACTGAGCTTTTATACAGTGCCATGCTGCAATGCAGATCGCTATTTATGTTTGCTGAGCACAAAAAAGCATCTTAAGCGAGAAACAACATGACTCGAACAGGATTTGAACGCGTATCTAGCTGTTATTAAACGGTGTTTCATACACCTCGACCTCGTTGCCAATCGTTCGTGCTTTAACACGCCGTCAACGCAGGTACTGTCCTTTCTACAAGACGGTCGGCATGATCCGCAACATGATCGCCTTCTACGACATGGCGAAAGCGGCCGTCGAGTCCACTGCGCAATCCGACAACAAGATCACATGGGCTATCATTCGCGAGAACCTTGGTGACATCATGTACCGTCTTTCATCGATGAAGTTCAAAGACCCGGTCAAGGACGGCGAGAAAAATATCAAGAAGGAATACGAGCAGCTCTACGACGAAATGCAAACCGCCTTCCGTAATTTGGAAGAGTAACTGACCTATTTCGTCACTTCCAACTTTTTAGTTTTATTTTGCGATGTTACGTCGACTGTGACGTTAATGTGACGTCTCGACAACATTTTAGAGATTTATTAATTTGTCGACTTGTGCAATAGCAACAAAAAAAATCCTATCATGAAAATTGCTTCATCGACTATATTTTTATGTGTTGTTCGTATCTTTGTAGCCGCAATGAGACCGACCACGACTAAATAATAATCGACCGAAAATCTATTGAATTAACCATAACTTTTTACATTGATGCTTTGTTTTTTGTGTGTTAATACGTAGGTTGATTGGAAAAGCCATGTGGTAGCCATTAGCTGTCTGGTTGTGTTTTTGTTGTATTTCTATTTATAAACCAACGTATTAAAAGAGCGCTAGGTTGCAAGTTTTCGACTTGGTTTCTCAATCCAGTTATTTGAAGTTGAACGATTAAGCTGAACCAGTGGTTGTGAAACTCTTGCAAGAGGACCTTTATTGCTTTTTTGAAATAATAACGGACCCCCTACTAATTTTTAAAGCAAGGAAACTTAGAAAATATAGGACAAAACTTAACCAAAAAAGATAGGCTATCAACGATGAATTGTCACTAAACTGGGAAATGTTTCAATTGATCATATTGGTAAGTTGTTAAATTTGTAGCAAACAGAAAACTAGTTTGCAAGGGTAACACTACAAGATTTTAAGCAAACCCCCTAAATTGTTGGCGGTCCCCAGTTTGAAAACCATTGACTGAGACCAAGGTTTACTATTTTTTTTCTGCCAGATTTTCTAGCTTGAAAAACATAGTTTTACTGTACGGTTTAACTTTGTAATTTCCTTTTTCCCATTTGCTGAAGAAGCGTGTTTACCTGAAGTTCGTAAAAGTAGTCCTGTAATTGTCTTAGCAGCTGATCACCCTACAGTGGTAACTTCCATCTGTATGCCTGCTGCTTCAATCAAGAGCGCCATCGCATGGTTAGTGCTCCCAAACAGAAATATAATCTGGCAGCATTAACTTTTATAGAAACGAATTTCTTTACCAGATTCAGAGTTTGGTTGTAATTGTAAGTATACAATCATTGACAGTAACAATCAAAGATGTTTTATTTCTTTAATTATATATTCCAGTAAATAAGTTTCTGTAGTCTCAGCACTGCAAAAATTAATTTTTTAATTGGAGTATCTTATGCAAGTTGCCTTGAGACTTTGTTCGAACAGCATATGTTTTACATCATTTGCTGAGTGGCAAAAAATAAACTTCTAAATTTCTAGCGCCACTCAGCCATTTCTCAATATTTTGCAAATATCAAATATTGGTTAATTTTTTTACTTCCCAAGTGGCATTACCGTAGTTTAAATCTGCCTGATAAGACTAGAGACTGAAGCTGCCTTCGGAAGTGTGCAGCAAGCATTGTGTGTGGTTGCTGAACCGTTACCATATTGATTACGTCTTGTAATCGTATCAATAAGTATTTTATAAGTATATAAGGTTTTCGATAAAACTAGGAATTTGGTTTGTTCGATAGGACAAGCAGTAAATTGCGATGAAGAATAGGCACACCACATTTCCGAAGTGATAAACGTTCGTTGAAAATTTATTTATATAACCTCTATATTTATCTTCCTGACTCATAGGAAAGCGACGGAGGCGCTAATGCATACGGTAAGCAATTACTCCAACATGCTTTCGGAGATGCCAGGTTTAATAGAGACATGTCTGAAATTTAAAACTGCTTGCCAAAACAATCAAGTGGGGAAAAGTGTCGTAAAATATCTTTCCCAAGGATACAACAGAATGGCGTGAATGGGCTTTGAGCCGAGACCATGTGATCACAGGCACAGCACTTTAACCACGCGATCACGCTGCCGAAAAAAATATGTCCCTAAAAAGCAGTGTTCTCTGAAAAAAAAAATCTTCCCTTTCAATCTATCTAGGACAATGTTCTTAACCTTTTTCTATCTCAGCACCTCTTTTGGTCAGGTCTAAGCAGTCCAGCATTCCTTACCATTGGCTAGCATGTTCGTTTTACCTTTGACCGCCACATGTGTGACCTTCCCAGCACTCCCTGAAATTGATTTCAGCACCCTAGGTTAAGAAACACTGGTCTGGGATTTCTTGATTTTTGTCGCCAAAAAGTAAAAAAGGTCTTCACTAAAAATCTATCTCGGGTTTTTTGATTTTCGTCTCAAACTCCTGGTGATCTTTAACAAAAAAAGTTTGTGACTTCAAATTCCAAATACCAGGACATAATGATAACCGGGCGGGACGCCGGGACAAGGCTCTAAAAATCGGGACGTGTGGTAAGCCTAATGAAGAAACAAGCTATAGACCTACTCTTATTATTTGTAAGTACGTTAATATTGCTTAGTAATTTTGTTGTCGTCAGTGCAGTTCAATGTTTTGAAGCTTGGCCCCTTTGTGAGAGTGACTATGATAGATTATTTTTCATACTCCCCATTCTAAAATTCCAGAGAACACTTACCTTCAATTGAGAAATGCTAACTTAAAGCGAGTGCAATGCATAAAATTTTTAGGTGTTTTTGTCCATGAAAATCTGAGTTGGAAACCCCACATGGAGTGGCTATTACAAAAAATTGAAGTTTGTTATGGTATTATCAGAACAATTCAACCCTATTTAAATAAAAAAAACACTTCTATTGCTTTACAATACTTTAATAAAAAGTCACCTTCAATATTGTATCTTAACCTGGTGTAATGGAAACAAAACTATAGTCAAAAAGCTTCAGTCAACAACAAACAATTTTATTTGATTAATTTTTGAAATTGGATAAAATGATAGTGCCAAAAGTTTAATGAAAGCACACAACTTATTATCAATAAATCAATTAATGGAAAGAGAAATTGCTTATTTTATGTATAAGTATTGCAATAACCATTTGCCTTCGGCCTTTTAAGGGATGTTAAAAAAAAAAAACCATTACGTTTAAGTGGCAAAGAATCTCGGCAAACTAGGATTAAATCAAAATTATTTCCCCTATTTTGTAGAATAGACTTAACAAAACAACCTTTAAGTTTTAAAGGCCCATTAATTTGGAATAAAATACCATTAGCAATTATAGAAAACAAGTCTTTTAGATCTTTTAGAAAGCAATATTATCAGCAAGCTCTTATTTTAAAATAGATTAAATTATTCATATAATAGCTTGGTATTTTAATCTAATACAGCTAACAGGGTTTATCAAATCACAGATACTGCTGTTTTCTTTTTTGTTACAGATTTAAGAAGCATCTCAACCTCAACCCTTGCTCCTCAGATGGATCAAATGCTCAGACTTTCAACAATACCTCATAGAAGATGATATAAAGAAAAATAGCTAAATACAATTTAACCAGTTTTTAAAAGAATTGCAACTTCATTAGTTTTCTTTTTTCACAAGTTGTAACCTGCAAGTATTTGGTTTCTTTTAGTCACTGATCTCCTGGGTATGAGAAAAAACTACATCCGGTTTTGAGCTTATCTTTGATAAGTTAAGACGAATGAGGAAACCCTGTCACAACTTCCTCCAGGTCACCTTTGGGCAAGGTGTAGCACCTGTGAGCCTCCCTAAACATGAGTTACTAAAAAAAATAATAATAATAGAAAAAACAATTTAATTTTTTTTATATTATACATTGATTGATGAAATTTGGTTGAAATTGTTAGAAATTAATTTACAGGTTGATAGCATGATGTTTTATTTCTATGCTCAATTAACATTACTTTGGTGTTCTGTTTATGATTGGTTACTACTTGTTTTGTGCATATTGTGTGAGTGTGTGTGAGTGTATGTGGGTGTTCAGGGTCAGCGACCATGCATTTTTAAATAATTACTCTTGTAACCTTTAATTGGCGCATGTTTCAACGTATATTGTTTTGTCGCTGATTCTTTTTTTTTTCGACCACATGTATGCATTCTAATATGATCTCAGTCGCTCGTGGACAAACGTGGCAAGGCCATGCTTCCTGCTTAAAGAAGACCCAGCTAGTTAATAGTTTGGAAGTACCAACTTCTCTGCATCAGTGCAGTGGGTCTCCTGCAGTAGGATGACGAGTGCCTCAGACTGCATAGCGAGGTGATGAAGAACGTTCATCTTGCTGGCAGTGAGGCCTTTGATGTTCAGCTGAAGAATAGTGGGTCTTCAGGAACTTGTTGGCAATGTGCCCTGAAAAGGGCAGTTTTATCTTAACATTGCCCCGTCCTGAAAAGACGTTTGCCGATTAGCAGACCCACACTGAACATCGGAATGGGTGGATACCCTTCAGTTTTGGTAGGTTCGGTTTCGGTCTGTCATTTTTAGGATCATTGAACAGACTTACTTATACTAATATGATTATCTGCTGTGTAACGGACGAAAAAAATAAAACCTTGATTGATTGATTGATTGATTGAAGATAATATATTAAGCATACTGGTCTTATTTCATTATTCTCTTAAAATCAACATTTCATACTGCTAACTTTTTTTCATCGTGGCGGATTAAAATATGATGAAAATTTACGCTAGGCAGTAATAGATTTTCTTTTTAAAAACAGGTTTCTCTGATTGTTGTTGTGTATTAAACGTGTTGTCTTTTTGTTTTATGATAACTTCATAAACAGTTATTTTAGTTAAACGGGTTTTCACTATCTTGCAATTCAAAATAAACCAATAAATGATTGTTATTTTCGCTATATTGCAATTCAAAATAAATCAACCGTAATTGTTGAACAACTCACGCATTTCAATCTTTTCAGTAAAACGATTTCAGTGTTTGATATCTATTTTTTTACAAAATTTATTGACTTTTTTGCCCGATTTTTAAGGCGTTTTTTGGTAACATGTAAAATCAGACACTTTTTCGGTAATTCACGTAGGCTTGTATTTACGTGCGGCAATGAAAGACAATAGTTGTCACGGACTGTTAGTCAAGCAAAACATTCCGCAAACGGCTGTTTGCTGTTGGTCATCTTTGTTAGTGAGTGCGAAATATTTCGCTATCGTATAGGAAAGCAAAGCGAATATAAGCGGTAGTTGTTTGTAAGTTTACTTACGATTTATTAAGTACAGCAATTGTCAGAACAATTTTTTCTTTTTTTTTCCTGCAGTTTGTTAGTTAAATTAATTCTTAAAGAATTTTTAAAAACTTTAGCAGCTTTTAGCAATTTAGTTAAGTTTTTTTAATCAATGCACCGGTATTGAGGCTTTCACTTTGACTTAAGTTTTGCTTAAAATTTGCATTTCCTTTTCAATAAAAAATTATTCATTCCAGATAGTGAAGACATCAAGCTTGGATTAAAGGGTGGTCAACTTTAGCCCTAAGGCAATTTACTAAAAGAGCCTGTAACTCTGCAAACTAATTTACAAAAAGTAGTAGAACTATAGAACCTAGGAATAAAAATAAAATTACTTACTGCAAAATAACATAAACAAAGTTGCTTCAGGGTTGAATTTTTTTCAAGGCCTAAAGGCGCGTTTACAGCCGTTTACAGTACTTTTTTCTTTCAGCGCGATTTTGGTTTGTTTTATTGACGCTCAAATCCACTCATTTTTTCTCGAAAACATGAGTGGATTTGAGCGTCAATAAGACAAACCAAGATCGCACTGAAAGAAAAAAGTACTGTAAACGGCTGTAAACGCACCTTAAGGCTGTAGCCTAAATAGCGTAATGGTAATTCCGATCGGGAAACTAAATTGGTCTACTCTAGAGCAGTGGCTTCTCAAACTTTGGTGGTCCATAACCCCTTTTCAAATACTCTCAAACACCCGTGGCCCCCTGTTTAGATTATTGTTCCAAAAGTCAAGTAAAGACTAAAAAAAAGGTTATGACTTTCAAACTGCCTCTGATTTTTTCATTTTTGTCCCAAAAGTCAAGTGAAGACTAAAAACAGGGCTTCTGCTCGTCGCCCTTTGAGGAGTCCAAGGGTTCCTTTGAAAAACTCTGGTTTAGAATTTAAGAGAAGTGCCATATATCTATTGTCTGACAACCAGTCCACTCTATTGGTTATTTATAAAACCCTCATCTTCAGTAATTCAGCGATAAGTAAAATATTGTTTTCTTGAGTGGGATTTTTATCTGGTTGGAAACCCATCTTGAAGAACAGCGATATTGCCATGAATATTTTTTCTAAAGTAGTGTTGTCGCCAGGCATGATATTTTTTATCATCTTCTTGAAGATTCATTATGAATGTGTTCTGCCATCCCAAGAGTTTTTTTGTTGTAACTTTTGTTATTTCTAGACTGGTTATTGCCTGAAAAACTCATGCTGAAACAGTTTGAAAAGTTAGTTACATATTTGTCGAGCTCACAGCTACATATGATGATGTTTGACACTGTAGCTTTACCTGCAAACTACTGAAACTTCTTCCGGATAAACACATGGTACTCATATCATCAGCCTGCACGTGGCTCGTCCCGGTAACTGGCAAATGACAAAACGAATGATGATGAATTCGGGTGCTTCCGGAGTGGTAAAAGAATAGACCCTTGCCTAGGGCAGCAAAAGAGTCTCGATAAGTCCACAAATGCTAGATGTGGGCCATTTTTGCCCATAATACTACATTTAAATGTTGAAGTCCTAAGCGCAGATAAGATCAGCGTTATCAGAAAATTGGCCACCGGACACAAGACTTTTGTCATCCTCTTACAAGAGGCGCATTGTATGAATGCAGACCAGCTAGTAATTCCACACTTCACGCTGGCTGGTTGGGTCTAAGCAGGAAGCATGGCGTTGCTATGTTTGTCCACGACCAACTTAGCTGGACCTTGTTGATCAATCTTTAGAGAGATCCGCAATCGAGTGGCTGTGTGTGGACATTCATGGTTACAAGATTGTCAATGTCTACAAACATCAACCTCGCAACGCTCACTAACAACCATTCCAGTGTTTGTGTACCCGCCTGTCTTTATGCAGGTGATTTTAACTGCCAGCATAAAGAGCAGAAAGATCTATGGTGAGGGTGATGTGTGGTGTAAAGTTCGTGGAAAAGAATAATAAAATGGGGCTGTTGAACATGTTGAGATTGAAGGAAGCAGTAGATAAGCTGGTAAGGGCAAATGATGTGAGGTGGTATGGTCATGTTTTGAGACGAACTGAGGAAGATGGTTTGATGAAGACAATAATACATGAACTGAATGGAAAACGTAAACAGGGCCGACCGAGAATAAAATGGAGGGAACAAGTTGAAGGAAACATGAGAAGGATTGGTTTAAGGAAAGAAGATGCGGCAGATTGGTGTAGTTGGGAAAGAAGTTGTAGGAAAAATAGAGGAAGTAGTAATATGGATCCGGCCACCTCCATTTACTGGGAATATTTAAATCAGATTAAAATTGAATTGATTATCATAATAATGAATAATGAGCATACTGTTTGAGGCTATACGTACGCCAACCCAGATGGAGAATGCGTGGCTCCACATTAGCGCCTTCCGCATGAAATATTGGCATTAGGCCTAACCTAAATTTCTAGATTGAAGCAAGAATTTTAAAAAGTATCTGATTTTCTTTTCACCATCCTAATAAATCGACATGTTCCCCTTTTTATCACTAGCAGCAGCACTGATACTAATGTAATCTTATTCCAAATCACTCAGCATTGGTTTGAAGTTACTATCTTTACTACTACTAAAGTCATTAACCAACAGTAACTTGATATTGTAAAAAATGTTTGGAAATACAAAATCAATATTAAATTCAATCGCAAAACAATGTGAATCCTAAAAACGATGCTTGGGGAAAGCATCTTTACAACAACCTCCGCCGACAGAAGTTTTGATTGGTCAGTTCATTGGATGTCACTTAACGTCAGCAATCAACTGACGTATTCACTTTGTCTCACTATACGTTACTATGACAGTAATGACATTAAATTCTATAGCAAAATAAAAATATAAATAAAAAAATTTGAGTAATCAGCGGGCCGCAGGTTGATAGGGGAGGAATGATGGTACCCGAGTCTTAAAAGGGAGGAATGCGACCAAAATTTTGAGAACCACTGGGTTAGATCAAAGATTTGTATCAAAGAGATGACAGATCTGTTAAAAGCATAAAGTAGCCAAAAAACGCTAGCCGGTCTTTTTATTCAAAAGATTTTACTAAAGCAAGCTGCTATTATTTAGAGCAAATATTATCATTTTGCTATTATTTTGAGCAAACGATAATTGAGCACAACTATTTGTATGGCTTATTTTTTAACTTTTAATGAATCTTGGATTGTCAGCACTTGATTAAATAGCCCCAAAACTGACCATCACATTCGGTTTATTGCAGCATCATGATTTGGTCGTTTCACGCAGTGCCAGAAATATGAATTTATTTTTATTCGATGAACTGCAGCACATTTTGATTGCTTGTCGTGAGTTCTCTCCGGCCTGGCATAATTTTACTCTAAGGAATGGCATGATGGCAATTGTAACATACGGGACCTCACCATAAACATAAGAATAAAATTTACTGCAAACATAAGAATTAAAATAAAACAAAGCATAACTGTCAATGCAGAGCAGGGATGGCGAAACTCTTTATTATAAACTGTTAAAAAGTAAGCTGGCTTAAGAATAAATTGAATCACGATTGCGATCGATTCAAAATAGCAAATTTGTGTAGAAAATAAGACATGAATAGCAAAAAGCTTTTTTGATTTTACTTGCGGGCTCTAGGTCTTGTTTCTTATTACCGCTTTGCAAATTTTTCTCGGTTGTAAAATTTCATGACTTTTAAATTAGAAATTTACCAAATTTTGCAAGTTAAATTAAATAAAATTGATAATAAATTTAAATAAAATTGACCTTCCAGTTTTTTCAAGCACTTTTATTATACAGGGTGTCTCAAAAGTAAGTATACACTTTAAAATTTGAATAACAATATAATGGCTTATTCAAATTTGTCAAAAGTTTTCAAAAATATTCTATAAACTACTAGAAACAGATTATTATCCTAATATCTTGTTGAATTTACTTATTGACAGGATATTAGACCTCAACGTGGGAACCACCAATTTCGAGACATTTCAGCCACCTTTTGACGCATTCTTGCCCGACACTTTGCAATAAATCTTGTGTAACTAGTCCACATGATGCTCTAATTTTTTGTTCCAACTCTTCAAGGTTTTGAGGCCGTCTGGAGTAAACTTTACTCTTAAGGAAACCCCAAAGAAAAAAGTCGTATGGGGTTAAGTCAGGTGAACGAGCGGCCCATTCCAGAGGAACTCTGCGTTGGATTGTTTGTTAGAACTCAACAGGGTATTTGGAATTAATTCGTCGTGTAGGAGCCGAATTAATTCCAAATTCCCTGTTAAAGAGGCGCTGAGTTTGCCTTACTGATCCATATGCTTCTTGCCAAACAGCAATTTTGCACCTCATTTCCTGGGTTAATTTCCTTGTCATTCTGTGGGTTGACGAAAAATGCAAACAATACCTAAATTTTACTACTTATCCACACTATATTCTCTGAAGAAATGAATGCCTTATGATGAGTAGCTGAAAAGCAAATCAAAATTGAAAGTGTATACTTACTTTTGAGACAACCTGTATTTACATTTGCTTTCTAGTGTACTTAAAAAGTTACAAAATAAGCCAAGAAATGTTGCCAAAATGGTTGGACACCATTGTAATGCAGAATAGTGCTGCATGGAAAATTTCCAGAAAATTTTAAAAAGATTAACTGCAAACTATAAAAATTCCGTACTCTTAGAAAACCTTTTGTGTATATCTATACCGGTATATAACTGATGACGACCATGATAAAATTCTATAACATGCCGCTTGTTTTTTAAATACAATACTCGTGCTGGTTTTATAGTCATTTTTACATTTAACTGATTTCAATTGTTTATTCTGTTTATGGGTTGGCAACTAAGTTCCCGTCGTTTTTTTAATTTATACCTTTTAAGGTTTGATAAAAGCAAAAAAAAGGAGGCGTCGAAAATGCACATTTTTTTCAACTTGACATTCCATTTTGATGATCTGAAAATAAATAAACAGAAATTTTTAACCCTCTATGGACAAACGTTACAAATTTGCAACGTTAGAAAAACAGTTTAAAACTTAACAATTATTTGGTTTTTTCTCTTAAAGAACGATTGTTGCACTTCTGCGACATTACTTAAATAACGTTTTTTTAATAGCAACCTTTAACTACTTTGATCTCTAAGCAGTCACTGTTTTAAACAATTTTTAAAAATATTTTTAAAAAAAGCTTCATCCATAGAGGGTATTAATCTCAAAATAAAAAATAAAAAATTAAACAAAATTTTAAAAAACGGCGGGAACTTCGTTGCCAACAACAGTTGCTTTTGATTTTATTTGTGAAAATGTTTGTGATCAAGGTGAATAATTATTAAATTGTTGCAATGATTTATCAAGCAGAATGTAAAAAATGTACAAATATAACTAATAACCACATCTTACTTTTTTTGCCATTTTTGCTACACATTTACAAGAGCGAAGTCTATTTTGTAATTTGCCCGCAGCACTTTGGAGAAGTGATAGCATTACTGCTTGAAAATAATCCCAAGTCGCATCGTTGCGATAGTTTGCAACAACTGTTGTCCGATCTAAAAATAAACTGATCGTCATCAGCCACGAGAATTGATTTATTAAATGACGTTTACTTAATTGACTGAGCTTTACAGCCGTTGACATTTAAGACTTGAAAAAAACATTGATATTTCTTGGCGTTGTTTGCAACAATAAAATTAAGGAATGTAGTCATCCATGAGAATAGACTTTGTTTGTAAATAAAATTTTAAAGAATGCTATTTGTGTTAAAAAATGTCTTGAATTAGTTGCTATATGCATTATGAAACTCTCAGATGCTTCAACATTGCAATTGATTTGCAATGTTAATTTTTTCGCGTTTCTTATTCTTTGTTTAAAATTTTCTAATTGATTTGATCAAGTAAAAAAATAAGTTTTTGTTATTTCATTTGCACAGTTTATAACCCACTCTTCGCACATCGCGACGACTTTCTAACTTTGAGATTTTGCGCAAAAGATAACTATATTCTCGTCAAGCTGATGAGGCAACTTGAGAGTTTAGGTTGGGGACGCCAGCGTTTAGACTCTACTTTCCCACAATTCTGATTTACTCTACAGCTGAAAACTGCGCACCCGTTTAGCGTGGCAGCGTACCAGTTCGCCTCGTCTTCAAAATTCTCAATAGCGTTACGCACATTATCACTATAGGCTTGTGTGCTGCACCAACGGACCATTTACCAGTGCATTTAAGCATCTAGTCAGCACCTGCCTAAAAATTTCTTTTTAAGGTTAACTAGTTGGTCATCAGATGAATGGCGAAAGAAATTAATCTATTGACACCTGTTTTGTCTGCTGCCCGAAAACTATTGATCACTTTATCTGAACTGGACATCCACCCAGTGCAGTAGCCGAATTTCTGTGGCACACGAAATACTTTGAAAAAAATTTATACTCTTCACGGTAACATTTCTAAGTCCAAAACAATGTACACTGCTTGAAGTCAGGCTTGCCTCAGGCATCCAATTTTGTTTGGACTCTGCCAACATTAAAACGCAATTATTCTATCACATAGCTCTTGTTGGTGTTTTTGTTGGTTTGTCATCCAAAGCGCCTGTGAGAAGAGCAAGACTGGCGCACGGAATCTGAGGAGCTCGCAGAAAGAATAAAAGTTGCTCTTGTTCTTGCGTTTTCTTCAAGGTTAACTTACAAAAGCCATCCCCTAACCCTTTAAAGAAAGCTAATCAAGACTTCCACTTTTGGATAATCTCTGTTTTGCTTCTAAAGGCTTCTTTCAACAGACTGGTGGCGTGGTATTATGTTTGTACTTGGCTACAATTAAAGAGGCGATTAGTGTCGTGTGTTTGTGTAAGGCATAGTGGGCATTATGGTGTGTCATTATCAGGGTTTACTGTATGTAGGTAGCTTTGCAAGAGTGGTGATTTGTTGGCTCTGAGATGTGTTAGTTTTGTACGACAAGATGTGATAACGTTTGTTTTGATGAATGAATGAATGTCATATGGTGTGGTGTTATTAACTTTGCTTTTTTTTCTGGAATAAAGGTATAATGAGTTGGTTGTATAATTGAATGTGTTTAAGATTTTCTTTACAGTACACTCCGCGTTCAGGGTCTTGGCAGAAGTATTTTCTCCAAAAACTATTGTCCTAATTGAGTTAGCTTTGTCGAGATTAAGACCCTGGGTGGGTGGTGGTCTTTTCGTACAACAACAATTTGTCCAACGACACTTCGTCCACGTCTTCTTTTTGTCCTATATTTTTTTGTCCAACGACTTTCTGTTCAATTTTAAAGAAAAGAAGTCCTGTTAAAGGAAACCCTAACCCTAACCCTAATAGTAACCCTATTAGACAAAAAGATGTGGACGAAGTGTCATTGGACGAATTGTCATCGGACGAAAAGTTGGTACACGAAGACCCTGGAGGTTGATTTTTAGCGACTACGAATTGGTTTATTTCTGCTTCTGGTCTGATCTCTGCTGGATTGAACTCTTGCTTTATATAGAGAGAAAAAACTCATTTCTGGTTTCTCGCATAGCCCTTTGTTATGAAAATCAAAGGAATAGAACTATATTGAACTAATTTTGACTCTTTTTCAGATCAAGAAAAATTTGCTTTTAAATGTGTAATCTTTAGGTCTTACGAAAGCGTGTAAAATAGCTAAATATTAAATATTTGAGTATATATGTTTCTCGCATTACGAAAGGGTTAAAGCTTATTTTTAAAATTATATTTCTACATTTTGCACAATACTTGATAAAAAGCTGCGGTAAAAAGTTGCATGTTGACGGCAAAAAGTTGCAGTATAAAATTCCTGGAAACAGCTTGAAACATGTTAGGCTACTACATAAATTCTGACTATTTAGGAGGCTGTGGGAAGCTGTTAAAAAATCGCAAAACTGGCCATGGTGATCAACTTCAAACTTGTATTGGGCGTCTTTTTTTGCTCATATACAAAAGTGGTTTTACACTTTTTTCAACTAGTGTGGCTTTTTGAACTACAGTAGACTTCTGTTAATCCGGATTCGGTTAATGAGGATATTCGCTTAACTCGGATAGAAATAAAAGTACAATTGATTTTCTATATATATATAATTCTTACTAAAAAGCTTTGGATTATCCAGATTATTTAGTCCGAATTTTCGCCTACTTCGGACAAACAATGCTGCTTTTTCTTATGTAATCCAGATTTTCCGCTTTAACATTGACGTAGAGTCTCTCTTGCTACATCACAATGATTATTTTATATTACGGTTACAGTAAAAGCGTTTGCTATGTTATTTCTTTATAAGTGTGCTATGCAGTTAACTTAATGACTTCGAAGGTTCGTTTCAGTAATAGACTGCGGTTTTCTTTGTGCATATTAACTGCTTAGTTACAACAAAAGCGTTTTCTATGTTGCTTCTTTATAAGCGTACTATGCAGTTTACTTAACTTAATGACTTTAAAGGTTTGTTTAAGTTACTGCTTCTTGAGAGTAAAACATTATGTCTAATTTTAATAAACGATTTCGTCATGAGAGAACAATTGAAGAGAAGTTAAAAATTTTGCGATATTATGAGGAAAATCCTTTAATGAAGAAAAAAGATATTGCGGCGCATTTTAATATGAAACCTCAAACATTAAGTGACTTGATAAAAAATTCAGATAAAATTCGTGCTCAAAGGTCAGAAGGCAGCTGTCTAATTAACTTCAAACGCAAAAGGTTAAGTACACAACCGGAATTAGACAAAGCTCTGTTAATATGGTTCCGACAAAATTCTTGCCGACCAGAAGTTCGTATTGATGGATCAATGCTTCTGCAACAGGCAAACACGTTTTTAAAAGGTTTGTCCGTAGACGCAGCCACACAGCAAACAGTGTCCATGTCATGGATTGATAGATGGAAAAAGCGACATGGTGTTAGTCGTATAATTAAAGCTGGCGAATCTGGTGGCGTCGACATAGAAATTGTACGCGATTGGAAAGAAGGAAAACTTCAAGGAATTTTGTCTACCTATCGACATGACGATATCTACAACGCAGATGAAACCGGACTTTTCTGGCTCCTGTTACCAGACAATTCTCTTGGATTCACTGGAGGATTACATCATGCTGAAGAACCGAAATCACGCATCACCGTCTTAGTGGGTGCCAATATGACTGGCACGGATAAACTGCCTTTGATGGTTATTGGTAAAAGTAAAAATCCAAGAGCATTTAACAACATGACTGTACCAGTGGAATACCATTCAAACAAAAAAGCCTGGATAACTTCCATTCTATTCGAGAATTGGTTGAGAAATCTGGATAAACGGATGGGATGTGAAAAGCGTAAAATAGCATTGATAGTTGATGACTGTCCTGCTCATCCGAAGCTGGAGTTAAAGAACGTAAATCTGATATTTCTGCCATCGAACACTGCTAGTCACACTCAACCGATGAACTCTGGTATAGTTAGGAACTTGAAGTTACATTACAGACATAGTTTAGCTTTGTGGCGTTTAGAAGCTGCTAAAGATGATAAATCGCCTTTTACTTGGAATTTGTTAGATGCGCTCATTACTCTAAAATCTGCTTGGAAACGAGTAAAAGTTCAAACAGTGGTTAATTGCTTTAAACAGGCAGGTTTCGTCAAAGAAGCACATTGTTTGGTTGAAAGTCAACTTGAAGTAGCTAGTACCAACTCCGTAAATCTCACATCTCAAGAGATAATTTCACTCCAAAACATCTGGCATGGGCTAAAAGAGATATACGGTGATTGCGTGCCAAATGATTTAAATGATTACATAGCAGTTGATGACAAGATTGAAACGTCACCGAATCTAACCGACACACAAATCAACCGGGTCGTAATGGATCCTGTAGTTGAGGGGGAAAATGATACCGATGAGGAAGAAGAAAACGAGAATCAAATTATAGTCGAGGAAAACCCAATCCCAAAACTGAGTGACGCCTACGCAGCCATGAGAACGTTGCAGCGTTATGGGCTTGGCTGTTCATGCCCTGCCATGGAGAATATTGTTTTTCAATTAGAGGAAATACTTAATGACCGCTCGCTCAAATGCCTGCGAGAATCTAAACGTACTGATTTTTTTACAGCAGTGTGAATGTCTATTGCAACAGTGGCCAACCGTGGCTCACGAGCCGCATGCGACTCTTCTACCTCTCGTTTGTGGCTCATGTGAATTCTTAGAATAAACCTACATTGTTTCATCGGTGTTTTAATTTCTGCTAGAAGTTGCAGAAGGGTTTATCGACTAGCACTAAACTTTGAATAAATTCTCTGTTTTTTTTAGTTTTCACTTTCAACTTGAGATGAAAAAAGAGATTTTAGACACTGATTGAAAATGATGGCCTTTTTTTCAGTCTTCACTAAAGGGTTGCGCTGAATGCCGAATGGTATCGCAATCGTTTGCACCGCAAAAATCTTTTCCAAGAATTTATCCTTTTTTAAAAAAAAGATACCTTTTTTTAATTTTATCATAATTACAATTTTAGAAATTTTGTGGCTTGCGAACATTATTAGTTTATTGGATACGGCTTATGCGTGAAAAATTTTGGTCACCCCTGGTGAATTGTATGATTCTGCATCAAAATTTCGTTTATTTCAAAATATTTCAAATATTCGGTGGTCACAAGTTTAATTAAAGTGATTTTTGTTGATATTCCACAACTCTGGATAACAGAAAGACAGAAAAAATAATCTTTGAAAAATTCGAATCTTTGCCTAATCCTAATAATTTTGTCTATCAAATCGAATCCGGATTAACCAAGGTCTACTGTAGTTGCAGACCACTTTTTCCAGTGTTTTTTAGAAAAAAATTTAAACAATTTTAAATGATAAAATCCAATTCTGGCTCCATACTCTTTTGGATCTAAAAAATAAAACAGTTTGGGAGAGAAAAAAAACAAGCCCTTGTACCAATCCGGTTGTATCTAATCATGATACAATACCTTTCTATAAAACGAAACAAAAACTCATTTACGTTTATGACAAGCGCTAAAATGAAAAACTGTTTTTAAAATTTGCGGTTTTTAAAAATGTCGTCAAAACTATAAGCTGAATCAAAAATCAAAAAAGCCAGTTCGGCGTAAATGCTGCTCCGGCAGCTGATATATTTCGGTGGCCCTGGATGTAGCGACTGGCTATGGTGGCTAAGTATGCCTTTAACTATAACTTATACTTTCTATGCTGTTTTTTATTTATTTACTTTTTAAACAACAAGATTAGAAAGGATGAGGTAATCGGCGGCGTCGCCGAGTGAGGAAGAGCGCCGTTTCTATGGTGACTGCATTTGAAACTATTGTGGTTTAAAACCTACTTGCGCTATTCTGTTGTGTCATTGAAAAAAGAAGTTTTTTTTGTTGTGGCGATCTTAGCAAGCAGCTCTAAGTTACAGTCATATCGGTAATAAAAACTAAAAATCAAATTAAAAGTTTCAGCAATATCTTGGCATCTCCGAAAGCAAATCGGTGAAATCGGTTAAATGTTTCCCAAGATATAACATCTGCAAGTCAAAAGAATAAAAGCAAAATTTATTTTTATGAAACCTGAAAATTTTATAGCTTACAACCTATGATTTGCTTCAACAGATTGCTGGTTAGAGATAGATTTCTTTTATAAATGACTAAAGAAATTGTACTTGAAATATCATGGCTGAGGCCGCTGAAGTTGATAGGTTTGGCAAATCTTCTGTGTGGGATCATTGCATTTATCCTGTCAATGATCCTACAGAGTTGGGTTGAGACTGATGAGGAAGAAGATGACAACCACTACTATATGGGTTTGTGGACTTATTGTTTTCGCTTCAATCCGAGACGGCTTCTTGTAGTTTCCACGAACCAAACTATTGCTCCCAATAACGAAAAGGCAAGTTATCGTTGCCACGAGGCCATAAAACTGGGAGGTGAGGTGAACTTGTTTTTAATTTTCTAGGTTTTACTAGTATCAAGTTTTTCGTCGTTTTTTTTTTTTATTTATTTGATAGAAGAAAACAAAAATCTAAAGTTGTATTGAGCATTAGTTTTAATTATGGCCATAGCCGTACCTGCCGGGGGGGCAGGGGGTCAATTGCCCCCCCAAGTTTCTAGGATTTGGGCAAAATTAAAATTTTTCGGGCAGTGAGAAGAAAATATTTGGGCAAAACCATGATTTTTCAGGCAGCGATATAAAAAATTTTGGCAAAGTCAGGAAATTTAGGGAGGTGACGACGTTCAACTGCAAAAAATAATGACCAAATTTAGGTGAAGACCTTTTTTTTTTTCTTTTAGAGAACACCTTGATTTTGGGACAAAAATTGAAAATTAGGAGACTAAATTTAAGTGAAGACCTTTTTTTTTTTTAGAGATCACCATGATTTTAAGACAAAATTGGTTTTTCGTCTGAGAATCTCAGACAATTTTTTTGTCATATCCGAAATGTACTATAAAATCATGATTTGGGCAAACGTCACAAAATTTGGGCAAAACTTCATTGTCCCCCCAAATTTTTTTGGGCTGGTACGGCTATGATTATGACTAAATCAAATATTCATATCAAAGCTCAAAACAACTGGTAAACTTTTGTTGTTTACATTAAAATTACTTTTATCTTTGTTTCAAAATTAACTCCACGTCTTCAGTCATATGTAATTAGAGTCTCATCTTTTGATTCTTATTTAACTAAGATTTGACCAGAGCAATTGCTGTGAAAGGTGTGGCTAATAGTCATGGATGTAATGACAGAGTAGTCTACTAAAGTATGCTACAGCCTGGGTTATCATTTTCTACTTACTTTTACGAATGTTGTCTTAAAAAATTTATTGTTAATTTCAAAAAAGGGTGTTTATTTTGGAGTTTAGTGTTTTATTTTTATTAATAATGTTAATAAAGTTTTAGACTCAATAACATTTCTAGAAAACGTGCTTATCATTCTGCAACGTCTAGTAAAAACCGTAAAAAGTCTTCGCATTAAATTCTTTTTTTAGTTGAACATTGAGTAAAAACCTTTTTGGGGTCTTGACGCTGCCAATTGCTGTGATAAAAACAGTTTCAAAACAACTACAGCTTGCAAGTTTTGGTTTCCCTTTCTTTTCAGTAATTAGCCTTGCTCATTTTTTAGTCAGTTCGAATGGTAACCCTGGCTATGACTACTGTAAAATTTGAAGTAATCAGTTTGAACATGACGCAACACTCTGTTTGATATAACTTGAATTAGGCTTATAATTACTGTACTTAAGTTTTATTATTTTTAAGTTAAAATAATTTTTGGCTTCTTTCACCGAAACGTATTGTTATAAACCATGAATATAATAGCATTTCTTTTAATCGGGAAAATCTAAACAACTATCTTCATTAGCTGTTATAGATGTTTTAACTGATTTAATTTTAACTATTTAACCATGAATTTTACTGTTTATTGAGTGGATTCATTAAACTGTCTTTTTTTAGCGTACATGTCATTAGTTCAAACTCTAATTGTTATTCCGTTTGTGATTGCCTTGGTTGCTTTTGTCATTGGTTGCATTGCCTACTGCAAGCGGGAATGGAGGTTTTTGTACAAGATTGCTGGAATTATCCTTATAATTGCAGGTTAGTGTTTAGCAAATGAAATTCTTTCTACTCTTTTGGGCTTGAGCTCAAATTGTTTTTGTGATGTAAGCTGGACATAGAATACATTAGTTTATGCTTTTGCGTCTATTAATATCATGACTTGAACTTTAGCAAGTTCAGTGAGAACTGCTATAAATACTCGTACTTATTGTCATAAAGAATATTTGTCATTTAATGGTGTAAAATGGTTTAAATTCTCTTAAACTTTTTGACAATACTTGTCATAATTTAAAGCCAAAATTTGTAAAATGTTACGTTATTTATCTGGCAGCGTAGACTAAGACTCAACAATCAACTGTTTGTCTGAAGGTTGGCCACTAAGTAATCGACGTTTTTTTAATTATATGTTTTTGAAAGGTTTAATAAAAAATAACAGCCAACTAATCAATAATATATTCTCCATTGCTGTTTACAACTTCTCAATGATTTAATAAAAAAATAACACTAAGTAATCAATAATATATGCTCCATATTCTCCATTGCAAAAAGAAAGAAATGTCGAGAATGCTCATTTTTCTCCACTTGACATTACATTTTGTTGGGTTGAAAATAAACAGAAATTAACTTTAAATACAGGAAAACAAAAAAATAGACTGCAAATGATTTCAAAATATAATTTTTGAAAAAAAAATAGATTCCACAATTGAAAAACACACGGAATTCCAAACTGTTAAAAAACAACAAGGACGTAGTTATCAACCTAATATTTTACCGCTTTTCGACTTAAATCCGATGTTGAAATTCGTTTCAGCTGTTGGAGTTTTTATTGCACTCATCGTGTTTCCAATCAAGTTTCTGAGTAATTTGCCACATTACGCCTTTTACTGGTTTTGGTGGGGATACGGGATTGCATGGGCCGCTTTCTGTTTCATTCTCACTGCTGCGGTTCTGTTTCTTATCAGTTCGGACAAAAAAGAAATTTATCGCTCCGAGAAGAGGATGCGGATTTAATCCTAAATGATCCTGTTTAGAGTTTGGTTGTTTGTTATTTGCTTCGACTAATGTGCTTATAAAAAACACAAAACAAATATTGCACTTTTTACAATTTATTTTTTGAAAAAAATTGTTTGCATTCTTTAATTAAAAAATTAAAATGTTAAGCAGAATTCGCTGAATAAGTTTTTACAATATTATAGGTTATTTATAAGTATGTTGAGTAAGATGTTGCTCAAAATGTTCGAAAAAAAAAAAGGTTTGAATTCGTTTCGACTCGCCAAGATCAAGTATATAACAAACCGGGTTTGTTTTCATCACAATAATATCTGAGGCAAAAAACTTTATTAACTTTGCCTTAAAAAATTTAAAGTTAAATGTTGAAAAATCTTTTGAAAATGCGGTAGTTTTAATTTAGGAAAAGCAAACTGCTTACGCAAATATGTTTTGGGCCGAATAAAAAACTTTTCCCTAATTACCCTTGGATACGGCTCTCGCGAGTTTGTCATGTGACGTTGTTTTTTACTTTCCCCATAAGTTCTTTACGCTTCAAATTTTATTTGGCTTTAATAAATACTTAGGTAACGATGTAAAATAAACGTTTTTTGCTATATTTTTCTGCTTTGTTGGTTAATTGTTTACGAAGTGACACTCCTAATAATCTAATTTTTCTCTTGTACGATCGTAATTAAGATAAAATTTTTAATTTTACTAAGGCTTTGATATTTTGTTTAATCTAAAATATTTGTCCAAATTTTTGTTGTTTTGCAGTGAATATAAGTATTGATGGTGAATTTTATTTTTGCTTGCTGCATGTTTAGGTTTTTCAAATTATCAAATAAAACTAATCCCAAATATGTCTTTTTACGAAAAAATATTAAGACTGATTTATATTTGCCGTATTCTGCTTATTTTTTCAAATGCCGTAAGTGAGTTAAATTCTGAATTAGGAGCGTCCAACCTCTTTGAGTCAAAGGCCATTTTGGCTAAAAAAATGTTTGTGGGACAATATTATTACGTTGGAATCCAAGTAAAGACCGAAAAAGAATTGTCATCATTCTTTATTCAAGAAGATTTTCCCTTCGAGCGACTTTAAATCTTTCCGCGAACCATGACTGGGCGCCTATGGATTAAAAGAATGACTTTTTTTTGTTTTCACTTGAAATTCCAAGCAATTTTATCAGGTGAATCTCCTCCTGGTACCTAATGTTCCGTCCTAAAATTTAGTTGAAGACAAAAAAAAAACGCGCGCACACACATACGAGAGAAACTGACAAAATATAACGCATAAATCAGTTGTGTGCAAAGCGGAAAATTTTTCCCAACATTTCCAAAAATTTTTAAAAATTACCCATGTTTAGACTGGAAAAATGGAGTCGTACAACATAATTGAGAACAGTTAGAAAAGTGTTCAATGTAATAGTAGGAATCAAGGATGCGGACTGGTCAAAATTTTGAAGCGAGTCCGAGTCCGGGCTAAAATGACGAGTTCAAAAATCTGTCTAAATCTAATAATTTTTCGTTTGACTTCTATGGAAAAAACCAGCCGAGAACTGACATAAATCTCAAAAAAAATCCAACTGGCAATATTTTTGTTTCGTATTTTGAACACCAAGGTCACCGGAAGCGACGAAGAAGAGTTCGATTTTTCTCCCTACCTTTTTAACCCGTTTAAACTGCCGCTGTGCTCTTTTCAAAAAGGAAAGGTACAGATGGGCAGCTGCAGAAGCATTGGGTAAACTTTGCCCCTACAATCATAGAAACTGACCAAATTATCAGGTCGATTGATGGTGATTGCTATTATTTAGATCATTGTCTACACCATAAATTTAGGACAAACGTAAAGATTTTGGATTCGATTAAAAGTATTGGTTGGATCATGGACTGAAGTAAAAGTGTTTTGTTATGGTCTGCACCTTAAATTTGGAACAAAAGTAGAGATCTTGTAACGTTCTTTTTTTTTTTTTAGTCTTCACCTAAAATTTGGGACAAAAATGGAGATTTTGGACATTGATTGGAAGTAATGACTTTTTTAAGTTATCGCTAGATTTTTGCGGTGAAAACGGTTGCGATATGAAATGGCAACTCTGTAAAATCTTTTTTTTATAACTGCCTTTTTATTTTGCACCCTTTGACAAAATGGCTTTCCGGCGCTCCTGTTGAACACCTGTTATTGCAAAAAAAGTAACGACTTTGAGCGCAACAAAGCAAAAAACAGTTATAAAATTTAAAATAGTGAAGAGGAATACTGTGAAATAAATTCTATTTTAATTTCTTTTTCATTTTTTATTCAAGGTTTAGCAGTTTTTTTTTTTTTTCTTAAAAACTATTGATAACAATAATCTGCAAAACCTACAAATCGTCGATACTGAATAGAAGCTAGACGTCGGACTTGTCGGACTCGCAACTTTTTTTGCGAGTCCAAGTCGACATCTCTGGTAGAAATAGTTATGATTATTGAGTACTAATACGTAGTTCATTATTTATTGTATAATTACATAGGTTTCATTCATTTCATTTTAATATTATTCTTGACAACCAACATAACAATTTACGCGTAATAAAAAGTAATCTAGAGTTAAGAAAAGGAAGATGCAGGACAACGAAAGACGTTAAAGCATGCAAGAAGGCACAGAAAGAAGCAAAAACATTACAAAGCAAAAACATTACAAAGCGTTACTGCATCACCAAAAAAAAGAACTAAAGAGAAAAACACTAGAGACAAATTTAAATGCTGTTTTAAGTTTGGAATAAGTGTATCATTTTCAATCCATGCTCGTCCGATGGTTGACAACTTGTTGCTTGTTTTAATTTAGGCTTCCTGAATAACAAAAAAGCGAAACAAACTTAAAAACACTTTTTTTAATTAAAACTAATCAATTACTGTTTAGAATTTAATTATTAAATTATTGTAGCACACAGTAGCCTTTATTATTTGGAATAGCTTTGGCAATCAGTTGAAAAACAATCAATAACTTTGTGTTTCCACACAAAAATTTTTGAAGGCTTTTACAAAGAGACCCTAAACTTTATGTTTTTTTTTATTTTTCAGTGAGTTTGCAACTTTATTCCAAAACGCAAAACCACAATAAGAAAGTTATTGTTGACACAAAGTGTTAGAATACAATTTTGGTAAAGTTCAGATTAATTTTGTGCATTATAATTAGTCAATGCTTTTGCAAATATGATATATCTAAAAATGTACTTGGATTTTTACAAATACTTTGTTTAAATATACTGTAAATACGTATTTAGATCTTCAAATAGCATTTGATTTATATTTAATATCTCAAATTTTAATATAATTTTATTTACGTTAGAATTTCTTTTCAATCGATATTAATTCAAAACTGCTCAAAGTTGAAAACTGGATGAGAATAAATAAGCTTAGGTATTAATTACAAAAAGACAGACTACATGATACTAACAAAAAAAAATTAAATAACTTCCCTTTTGTGATAAAAATTGGTGAATATGTAATTGATCGTCAGCAATGTGTTAAATATTTAGTAATAATGATTGATGAAAAAATTAGTTGGGCAAACCATATCAACTACTTAAATACCAGACTATGCAGAGGGGCATGGGCCATATCTCAATTAAAAAAGTACACTGATACCAACACTTTAAAAATGGTGTACTATAGTCTAATATATCCTCACTTAAAGTACTGCATCACCAGCTGGGGAAAGGCTAATTCAAAAACACTCCAATCACTAATAACTACACAAAAAAGAGTTCTTCGAATTATGACAAACAGCACTAACCGAACCAGGTCTGACCCATTATTTATGAAACTGCAACTACTAAAACTTAATGATGTTTACATATTGTAGGCTGCAATTGCAATGTACAACATAAGTAATAAAATTTGGAACATTGATAGTCAAACCCAACCAATCACCAGCATTAATACAATCCAGAAACATCAAACTATATAGATTAGTTAAAAAAAAATTATCACCTGTATTCAATAAGAACAAACTTAGGTAAACGCATGATTACATTTGCAGGACCTAAAATATGGAGCGAAATTCCACAACACATAAAATTACTTCAAAAACATCAATTTAAAAAAGAATATAAAAAACTTTTACTTAATTCATACAAGTAAATTATTATTATTTTTTTGTTATGTGTGTTTATGTGTTTTTTTCTGCGTATTACTGTTTCTGTTTTTTTGCTGTTATTGTTGCTGCTTTGGTTTTATTATGTCCATATTTCATATTTATATATTCAATATATAAACATTACTTGTGACTGTGATTACTCTCAAATTTAATTAATGCGGTGGCAACTGACTTCAATGACCTTTTGGTCTTTTCGCTGTCTCCTTCATGAGCAAATATAGATTTGACACTTTTATATTTTGTTGTTATTGTAGTTGATCTTTTCATGGTTATGGGAATAAACTGAACTAAACTGAACTGAACTGAACAATCCAAATTCATTCTCATAAACTTATTATATAACTTTTGTACTTTGCTGACTGATGTTTTATTGCTGTAGTACCAATTTGCTACACATTATTCAAGATTACTGTTAAAAAAATTAATAGCATAAAGTAAAAAAAGATTCCTCGTTTAAAGTATTCCATACAGTATTGAATTCTTTGTTCTTATTAGAAAGCTGATAATTTTTTAGCTTTTTAGTGATTTTACTATGTCATTTGTTTAGTGGTGAAAACTTTGTTTTGTTGTTTTAATCAAAAAAATGTCTTCTTAATGTTTATGGAAGTATTTTAAAACAGAAAAAAAGAAAAATTTTTTACGTTTTTGTTTGGTCTGCTAAAAAGCTCTGCGATTCAAAATCTCCTCTTGTCATTCTTTGGTGTCCTTAGGAAAGATGTTTTAAGGCACTTTTTTACTTCATTGTCTTAGCAGGCATCCCTAAATTAATTTTGTTTTAGAAAACAGAACCAAAAAAATCAAATGAAGAATTTCCAAAAAAATATCTTTTATGAAATCTCCGAAAGCAAGTTAAGGTGATTTGCTTGATGATTGCCGATGCTGAAAGCTCCTGATAATGATAATGTTAATATTATATTATTGCTCTTCAATGTATGCTTGATGAATAAAACATCAGAAAACTATAATGCACATTTGGCTATCTGTACATTGATTTGTTTACAACCAATTCAACTTCAGCTTCTAAAAAAATTTAGCTAAAGAAAGAGGACGACGTAATGTACGCGTAATTCTTGCCTTTAAAATTTTTAGCTGAAGTGATTATTCAAGCTGTAATTTACTTCCACTAGGTGTCTTAGCTTGTCCGTGTTCTTATGTTAATGAAAACATTCATAATTTGTCAGCGAAATTGCTCGGTGTTGCAACTTTCTTCCTTGCACAGGAAGCCGCAGGTTCGGTTCCCTGTTCGTCTGAACGTTTTTCGTTGTCAACTCAGAAAAGGCACTGCACGAAAAATTTTAAATAGAAGAATGCTGCCTACTTACTACAGTGTCTGGTTACTCCGCTTAGTACAGAGAGCAGCAACAAGGCTGATATATCCATAGGAAGAAATTTATCAACACAAGAACTGTCGAGGACTTTTTGGGAGTCTTCTAAAACTATCATTTATAATTCGCTCAAAAAATCTCGTTGATCATTTACAAGGCAACGAAAAAAAAAAAAGAAAGACGTTAAAAAAGAATTTGGATTGAATTGACAGTGCAGTTGTATTCGTTAACGTATTAGCTTTAGCTTTGGTTGTTTCCAGCCATAAAAAGTTTTGAATAAACTAGAATGAAGCTAACAAACAAAAAACAATTCATTCGGCAAGAATCGGAACTGTAATATACAATATATCGTCATAAATCTGAAACTTGTGAAAAATTTTAAATTATTGAAACCAAACCAAAAACAGTGTTCACATTTGGTGGTAATCATACTCATAATGTTGTTTTAGTAGACCTATCGCCATACCTAGTTTGCAACAGAGACTTGTTCTTAAAGTCATGCGACAAAATTAGCTACAAAATAGCTCAGTGTGCTAACACTCTGACTTGCGAGCACAAGGACGCGATGCCGATACTTAGGCTATCGGAGTTATTTTTGTTGTGTTTTTGAAAAAAAAGTTACGACAAGTTCTTTAATCTGGTGGCTTCTTGGAACAATGGCGACCCAGTTTAAAACATAAAGCAACAACCAAGGCAATAACAGTATAAAAAGAAATAATTAGATTATTGCATCTGATTATACGAAGAAAAATAAAGTTGGCCAAGTGAAGCTGAACTGGGTAAGCAAGATTTTTACAACAAATTCAGCTGAAAATTATTATATATCATTCCTGAAAGTAGGTAATAGAAGCAGGGGCGCGGAAGCGGGGGGGGGGGGCAGGAGGGGCAGTTCCCCCTGCCTTTTAATATTCTGAAAACGAGGGGGCTGAGGGGGCAGCTTGTGCTCTTTAAATTAGTATTATAGATAAATTTTTTTTAGTTATGCTCTACAATTAACCTATGTAATCTTAATCACCATTAAATCCAACAATGTTTGTAAAATTACAAAGACAACTGTGACTCATGGTACAGTAATAAAAGCAAGATAAAAATTTTAACGTATGCAACATAAAGTTATTGATATCGTAAGCAACCTATACTTCTGGTAAACATCTTATTCTACTTAAATCAGTAAACTGAATTATATCTTAGCCGAAAATCAATTTTTGATTCATATAACAATCAGGTATACCTAAACTACCATCCCGGTAGTTTAGGTATTCTTAACAACAATTATACCAAGCGTTCTAAAAAAAAGAACAAAGCATCAGAAAATTTCTAAGTGCTCACAAAGAGCAAAAGTTTCTAGTAATAAAAAAAAAAATTTTGATTTAGAAGCAAAGAAATTGTGGCGTTAATCTAATTTTAACAAGCGACACAAGCTGTCTGACTGGGGTAAACAATATTCACTTATGGCCGACATTAAAGTCTAAAAATAAAAACACCAAGACTAAACTCGTGAAATTCTTAGCCTTTTTGAAGAACTGTCGTACATATGTGTGTCATAATTGTGATTATAACGATTTTTGTTTGTTGTGATGTATTTGCAGAAGAATTCGCAGACCTACATGCTCATATTAAGTTATTTAACAAAGAAAATACCACGCCTCGGAAAAAAGTAACAAAGATATCATAGTTTGCAAAGTTTCAAGCAAAAAGCCAACAAGCAAGAAATGCTTTTAGGAAATACATAAATTGCTTTAAATTTACTGCGTCATAGCTCTCGTTTCGGCTTTTGCAGAAAGGTGTTTCAGTGTCATAAGAAGAATCAAACACATGGCTTAAAAGCACTATGACAGACAACAGTATCAATAATCGAATGTTTGCAAGTATTTATTTGAAGTTGTTGGACAATATCAATTTACAAGCCGTTGCAGATGACTTTGCCAGCAAGCGAAACACTAATAAATTATTTTGAGTTACAATTACATTAATTGTGCAGCGTTTAATAATTGACATCAAACCTCAATCTAAAGGGCCATTCATCCTCATGTAATTGCGTTTTTTCTTTTACCCAATTGTTCATAGCTCTTTAATTTTTTTATTGTGCTATCTATTTTAACCTTTGGTATTCTTGATTGGGTAAATGTTTTAGCCAGCGTTCTGTTGTGGGTAACTAAAGACTATTTACTGATTAGCATGTGAAGAACATTTTGTGATATCCCAAGCAAAATGCATTCGATCTATATCTATCTGCTTTTGGCTGCCGTACATGGACGTCGCAATTGTTAAATGCTATTTTTGAAATTAGCTTGGTTGCTTTTGACATAAGTTTAGTTATGGATAGCCTATGTGGGATAGCTTTTGGTTTAATAAGCAGTTAATAGAGTTGTATTTTTTTAATATCTTGCCTAATTGAGAAAAACTTGTGTAAAAATTGGCTATTACTGCGGCTATGGCAGTGAGTGTTCATGGCAGAGTCAACTTAAAGGCCTTTGCAAGATGCAGCACACTTTAAGATTAAGGTTTTGAACTCTAGGTTTATTAAAAAGAATTGACGTTGGCCGAAAAATTGAAAAACTTTTCCGAGATACCGGTCTGTCTTGTGCAAACTGAAATTCTATCATGTCAACCAAAATTTTAAATAGCAGCATGGCTACCAAAATTTGCTTTTTTTGGCAGTGCCTTTTCAACAAAAAAAGTGCCCTTTTTTAAATTTTGCCCCCTGGCAAAAAAAACTCCGGCGCCCCTGAATAGAAGCAAAAGGAATGAAAAAATCTACCCAATTCGAAACGATGCGTCGTACATTTGGAAATTAGAAAGAATATTTAATCATAAAATAGCTTTGATTAAAACATCTTATACTGTAGAAGTAGCCTACTAAAAAAAACAAACAAAAAAAGCAAATTAATTTTATTGAAAAAATTAACTAGTTTTCTAAAAGTTTTGATATATTTTAAAAGAAGAATGAACGGTTTTATGCATGTTTTATAAAGCTATGATTAAATAAAAGTACTGATGATTGATGAAAACAAATTTTGCTTATTTTTACCGAAATACATACGTGTAAACCTATTTTAGAAGATAGGTCAAAATACAACCTTTAAGCTGATAAATCTTAATTTATAAAAATAATTTTTAAAAAATGTTTCCACAAAAAGCCTGATTCAAAACTCCGTAAATGTCTCAAGCTTCAAAAGCTTGTTTTTCTAAAAGTTTTTTTAATGGAGACAGTTTTCAAAAACAATTGAATTCAATTTTCTTGATTTTATTAAACGTACTTGGATTGACAAATCAGACAATAGTTTATGAAACTTTTTGATAATCATATAGAATATACTTGAAAAAGAAAGAAAACAGCAAGCGACACAGGTTTATCAAATAAATTATTTGAAGACGTTTAATCAAAAACTCGTTAATTAAATCACGTTTTAATAGTTCTTTGTCAAGCCTTATCTCTTGGTCCAGAGTCGCGTGGTTCGTTACAACAGACGCTCGTAAAAAATTGGAACTGCTTGAGATTGTTTGTGTTGGTCATGCCTTGTTTACTTAATACTAAGTTATCTGTTTTGAAGCTTCTTTGTTCAAACCAAGCAAATCTCTACGGGTTTTGTCATGGAAACAAGTACTTTAAACAATTTTAGCGTCTTCTATCAGCTCTCTATTTGAGGCCGTTATACAAATCCACCTTGAAATCACACTTTGATGACGTTAACAAACTAAATTGCAGTGACTCGAATTCGATCTTTTAGTAAGAGCATGCAACTAATCTGTCCGGTTGTAGTTTGACCTCGTTAAAAAAACAAGAAAAGTTTAGGGTAAGACAGGTATTACTCTGGCCATTTACTATGTCTTTTGAGTAAAAAGGGGTTTGTTTTTGTGTTTAAAACACCTTGTGTGAATCAAATTATCAAATTTTATCTAACTATTGGTCTACGCATAGCTCAATTCAACAGTTTTTGCTTGTTTTAATTTCAAGAAAAGATTTTCCATCTTTCTCGTTTATTCCGACTGCAAACTGTCAAAACCAAAAAAAGGAAAGAAAATAAAGAGTTTATGTTATATTGAAAGTAGTTGATTGAGGTAATTGGTTGAGGTAATTGGGCTACCTGTTGATATTTAGCAGCTGAAAATCGATTTGAAGAACCCTTTATTCTTTTTCGCCAAACGTAAAAAGTAGAAACTTTTCCAAAGCATTTTTTCATTTTGACGTTGTAAAAAGCCGTAGGTTGTTGGACACGCTAACTTTACTCCATCAAATTTTCTACTGTAATTTGTGTATTGTAATATTGATTGGCACTGATTAAGTGTCCTGCCCCGATTACGTGACTGAGTTATTTTATTACAAAAAAATATAATTTTTATCCATTCGTTTATCTTTTTTGATTATTTTGTAAAGAGTTAAAAAGTGTCTTTCTGAAACCAAATTCTTGATAGCCATTGCTCTGCACGACTCACAGAGCGATGAGAATTCTATTTTCTAAAATTTATTTGGATCGATGGTCCGGGGAACACCAGTAGACTATGGAAAAAATTTTTGGTCCCGCAAAAAAAATTAGAGTAATAACACCCCCCCCCCAGTTAAAAGACTCACGTCGTCCCGAACCGAACAATCTTCAAATTATATTAATAAGTCTTTATACCAGCAAAAATTTGAATAGCGGAGACTTTTTAAGAAATCTTTCTTTGATTTTTGAACAACTTCTACCCTCAGACAGAAAAAAATAGGAATTTTAAAAGTAAGGCTTTTTTTTTCTCCTAAGAGTAGATTTTTTTTATTAATCGTCCGCCAAAAAGAGATTATCATTTAATGTTCTTTGAAGTTCATAAGGTTGGCAACCACTATTAGACCACGCACGCATATGAAGACAGCATAGATATAAGAAGGGCTAAGAGGCTTGTTTTTTATGCTACGAGCTGATTTTTTATGTTAAACACCAAGCATCAAAGCAGTAAAGAAATTCTGATGTCATATATAATTTGAATAAAGTTAGAATTGAAATTCAAGTTTAAGATATTGAGATAAACGTATTGTTTATTTTTAGACCTTTATCAACAAAAATCAAACGTGAAATACTAATAGACAAAACTCAGGCTCAGGCCATTGCTGAACTGGCTTTTATTTTCTGAAAAAGGCGTGACCTTCAATCGGAGGGTATTCTTTATTTTTTCGCCCAAAAGTTATCATTTCGGGGATGATGGGTCGCTGGAACGGTGAAGAACTTTTGATCAGTTTAAAATCCTTTTTAACTTGTAGACATTTGCGTGTACAATCAACAGTTAATATTCGCAAAAATTCCAAAATATAGAGCTGATAATCAAGCTCAAAAAAATTATTTTAAAATTAGTCTACACTTTGTTCAAACACCTGTATTTAATCGGTTTTGATAGTGAGGGGCAACCAATACCACAATCGCATTCACATATTAAACAAAGATTCTCAGAATTTGTATACCTGTAGGGCGACTCAATTGCATTTTTTGGCTTTAAAAGTCATGTGAAAACTAAAAAAACAAAAAACACACACTAAAAAACGATAAAACATGGTATTCGTTCCAAATAAAATGCCAAAATAAACTTTTTTGTGATTAAAATTCATGTTAAATACTACATTACGTTAACTTCCATCAAAAAAGAGCACCCCGCATGGCTTAGTGTTAAGAGCAACGTGGATAATGGCGAATTCGATTCACACGATCGTTGTTTAAAACCCACTCGAGTCATTCTGTTGCGTCCTTGAAAAAGTTGCTATACTGCACTTTCCTCGTCTGGTTGATCTTGAAAATCAGTTTTCGATTTCAGTCATATCTCTAAACTAAAACAAAACAAATTAAAATTTTAACCGAAGGTAATATCTTGGCTTTTCCAAAAACAGGTCAGATTGCTTGACGGCTGCCGTAAGTATAATGCCTTCGACATTTTCCCCAAGTCAAGAAGATAAATAGAGAAAATAATTATAATAAAAAACTAGTAGTCGAAAGTCTTCGTAAAATACTATAGTGAGCAAACTAAGCGAATTAGACCGCAATCATGGGATGAAAAGTACAAACATGGTGACGACAACGTTTATTCAATCTTTTCAATACTCAAAAAGGTTGAGCTTGTTGAGTTGTTGGGGTTAAAATAGAAATGCAAAAGCGTTATCTTTTTTTCGTTTTCGTTTTTAACTGTTTTTAAACGAAAGCGCAATGAAACAGGGAAAAACAATTTTTGGTAACCCGCATTTTTGATATTTTTTTATAATTTGTACCTATGGATGTTTTATAAAATGCCGGCGTAGCTCGTTACTTTGTTTTGAAAAGCTATTCATTGTTGGTCTTCTCAAAACACTTAACAATGTTTTCTTATGCTAGCGTCCAAGTAACTATGAATATGTCCAATAAAAACCTATTTTGAACATAGAAACTTTCTTCTTACAAACGCTGGTGACTTTTTTTTTGATTTTTACAAGTTTTAAACAACCGGTGGCGATACGAATGATGGACAAGAACATTGTTCTTTCGACATAACCTATTACTTTAAAGAAACTTGGTAAAACAGCTGCATGTGTCCGTTGGTTGAATCCCAATATCGAAATTTTACTGGTTAACCATGTTTATATGAGTATTTTTTTACAGCTTGATTAGTATTGGTAATAACCTACTGAGTTCTAAACAATGAAAGTTTCTGTAAAGCTTAGAAATAGTAATATAAATAGTTGAGAATTTTGGTGAAAGAAACGAAAGTTAGGCAAGATAAGTAGGCGGCTATTTTATTGTGTGTAACAGGACTATATATATATCATAATATAAAACAATAAAAACATAACATGAAATAGGTGTTGACAAATACCCAGTTCACAATAAACTTCATCGAAGGTTTTATAAAAATAAAAATTTCGTAGATTTCCAAAATACTTGTTTAAAAGAAATCTTGATTTAAAAAATCTTCGTATCTGTGTATGTATGAAATGCAGCTAAGTTTAGCAGCCGATATAATCTTTTTTTGGATATTTTTTATTTCATTTTGAAAAGATATTAGTATATACAGAAAGAACGGATATCTGTAAAAGCTCAGTACATAAATCTCACTAAGTTACTCAAAAATAAAATCAAAATGAGAGCACTTTAAATAAATTTTGAAATAAAAAATTGAAGTTTTACTAGTCATTCAATCTGTATATAACGCTCTTTTAAAATTAAGAATAACTTTGCGAGTGATTGACAGTAGAATAAAAATCTTCCAAGACATAAATTTCAATAAGACCATACTGATTTTTTAAGTAAATTACCAATAAAGCATTATTGATTTCAGAAAAAACACTTGCTCGGCTCTCTCAAAAATTACTCTATCCTATTTACTTTTAACTTGAAATACTACTACTGAGTAACATCTGTACAGTCAACACATTTTGATATTCATTCAATTTGTTTTCAAGCGACAACAAAAGCGCTTATTCGTAAATACCAGTTTAACGATTTAAGCTCTTTATTTATGGTAGAATGGTTTTCAATTTTGACATTGCAGTGTTGCACAGTGTGAATGAGTTGAAATATTGAAAAACGTTTAAATTCTAAAACCTAGATTAAGACATCTGAAAGGTTTTGTTGAAGGTAGATAATGTTTTTCGTCGGCGAGACATAAAATTGACTTAGATTTAACATAAGGAGATTTTTTACTTCTAAAAAAAATTGAAGAAAAGCAGCTTATAATTTAATTGCGCCAAAAGATATTTCTTTTTATGACTCAAGAGAAACACTTCTTTGACCCACTTGAGGAAGTCAAATAGACATAGCAAATCCTGTAGTTAATTTGAATTAGGTTTTCTTTTTTTGAATAAATTAAATTATTTTGCAAAGTTTAGTTTAATCATTTGCAAAACAACTTATTTATCTGAAAAGATATAAGTAAAAGTAAGTTTGACAAACCGCCCCCATCAAAGAAATTGTTTTTTTACGTCAACTAATAAAATAAAAAAAAATACTAAGAAAATTTGATGTTGCCTATTCTTTTTATAATTTTGCTGATACCAAACTGGTAAAATTATTCTTTTATCTATTATTAAACAACGGTTCGCAACAAGTTTAAAATAAAAAATGTTGAGCACCCCCAAAGCAATTGTTATTTTTGGGGTGCATTTTGCATATACATATCATAAAATATAATCTATAGTCACAAAAACTTTTTTTATATAATAGAAGTGCTTACAAAGGTTTCGAAACCAAAGCTTACCGTGTTAATCAAAAGAAGGATAAAAACAAACATTTGAATGGATAGAAGGAAATGGTTTAAAGTTTAAACAAGTTCAACATAATATTAACTAATTTACTGAGATAAAATCTCAATTTTAGTTGATAAAATCTCAACAACCATGTAAAATAAAATTTCTTCAGTTCAAATACTAATGTAATCTTTGGGGTCTTGTGAGGTTTGGCTCTTTGTACATAGATCTTATTGGTTCTTTAATAACATTTGCTGGGATATGGAACTACAATTGAGAATGCGGAACTACAGTAGCGTTATAAAATATGTAAAGTGTGTTAATGCTCGTAATTGACGGTAGTTAAGTGTGGTTAAGGTAGTGTAAAGTGGGTGTGCAAACATTTTAACATAAAGACCAATCAAAAAAAATGTAATGTTCATCGAGGCCGCACAAGACATTTACTTAAAAGTTAGAACATCGCAAGATTTTTCTGAGAATCTTTGTGCCTTTGAACGTTACATAAAAGCTATAAAAAATCTTCGCTTTAAATCGAGAATAGAAGGTTAAACTTTGACATAATTTTATTTAAAGAAATTAGCCAGAAGAAGGGAAAAAGTCGCAACTTAATTGACAAAGCGGGCATTTAACACCCTTTCGTATCGTGGTTATCGATTCTAATTCACACGCTTAAGGCCTAGGTTTGATTCCTGGTCCGAGCAAAGTAGACACAGTTTTGATAACAGCTTTCCACCTCTGCAACACTTCCAAGCAAGTGATGTACTCCTCAAGCGCAACTTTGCAGGGATGGAAAGCGTAAGCTCTCATTGTATTAGGAAAAACATGCAAAATGAAAAAGGAAGTTTTTATTATTCCTGGTTATCGTCGATCTTTACTGTGAAAAAACTGCATAGTTAGAAAAACGTTGTTAAACTTCAATTTTCGTTTAATCTTGCAAAATTATGGTTCCAGTGTTACATTTCCAGAAACAAGTTGTTTAGTTTTTAACCTGGTGCACATGCCTGAAGAAAATGCACTTTTAGATTAAAGTGCGGCAGTGTGGCCTAAGGACTCGTTTCCACCACAAGCGTTGGCGGGAGTATTTCTTTGTTTGTTTTTCTCTTAGCGCTTAATGGCGGAAAGAAACAAAGAACAAAAAACTAACAAAAAATACTCCCGCAAACGCTGGTAGTGGAAACGAGCCTTAATGGTTGCCGTCTCGATTGTGTTTTTCTAATGTAGTTTGTTTTGTCGTAAAATTCTGATTTTCCTGCTATACGACCAATGCAAATAAGAAGCAGAAGGGATATAGCTGCTCAAGTCGTTTACAGTTATTCATAGCAATAAATCAATAAGTTACGTGACTTGTGATTATTTTTGAAAGTGTTTTTAAATCATCTCTGGGGTTTTAAACGTCTGATGATTCATAAAAGAGCGAATTCATCGAAAGAGCAAAAGAAATCGCTTTTTTTTGTAACATTTTTAGCTACTCTAATCTATACATTTCGTGATTCTTTCATTTGTAGATTTTTGATTGAGCTTGTGAATATTATTATGAAACATTGAAATAATCAGAAAGATCGCGAGAGGCGTTCGAATACTTGATGCGGAATCAAAAGATGACTGAAAATTTTTCTAGTATGGGGTTGCAAAACGAAAACATCTGAGAAGTTATTTCAAATCTTCAAATCAACAAAATTTTGCTTGCAATAAAAAACGAACTTTAATTTAAACTTCGTTTTATTGAAGCATTTTATATTTAGAGTTTAAATCAGGGGTTCTCAACCGGGATGAATTTGTTTTTAATGTAATTAAACGTTTTATATACTAACTATAATGCTAGGCTCACCATATGTCCCGGCGCCCCACCCGATCAACCCATTATGTCCCAACAGTTTTAAACTTAAGTGAAGATCTTTTTTTTAACAAACGCTATGATTTTGGGACAAAAATCAAGAAAACCGAGACAGATTCAAAGTAAAGATCGTTTCTTTTTTTTTTTTTAGAAAACACTGTTTTTTAGGGACGAATTTTTTTCTTTTAACGGACGTCCCAATTTACTACTTCAGAAAAATGGTATGCCTATTATAGCTTTTTTTTATGAAGAACATTTCAACAGTTCGATTTATCTTGGAAACTTTTTTTTAAAGATCGCTATGTTTTTGAGACGAAAATCGAGAAATCAGAGAATTTTTTCGGCTGGTGTGCCTATGATACTGATATAAACATATTAATTACAACCTAAAGTTTCGGTGGGGAAACTTAGTTTTAAATATCAGAGCGGTCCATAAAGTTAAAAAGGTTGAGAACCACTGGTTTAGATAATACGCTTTTTTCATTTATACTGTAGCAAAAAACTTATATTTTTCTTCAACTATCTACTTTTTATTACTTTGGTTTAAGGTACGAACTTAGGGTTTTATGGTTGTCAAAACAAGTTAAAAAAAGAACTTTCGCTACACAATCTTGTTGCCGAAATAAATAATACGGAACGTTATAATTGAGGTTAGAAAACCAAAAATTTTTTCCGTCTTTTAGTCGGATCATGATCTTATTACAGTCATATTTTGTTCAATAATGATAATTTTTGCATTTGAATAGTTATCTGATTTACAGTAAAAATCTTGATAAGCTTTTAGTATTACATCATTTAACCTTATATCATACAATGTACGCATGCTACATGAAAAAAGCAGACAGAAAATCAATAGAACTATTCATTTACTATTTTTGTAAACCAGATTGAAAGTTTTGCTGCTCAGTTCTCAGGTTAAAATATCTCTTTATTAATGGTTTTTAGCTTCGAATTGTTTTGTTCACGGCCACATTTTTCCCATTCAAGTGGCTCGAACATGCGCCCAGCCATCAGCATTACGAGATTTGCTTTTTTCACTCAAAGCGCCTGTTGTTGAATAGTCGTTGTTCGTGGTCAGACAGTGCTTCGTGTTTGTTAAAACGGAGTCGTAAAGCTGATGGTTGTTTAATTTGGTACAATTCTATACACTGCGCTGATTTGTAAACGGCACTGTTTCAGTAGTTGACATTTCTATCAAGCTTTTTAAGACAAAGGTCATCTAGATATGTAATTGATACAAGCTAATGCTTAGAAAAAGTGATAAAACTAAAATATATTAGTTTTTGGATTTATTTATTTTTAAAAGTTTGTTTCAGGAAACGAAATAGGAAAGCATTTATTGTTTTTACTATTAGACTTCTGCTGAAGTGACAGCAAGGGTTCAAGTGGGGTAAATATTAATATCAACATATAAATTGAATGAGTCGACGGTACTTAAGAAACACAAGAAAACCAAGTGATTCGGATCGTGAGATTTCATTAGAAGAAGCTGTACAGGTTGGAGATTTAAAGTCAAGTATTTAATCAATTGTTTAAAGTTGTTTTTTGTCATGTTTTTGGTGACTGGGATTTTCCACTGGTTTGTACCTGTTCCACGAACATACTGATAAAAAATCAGCTTTTAGAAACTGATTTTTCTTATTAATTTTGGATTCAAATTTGATTGTGAATAGCACTTTGCTTTGTCATTTTCAGCTTTGCTATTTTCTACAGGTTTCTAAATGTTTTGTTATTATTTTCTTGGTTCAATCGTCTTTTAGCAAGTACTCCTTTAAATTCGATTTTTTAAATTTTCCCGCTATTTCGAAAACCTTCTTCCCTCAATTACTTTAAAACTGTTCCATTGTTATTCATCCCAACCAAATCTAAGGATTATAAATGCTTTATTAGGTTTTCAGCGCGTAATTGGAATTCAGTTGTGTGATTACTGACTTATTTGGTCCGAAATTTCTGAAGATATGAACTACTGGCAAGAAAATATAATTTTTTTGAGCTTGAATTGAATGGGCTGTAATGATTTTCACAACTAATTTAATTACTGTATAGAGTTTGGTTTACTTCTATCCCTTGGCTTGATAAATCGTTGGAAGAAAGTAACCGCCTTGTTCTAGCTGAGAAAACAATAAGGTCTCTTGTTAATTGTTAATAATAAATGACATTGTTAACTTGTTAAGGGTCAACTTGAAATTTGATCTGTTGGTACCTGACTTATACGACATTTCACTTCCTGTAAATTTCAAATAAAGCGCACTATTTTGATGTTTTCATACACTGTTTTTCCATGTAGTTTAATTAACTTAATTTTCAAATCCTCATAAGCAACTCAAGTGCATCCGAAAATTAGTGAAAAAATAGAAAATTGCTTTGAAATAGCCAGTTTGGTAACTGTTGTTATTGTGTTGTATTATTTAAAAATTTTTGAATTGAAAACCGTTGACTCGCCATGAGAAACCAAACAACCGAGCGAGCTTGGTTTTGTCCAGACTCGCTTATTGCACAAGGAAATTTGTTTGCTTTTCATTGCTGTCATATTAACATTGATAGACGAATTAAATTCTTTTGTAACTGGTATGCTGCTGAAGTTATTTTTGATAGCACTGGTAATTACAAGAAAGCACATATTTGACAACTTAACGGATCACTGTTTGCTGCTACTTCTAAATATTTGAAACGGTTTAAAAGTAAATACGCCGGTTAAAGCGTAATAGAACCACCTTTAAATAAACTAACAAAGTTCATCACAATACAAACCTAATGTGATTTTCAAACAATTTTTGAGACATAGCATTGTTTTTTAACATAAAATCTTTTAAAATCAGTTTTATGGTAACATGTACAGTTGTTTAATTTACAATCTCCAACTTGTATTACCAAGTTAAATTAATATTTTTTTGACTTTAAAGTTTTTAATTATTGTCTTTGAGAGTTCACCAATGTGACTTAATTTGTCTATTTAAGACTGAATGGAGAGCATAGCCCTATAGCCGGAGACGTAATAAAGAGACTAAATTTAAATCCAAATGTCGTCATGTTGTGTTTATCATTATTTTCTTTCATTGGCAGTCTAAATAAGAAGCTCTAAATTAAAGTTGCATCAGTCTGGTAAATGCTGAAAAAAATAAATGAACAGTTTCAACTGGACAGCCGTATTTTTATATATTCTAAAGCACATCAGGCTTAAGGCGAAGACTTTTGTCATTGTATTAAAGTTAAAGGATAAACAGTTGATTTGATATGAAATTACTACATAATAAAAATACCACTTATCTTTATAATTTGCTAATGTCAAGTAAATAATTTGTTAAATATGAAGGTGTTGCAGAATTGAGATAATATAGAGACCTTCTAGTACGCTCATGGTAGCATTCTCACAACGTTGTGTTATTTGAATATTAATTGAAAGTGTTTCCTATTATTGCTTTGAAAACAAATAGCTAATTTTTTTAATTCAAATAATATTAAAAGTAAAATTTAGTTCATTGACTTAATAGTTTAGTGATTCACACGTTAAGCTTGCAGAAAATTTGATCCAGTTTTTATCTTATAAACCACAGTATTTGCCTTCGTTCAAATCAAACTATTAAAGGCCATTGAAGAAACGCAGAAAGCCGCCGTAAAAGTTTATAACCACAATGTTTGTACTTTCATATTTAATAAACTACTTTGGTTTGAGCGACTTTACGGTAATTCAAATCACCACTATAGCATGGTGAAAGCTGGTGACATTATTCTAATAAACAAATAAATTTTTAAACGAACAAATGAACAGTTTAAGTTTTTATTCATAGATTTTAAAGTAATCAAGGATAAATTCTTTTTTTATGTTTTATTGTTGCACGTTAACCTTCTTATTTGTTAGATTCTTTCCTCTCTGCAACTAACTTAATTGTACAAAGTTTATAGTATTTCTATAGCAACTCATTGGCTGTCGTATTATTTAATGTTAACTTACATAGACAAACAAACAAAAAATTAAAAAATACATAAAAGATTCAAACCTTCATTTTCATACTCTTTAATTGGGGCTTTAGGGTTTGTTTTAGGGGCCTAAAATACTACGTATTTTAATACGAAGACTGCAAGGTACTACTCAACTATAACATTTAAAAATCAAAGCGTTTGGATATGATAAATATAAGAAATTCGTCACCGTGATCGGAGGCGAAAAAGCAGTTTGGGTGTTATCTGCAGTATTTTTGTTTGCTGAAAAGTTTTGCTTCAACTAATTTTACGTTGGTTTGCTGCAGCTCTGTTGCCTGAAGAAGGATGATTTACGAATCGTTGTCACGCCTGCTTTAACCAAATCGATTCTCGTGTTTATTAACTTTTACCGTTAACCTTTAATAATATGATGCTAATTAAATCCCTGGACTTAAAGGAGTTGTAAACAAATAATTTTAAATCTTGAATCCTGTGACTGTAGGCAGCGTGGTCGAGTAGTTGTGATCAAAATGGTCTTGGTTCAAAACCCACTCGCGCCATTCTGTTGTGTCCGTGGGAAAGATGCTTTACGGCATCTTTTCTTGGTTGGTGATTTTTTGCAAGCAATCCTAAATTTCAGTTAAATGTTTACAAAGCTAAAATAAAAAAGTAAAAAATTTCAAGCGAATAGTAATATCTTGGCATCTCCGGAAGAAGGTCGGGCTAATTGCCTGCCGTATGTATAGCGTCTCCTTTGCTTTCCTGCGAGTCAGGCGGATATATATAGAGATGAAATGAAAAAATAAAAATAAATCGAATAACGTATTTTCCCGTAGATATGATTCGACTCCTATCGAAAAGTAACAACTTCGTCAAAAACTTATAATATTTGCAAAAGAAACGCGCGCATTATATATTAAAACTAAAAGTTGGTAGATCGAATCTTTTCAAAATCTAAGTAAAAATTTTTAAGTTTGTAGAAAACCATTTATTTATTTTGATATTAATTCTCCTTAAACAGGAGAGAACAACTTGGTCAGCACCTGTCAGCACAGGTTTATTCGCTGATTAAATAGTGTAAGCAGATGCGACCCAATAATAACTTTAACATTACAAAAACACGATTTTCTTGTGCGTTTAGATCTTCACATCAGAATTTTAACGCTTATCAAAATTTTGAAAGTTGAGGTAATTGTTTTCGAGTGTTACAAAAAGAATCAATCAAAAAAAGTTAATGGTTTAGTATGGTTAATCAATACATACAGACCTAGCACAATTTTAGTGTTAGTTTTTGTTGGATACGATAGCAAACACAATATTTAGGATTGATGTTTTTTAACTTTTTTAAACAATGCTTAATTACCTAAAATTAAGCATAGAAATGCAAATAAAACAAGTGAAGTATATTTTAGTGAGTCACGTGATTGTGATTATGGCGGGAATTCAGGCGACCGGCAATCAGCTATTGATCAGGAATTTACTCCCTTGGAATCTTGTTTGCTCAGTCGTGAAGAGCAAATACGCACTGGACATGTTTGGCTCTGAACAAATTACTTTAACAAGCGACGTCATGCTTTTAAACGAGAAACTGTAGCCGCGAATTTCATTTCTCTACTCTTTGTCATAACAAATAAGGCTAAACGTTTTAATCTATTGTGTGCTTCTCTTATTGGTTTTCTATTATTTGTACTCTTACTACATTGATTTAACTCTTTTTTGCTTTCATTTTGCTCTTTGCAAGAAATTATATTGGTAAGTTTTAAATAAATTCTGTTCAGATTTTGTTGCGACTTTGAGAAAAACGCTATACAGTTTTCTTTGCGTGGCAGTTTTAGCAAGCAGTTTCAAATTTCATATTAATTTCTACAAAAATACCAAAAAAAAAATTCGACTGGACAACAATATCTTGATGTCTGCAAACGCAGATCGGTCTTATTCTTGACCTTTGCCCTGCTTTTAACGCCTTCGACGCTGTATTGCAAGACAGGGTGATAAATAAAGATGATGATAATAATAATGATGGACGGTTTAGTTTGATTGTAAGCTGTAAAACTTAAAAATTTACATTTTTAAAAATCTGTAGTAATATTGTTGATCGGTTCTGATTCGGTTTTTTGCTGAGAAACAAGCTTGGGTGAATATCGACACCAAATCGTAGTATACGACCGCCCGCCGAATGAATTGATTGTTGAATTACATTTTCGGCCTTTTATCGGTTTTGGCTTGAGTGTTGGTGTTCAGACAAAAATAAAGAGTTATTTTTATCTCTTGAGCTATCTACATATATGCATTGCTTTGGATGAACCAACGCGACATGGATATGACAAGCTCTCTAACCTAGAATAGCGAACTTGACTCACAATTGTAGCGATCACGATAGAATAGCGATCACAATTCTAAATAAACGAGAAAAGTACGATTTTCATTTGTCGCGTTTAGATTTACCTATTGACTTTTTCGTTTCCATGTGAAAACAACAGCCCTATAGTATTGCCCTTTATCATATTAGAGTAAAAAGTTTTTATTATAAATAGAAAGTCAGAACATAAACTTGTTTATTCAGATTTTAATTTGAATTTGATCACCATTCGCCATTACTGTTCTCTATTAAGGAACTACGCGCCATCTACCGGCATCATTGTTATGCTTTAAAGTTATTTTAATATTTTAGTTGAAAAAAATGTTGCACAAAGATTACAGCAGTTTTAATTCTTAGGACGTTTTTAGCTAATATGATATCATTCTTTTAGAAAGAAAGTTAAATAGGTTTACATGTTATTTAAAATTCTTCAGTTTTGTGATAATTATTTCTGTTGATATGATAAAATGTTAGGTTTGTTGTATATTTTAATGTTTAATGTTGATCAAAAACATTACTGCTAACAGTGAAATTAAAGATGTTATCCTGTCATCTTTTTTGTGATCCTTCTGTTATTAATTAACATGAAGTCATGTTTTCGAATTTTCGAATATTTTTTTGTGTGACTTAATTGGATTTCAAAAAACATAAAAATTCGTTGCTTCTGAATTTTATAGTGTTATATTTTTATGAGTTTAACTTGATTCAAAACATCGATTCCTATCCGATTTCGACCTTTCCATGGCTATTATAATCAATAGCAGAGGTGGGAAACTTTGTTATTGGAAGCCATATTTTAAAATTTTAAAGAACTGAGGCCGCATAAGTTGAAATACCTTAGAAAATTGCGTAATCACTTCAAATCTGTTTCGGTTTTCTTGATTCTCGCACCAAAAAGAGTTGATCATTAAAGAAAAGGTTTACACTTTGAATTAGTCCGGATTTTTTTGAGTTTCGTCACTAAATCGTGGTGTTCTCTAAAAAAAGGTTTTCTTTTATCAGCTATAGTCATTTTCACACGATTCTTTTGTCAGAGAGGCCGCAATCGTCCAGGGGGTCACACAAAAAACTCATGGAGGCCGCAGGTTGCCAACCTCTTCTATAATAAAGTCTTGATCATCATTGTATTTTTTCAACATTTTTTGAGACATTTTTGAGACATTTTTCAATAAGCAAAAAATAGATGATGTAAAAACTGTCTTATAAGGTTGGTAATGACTAAAAAAAGATCTAGTCTTTAACTAACCAACCTACATGAATAAGGCAAAAATTTAAAAATTGCCATGCGTTGCGAAAAAAAATTTAAAGTATTAAAAATGCTTGTTGGCTCACAATTAATGAGGAGAGCGTAGATCCCATGTTTTTCTTACCCAATATTTTCATACTCCTATGTCTTTGAGCATAATAAAGTTTTATTCTTCAAAAAGAATTACTTTTTTTGCCCAAGAACTCTAAATTTTATCCACTGGTGTAATAAAAACTCTTCAGAGAACTGAAAAATTGCCTCAGAAAATCAGGAGTAGGCGTTATTAAAGGATTTACTGATTTTTTCAGAACGTTGAAGATTCTTTTCTTTCTGGTTCCGGATCAAGCAAGTCAATCGGGGCCCGAGTGAGGGAGATTGTCACAGAAAACCTCAAAGAACCCGACCGGACCCTTCTCAATAAAAGTGCAGAAGAAGCAATGGCTAAATCATTGCAAGTAGGTTTTAACTTTAGCCTACTTAATTACCCATCCAACACACCACGTCGATTTTACGTAGAATTTACGTGGCATCCACGTGGAATTTACCTGGTGTCCTTGCTGGGTATTAGCACTGCAAAGTTCATTATGTAAGTAAATTGACACATCTACTGAACGCTGATTGAACTTGGAGCTGCAGGGAAAAATCACGCGTAAAACTTATTTTGTATTAAGTTGCAAGTTATCAAACATTTCTATGAGTAGGCAAAGTAAAATTTAGTTGGGTTTAAAAATTTATTTTTGTGGATATAATCAATGGTTGACACAGTTAATGTTTGTTTGATCTGCCGAAGAATTTTAGCAGGATCTGATTTGAGAAAGAAATTTATTTTATGCTGTCGTGTGCATCCTTGTCGATTTAAATTGTTTGCTTGTTTCAAAAAAACAAATTTTTATCAACAAAATTTTTGTACCCCGCGGTAAATTAACCCGTGAAGTTTGAATAATTTTTTTATTATTTTGTGTACTTGTAACCAATTAGCAGAACTGCAAAAGTACTCGAGTCCTTGTTGATTCACTAAACTTCAAATGTTTTTTTGCTGATTGACCTAAGGCACAAAATACGTATATAAATGTACCATGGTAACCCTGGATGATTAAATTGTCGGGCAAGAGCGCGCATCGATACGGAATTAAAACGCGGATGTAGTTTTGAATCCAGATTCGAATTTTATATTGGTGATAATTGGGGATCGGAAGTAAATTTTGTAATCTTGTTGGGTGAAAGAGTAAACATGCGAAAAAAAAGAAGAACCGCAATTCTGAATCTTACCCGATAAAAGATTTTATTTTGAATAGAATTTGCTTGTCTAAATTTGGAAATTTTCATTGTTACCAACCACGTTAGAATTAAACAATAAAAATTTATAATTGTTACTTTAGCTTTTTAGGCTCATGTTTCCATTTCCAAGACAGCGGCCGTAATTGTGTCGTAACTAAATTCCACACAGATTACAAATTACAAAAAAATTACAAAGTATAATACAAAACACAGATTACAAAAAATTAAAAAAGTTTAATCTTTTCTACTTATATCAGGAGGAGAATCAAATCCTTCAGACCGAGCTTAACAGAGCGGAGGATTTGTTGGCGGAGGCCAGAGCTGACAGAGATGAAATTAGGATCAAATACAATGCAGTTAGTGGAAGAGTAAGTTAAAACAATTGCTATATTGATTGAAACTCTTTCAAAAATGTTTATTTAATTTCTTTTAATTGCTCAAAGCAACACTCTTAGGCCTGGTATACTCCTGGCGTACGGTTTCAACGTGCGTTTATTTGTTTATTGAATCTCATAAGCCGAGCTTATACGCTGAGCGTAGAAATTTTAATCAACAAACGAATATACTCTATTCTTAAACGCTACTCATACTTCAACTGCTGTCTAGGCCAGTGGTTTTCAAACTTTGGTGGTCTATGGCACCCTTTCAGAGACTCTCAAACATCCAAGGCCTCCTGGTTATAATATTGTCCCTAAGGTGAAGTGAAAACAAAAAAAAGCTTATCACTTTAAAACTGTCTTGGATTTTGTCGTATTCGTCCCTGAATTCCAAGTGAAGCGCAAAAAAGTCATCACTTTGAAATTGCTCTGATTTTGTCAATTTCGTCCCAAAAGTAGATTAAAGTTTGAAATAGGAATTTTTTCTAGGTCCCTCGGTAAAGTTCCCGTGGCACCCTTGGGGAAGCCCCAGGCCCCTTTTGAAAAACCCTGGTCTGGGTCTTATTAAAAATTAATTTTTGTTTTTAAAAATTTTTATAAATATCGCAAAAGAACGAGGTTTTGTACTTCATGGACTGTTTTTCTTACTTGATTGCTTTTGGATAGGATTAAATCTTATTTGTTTAGTTCTTAAAATTTCTTTGTAAAAGTTGTGTTCTCTCTCGGTATTGAAGTATTTATAGAAACATTGGTTTACTACGTAACAAAGTGCTTTTTGCGGATTTTTTTTTAAATGTAAAGTGCCGCTAGGTGTTGTATAGAGTTTTTATTGATACTTCATTAGAATCACTATTTTGATTTAAGTAAAAATAAGTTTTGGATGACTTTTTCAAGAGGCTTATTCAACTTGAAATCGTTAAAACGTGACTAAATTTAAAGTTTAAAGAGCAACGTAATATTTCTTTTTCACCGTGTGGTGTAATGAAAAATGTGTGTTTCTCGATCTTTATTACACGTTTTTGTCTGTTGATTGTTAAATTAATGTAGTTATATTGCAAACAACTTACAATAAAAACGTAGAATATTAACTAAGCCCAATTAGTTTTGAAATTTTAAACTAGACAAAATTTTTTGCATGATTTTGAATTTTCGAACCAATAACCGTTTTGCAAATTTACTTGAATTAACTTATTTTAAAGCTCATTTAATTATAAACGTCATTGGCAGTAGCTATTACTTTACAATATTAATTTTTGTGTTCCATATAATCAGCTCGGTATGAGCCAAAGCACTTGATTTACTAGACCACAAATGTCCAACCCGCGGCCCGGCCCAGCGACGATTTCCAGTTTTCTGGTTATAATGAAGGTTACGAAGAAGAGTTCCGCGAGATTGCTAAAAGACATTTCGGGCGGAAATCAAAAAATAAGAGGAGATTATAGAAGACCTTTTTTTTTAGAGAACACCTGAGTTTTGGGATGAAACTTAAGAAATCGGGGGAAGAAAATAGATGAAGACTTTTTTTTGGAGAACACCTGAGTTTAGGACGAAACTTAAGAAATCGGAGCAAGATTCTGCGCAAACAGCTTTTTCCTGACCACCGACTTCGGCTCGATATAAAAATTGGGTATACAGACATTTTATCACGCGATATTTTATCATGCAATTGTTAATCACAGACATTTAATCACTGGACATTTATTTTATTAAAAATTTAATCACAGAGACACTTCATCACTCTTCCAAGTGTGGTTAAGTTAAGTATGGCAATTAGCGGGTAAAAAGGCCTGAAAAAAGTCATAATTAGTGGTGGATATTGGGTGAGGCGAATGAGGCAGTTGCCTCGGCTCTTCTTTTTTTGGGGCTCCTCCCTCGAAAATAGTACATACACTTTCGTTTCGCTGCAGATGTTTTTTAGAGATTATTTTAAAGTCGGGACGAAAAGTGGGAAATACAAGATCGATTCGAGGTAAAGACCTTTTTTTATTTTTTTTAGAGAACACCGTGATTTTGGAAGAAAAAAGTGAAAAACAAGATCAAAGCTCTTTTTCTTTTTTAGAGAACATCAATTTTTGGAAATCCTTGCCTTGGGTCCCTGAATTTTAATATCCACCATTGGTCATAATGTAATTGTTTATTTAGGGTTATGGTAAGGGTTAGGATTAGGGTTAGGGTAATTGTTTATTTATGCGATAAATACGCAATGCCACGCAATACGCTAAAATGTCTAGTGGTTAAATGTGTTAATATGTCTACGTGATTAAATGTTGTAGTGTTAATAGGTCTATGTAATTACATATCTAGTGGTTAAATGTCCGTAATTAACAGTTGCGTGATGAAATATCGCGTGATGAAGTGTGGGTAAACCGAAATTTGGCCCAACTTTGAAAAAGGTTGGACATCCCTGTACTAGACTCTCTCTAAGTGCAAAACTCAAATTATATCCGTGCAACCAATAACATTTAGTTAAACGAGGGTGATTCTCAAAGTCGATATAACATTTGTATTGATGTATCCTTTTTTAGATTTGTTATGTTGACGTGGAATTTTATGATGATGATATTTAAAAAATCGTCTCACAATTCATAAAAAATTAAAAAAAATCTGTCAATATTTTCTGATTAATATTACTTATTAGGAAACAAATCGAATATATTTCGAAAAAGTTTCTTACAAATTTTTTATGCATCAAGATTTGTATACGTTTTTGGTTGTTGCGCTGTTGTTATTTGAAAAGATGCTTGAATAATTTTAAACTATAAGAACCTTGAGGTCTTTAAAACCTTTTCATTTTTTGGTTTACTAAACGTGCGCTTTGAAATACTAATAGTGCTTTACTTGGTCGTATTGTGTATTTCATTGTTTTGATTTGCTTTATTTAAGTTGGTTTTCCGAGCTTCACAAAATGCTTATAAAGATTTTTAAGAAGATTTTACGTAACTTCATCCTGATAAAAATTCAGATTTTGCTTTTATGTTTATTTCATAATTAAATTCATACGTTCATTCACCTACAATTATGATTTATTAGTTGATTACTATTCCTCAAATTAAAAATTTTAAATGCACTTTTTTTCAACTAACAGTTTAAAAAATGCATCCATTTTTGAAATTTTACGGCTTTAAAGTACTGAAAAATACAGCCACTCCGCAAATTTGTCTCAAAATGAGTGAACTTTTTCCAGTTAAACATCGGACTAGTTAGTGATGATTAGAAACACAATCGAATCCAATTGATGTTTAATCGTAACATCGACACAAAGTCAATGCTCTTCAAATGTCCTTGTGCCGGTACATATGCCGTGAGTGTAGTGCTCTTGACCAATCAGATCAATGGATTTTAACTTTTTGGCGTCATCTGTCGCCTTGGATTACACACTAGTGCGCAGCACTGTTGCTGACGTAACGTGCACTGGCATCGTTTTGGTTGGACTCTTTTAGGGCAATCTTTTTAAATGGCATTTCAAGGGCCTATTGTTCTCTCCAATACCTAGCATGCCCATACTTTGTTATTGTGTTTTTGACCAAATAAATGAAAAAAGGCTTTTGAAATATTAATCTATTGTTAATTAAGTGTTGGATTTTCATTGTATTGTTTTGAATTTCTGCTGATTAAAAAAAAGTTTCTCGGGCAAAAACTTTTTTCTTCTGTTCTCAAGTTCTCAAAGTAGTACAAGTACAAAGTTCTCAAATCTATAAAAGAAAAAAAATTATTTTAAAATTTAGTGCAAAGTTTCAAGTTACAGCATACTATGAAGGTGAAAAAATTCTGGCTAATTTTTTATGACATTATCATCGTACTTATCAAATTCCGTTCTGTCAACACGAACGCGTCCAAGCTTAATTTATGCTATTAAATAACAATCGAAAACATCATTTTCTTTGATTCGAAATTAAGTTTCATTTTCAGTGAGACTTAGGCGGGCAAAGGCCTACCTTAACTCTTTGGATTCTTGGCATTTAAAATTTATATAAGAGGCAGCATAGGAGCTTTTACTCAGGGCGTTATCGTTTAAATTTTATGAGTCATTAGTTTTACAGATTATGTGAAAAATATTATAAAGCTTTGGAATGAATAGTGTTAAGTCGAGTAAGCTTTTAAATTATAATTTTACTAGCTTAATAAATAGAAATTATCAAGAGAAAACTTTAATCTTGTGATTTTAAAAGAATATTGAAGTTTTGAGTTTTTTTAGTCGACTTTTTTTAAAACATTTGGTTAAATTTAGACAGGTCGTTTCTATTTAATTTGCTGCGATGAACGAATAAAAATATTTTTTTCGTTGACCCTACCGTATAGAAGTTCGTCCACTGAAATCATCAAAACGCTTACTGAAAAACATGTTTTTTTATTGATTTTATTGGTAAATATCCATAGTTTGTGTCTATTCTTCTCGTAAGTATTCACATCTTTTGGGATTTTGTCTGTCAATTTAATTTAAATGACAATTTAAGATTTTCGATTGATTGTATTTTTGCCCCCTTTGAGTTATTATTAATTTTTAAAGGTTGCCTATACTATAGAATAGATCAAATATTTGAGCTTAACAATAGTAAAGTCATTTTTTCAAAATACGAATTGCTTTACGGTCTTATGGGATTTGATTCAAAAAGCAATTGTTATTAGTTAGTTCATAAGTTAATGACGTTTGTAAGTTGGAAGTAGTTCTGTTTTGCCCTCAAGACAACATATTTTCGGATGTTGTTTTAAAATTACTTGGAAGTGTTGAGAGGTCAGGTTAGAACAAGAACGATCGATTAAATCATGGAAAATTGCAGCTTGTAGGGTCTGGGTGTTTTTTTTGCATGAATCTACTACAAATAAAATAATAACAACAATCTTTAAAAATCAATTGTTTCATCAGAGTACTGACTGCCCATAGGCCCTATCGGCCGAAACAGTGCCACTATCTGCTGTTATTCAAGTGTTTTGGTTTTGCAAGTGCAAATGATATTTGAAATTTTTAAAGTATTTTGTATCATGCTTAATTCTGGTATTTCTGCCTGTCCATTATGTTAATTCTTGTCAAGTGAACTTAAGCTTTTTTTTTAAATTTATAGCTTTTCAGGCAGCTGATATAACAAATAATTTTCACTTTTATCTAAGGTGCTTATTTATTCTGGAAGTTTTTTGTCAGAATGGAAACTTTTGCTGAATTGAAAATGCCCTAGGTTGTTGTAATAAAGAAGATATTTAAACAAATTATGTCAGTTGAAGTAATAATACCAAGTTTTAATAAGTTATTTGTGACATGTTTTTACAATTTTCTTACAACTGCCAATTTTCGCTAATTTTTTTCTTTGTTTTTCGTTTTTTTTTTTAATTAACTTGGCAGTTTTATAAGTAGTGTAAGTTTATTTGCCTGTAGTCTTCCTGATTTGAATTGCAATGGCGGATAAGGATGTTAAGGATGATAAGGATAATAACGTAGTGGAAGAAATTCCTGAGCCGGTTAGGAAAAGAGTGGAACGCGTAAGTTAATTAAAAAACCTTAATTTGCAAAAAAATATTCACAAGAAAACGATAATTACCCCTTTTTTAAACAAGTTTCTTTAAAAACAAGTTATTTTATATGTAATCTTTTAACCAAATTTTTGAATTTTCTTTTTTCGGGCTGTTTGTTGTTATTATTTTTTTCTTATTCAGCTCGAACAAGCATTGAGAGATGAAAAAGGCGAAAAAGACAAAGGAACGGCTGAAAATAAGACCTTGGCTATTCAAGTAAGTAAAAAAACGTTTTTACTCAGTGAAATTATGCATGATCAAAAAAAATATATGATTGTTAACTAATTTAATTAAAATCTAATTCAAAGAGCAATAAAGCTTAAAAAATGCCGATTTGAAATTTTATTTAGTTATAACCTATACAACTTAAAACTCAAAGAATTTTTCTGTTGGATAAATTTAGCAATAAGAATGACGCGGTACCTTTATTTTCTTTCATCAATCTGCTTTAAATAACGATTTTTTCCTATGCTGCTTGAGTTTTATATTTGCTTTTTTTTCTACTGCCTGACTTGTGACTAATTTGAACAATTTTACGAAAGAGAACCACAGTATTGTTCTTGAATAATCAAACCATTTATGTTAACAATTAAAGACCAAACAGTTAAAGATTAGTCAAAAGTTATAATGAAAGATGGCGAGGGAATCACTCCTAATTCTGCCCATGCTTTAATAAATATTCATTAAATATTTATTAAAGCCTTTAAAAATATTCATTAAAGCATTGGAAGAGTTAGGAATGGTTCCCTACCCATCTTTTTATAATAATTTCTTGCTTGCCACAAAACTAATTAAAATTTAATTTCTCGGTTATAAAAAAAGAAACCCGTAAAAGCTAAAAGATTTTCAGATATGCATTCTATAGCGTCTCTAGAAAAATTTTTTATAATAATCTAAAATACAGATGTTGAAATCCGTGATTATAGTTATGAAATAAACCATTGTAAATACCGTATATTCCTCGCTCCAAACCTTACCGTATTGAATTAATATTAAAACCTACATTTCATTATCAGTAAATTATATTTATTTTTAATTTAATCCTAATTGAATATGTTTTGCAACAAAACTTTTCGAAACTGACTATAAAAGACCAACTAAAAGACATCCAAGTTTATAAAATAATAATGAAATTAAACTGGCGTTGAAAAAAATTCTTAATTATCAATTATTGTGTTGAATCAATAGTTGCAAAAGCAAATATTTGTTTTAGAACTCAGTTCTTCGTCAAAAACTGGAAGATGAGCAAGCTTCTTACAAGCGGAAGCTACAAGCTTACCAGGAAGGTCAGCAGAGGCAAGCTCAGCTGGTGCAAAAGCTTCAGTCAAAGGTGGGTGGAAAATGTCGGTATCTTATTTCGTTTGTTCCTTTTGTCTCCTGTGTAAGAACAATCTAGCTCTTGTTCCCTGGTCACGTTTTCAAAAAGCTTTGTCTTTCAATCAAGCTTGGATGAAATTTCTTTTAATCAATAAGTTAAATTTCATCTTTATACAGTATTTATTACGACTGTGTATGAATTAATTCTCCTTTATGAAATGAAAATGTTGACATTTGAGCTGAATTCATTTGATTGTGGCCGATAAAAAGTGCAACGATTGGTAGTTTTTGTTTGCTTCTTTCTATTTTTTTTTTGATTATTTATTTGAGTTTAATGATATAATCAATAATCTTTTGAAATTTTTACTTTAAATAATTTTTTAAAATTATTATATCTTTCAATCCTTTTTTTATTCTTACATAGAGAAGTTGGTTGTTTAAAAAGACTCGAAGTCTTAAAAATTTACTCATAAATTTTGTTGTTAATTTTTGCGATATTTTTTGTTTTATTTTTTAGTTTTAATTAAAGTTGATCTAGAAATACTGTTTTTGTTATTTTTGCTATTGTTTTTTGATGTTTTTTCCATCTTTATATTGGCTTACAAAAACAACCTCATAAAGGCGAAGAAATAGTTTCGTATTAATTGGTAGTTTTTCTATATTTTTATGTCTTGTTCTACTGAAAGAAAATTTTGAACCGAAATTAGAATTTTTAAACAGCTCGATTTCTTCATCGTTTTTTCCGTCTTCATGGTTTTGTTCTAATTTTTTAAATTTTTTCTTGATTTTTTTATATTTAACATCCAATTAAAAATTATGATTCATCTGTTTGATTAATGTTTTGAATAATGAATGTTGTTTGAAATTGTGAAAGTAATTGATTTGACTTTGAAAATCGAACATATATCATATGTAGCCTTTTGATGCACTTTGCCATCAATTTTCGTTATACTTACTCAATCAAATTGAAAGTAGCTAGTGTTTGTTTTAGTACAGTAGCGGAAAGACTATAGAATTCAAAGTAGAGCAAGATTCTTTGAGAAATATGGTAACCATGGGAGATGGTCGCTTTTCATTGTTAGATCTTTTGGTTACGAAACAACAATTTCATTCCGGCCGACGCTTTATGTGGAGGTTTAAAACCGGCCTACTATTGTTAACTTGATCAATACAACTTGGCTTCAATTGTTCACAATTCGCTTTGCTGCTGTTAAAATTGACGAGAATTGGGGAAAATTTAATTTAGTTTTCGATGTAAACATAGCCGACAAAAATTATTCATAAAAAAGAAAAAATTTATATTTATCTTTTCCTTCCTTTTTCTTTCTTTCTTTTTTTTTTTTTTTTTTTTTTTTTCGAAACCAAAAACATTAATACGTTAAACTACAAGCAAACAAACAAACAAACAAATAGTTTTTTTTCCAAATTTTAAAGGTTGAAAATGCCTTAACAATGATTTGTAGTATTTTTTATGGTAACCTTATCATCCAGTTTTTTTAAACTCTCGAACATTCTCGAACTTGTAATGACAGACGCGCAAACTAAAAGAGCAATGTGGCAATTACTTCAGTTTTCGAAGAATGGAATGGCACTTATATTGTAATGGTTTGTCTATTGTTCCCTGCTATGTTGTTTTTCACCATATTACAATGACTTGGGTTCATTTTATCGATTTGGAGAATATTTGCTTAGATAAAGATGATAACACTTAATTTTCTTTACATTTCTTCAAGTGTGCCTGGGGAGATTAGAAAAGGTTTTTTCTACCGTACAAAAGCTTTAAAATCGTCTCGGAGTTTTAGTACAGCTTTTATAAAAAAAAAAAAAAAAAAAAAAACACAAGAGAAAACCTACCTTTTGCTTTTTAGTTGTACTCAAAGGTATTGAGTCTAACCTCCTGCTGTGACAGTACAGATATTGGTAAAAGCTAGAAATTAGCAAAACTTCGCATCGATAGTTAATTTATTGTTGTTATTTTTAAAATTTTTTTATTAATTGGCAATGGAGAATTTAATTACTGAAAACGATAACCTTAAAAAAGAGGTAAACAATCTATTCTTCTTCGTGTACTAATTTTATTGATATATATAAGTTATATTTGTAGGTTCTTCAATACAAGAAGAAGTGCAGCGATCTAGAACATGAATTAGAAGCTTTGAGAAATGATTCTGACAGATCAAAAGCAGCTGTAAGTGTAGTGTGTTCAATATTGTTTAATAATAAAAAATTTAAATATTTATGTATTAAAAACGCATGCACTATTCTTGAAAAAATGTTTTCAAAACTTGTAGCAAAAAAGCTAGAAATTGAGTTGAAAAAAAGCTAAGTTTTGATATTTTTTACTGTCACAATTACAATAAAACAATGAGTTTAATATTCTAGTATTTTTTGTGGGCTGAAATAAGTTTTAAAGAATTTTAATGTTGTGTTCTAATTAAGAAGATCTATTCAGTTATAGAAATCAAATTTTATAAGCTTATTATCGTAATCTTCTGCCTATATAATTTTTGATTGAACTATAAAAGACAAGTAATACTCATCCGTGATAATGCCTACTTTTTAAACTATTGATGTTTGTTAGATTGATAGAATTGAGCCCTAAGTTTGAGTAACCGTTATTACGAAAGTCTATGATTGCTTGACTTATTTTTTACACTTTAAATCTTGAAAAGACCAACTACAAATTATTACTGTGTTTTCTTCGAAATGACTTTTAATAAAAGTCTACACGATAAAATGATTTTTAATAAAAGTATAGGACTTAAGGAACAGCCAAGCTGTTTCGCAGAAAATCAAAATTATCTCACGACCAGTCCTAAACATTCTAAGGTCGTTTGATCAACATATTTCACGAACAATAGTAATCCTCCTACAAAACATGACTTGATCCCTTGCTACAAATCTTCTCTCACCGTTCACACTGATTGCAGCTTTCCGAAGCGACAGACGCGCTTCAGAATCGCCTCGACTCGACCGAAGCTCGACTCCGAAGAACGGAGCAGACTCACACTACAGATCTTGAAGATGCTCTCATTCAGCTGGAGGCCGAAAAGCAACGGTGACGATTTTAATGCCGCTGAAAAACTGTTTGTGTTGATAAAAGTCTGTTTGTTGTTTTTGGAAAAAATCACCAAACACTCGAAGATCTCGATTGCCTGGCTTGCGTCACTACCTTGTTTTCGAATTTTAACAAATTACCTTCGTTTTTGACAAAAGCTAAACTGTTTTTGTTCTGCAGCTTTGAAGTTTAAAAATGCCTCTGTCAATTTAGAGTTTTATCTTAAAAGTTAGAGATCAGCTTGAAGTTTGTCTAAAGCTGTCAGATTTGTTGCAAAAATGTAACAAAACAAGCGAAGACACAACAGAAATAAATCAGAAGAAACGCAAACAAAGTAAATTTTCAACGTCAAACCGCAATGTTTTGTTAATATACGAGTCCACACCGGTCTCCGACCAATCAAAAACGGCCCCACAGCGTCGATCTCCCATTGTTGTTATTTCTTATAACCGCCACTCTTTCGTCTTCGCTCCTATTCATCGAACATTATTATGACGATATTCAAACGCTGGTCAATATTTAACATCAACCGATTCATTTTGAAAAAATTTCTTCTTTCGAACATTTGGACGATTCGTTTTGGCAAACATTTCTGTATTTGCTTATCGACAACTGATGTTTTAAACTTTTCTTTTTCTTTTTCTTTAACATATTTGCACAGAAAATGCTGATTAAAGTTTGACACCAGATTTGTTTGAGTTTGTTTCTTTGCTAAGCAAATAGTTATAACTAATAAAGTCATCTTTAATTTTATTTAATGATTTTAAAACACAATAGCTTTAACACTTCAAAGATAAATCCTTGTTTTGACAGAAATATAGTAAAAGTTTTCAAAAAACATCGCTTTATAACATTACTCTTTCTTCATAATTATTTTTCTGTCTATTTTTTATTTTATTTTCGCAAGCGGTTTTAGATTTTACTTTTTTCTGTTAATACAACCAAAATTTTTTTTCAAAATTTCCTCCACAGATGCGAGAGTTTGGCGGAAGTAAACTCAATGCTTCGCGAACAACTTTCCTCCTCAAACAATGCCAACGACTCCTTCGCTGAAGAGCTGCAAAAGACCAAGGATGAACTGGAAACTGTTAAGGAGCAGTTGCGTCTAGATCAACAGGTGATACATTGACCTTTGAGCTTTTAAATTAACTTCAATCTGGGTGCGACTGTTTCAATCGAGATTGCTAATTAACTTGTTTTAATCACTGTTATTTTTTTCCTTTTCACATTTCAAATTAGATTTAAAGCTTGATAATTTCCTTGTTTAATTTAAAAGTTTAACAACGTCGCATAGTATACGTTCTGTGATTTCAGAATTTTAGCTCTTACTTCGGTGATGAACATAGCCGCTTGTTGGCGCTATGGCGATCAATTGTTCAAATCAGAAGAGGATTTAGTGAGTTGAAGTCAAGCACACAGAAGGATCTCGGTCAGGCTATCAATGATATTCAGGCAGGATAGTTTCATTGATTTACATGTTTGTATAAAAAAAACACTCGCATATTTGCTTTAACTTTTTAATTAGGTTTGTAATTGGGATGACAATGGCTGACTTTTCGTGCTTGAAAGCTTATTTTTAGTTTTTCAACTGCTTTGTTCATTGAAATTTTTTTTGGAAATATTTAAAATCAATTTTTGACTAAATCAAGAAGAATAACTAAAGTTAGGCAAAAATATTAGACAAAATTTTACCCATCGACACAACTTTGGAACCCGTGTATGTTCGATTTGACCCCCCACGTGCTACAAGGGCCTGATAGTTTGATGGTTTAGTTTAAAAGCGATGGGTTCTTGGTTCAAACTCGATTTAAATTTTGTAAGATATCAAAAATGAAAAAGGGTTGTTTACGAAGGGCAATACAGTTTTTTACATTTAAGAAAACCGCAATAACTAGACTCTTTGCCTTAAGTCGCACTATACCAACCAACAGTTTAAACCAATCTCTCGGCCTCATCAGAAAGTGACGGTTCCGCTTGATTTCACAGCGTGGAGCCCGACAACTCCAAGCAGCTTGCCTGAATCTGAGCTCGAACCAAGGGGTGCAAGACACTTCCGCCAAGGTCCTGCTCGAAAAAGAGAAGAGCGAAAAACTGGATGTTGAAGATCAACTGCGAGCGAAGGTCAGTCTCGTTTGAAAAAAGAATTTTTTTTTGATAGAGGCTGTTGTTTTGAATGCTCAAATTTATCATCGTAAAAAGAAATGATATAAAAAAAATTTATAAACACTTACCCAAAATGGTTTTATGTTTATGTTTGTTACTTATATTGTTTTTTATTCTCGTACTTTACTCTTTCGTTCGTTTTACTTTAGTTTATTGTGCATTGATGCCACAGTTGATTTTATTCAAAAATGAATTTTCGATTAAGAGTCTGTTTTTTAACAATTTAGAAATTAGAACTACAGAAACAGTGTAATAACTTTCAAAACCACACTTTTATAAAAAAAAAACAAGAATTTTGAAATTTACAACGGTGATTCTCGAACTTTTAAAATGCCACCTAGTATAGGATAACGATTTGTTGAAATGACGCACACGAGTTGACAAAATAGATGATTTCATGGTCAATTCAAGAAATGGTTTTGTTATTTTGATCGTAGCAATTAGTAAATTGTTCTATTAAAATATACTGAATCACCTTTAAAAAAGCTTTTCTACGGTCGATTCAAATTCAAGAATCGTCGACGAATAAAACTAAAAGTTTTGCTAAATGTTTGCTGCATTGAATAGCTAAATATAGTTTGCGGGAGACAATTTAGCACGACGTTGCTTTAATTTAAAAAAATACTAATTTACCTTATATCACGTGTAACATGAAATGATTGAAGTTGTTCTTTAGTTTGACAAATGTGCATCGACAGGTGAAGGAAATGTTGCAAATCCAATCAGATTGCGACATTGAGAAGTCGCGGCTCAATTCCAAGATCAACGAGTTGACCGTGTCATTGGACAGATGCAAAGCTCAATTGAATGAAAAAGACCTAACTATCAGTGATCTGAGATCAAGCAGGCCGTTGGTGAGTGTTGCCATTCATCTTTTTATCAAGACAATTTTGAACTTGTTTTTTCAAGAATTTTAATAAGGAGTTTTGAGTTCGTTTATATAAAAAAGATTCTATTCTTTTGAAGATTGATTTGGAAAAGAGCAAAGCATAAGTACATTATAAATACATAAAATTTTGGAGTCAGACTATCACTGTGGGTCCATCAATGATGTTAACTTTGCAGGAAAGTACTCGTGTCGACGGAGCGGGTACTGATGAACTTGACCCATCGCTTGCTGCTGACAAAGTCCGGCTCGAACAAGCTTTGAGGGACATCGCCCAGTCGGTCATTGCTGACGCCGACCTATCTATGGCTCTTTCGGACAGCCCGCGGGCCACCGCTGTGGACGAACTGACGGAATCGATGGCCGATATGGGCCTGGGCCGATCACCGAGGTATGACAACAGAAAGCATTAATAAACTGTTAGCTCACCGAGCAAGCCTTTTTCGCTGTTTGTTTTTGTATGGAAACTTTTTCCAAATTTCTGCGCAACTCAAAGCATTCTGGATAAGCGGAAATACAATGCTTGGTTTTGATACTTGTTTTATTTAAATAATAGCGTAAGCTATTTTATTGTTTTCGACTGGGTTTTATGAAGCGATTCAAGGTTTAAAGGCTCGTTTCCCCTACGAGCGTGAAATGGAGCTTTGTTTGTTTCTTTTATTGATTTTTCCGCGCTCGTAGTGGAAACGACCCCTAAGAGCATTGTTTCGCTTAACAAAGTCCTCATGAATATTATTCGAGCTTTAGTAAACAAAAATGATTTCATTCGGGAATTTCCTAAATTTCAGACATTACTCCCCACTTCGATCCCCGTCCCCATCACGTCGCTCACCTCGCAGATGTCGATCGCCGGGCGTTCGAGGAATATCCCCATCGTTTGCCGATTCAACCTACAACGCCGTCCAAGCCGCCCTGCAGAAACGTCAGCTGCAAGTGCAAGTAAGACTGCTGAAAATTGAAAGCTGATAAATTTTACTCCCGCATCCAGTTGAAATCTTAAATTGTTTTTTTAGAAACATAATTCAAATTTTTTTTTTTTTTTTTTACTTTAGCAAAGTGAAAGTAACTTTGCTTTTTGAAGCCGAAAAAAATTGTCAGCCGACGAGTATTATTATTATATGTGTCTGAATAGATAAGAGCACCTTATCAATGGGGAAGGTGATCGGTACAATCTGGGTTCAAGTACTATTCTCGTCTTTTTGTTTTGTTTTTTTAGGAAGACACTTTACCTCACTTTCATCTGCGTGGTCGCCTTAACAGACAGCTTTAATTTTTATCATATCTTTGCATAAAAACAAATAAAAAACTTTCAGCCGGATTGTATTATCTCAGTGTCTCTCAAAGCACGTCCGAATGATAGCTCGACGGTTGTTTTAAACACAACGATCCCTGACGTTGTTTTCAAGTCAGGAGAATAAAAAGAATCAAGTTATAAAAGAGAATAAAAGAAGAAATACGAATCAAAATACTTTGCTTTCGAAGGAACTTCGCGCCAAACTCGAAGCTGCACGCGATGCCGCTGCCACGTTGAAGAAGCAAGCTTGCGATAGTGAAGCGGACAAGAAGAGCATGGAAGAGCAGATGCTCGCTCTTAAGGAGGAGCTGGATAACTTAAATAGAAAGAAAGCCGAAGCGGAAAAAGACGCTTACAGATACAAAGCGAGCGCTGAAGTTGTAGGAAGGTGAGCGTTTACTTCGTTTCAGCTCAGATATGTAATTCTTCAATATTTTCTACCACTATCTTGTACTTTTGTTGTAATTGTTGCTTGGTTGAATCGATTTTAAAGAAATTTTTACTCCGAAAAATTTACTGATTTTTACAAATGCTTTCAGCGAAAAACACGAGCTTGGAAAAGAACGGGTTGGTCTTCAAAAGAGAATGGAACAACTGCTTTTAGAGAAAGAAAAACTCCAAGCTGCAAATGCTGATTTGCAGAGACAGAGAGACAACGTTGAAGACGAGAAGGAAGATCTTCTCAAAGATCTTTCCAGAAAAGAAAAAGAACTTGCCCGCCGGTAGTTTGTCATGTCATACTGTGATTAATTTTTTTTAATTCACTTTATTATTCCATTGGTTCAACAATAACTGGTGCAATAAATATTTGTCCTGTAGATATTTAATCTATGAAATGTGCTCGAAGGATATTTGTAAAATTCTTGATATTCTGTAAATATAATTAGAAAACAAACGATTTTTACAGAAAAACAGCTGAAGATGATATGGACGGAAAGCAGTCTTCACTTCGTGAACAACTAGTCACAACAAAGGAGGCTTTGAACAGAGCGACTTTAGACAAAGAAATCATGGAGGCCGAAAAAGCTGAAGTTGTTGAAGCTTTATGCAAGGTAATAGCGAATCTCTGTTACGTCATGCAAAGTTGCGGTCTGATTGGTTGGTTCAGGTCGAGCGAACAAACGCCGAAGTTGAGCTCGCGTTGAACAAGTTGAAGACGGAAGAAGCGTCACTCCGTGATCAGCTGGCAAAGATGCAAGCTCTCAATGAAGGACTTGCTCAAGATAAAGTTGATCTTCATAAAGTCATTTCAGAAGTATGTGCTTGATCTTATTTTGAGCTGTTTGTTGAATTTTTTCTTGCTTTTCTGTTTTTTATGTTAAAAATAACTCGATCTTCTGTCAGATGGAGGAGAAATTTGCCGCACTTGGAGCTGCCAAGTACGATCTTGCGCTCGAGAAGGATTCAATCCGTGCGGAACTTATTAAAACAGAACAGGAGAAGATGGATCTGCATAACGAAAAGGCCGGATTAGACCACAGCTTGATCCTGACGGAACAAAGCAGGGAGAAATTGGAACAGGATCTCATGCTTCTGCATCGTGAAAAAGCGGAACTTGTTGACTCCTTGGCACAGGTTTATTTTGTATTAATTTTCAACCTGATTTTTTAAATAAACTTTAAGATAGAATTGAATTTTTTTCGAAACTAAATACTACTGGTTTCTAATTTTTCCCATTCTTGAAATACAAAGGCGTGCCAAAATCTTGAACGATCATATTTTTCGTGTTGCCACTGCCCCAAAAATACTAAACTGGCAGACGTCATATACCTTTCAATGGTAGAAACTGGCCTTAGGCAGATTTTTAGTGTTTTTCCAAAACTTTGGACTTCAGTTGACTGTTTTTTGACAGGAATCAGTGGATTTAAAAAAAGTTTTTTGGACCTCTGGCTTAAAATGTCTTTGTTTTGTAAGGAAGTCATTTAAATAAATTTAAGTTGGGAGCTACTGCTCAATAGAAGTATTATTGAAATTATATACTGTATTTTTAAAATATCTGTTGCGAAAAAACAACTGTTTTTCGATATATCAGAAAGTAGTTAATATTTGAGTTAAAATAGCAAAAAAGAACAACAAAAAAATAAACAAATACAATTTATCGATGTTTTTTTTTAAATTAACTGGTAATAAAATATGATAAGTTGACTTTCAGGAGGCAATATAGTCTTTTATTTTGTGGCTTTAAGCATTAAACATTTATTCCAATTCAAATATTTCTATCGGTTTCAGTGCTCGAGACAAAAGTCGAACTTAGATGAGGACATTTTCCGCTGCAAGGAAGACATCGCTCGCCTCAATGACTTCAACAACAAGCTGTCGCGTGAGAAGGAAGAACTAGCGAAGGAAAAAGCAAATCTCATTGTCCAGCTGACCGCAACCGAGAGAGAAAACAGGTCGCTCTCTGAGGAGATGGCCGGTCTGAGGTGAGTTTCAGTAGCGGTAAAATCTAGTTTTCATGTTTCTACTATGTTTATTTGCATGATAAAAATTAATGAATATGATCTGAAACTCTTGATATTGTTTTGATCAGGGCTGACAAAGAGGCATTGGAGAACAACCTGTTCGATGCGCAAACAACTGCAGCATCTTTGGAAGCCAAGAAAGAGCAACTGGAAGAAGGAAACCAAGCAGCAATGCTGAAAAACGAGGCTTTGCAAGGTCTTTTATGCTAACACTGTAAAATTAACAGCGTATCATGTAATCAATCACTTTGTCTTTGGTCGACTTTTCGCTGAGTTAATTACATTTCGTTAAACATTTTTATTTGAAAATTATTCCAGTCGAAATCGGCCGCGTTCGCAAGGAAATGGAAGTAGAATGCGCCAAGCTTGAACGAGACATTCAACTTCTCAATCAGAATATGATTCAGCAGGAAAGAGAAGCTCAACTTGCTCTCAAAACCGAACAACAATCTCATGAAGAAGACATTGAAAAAGCAGCGCGTCAAATGGTGAATTTTCGCTTTTATTTTATTTTTATAATAAAAAGTTTGTTGTGTTTTACATCACTTATAAGTTATTGACATATTTTGATGTTGTTAAAAGGTTTTAGGTTTATGCATTTTTTACTTTTAAATTTAACACTTGTTTCTTCGTTATCTTTATCATGATTATCATTATAATTTGTTACATTTACAAGCCTTTAAAAATACTGATGCTTTTTACAGGAAACCCTTCGACTTCAACTTCAAGCTGAAAAGGATGATTTGTTACACAATAATTCATTGGAAAAGGAAGAAATTGTCGCCAAATATGAAGCTGAAAAGCAAGAAGCTCAGGAAGAACTCGAAGCTATTTTGCAGGTACGAATTCTTCATTGTATTTGTTAAAGCTTATAAGCTCGATCCAAGCAAACAGTAACTTACAATTTCTTGTTTGTTTTTTTTTAATCTTGATTTTTAAGAACTTCTTCAGTTGTGATTATGTCAACATTAATAAAAAAAAACTACAGCTTTCATCGCTTTTATTTTAGCTAACGACAAAGAGAAATTCGATAATATTCTTTCATGTCTTTGAACAATGGCGAAACCATAGGGCTTACATAAAAGCTTATATAAAGAGAAAAATATGCAGCCACAAACTCGTGTTGGTATTTTCGTATTTATAGTGTACACTTAAACGTCTATACTGTAGTTATTCTTTTCCAAGCTGACCTTGGTCCCGTAAGTTATTGTAAACACAATAATAAAGAGATCACCTTAGCTTCCCTGCTATTCGTATCTGTTCGTACAAGATTTGCGGCGTCAGGGTGTTCTCAAGACTTTGGCTTTTTGAGACACGTGTTCCTTCTTGCCACAGTACATTGTATCATTCGAGGCTTTCACAAAATAAAAATATTCACGATGTAAAAAATTTGTTTTCATTAAAAACCAACCTTTTTTGGTTTAATTTACTAATGTATGAAAAGCCGTGATCCTGTTCAAGAACTAGTTGTTTCGTGCGGCAGGAACACAACGAGGCCCTTATCATGGCCGAGGCTGAGAAGCAGCAGTCTCTCTGTATGAAGGAAACGGAGAAGAACGCTCTTCAGGAAAAGCTGAACAATGCTCAACAAACCATTCAAGAGCTGGAGGTGGAACTGGAAAAAATAAAGCGACAAGCGAATGGAAAGCAAGAGAAAGACAGGGTGGGACTATTTTGAAATTGTTGTTATATTTTACTTGTCAACTCTTTCCATCAAATTGTTTTTTTCTGCGATTCATTGCCTCAGTTGGGATATTTGATGATATTTAGGTATACGTCGTAAATTTTCAGTAGTCAGAACATAAGCAAACTCTTAAAAGAATCTATACAGAAAAGAGAATTAAAGATATTTCAAGTTTTGGGCTTCGTTTTTTTTTTTTAATTTGAATTTTTTTGTAATCAAAAAATATTTCATTAAATAACGTCTCTTAAACTTTTGTTTCACAAAAAATAGGGCGTGGTTTTTGTACCAAACAATTGCTTAAGGTCAATCGGTCAAAATTGATACGATGATTTTTAAATCGTGAAAAACTTCGTAGCATGCAAAACAAAATTTTATTTATTGCAAACTTTTATGTTGTCCTATTGTACGCTTGATGACGTGATAAGGAAGTGGATTTAGATCTATTTAATTTTTTTTTGATAATTCTGATTGTACCCTGGGGAAGAAAATGATGTTACCTACCATGTGTAACTATTGGCAGTTTTTAGTTTATCAATTTCTAAATTATTAGTTTAACTAATGACCTCTGTTCTTGCAAGTTTACTGATTTAAAATTTGATAGTTCTAACATCTTTGTGGTATTTAGCAAAGTTTATGACTATTGCTTAGCACGATTATTGTTTATGTTATATTCCAAAGAAAGTTTTTTTGTTTTATAAACGTTTGATTTTATAATTTACAACAAACAGCTTCCAAAGTTTTTGCAAAATAATAACCGGCAACTCTGTTTAGTCAACAATCAACCAGTTGACCTTGGAGCTAAAAGACTTCCGCACTCAGTTTGAGCTGGCCTCTGAAGCTCACGAGAGGGAGGTAAAGGGATTGAATGACGCGTGTAAAGAGGTCCGTGCAATGAGAGATGCCGCAATGAAGGAGGTAAGGCCTTGAATAACGTCACGACTGCACTTTTTTGCCTACTTTGCCTCTTTATATTTTTGATTTGTCTTAGTCACAACATTAACGAAGTAATAAATTATAAAAAACTCTTCGAATTGCTATTTCGTTTAGGTCAGAGATTTTTTGCGAAATTTTATAGGAAGTGTAAGGAATTGATTTGCTTATTTTTTTCCCAACAGGTCGAGGAACTGAAATTGCAGCTGCGCATGGTCGAAGATGCTCGAGACGGGGTCCGGAGAGACCTTATAGAGGCCCAAAGAAAGGTATTCGTATTCCAGCGCCGATCTATAGTATTGGGCAATAACCAAAAATTGAAGCATTGGTGCAGTTGTGGTAGACAATGTTTTTGCCTTAACATTTAAAAGAAAAGAAATTCATGTTATTTACGTGTTTAAAAATTTACAAATATTTATAGGCTTATATTAGAAATAAAAAATCTGCTTAATTTTTTTATGCAAGCAATTTTTTTATGATTTTAAAAATGCGTTGTTGCTTTAAACTATAAGGCTAAAATTAAACTATTCATTAACTTGGATTCCTTCCCCAATAAATCGAATATTAATAAATTCTTGTACGTAGGCATGATGATGTTGAATTTTGCAACGCTTGACAAAATAATGAACCGCTGACTATTACTATAGCAACAAAATAACCAATGAAACTGCGAAACAAAAATTATAAAAATTAAAGCCATAGCAAGGAAGTGAACTTAGAAAGGGCGTGCCTAATGTAAATTGCCACAGATGGCTTTCTTTAGTGGCTACCTTGGTCTTTCATCATCAACACCAAAGCTTTTGGTAGGAAAGCTTATTCTACATTATACCCACATTATAAACTTATGTATATACAATATGGCGTTTCTCATCTTGGCGACATTGCTCCAAATTAATTCACTTGGCACCTGAGCGACACAATCCTTGATGCGGTGACGTCATAACGTCGCATTCTATTGGCAATGTTGTGGTCACTTTTGGAATCAAACGAAGACATTCCGCGCTTAATGAGGATTTACAACTACTCAAATAGTTTACAACGGTTTGAAGTAAACTGGGGGCTTTGTAAAATACCACTCGCCGTTTTCTCGAAGGTTCGCGAAACAGAAGAAGCTCGTGATCGGCAGCGCAAAGAAAACCTGGAACTCAAGCGTGGACTAAACGACGAAGTGCACGAAAAGCAAACTCTAAGCAAAGCAAACGAACAACTTCGTGAACAAGTGAAGAAAGCTGAGCAAGAGAGGATTGCTCTTAAGGTGGTTTCATATCAAATTTTTTTCAAATCTTTTGAAAATATTTCTAAACCGGTAGGTGGCGACAAAGCTTTTAACCAATTGACAATTATTAACTTTTTTCCGAATATTTTAAACAGATAACGATAAACCATATTTACCTTTATCAATGCATGCAAGAAAGGTTTTGTTAAGTAATCGTAAACAAGGTTTTGTTTCACGGTGCACGTTTTTAAAGTTTCCATAAACAAGAATTTTATAGCATGAAGATTTGTTATGCAATCATGTTATTTATATAACTGTCATAATTTTTGTAAGCAAACGATCCCACCCATATGTAATCAATGCTTGGGGGAAAATCTGATCTTCTTTTAATGGTGCTTATAATTTTTTTTCAATAATGCGATTTGTTGCGTAATTTTTTCTTTATTAACTTCAACTTCGCCAAAAGTGCCGTCTTAATTAGAAAACTCCTTTTTGAGTCATTTTTCTGCGAAAAGAGGCTTTCGTTTGTTTTTGAAACAGCAACTGTTTATTAGTTGTCGACAGGTCATTAGAACTTATGCAATTTCCTGTTATTTTAGATTCCACCTTGCAATTTCAAACTTTTTTCCTTCAGGGTTGCCAGTTATATAACAAAAAAATACGACAACCTATTTTTTTTCGATTTGCACATCATAGTGCAATTTTTTTCTTTTTCGCAGAGAGCCAATGAGGAAAAGGAACAGAGGATCACTGTTATGGAGGAAGGAAAGAGTAATCTTCAAAAGGAAAACGGAGATCTTCGCGCCAGTCTCAGGGAAGTTGAAAGAAGCCGGTTGGAGGCCAGGAGAGAGTTGCAGGAGCTTCGTCGGCAAGTGAGTGAATGTTCGCGAACTATCCACGACCCTGTGAAAATTTTTTGAAATTTAAATGCGACATACTAAAAACGCTACGTCCAACCTGAACAGCGAACTTCTTTTCTTCTGACTCCAGAGTCGTTTGCTTGATTTACGAGCCCAAGTGTCTTTAGAAATGGTTACATTGCTATGAATCTAATTCGTTGAAAATCTTTCGCGTCAACATGAAATTAACCGGTTTAATTATAACTTTCTCGTTGAAATTTTTGAATCGAGCCAGAATTAACTTTTTAGAAAGATATTGTAAAGTGTTTTTCATTTGTTCTATTGGAAATGACAATTTGTCAAGTAAAGTAATTTGATTGTCAACTAAATCGTTTGGAGAAATTCGCAATAATTGTAAAGCTTTTTTTTAATGACAAACTTAGTTTTTAATTTGTTATTTTCCGCCCTTTAAACTAAGTCGATATTGTCATTAAAGAATATATTTATTTTGGTCTGTTACGATAATTATCTATGTAATTAACGTAATTTTATAAATTCATGCGACTTTTACTGGTAGTTTTGAAACTTTTTATCTAACTTTCCATATCTATAGTTTTTTGACAAAAACAAAATGCAAAGATTAAACTTGATCAATTTATAACAGGTTAAAATGCTGGACAGCGAAAATTGCAAGAAATCAAAAGAAGTGGAAGATCTTCAAGCTCGTGTCTCGGAGGATGAACAGAGGGATGAAGAAGCAAGAAGGGAATCATTTGGACTCAAACAGAAAATTGTAGCCACCGAGGCAAGCAAAGAGCAAGCCTTGAAAGAGGTGGTGACACGTTTAAGATTTTATTTAATTTTGATTAGCAATGTGAAAATTATTTGCTGTTGCTTGTTTGATTAGTTAGCGGTTTTCGTTAAGAAGTTTTTGTTTAAACCATTTTTTGTTGACACTATTACGAAACGCTTGTATTTTTTTCGTTTTGCCTGTGACTGCTGCTTAACTCGATTATCCTGGTTAATTCCTTAAACAAAAAGGTTTTAAAAATAGCAACGTGGTTAAGTTTCACATGCGGTCAAAATTAGTATAATCTCTTTGATAAATTTCATAACAAATTTCTTTTTTTATCAAACAGCGGTTTCAGGTTTTTCTCCTTTCTGTGTCTTGTACGAACTGTACAAAAATTTTCAATTTATTTTCGACCAATTTCAATGCATTATCTCGGTGATGAAATCATTAGTCCATGCCTGGTTTTGGAATTTTCTTGTCTTTTTCACGTTGTTTTAATCGTTTTACGCATCGTGATCTTAAGCCAAGATAAAGTCGCGTGTGATTGGAAGCGCCGTAATTGATGGCGAACGAGATCGACACACTACCGGTTCAAAACCTGCTCGTTCCATTCTGTTACATCCTTGAAAAAGGCACTGTACGACACTTTTTTCGGCTTGTTGTCCTTGGCAAGAAGGTTTAAATTTCTGTCATATCTTTAACATGCTCACTGCGATTGCTACTTTGGAACTTTTTCTTGGCTGACGGCGCTGAATCTTTGCTGCTGTTTCAGTTGAGCTTGTGCCATTTGCGACGAGAGAATGCAAGTGGCTCTGTGTACATGTACGAAACATGTACAGTTGATAAAGTCGTGGGAAAAACGTGGTACAAAATTTGATATAACTTGGATTTTAAAAAATTGATAAAAACGAGCTGTGATACGTATATGTATGATACTGTGTTTCAGTAATTCACATATACAGTATGTACCACATTGTAGGGAACGTGAAATAAAAATTTGAAAACGAAAATATAAAATTTTAACCTCACATCAGCATTTTGGCATCTCTAGTAGCAGGTCGGAGTAATTTTTTGACAGTTGCCCTCTGTCTAACGTCTTCGACCCTTTCTTGCGTGTCAGGAGGATAAAAATAAAAAAAGGAGAAATATTCTTTAAAAATTTCAATGTTCATCTGGAGGTTATGCCACAATGAAGTTTTTGTCTGCTTTAACCAATTACCCCTTCCCCCGAGAAAAAAGATCCGGGATGAAACTGTAATAAGTAAAATGTTTTTCTGTTTTTTTCAGAACGCAATGCTGCTGCGAAAGCTTGGTGAAATGGAAGACGAGTTAAGATCGAAGGAGAGGGACTATCGCTGTCAAATAAATGAAAGTCATCAACTTTCCAAACGCCAAAAAGATGATATACGGACCCTAACAGTCAAACTTGACTCGCTGGAGGAAGAAATAGCAGAGACCAAACTTAAGTTATCAGCATCAGAAGGAAGAGTGACTGGATTGGAGAATGAGATTGTCAAAATTGAAGGTTAATTATTAAAAATTTTGTAACCCTCTTTGGGCTACAAAATTTTTACTTCGATTACTTTGTGGAAAGTCGAGATTGAAAAAAAGGTTTCACGAAAATCACAAATATTTTTACATGCGGAAGTTACTTTGATTATTAATCGAAACATGCAAAATTTAAAAGTGATAAGTATTCTTTTTCAAAAATTTAAAAATGATAGGCATTAGAAAATTGAGAAAAAAAACGAAAAAAATAAACTTTTAAATTTAACAAGATTTTTTTTGTATTTTTTGGATGAAGTTTTGTTTTAGTGTAGCTTTTATTTTTGTAAATTGTTTCAGGTTTGAAATAAAAATATGAAATTAGATTGATGAAAAAAAAACAATCATAAAAAAAGTATTTTTAAAAATTATAAAACCCTTTTCTTCTTGTGACTGAATTTTTATTTTGCTTTTTTGAAATATCATCAATGTAAGAATTTATCTTGCCTGAAACAATATCAGAAAAAAAATCTTTTAGTTCTTTCGTGTTTGGTTTATCTAAAAACTGAAATTACGTAAGTGACAATTATGTCAATAAGCCGCGACTTAATAACTCTTGTGCAGTGCTGTCCAGCTAATAGTTGCAAAACTTTGACCCCATCAGTGTTGTCTCAATTTGAAATCGTATTATGCATGATAGAACGAGATGTCTAACTCAGCCGCAGATATACAAATGACTTTGCTTTTGTTAGGCAACAAACGAGATGTTGAATTCAAGCTCGGTAGTCTCCACAGCGCTCTTCGTCGCACTTTGGGAATTTCCCGGCTGGGACGAACGATGAGTCCCATGAGAGGAGCCTATCGATCTCCAAGTCCATCTCCGCAAAGGTGATTCGAATTTTTAAAATGGCAGCACAAGTGTTTTAAACACGCAGCTCTGCAGGAAGAGGTCTCCATCCCCTGGAAAAGGCTTCGACAATACGTACACGACCACAACTGGGGGAAAAGGAACGCCGATACCCACCACTGGGTCTCCTGATAGAAACAGGAGCGTTTCACCCAGTTACAGGAGATGTGAATCCCCGTCGTAAGTTGCCAAGAGCTGTCTTCTGTTTTGCCGTCACTGCTGATTGACTTTGAATTCGGTGAAGCCAAACAAGTTGTTGAAAAGTGAAAGTTTTCTTTTTAATTTGTTGAAGACGAACTGAGCAACTCGTCCAAGATATCGATCCGGAAGTTGTCAGAGCCGCTCTTCGCGACTTCCTCCAGGAGCTAAAGGACACCCAGAGAGAAAAGGATGATGCTAAGATCGAAGTGTCGAACCTAACGCGTCAAGTCAGTCAACGTAAAATCACGTGCTAAGAAACCACGCTTGAATAACTTGATCGAATGACGTAGTTGATGGAGATGGAAGCGGATCGTGACCGTGTCAATCAGCGTCTTCAGCAGCTTCAGAAGTCGCTCGGGGAAGCCGAGGAGGGAAAACGAGGCGCCCATGGGCGGTTGGCGTCGGCACAGACCGCATTGATGCTCCAGGAGGAAACCATCCGACGCAACGAACGTGAACAGAAGTCCCTGGCCGAGAAACTAGCGCAACTCGAACGGACCCTGCAGAACTCGGAGAGCGACAGACGAACGTTGCAGGTAAATCGCCATCGGGCTCACTTTCGGCGATCCTTTCGTCGACTTCATTGGCATTGTCGCTTTCTTTCTAGGACAAGATCAACAAGATGAAAACTCATCAAGCCAAGATTGAATCCGATAAGCGAAAACTGAAGGAAAGTCTAGAATGTTCGGAACAGCGAGCCACGAAGCTCGAATTGACACGCCGGGCTTTAGAAGGGGATCTTCAACGCCTCAAACTTTCTCTCACTGATAAGGAGACTTCTCAACAAGTACGACGAAAGCGAGTATCGCATTGGCTTAACAGATTTTAGCTTTAAAACTACGTACAGGTCCAACAAGAACGAATTTCAAACTTGACCGGCCAGATCCAAGACTTGGAAGGAAAATGCACGTCATTGCAATTGACCATTGATCGGTTAAGCACCGCCTTGGCCAAAACTGAGGAGGGTGAAAGTCACCTTAAGGACAGAGTAAGTTTGCTATCGGCTTGATTATCCGTCGGCGTCGTGTCAGCTGTTCATATTCGGCAGGTACAATCTTTGTCGTTGTCAATGTCGGAGAAAGACGCTGCCGCTTCGTCATTAAATGAGAAGATCAGCCAGTTGCAGAAGATGCTGACTGCATCCGAGCACGACCGACGCGTGTTGCAGGTTAGTTGAAGGGTGCTCGAGTTTGCACTCACTCAAATTTTGCACTCACTCAAGTTTTTATGTTCACTCTGTAAAGCAAAGAACTTTGAATGAATTTAATCCGAGCGTTTTCACTTTCAAGGAGTTTTTGCTTTGAATGAATAGCCCCATAAAATTTCTTTAAAGATGTTCACAGACGCGGTTTGTGCTGAGCGAAAATTTTGCACTTGAGACTGAGGTGGGAAATTTGAATATAAAAACGAGATAAATTTAACATTAATTAAAGCTTAACGGTAATTGAACGTTAATTTACTAGAAGTAAAGGAACAGTATTTAAAGAGCTTTTAATCGTAAGTTAGAAAATTGTTATGCAATTCCGACCTGCTTTTGTATATTAGGTCCAATCTATTAAAAAAGATTTAAATCTTCATGCTTTCTTTTTACCACAGTTTTAAATAGATTTAAAAGATTAAAACTCTTGTCTCAGAACAAAAAAATTTTGACGTTTCCTTTCACTAATTGCTAACTAGGATTTATCTTGGTTAAATTTCGTACGAAATTTGAAAAATTGATGAAAAAAGTCTTAATAAATTAACTTGCCTATGGGGTAAAATTCTGTATAATTACTGTGCGAAATTTCAGACTTACATTGTTATATCTAAACAGAAAAAACTTAGCCTGGGCTTCTTACTTTCTGTTGATGTGGTATTGCTATACACTGCCTTAATATCGTAAATATCTTTAGTCTTTTCTAAAAGAAACTGATGAAATTGCTTCTTAAAACGAAATAAAAAAAATTAGGCTTCTCGATATTTGTAAGCTTTTTTAATTTAGGAAAGGTTCAACAAAATTTTCACCGGATGTAACAATTTCTGCTTTTTTGCGGACTAAAATATAATTGCGACCTCTTGCGTGAAAAGTCCTAGTCAAGTGGACATGAATTTAGCGTGAAAAAAAAAATTGAAAATGAAATGGACGTGAAAATTGAGAAAATTGCTGCAACGACTTTTCTGAATTCTTCTGCTGCAGGAACGACTCCAAGCTGCCCGCCAAGCTGTTGCTGACCTGAAGAAACAAAACAGTGCATTCCAGGAGCGAGTTCACAACCTGACCCACGAGGTGGAGGATGCCGAAGTGCGGAAGTCTGAATTGGAGAATCAACTTAAAAGCTTACAGCAAGTACGGCTGGGTTGTTTTGCTTTTCGTGTCAGTTTCTATTTTGGTCGAAGCATCGTGACAAGAGGTGCCAAGTTTCAGTTTTGTTTGACCTTTAACACCGCATCAATTCTGTTTGTTTCCATCACATCTTCTTTCTTTTTTAATGCATTTTGGCACGATTACAGCAATTGATTTTTATGATTATTTGGTGTTCTCTTTAATGCTCTCTATTGATTAATTAGTTACTTATTGATTAGTAATTACACGTTGTAATTTTGCTTTCCTTCCGAATTTTTTTTCTTGTTGCGTCAATTCTTGCAAATATTATTTCTCAAAACAAACAATTTAGTAACTCCAGAACTCATGCATATAATCTTGCTTTTTTTATTTTAACTTAATCGCGTAGCTATTTGACTTTGCAAGGCAAGTTTATGATGAAAACAATGAGTTAACTAAAATAAAATCTTGGAAGTTGTTCCTACAAACAATTTCTTTATAATTTTTCCACTAAGGTGCTGGCGTTGAACTTCTAAACAGATTCCCCGTCAAATTGATTTTTTCATGTACCGAGTTCAGATCAAGTTTACGTTAACTTTGCTGTTTTTGAATTTTGGGTTAAAGTCAAGTTCAAGAAAGTGAACTAAGTTTTAATCCTTGCAATGAATATGGTGAACGTAAAACAGAACAACTATTTCGACACTTAATTTTTGACTTTTACTTCAAAATAATTTCCTCTTTGAGGAAAAAGGAATAAAATTAAATCAATGCATGGACTCAAACTCGAAAAATATTTTTCGTGTTTTCTGTATAAAATTTTTCTTCGAACACAAATTTTAGTTCGAGTTGGACGATCAAATAAATTCTTCGCGCATGAGTTGGCGGCTTGTGTTCCCGACTTAACTTATCTTGACTTTTCAGATGATTGCTCAACATCAAGATGCGGAGGCATCCGGACTTGCGAGAGTGCAAAAGTTGCAGGAGGAGAAGCGGATCCTTCAGGAGAGGATCACCGGACTCCAGCGCGCAATCGCACAACTCGACACCGAAAAAAGAGAAACGCAAAGAGGAGCTGCTCGTCTGGAGAAGGATAAAAACGCTCTCCAGAAAACCCTCGATAAGGTAGCATTTAAGTTTAACTTAAGTACTACAAAGTTTATTTTTCTGCACATAAGATTTTTAAAAAAAGATTTATTGGTTTTAACTGTTTTTGGACGTGTACATGTGTTAATTTTAAACGATTCTCAAATAAAAAAAGATAAAAAGCCAAGTGAAAACAAATGTTAAGTTGGTTTTGTTTGCTTATTTTTTAACGCTGAAAAAATGCGTATTCAAATGCGCTTGATCAACTCGAGAAAATCTTGAAGTCAAAACATAAGCAAGCAACTTCGTGATCAGGTCGAGCGCGAACGCTTGAAAACCGAAGAAGAATCGATTCGACTCAATGAAAACCGAGGTCATCTTGATCGCTCTCTTCGAGACACTGAAACCGAACTGGAAGATTGCAGGAAAACAATTCAGGTTCGAATTTTGTGTTGAGTATATTTTTTAGAAGATTTTTATAGTTTGATTTTGATTGAAATTGTTTAAAAAGTTTTTTTTTATTCTTTTTCACCATCGAGAGATCGCACGTAACTTATTCATTTTTTTGATACATTTATTGACGTTCCTCCTAATTACTCAAACACTCATCAGGCTCTGCAAGCTCAACTCGCCGACACCGAGCAGGCAAATGCTCAGCGACTGATTGAAGTCACCAGTCGTCATCGACAGGAATCCGAACTCGAACTGGAACGGCTCCGAACCGCTCAAGTGCAGTCCGAACGAACACTTGAGGCACGCGAGAGAGCGCATCGTCAGAGAGTGAAAGGGCTCGAGGAGCAGGTAGCGCTTCGAAGTTTAAAATTCCACGTTTTCGTCGAGTTATAAGCAGCTCAAATTAAATTCGTCATCGAAAAATTCATCGCTATTTTATTCAGGGTCGTATGGCAATGTGTCGGTGGTGCGACTTAAGGTACAACTCGTAGAGTCGCTCTTACTAGATAGTCGCAATAGTTCAGCATTGAAAAATGTTTACTGCTGATTTTAAACCTGTTGGAAGAAGAGAGCTTTCTTTCACATCGCTTGGAATTGATTTAATCTATCGGAAAACATTAAAGAATTGATTGTTGTAGAAAAATAAAGACGAATTAAAGCTTTCGGTCTTTGAACAGGTTGCCACGTTAAAGGATCAACTATCGCAAGAAATTCGTCGGAGGCAGCCGTACTCGTCTCATCGTTCGAAACCTTGATTAGTCGCTCATTCGAATTTCCACCAACTATTGACTTGTTGCGGCACTAATCAACACTCAGAAACTTTTTTCTTACCATGCTTTTAACCTCGTTAACCAAATTTGTTTTACCGCTTTGAAACTTTTTCATTGTCGACTTCATTACCGACGTTTAATCGAGGACTTTGCGATTAAGTTAGGCTTCCGAAAAACTTTTGCCTCTTCCGTAACGGCAGCCTTGTGTATCAACCATTGTAGCTCAACCTATTCGAATTTGTGTTATAGAAAGTTCTGGAACTTTCTTATGTATATATTTGAATGTTTAAATTTGTTTAAAACGCATAGTAAACCCACTGTCTAGTCACGAAGTGCGTATTTTAGAAGCGTCGTGTTTGTAAATAAATATCAGCTTATTTTCTGTAAAACTTTTACTAAACACTGTACGATGTTTCACTTTGCTTTTAGTCAAAACAAATTTGTAGTTCTGTGATAAACGCGTTCATTTTGAACTTCTACGAGTTGAAACAACTTTTTAATTCTTCAGTATTTTCACGAAACACTGTTTTCTTGTTGTTTCAACAACGGTTTTAATTCGAGTGTATTAGCTATAAAATTTATTTTGCATTTTTTATTTCTTATCACTCTGTATTTTCAATTAACCAAATTCTATCTTTACGCGCACACCTTTTTATGACGTCATAACAACCGAAAGCTTTACTTTCCGTCCGAACTTGTAAACTTAGCGGCTCTAGATAGTTTTTAGCTTTTTTAAAAACAAATTGCTCGTGTGATGTTTAACACTGTTTGCAACATGTGACATCTTTACAGGACAATAAATAAACAGTTTGTCTTGAAAGAAGCCGTTATCTACTGCAAATAAGTTCGAAAATGTATCCGATTACGATTACAGTGGTGTAGGACAGGGACGGCAAGCTGCTAGCCGGTGGGGTATAGCGTGACGCACTTCTTGAAATTCAATGATCCAACTATCGTCCCAAAATTTCTAGCATTATGACGGCTTAATTTTCTTTGAAAGAAAGTTAAACAAAGACTATGTTTTGACTATCGCCGTAGCATTTTTTACTGTAATTGATAAATGAAAATTTTTTTTGGTCTTCTCCAACTCCGTGCCAGTTTCGGGCATTCTAAGCGGCAAAATCAGGGTTGCCAATCGATGGGTTTTTAATCGAGTTCAAGTTTGAGTTGACAAAAAGATAGCAATTTCGAGTTCGTGTTCTTTATCTTTATTTTTTTTTAGTTTAATTTCAAATGCTAGAATTGATTTTAGCAAAAACTCGCTAGATCGTGAAACCAAGATGAAACGCAGCTCTCGTTAAAAGACGTCCAAGCAAAATCCTGAAATAATACAACAAAAACAAGCATTTTGTTCTCATTGTTATCGACTAAATTACTCAAGTTATAAACTCAAACTTAATGACTTTTTTTTGAGTTCGGATTCAAGTTTCGACTAAAACAATTTTTTTTGAGTGCAAGATTGAGTTCGCAATCAAAGAATCACTGAAAACAATCTATTTAAAATGAAAACAGAAAGGCCTACTGGTGTAGGAGATAAAAACAAAAAAATTCGACTTTTTTACTCTTAGCCAATCACCCACTTATTGTAATCATAATTAAACTGTCATTTTTTTGACCCGTTCTATAAAAAAGTTTTCCATCCCTGCTATAGGCCTTGTTGGGTAGGATTTATACACTAGGTGTTTGTCCACTGGCACTTGTGCAATGGTTCTTAACTGATTACATGATATGGCGAAACACGTGTATTGATGAAACTTGAACCAAAGATTCTAACAACGCTTTTCTAACAACTACTACTATATAACCACACTGAGTGATTTAAAGTTATTTTTACCCCAATCGTTAAAGTTTTGAAGCATAAAGGCTGGGTTTATGTCCGGGGATCCCGGACGATTTTTAAATTTCAGATTTCCGGGATCCCAGACAAGCTTTCCAAGAAATCCCTGTTTATCGCCTTTGTGTGAAAAGTATTGATTTAAAACAGGGGGGGCTCCATAAGTAGGTCAATCGTAACCAACTTATTGAGCAAAGGCTTGGGGATCCAGGTGAAAACCTTTTTTTAGCAATCACCTACCATTTGGTACAAAAATGGAGAAAATGAAAACTAATTGCAAGTGAAGAACTTATTTTTTAGTCTTCAGTAAATTTTTCAGACGAAATTGTGTGCCTTTTTCCCATCTCCGTGGTGCACTTTGCAATTCCGGGATTTCCTAAAAAGTTAATTTTTTTCCCGAAAAGTCGCGGGATAATATAAAATCCAAGAAATTTAAAACTTTAATAATGGCTCGTTTCCATAATGAGCGTGGAATGCAGCATTCTTTATTTGTTTTATTGATTTTCTTCTTTTTTCCGCGCTTAAGCGCTAAACAAAGCAAAAAAATCAATAAAAGAAACAAAGAATACTCCATACCACCCTTGTAGTAAAAACGAGCTCATTATCATATGACGAGCGATTTTGAAAATTGAAGCAACTACGTTTGGACAACTGACTGAAAATATTAGTTACTTTTAAACGTTGCAGGCTTAAAAATTACAACTTTCAAGCCAAATGTTTAAGTGGATAAACTTTCTACCTTTAAAGCTTTGCTCTTTGTTTCGAATTTTAGTTTGACCAGAACAAGAAGATAATCATTATTTTTCTTTTCTCTTGAAATTTGACCTAAAAATTACAAGCTTAAGCAAATCAAACTCCTCTGTTGGTGGCATTTACGCAGCAATTTTACTAACTATTTATAACACAGTGGAAGAATTAATGTAAAAGATAGAATTAATATGACAAAAAATTACGGAATGCTGAAAAATGTAAAGCAGAAAACCTACATCAGTTTATTTAATCCGTTTAGGAAATTATAGTTACCGTAAAACCTCTAATTGAGCGCCACCCTGTTTTTTCAAAAATCACCGTAAGCGATTTTTGTTTGTGCAACTAACCCGAATTTCCCTGCGGTTACTATCGCTTCTTCAGAGATCCATTTTCTCTTGTTTTTTCTTTTATTCCATGCTAATGCTGATGCTGAAAGAGGGATTCGGGTTAGTTTCACCGCAAAAAGAAATCTCTTACGGCGACTTCTTGAAGAGACAGGGTGGCGCTAAATTAGAGGTTTTACGGTATATATACTATAAAAAAATAAAACACTTAGCCTACAAAAGCCTTTAAATGGTCAACTAAGATATGCTAAACATTTTATAAAAGTTTGATGTTTTGAAAATTGAATTACAACGATGGATAATTAAAAAAAGGACGTTTTTCATCACAGTTCTTCCCAGAAAAAGATTTTACAACAATCTTTAATTTTCAAGGCCAGGCTATAAAGTCAGTTATTTTGTTTCAGCGTCAACAGTAGGATAAGAAAAAAGTGCTTTCGTCATATAACCCCGAGTACGTCAACAATATAATTTATGCTTTAATACCATAAATCGCGTGATAATAACCAGTAGAAGGATAAACAGAAATTATTAAAAACCATCAATTTAAAGTTTTTGTCATAATCGTAAACAATGCTTCAAAGTGTAGCAGTAAAGTAGGCCAAATGCTTATCTCTAATTTGACTATCTAAAAGTAAAATTAAAACAGTTCTCTCTCCAAACTAGATGTAAAATCAATGTGTTGACATCCAATGTTAAAAAACAATTCTTAAATTTGTGGTTTGTTTTTTTGCCAGTTTATAGAGTGGTAAAAAAACGCTGAGTAGACATCATTGACCATTTTATTTCAAAAGACGTTAGAAACCTGTGTTTTGATTACTCTTTTTGCTTCGATTGATTATTACTGCATAACAATTAAATAACACTTCAAAACCTAAGCAATAAAGCAAGTTGTTATTTGTTTTACCGCTTTAAAAATATAGCAAAATTGTGGCAAAATATAGCAGCATTTTAAACAAAATGCTGCTATATTACGTTTGCGATATTGACGTTTTGAATCCTGCAAAATCAAATTTAAGTAGAAATTAAAATAACTTTTACATGAAAATGAACACCAAAAAATGTTTTTGTCGTAAACTAAAAAATTTTAAGAGAAGTAAAAGCTAAAAAATTTTAATCGACAAATGAATGCTTAAACACTTTTTTTTGTCTTTGTAAATTTGATAAGCGCTAAAAAACGTTTTCACTTTAATTTGAACCCTTATTAACTTATGGGTCCGCCTTTAAATGTTCCCCTTGAACTTCGTGCCAAGATTTATCTGGTCGCATTTCGACATTTATGTTTTTTTTCCAAGTATGTGATCAGAGTTTGTAGTTTAAGAGGGACAGAATTTTTCTTTGAGATTGTTTTGTCAATGAAATCGTTTAAGAATTGCTATTTAACTTACTCGAGACTTAAAAAAGTTTCAAATACTTTCATAAAAACTGATATGTGTGCTTTAAAGGGTTGTTGTTAAGCTCTAGGGTGAAATCGGTTACATATCATATCGGAACGCGTTCTCTTGTAATGCTGTCTTGTACAGTAGTATCCAAAAACGGCAGATTTTAAATGGTAAGAGTAGCATTTTTTCGTCAGAAATGATAGCATAACTATAAGGTATTCAAATCTCGAAAAAATAAAATATCTGCTTTCTCATCTAAATAAAATTTCTTGCTTTTTTTAATTCAAAGGTAATTATTTTATTGACTGATTTTCTTTATTCAAGTAAAATGAGAGTTTTTCAGCAGATGACATGAAGGAGAGAGAAAAAAAATTGCCGACTGTTTAATGCAGAATGTATTTTTTTAGATAACTTTATGCTAAAAACATTTTACAAATATTAATCTATTATAATAATAAAAAAGTAATAAGTTGAAATTCTCATTTAGAAGAATGTCAAAGTAGGAACTTAAAATCCGGTACATCATTCATTCTGGGCTTTCTGAATATTCTAATCGTTTTACAGGGATTCGAACTCTACAATAATTGAGGATTACACAAACGTAATTTTACCTAGCGATGTCAGATCAATTAAATAAATTTTTCTGTTTAGTTGGCTCAAATTTAGCTGATAATGATGATTTAGAAAATTACTGGTTTAATTTTTCTCCTTACACTTTAAAAATAAAGCAAACATATTTATTTGGCCGGTCAAATTCTCAAAATACTTTATAACACTCATTTTAAGATTTTCAAACTTTTTGATCTTTTAATCTTCAAGAAGGTGAATTTCTTTGTGGTTGTTTTTACAAAAAAGCTTCCGCAAAACTTTTCTTATTATTCTACTTAAACAAACCAAATTTCGAAATAAGAACAAGGTCTTTAAATGAGAAAAAAATTGTTATACATTCCTCATTACAACACTTTTTGACTACTGAGATGTCATTAAAAACTTCTTAAGAATCTCGAAAAATTACTGCACTTTTTTCTCAATAAAAGTAAATTTTAATTTTAAATTTATTCTTGCTAAAGAGACGTTGATATTGGAAAATATTTTACTAATAAAGACATGGAACTGTCCAAAAAATCCTCGAAACCAGAATAAAAGAACACAATCCCGAACTTTCTAAAAAAGATAATTAAGAACCCGGACTGTTGAAACAATTTTCAAGAATGTAATTTTAGTGCAATTCCACAATTGGCGCAAATTACTAATTCAAGACGTTTTGTTAACACTAACCACAGAATAATGTCAACGTACTTTTTTACAGAAACAAAACTCAAAGACAACAACTCCAAATATTTACTTTGGTAAAATAAAAAAATCAGCACAAAAAGAGAAATATTTGTCATGCAAATTTTACTTTTGTAAAATGTCAGTATATTCACTGAACACCATTGATTGCAAATATAAAATCAAAAACCTTTGCTAAGCATCGATCAAGCTCTGCCTTTTGATGCTTTTTGAAACACAATTAGTTAATTGCATTTTTCTTTTCTTTCTACGTAACAGAGTTTTAGAGTAGTAAGTTTTGGTTTTAAAAAATTGCGTTACTTTACCTGCTTTGATAATATGGCTGAAGAAGTTCTTATACGCAAGGTCAGCTTTTTTAAAAAAAAATGCTTTCAACCACTTTTGCGATTAGTTTTTCTAAAAATCACTACCACATTCTAGCTACTTTAGTAGGAAATAATATCTTCTTCCCAACTTTTTAAAATAGTTTCTAGAAAGTTTTCATTAACGGTGTTTCAAATTGTGCCGTTTCAAAAGTATTTTAACCATCGGCGATTGTGAGCCCAAAGGTCGGTTCAAACTGGAAGCGATAGTGAACACTGCAAGCGTTGGCCGGAGCATTCTTTGTTTGTTTTATTGATTTTTTACTACTTTCCGCGCTTAAGCGGTAAGAGAAGCAAAAAAAATTATAAAACAATCCCGCCAACGGTTGTAGTGGAAACGAGCCTTTAGGCCGGGGCTGGGAAACCTTCGTTTCCGAAGATTTTTCAATGCAGCCCGCGTGTAGTTTGGAAGAAGCAAAGCAGTACTAGTTTTTTGTGACCAAAAATTGACAAATCGGAGAGAGATTCTAAGTGATGGTCTTTTTTTGGTCTTTGCCATAAATTTAGGATACAGTTTCTTCTCATATCCGTAAAGTGCCAGAACAGGGATTCTCTACCTTTTTACACCCAAGTCCCAATTTCGTTTTAAAAAAAATTCGTGTCCACTTTTCAAAAGTTTACTTAAATTGGTTAAAATGTAATAGCCTTACAAAACCTCAGAGTGCACAGCAATGAAGTTTCCGCAATTTTGTTTTCCCGACACTCGCTCTACCATTTTAAAAGCCTATGGCTTTACAAGAGTTTCAACTATGGTGTGGGCTTCTTCTGCATTGCCACCTGAAGTGAAACTTTCTAAGAAACTTTAACAAATGAAATACTTTTTTTGAAAAAAGTTTTACAACAATCCAATTTAGCACGTTTCAGGTCATCTTAAATCCTTTCAAAAAAAAGCAATGCCTTTGTCCTCATAGTCCTACTCAGGTTGGATTTTTAGCAATTGATTCGACAATTTACTTGCTTGGATTCGTTTTCAAAGACTTTGCAGCAAATAACACATTGGCCTTTCTGGGAATCTTTGCAAGGAAAAAGTGCCATATTAAATGCAATTATCACTCCATTCTTTTGTGTAATTAACTCTTGCTTTTTTACTCATAATTAGACTAAATATTAAGTAAAAGTAACTTGAAATTAAACAACTATGAATAGGCAAAATAGTGGCAAGGAAAGTTATTCGGTGGACTCTCTCTCTCTCATATTTACTAAAGAAAATTTAAGATTTGGCTTGTGCAATCAATGACTGTCTAGTTTAATTCTTTGCACAAAATCAACACCGAACAGGTTTTACCATCAAACTCAGCATATTGCAATGCCAGCAAAACGCATAGCAGAAACCTTTCTGCCATATAAATATGCACTTAAACTGTCACTACTATGCTTAACAAACATAAAAAAACCAACAAATTTATCCATTCTGGATTATGTCCTTCAAGAGGTGCATAACAGCAACTGATCAAGGCATCACACTCGCAGATTATAGCTATGCTATGGAAGGCATTTTATCACGCCACCAAAAAGACGGATTAATCCAAAAAGACGATCGTATATGATGTAATATGACGTAATGACATAATATTGTCTATATGACGTAATATGTCTTTGGTCAAATATTGCGGTTGCCTACATTAGTTATAAAAAAACGCTCTTTTGCAAAACCAAACACTTTCATTCTAGGAATTAGAATGAAAGTTAACTTTTTGTAGCAAAAAACAGCAGCCTCTTTTATTACAAGTTTAATCAAAACTACTGAATAAACACACAAAAGTATAATTAAATAATGCAACATAAATACCAAATTTTTCAACAAAATTAGCTTTGTGGCCCAATTCAATATGCTCCCGTGACCTACTGGTTGTGAACCTCTGCGCTAGAAGGTCATAATTTGGGCAAACGTATATAAAGTTTGGGCAAAACTGTATTGCTTCCCAAAGTTTTATCCGGCCCCCATCAATTTTTTAATTTTCAATGAGAGAAATAAGGTTCCCAACCCATGCTTTCGGCAAAAAGCGTAAAAAAGCAAAGCGGAAAGGCTGTTTATACTAAAAGCGGAAGGATAAAAAGAAGGATAAACGAATTGCCGAACTACAAAAGGTTTGGCAGAAAGAATATTGGAAAGAAATATTTCAACTAATTCACACGGAAACAGAAAAGAGCAAAGGAAAGCAAACCATTTTAAAGACGAAGAGGTAAAATCATGGTGTAGAATACGCCATGGGTAAAATACATATTTTAAAAACATTCTAAAATTGATTAGCTATAAAATTGGCCATTTTTTCCTTTTTTGCTAACTTTGAATTATGACCAAAATATAGATGCAAAAAAATCCAAAAAAATATGCGCTTTTTAGATTTATGAAAAGTTTATTATTTGTTTTTATCATTTACAACACGCTTCAAGTTTCAATCGAAAACTTCTTCAAAAAACTTTCCAAAGTCAAACTATGAGCTTAGTACCTAAATAAATTTTGTGTCTGAAACAAAGAATTATTCTTCTTTCTCAACAATTAACAAAAAGATTAACTTGGCCGTAATCTGTGACGCTTCGGAAATTCACGATTATAAAAAGCAGTGAAAAGTACTCGTTCAGGAAGGATTAGAGATACGTCATATTTCTTTTTAATGTCTTATCTTAAAATTAAAAAGAAAAATCCGCACAAAACTTGTGCAAGTTTGATTTAAATGAACGAAATACGAGGTTTTTTTGTTTTCATTCACTATTCGCCGTGCATACTTTAAGAACTATTAAATTCGGGGAAAATCCCAAAGTCTGCGAGGTTAGTGACGGCGAAAGGTGAACGACACCCATTTTTTTACTTACTGATAAACAAGGTAAAGTTTTTTTTAACAGAAGAATAAAGATCACTGTTGAAATTTGACCTTGCATAACTTTAAGATACAGTTCTATTACTAACTGATTAAAATAACATATTTATATTTTAAAATGTCGGTAGTTTTTTGCTCTATTAATCAATCGTTTTAATGCATATAGCATCACATTCATATTCAAATACAACCAAAAATAAAACGCGTTTAATTGATGATTATAAATTTGCCGCAGCTACGCTGACTAATTGAAAATAATATAAATTCCGATATAGAAAAAAATTTACAATAGTTCTACTTTGCAATTGGAAAATTTAATGAGCACTGTACTATAAAGCTGTAGCAACCAAAAAATTAAAAGATTTTTATGATGTTTACAGATTAGTTGTTTTGTTAGTATGATTCATAAATAACATATAGTCGCAAAAATACTTTATTAAATTATTCTGTAAAAACGCACTTGATAATTGCCATTAAGCAAATTGACTCATTTGTTATTTTAGCTTTTTCAAAACACAGTTAAAAAATAACAAATCAAAAAAATGACCATTAGAATATTTTCGTTTTATTAATGCTTAATGTTTAAAATTATTGAAGTGAAATATTTACATCAGAATATGGCTGTAATCTCAAAAGAATAAATAACTACATGTTTTTTTACTCTGTCGTGCATTCGGCTTTTTTAAAGTTTATAAAAACATTTTGCTTGTTTTCGTCGTAAACGCCTTGATCTACCGTTAAAGAAAATTCTTAAAACGTGTTTATGTGTAGGTTGTTAGTTTTTGAGTATGTCGAAATTAAAACCAAGACTTTTGAAACAATTACGTGTCCAGTCGATTGCGAGATTGGGCAATGAGCAAGTGTCAAAAGCTTCGATCAGATTATGCACAGCTGATACTATTTTATAACCTCAGTCCAAATATTGTTTTGAATAATTTGCTGAATGAACCCATTTTTTTATGGTTTATCGTTGCTACTGATTAATTTCACAATCTTTTCTGTAAACAAGATATGAAAAACAAATTTGATAAATAATTGCTTTCAAACTAATGTAAAACATGTAAAATATCTGTTAAACAGATCTTAACAACGTCGATGAATGAGTACTTTAAAATAAATAAGTAAAAAAAAAGCTTGTCTAATTTTTGTATAACTATTAAAAAAAAAGCAATTAGACGTTGTTAAATGCTAAACTATCGCAATGTCCTTTGAAGTTCTAATTTTTAAAATACCTAGGGAAATTCATTAAAGAAAAAATTGAGTCTTGTTATGGTTTTGGGTTTTTGTATTCTTTTGGCAATAGTGATTAGATTTGAACAATGCTTTTCAATCTTTTATGTTCGTTGATAATTTAACCTTTTTATCATTTTACAATCTCACAATAATGATCAGATTTGAACGATGCTTTTCAATCATTTACAGTGTGTTTATAATTTAACCCTTTGTCATATTAGAAATACTTTTAAATAAAAAAGAATCAACCCTGATTGTTCATTTGTAAACTACATATATTATGACAAATGCTCTGGAATAGCTTCCTGGGATCGTTAAGAAAATGTCTAAACCAATTGATGACAAAATTCAGCAACGAAGAAAAACAAGACAACAAGTTACACTTGGTCAAAACCCACACAGGTTTGGTTTGTGATATCAAGAATATCAAACTTCTTTCATATTTATAGAGCTACCTCTATCTACGTTTGGCGTGTGCCTTTAGCGTGCATTTATTTCTTTATTAAAATTGATAAAAGTTCAACGTATATATTTGGCGTACGAAATTCAACAAGCAAACGTTCGTCGAGCCTAATCGCTAGACAGAGACCAGGTTTTATTTAGCTTGCCTTTAATCGATAGAGAAAAAAAACAATTAGTCATGGTGCGAAAAGACAAACAAGTCTTAGAGAATAAAGCAACAAAAAACAATGTTTTTTCCATGTTATAAGATTATAAAATTCGTATTGTCGATTTCAGGATGAAGCATTCTCAACTATTTTAAGTATTCGATTTATAATCCAAATAAAATAACAATCACATACTTTTAGTTATTAAGGTATTTTTAAGACATTGTTGACTAACTGACGAAAAAATTTAAACATTTTACCACAACTCCATAGGGAGACAAAAACAAACGTGTTAATCTAAAGTCCTTAATTAAAAAAGATATTTTAAGAATTCATAACAATGTACGAGTGATAAAACAATTGCAACGTGGCTTAAATCAATTTGCTAAGTCCATAGCATCGAGATTGTAATGTTCACCACAGTCTATGATTTCAAAAAATTTAATAAAAATTCTTGATTTTTGGGAAACCTATTTAGAAACATTGCTTTAAAGTAAAAACAAAACATTGTAAAAATAAAAGACAAACGTGCAATTTTTGATGGTTCTAACATAATTTTAGGCAATGCGGAAAAGGTTTGAGTTAGAACACAAAAAAGCGATTCCTTTACAAAAAAAATAAACCTTCAACAATAGTTGTTTTGTTTGTTGAATTGAAGCAGGCGTTTTCCGACTCACTTCCCACAACATTACGTCTAGACTAGTGGTCCGTGCAAAAATTTTAATGGTCCGCAGAAAAAATCAGCGTTGCAACAAGCCCACCGATTCAAAAACTTAAATCGATCCGAATCCAATAACAACCTTCAAGCAATACCATGAGTTTTTATATTGGAGATAATTTTAATAGCTTTGTTTTCGTTTTTTCCTTGTTTTAAAACAATCTTTACATCTCGGACATGAAAAATAGGAATTTAAAAGTGAAAACCTTTTTTTATTCTGCACAGTAACTTTTTTCCAAATTTGTAAATTATACATTAAGTGGTCCATGAAGTTCAAAAGGTTGGTGACCACTGACCAAGACAACTAAGCCACTCATGCAGTACCACCAATGGTAATAAATTGGCTATATTGTTGTTTGATTTGGCTCGGCCAGGAACCAAACCAAGACCTTTGGGTTAAGAGATCAAATTATAATGCAAAAATCAACAGAAGATCATCTTTATTTAATTAGCATTCCGCAACTTTCTTTAATTGCAGTCAGGGTCGGTTTCTTTCTCAAATTTATTTTTAATTGCGACCAAGATTTTTGCAAGATATTTGGTATTGAATCAAAATTGACAAAAATATCTCATTGGTCTGTTTGCTGATTAATGATTTTCATATAAATACGGTTATTCATTTGAATGTTGTTCAAAAGATCTTTAAAACCTCTAACCTTTAACTTTTAAAATTTTGAAAATTTTAAAGGTTATCAACAGAAATAGAAAAATCGATAGGCTATATTTGAATTTTCTAATTTATGTTCGATATTTATTTTTCAAAATTTAAAATTAGAATCATTAAAAAATTGAATTCTAATACCTTGTTTTATTAGTCAAAACAATTTTTTCTAAAATGTATTTTTGTAATAGGAGAAACTAAATTTTGACACTTATCGGGATAAATTTTTAGTTTTACAACAAAGTTTGTTTTTGTCTTTTTTTTTTAAATAAATTTTAATACCATATTTTAGGATACAGGTAACGAGTTTTTTAACTAAAAAAACAAAAACGGAGTAAATAATAAAAAAACATTTGATTTTGATGTAACTGAATATATGAAATAGCTAGATAAAACTGTAAGTAATCATCAAAAAGCTCTATTGAATTATTTATTAGGGATTCTGCTTAATTTGCAAAATTAGCTTAGGCTTCCATGATAGCAAAAGAATTAAAGAGCACTTGTTCAGATCACGACTTGCAAAATCCAGTAGCGATTTCCTTTTTGGGAGTAAAATTAATCAACTGTGTCTTTTTTTTACAGTGTGTTAACTTTTACAAAAAAATTCGTAAATTGTTACATTTTCACATTTTCCTATTTTTGGTCAAATCAAGCGAGTTAAAATTTTGGTAAAGTCAAATTTTTCTAGTAAGATTCAAATACTGTTTCGAATTCACGACATTCACCTTTTTACAACCTCTGAGTTATTCAATGTACTCAATTTTTATGTTTGCTCCCATCATAAGTGACTTTTATATTTTTTGGACATTTTAGATTTTTAATTTAAACACAACAATTCAAAGTTTTCTTTTCCCTTACTGCAATTTAACATTCTTTTCGTTTTTCTTTGAATTTTGTTTATTAGAAAAACAATTATTTAGTTCTTTTTTCATAATGCAATTAAAAAAGCATGACTATTATTTTATTTTTAAAAATCGAAATTGTTGGCTCAATGACGTAAAAAGTAAACTAAAAATTTAAATGTAAAGATCAACAATGTATAAAAAAAGAAAAATCAAACAAAATCAATATGCATTGCAATAAACAAATAAACAAAATTGTATAATGTGGAAGTATCATAAGCAGTAAATGTATCAAACAAAAATTTAAAAAAAAATTAATTGTTGAACTAAATGGACGGATACTCGTATTTATATAAGACAATTAAGAATAAAATGCAAAAAACCAAACTTTTAATTTTATAACCGTTTAATGCAATACAGTGTGCCACGAGCTGGAAGTGACCGTCTTGAAATTTTGCCATCTAGCGGGTACTCTAGGCTGGAGGGTAACAAACTGTAGTCAAGGCTGAGGAGTGAACCCAAATCATCGGCACGAAATCAGAAATAATGAGGACTATTTCCAACAAAATGGTAATCAGCGAACTATTTTTTTGTTTCGTGTTTTTTGAAACTTTCTTGGCTTCGTATGTTGCAGCTGAACTTTGATTTGAATTTACACAGAAGAACTCATTTGAATAAAAATTTTTACATACATTTTGAATTTTGACGTTACTTTTAATGAACAAAGTGTTGATTTGAAAAAGAAGTAATCTTTAGCGAAAATTAATAACTATTAACGTCAAAGTTGACACAAAATGGTCTTGAAGGTAATTAAAATATGTAAAATCTTACACAACGCAAAATTAATTCAATTTCTATGTGAAAAGAACAAAAATTTTAAAAAGGTAATTTTTCTATTTGAAATTAAAAACTTTGAAATTTAATTAACCAGGAACGGTTTTGACGTAGAAAATTATTTAATAATTGCTTAAATAGCAGTTGACAGATTTTGGGTTTTGCCGTTTCTTTGGAAGACCGAAAATAAAACTTTTTCATGTTTTTTGCAGATGCCTTTTGACGTCGAAAGGGAGCCGCATCTACGCGTTGGTGAGGAAAAAACTTCAAAGACGTTAAACTTGAAAGTAAAAGCGCAAAAGGAATAAGAACCATGAAATACTAAGAAACCACGTCATCAATTAAATTCTATTTCCTCAAATCCATTTGTGACAAGTCTAAGAATGGCAAAAATATTCTTACTTAAATAGATGCCTAATTGTCACACGCGTATACTTGTGAGTTTATCACTAAAAACTCTTTATATTTTACAATCTTCTGACGCTTGCATCAAAATTTTTTCTGTATTCTTGCTCTCGATAGATATAGATAGCACCATGATCTTTTTTTGACAAAGCAAAGATACGGCCTGATTTGTTACATTTTGCAAACTGTTGCTGACAGTCTGATTTTAAGTGCGTTTCTCCTTACCTGCTACCTGAAAACTGTAGTTTAGTTGTAATTTTACACAATAAAAAGTCAGAATATTAGCAACAGTCTGCAAAGTATGACAAATTTGGCCGTATCTTTAGGAAATGATGTTAGCACTTATTACGGTCAAATGCTTACCAGATATTAGAAATGTTTACTGAATTCATGTAACAACAGTATCGAAAACATCCAGATGCAATATCGGAAACAGATTGACTATTAATGGTGTGCAACTTACCATAATACAAGCAAATCGCTCCCTTCTTCGTCGAATTGCTGTAATTGCTGCTTTTTGTTTAAACTGGAAGTCCTCTTTTTTGTAGGAATGAGAAGAGCTGGATTTTGCTCAAAATTTTAAAAAAATTGGGAGCATTTTATACTTTAAAAAAAAAAAAAAAGATTGTAATGGTATAAAACTTCAAAAGTCGTTTGCTTTTTGTTGGTGGAGCTCGTAAAATTATAAAAACAATTTTTTATTCTTACTAAATATTATTTCCGCCGGTATTTTTTTCACTTCTCTCTTATTTTACTTTTAAAAATATTTCTATTACTTGGAAGTAAAGTTCATTAAAGAAGTCCGTGGTTGTGACAATTGCCGAGGCTTAAGTTATGTATAAAACTCTTTCAATTTTTATGTCAGTGGAGTGCTGCAATTAATTACCCAGTGTACCATAATTGTTTGGATATTTTTTATGCCGCTTCGGACTACATTTCTGTCTGTAAAAGTCAAGCGAGGACTAAAAGTATTTTAATTGAAATTAAAGGTCAAAATGATTTCGGTTTTCATCTTTTTTTTCCAAAAGTATGGTTTTGTTTTTTAAAAAGTAAACTCTTAAGAATAAAAACATTCTTTATTCTGATTTGTGAACCAAAAACTAGAACAAAAGAAAGAAAATCTGTGAAGTTTGGAAACTTTGGTTGAAAGCTCCAGAGTTACTATTAAAAAGTAAACTGAGTTTTAAAATCAATTACAGAGCCAAATCTGTAGTTATCATTTTAATAATTTTGCATTTAGAGGACATAACGTAACTCATTTTCAAAATAATAATACAATGCATTTCTTGAAATTTTGAAGTAAAATAAGCATTAATTTAATGATAATCAAGTTTTGTTCCCATAATTTGTTAAAAAATTCAGTGGATAAGTTAACCCTATTAGATGAAAATTTTAGGACGATTCTCGTGAAACGCATCTCAAATAAAATTCTTCACTTTGACAGACGAGAATCAGTCCAAAACTTGTTAAAATTTACTTTTATTATTTTAAATTATTGATAAAATCGATTTCGACATTAAGTCATCTTCAGTCAAATGTTATTCAAATAGAATTTTCTAAATATTTAATAATTAATTAATTTAGTAGATCATTAAATAATTTTTATTACTCAACAATTGTTTTTTTTTTTGTAATATTGCCTTTCAAGTTAAAATTTTAGGAAATATATTTTATTATTTTATTGAAAATGAGTTAAGTTATCTACTCAAAATGTCAAAATTAATAAAATGATAGCAACAGTACTGGCTCTGTATTTTATTTTAAAATTACTAAAACATTCCAGCCATCATGCACTAAATTGAGTTTTTCGAAGGTTTTTATGATAAAACTCTAAACCGTAACTTGGCCAGACAGTGAACTCGAGATTCGACGTTCTTCAAATGTAAAAAGTTTATAGAAAATGAAAAAAATTATGGTTTAGGCTATTTTTCTGGGGTTTAGTAATTTACGATAAATTGGACCCCAAATGGAGAGAAACCCAGCTTTTAAACTTTTAACTTATAAGCTGATCTACAAGTAAAATTAGTGATTTAGAATTTAATACGATTTATTATCGTATGAATAACTATAAAATATGACGTAGACGGCGTGTTAACCAGAGTAAAAAGTTGCGTTTTTGACCAAAAGTAACTTCACTTAGATTTTGAATTTAATACGATTTGTTATCGTATCAATAACTATAAAATATCATGTACAGTATATGACGTGTTAATCAGAGTGATAAGTTGCATGTTTGACCGAAAGTAACCTCTAAACAATTGCAATTTAAGAACAATAGTTCGTGTTTCGTTAGTTAATGCGTAAAATCGCAGTCTACTTGACACCATTAAAGCTAAACAAGTTATTTACAGTTCATTCTCGGTGTAAACAAATCGTGTTTCACTTTAGGCAGGGGATTTACTTTATTTTGAAAAGTAATATCTAAAACGAAATTGGTAGCTGCTGCAAAATAACAAATTATAAGCTCATTCCTAGCAAAACTAAACCGGATCTTTAATGAATAACATTTAAAATCAAAAGAAGATATTTTTGAATTATTATTAAACATAAATCGCCATAAAATTTTCTAAGGGCAATTCGACTATTGGAATGTTAAATTGTTAAAGTGTCCTTGGGCAGGAAACAATCATATTACAGAATTAAAACTTTTTTTTGTTATTTCATACGGTTTGCAGCATTGCATTTACTGCATATGATCTCTTGATGTGTTGAATATTTAAAATTTTACCTTTGAACTTACCAGCGAATAGTGCTGAAAATTCATTCTAATTCTATTATATTTTATTATCACACGGTAAAGCGAAAAACTTTCCCTAAATGTCAAGTAAATGCATAATAATAAAATTGAAATCGTTCTAGTTGATTATAGATTCTTTTACGGGGAATTCTATCGGAACACTTTTGCCAAATTTTTTTTGAGTTTTGTCACCAGAAATATTTAAAATACGGTAGTTCTCACTTTGACGTTGAGTATTGAGAAATGTTCAATTTCGCCGTCAAGAAATCGAAGAAGTACCGCTGTACATTGTTTTGTCGGATTATGTGTTATTCATTTTTAATGACGTTTGTTTTCGTTTAAGCTTGCTCAGCTCTACTGAAACTTACGACAAATTAAAAAAGCTGAAAGAAATTTCCACCGATAGCTGAAAGAAAAAAAGCTACCCAATTCATTGACTTAAATACAATTAGGTCCCAGCAAACTCGTCCAATAAAAAAATATCAATTTTTGTACACAATTTTTACCATTTTGCAATTAGCTTTGCAAAAAAAACCTGATGCACATTATTATAGAGATATATAAAGAAAACTTAGCCTTTGTAGCGCTTAAAGTTTAAATTTAGACTAATTGCTTTGTCGCAATTGCCGATATGTTTTGGAAAAAGCTTAAGCACTCTTAGTCACACCTATCATTAACTGCAAACAAGTTTTATTATAGTATTTTTGTATAGTTACCGTAACTGTAACGTAGCAATTTTCTATATTTTTTGTAACTTAAGACTTATCATATTGTACTGAGAGAAAACAAGGTGTTGTTTCTCCGAAAAGAAATTTTTTTTATTTTTGTTAATGTTGAAAATATCTTGGAGCTAAACACCAAAAATGTATTTTTTTGCTAAATATGGCCTAATTTTTTTTAGCTCAACAACTTTCTCCACATATACGCTACAGCACCCACAACAGGACATCAACAACAATGTGTAGCAATCAATTCCATGCTTAGATGCTGTCTGGTCTTTCCAAAATTTTTATCTTTTCCAAGAAGACTAGCAACGATATTATAATGTAGGTTTAACTGTGGTAATCACCACATACCGTTCCATAAAATAAAAAATTGACTCTTTTTGCTTCTTAGTATTTGCGCTTAAATTAAGCTTTTGTTACAGTTTTAAAACATAATATCAAAAATATAAAATCCCTACAGCACGGAGGGAAAAAATAAAACACTGTAGTTTTTATAACTGGGAGGTCCTGTATTTATCCATTTATTACACAACGTTTTTTTATGTTGAACATTAAAAAATCAATTTTATTTTTTACCAAATTTTGAGTCTTTAATTTAACCAGGGTAGGAATCAAACTCACTCAACAACTTCACAGTCATCCAGAAGTTCTAAGCAACCGTTCAATTACTTAAAGGAGCATAACCTGTAGAAAAAATATTTTAGGGTGATAGCACTCTGATTTATGACGGAAATCGCAAGTTCGATCCCCTGTCACTGGGAATGGTTTTCTTGTGACCTTGGAAAAGGCACTTCACAATATATTCCTGTATGAATCACGCGGCTTACCTAGAATAGCAACACCGCTTGATGGAGAACGCAGCAAGCAAGCCAATAAGGGCATACGAAGAAGAATAATCAAAACTTTACCATAAAAGATTTTATAGCCTGTTGCGACTTTTTGAAACGATAATGAACACCGGTATACTATTACATACAACCTGGACATTGAACAAATAATCTATCGCTGCTGTTATATGTAATCATTGCAACGAATACCAAACGACAAACTTTCGGCAATAATAGTGCGTTGGCGGCGAAAGTTAAACTTTTATCAAAATATCCGAACGGAAGAAAGCTGGAAGTGAAATCACATCATTTCACCAACAAACAATCAAATGCACAGATGTTCACGTTTTTCTAACTTAACTTTTAACCAAAATGGTATTGGCAATCAAAATTTATGGTAATTCTATTTATTTAAACTGTTTGGAGCATTTGTTTAAAATCATAGTATAATAGGTTTAAAGAGAAAGAAATTGTCAAGTAAGGTTTTATTTTAGGTTAAAAAAAAAGACTATTAAATTGATGCAAAAAACGAAATTTTTTTGACATAGAGGGTTCTACATTTAATATGTGAATTCAAAAATGATAATAATTTAAAAGATATTAATTATAAATTACAACTTTTACACTAGTTTTGAAATCTCACAAAAATTTTTAAGGCAGGTGGCATAATTGCTTTGTTTACATCAGAAAAAAATTACCATAAAAATCTTTCACCACACTTAAATATTTTTCAAGTCCGGATAAAGATTAAAGTTGGAAGAAACTGGATCCAATTACTTGAAGAATGGAACAATTGGCTAACAAAAATTTTGGATCTACAAACAAAATTTGTTTTCATGGAAACCGTGAAAATGTGCTCTGGAGGATTGTCCTGATGAAAGGCAACATCTTTGATGAGCTTTACCAGCTTAGCTTTCAAGTTCACAAGATCCCAATTTGCTCCTGTCATTGTCCGTCTTATTCAAGATATGTTATGAACATCTTACTTTGAGAACTTTAAACAATAGCGTGACTTTTCCAGCAGTTAAAATAAACTTGTGGCTTTCCAAGTAGTGCACTATAAATTTTCCCATTGCTTGGACTGTTGTTTGGCCTTACTGCTTGTCTTCTTATAGACAGCAGATAGAACACCCATCTCTGGTTACGAATAGACCAAAACAATGACAGCATCATATTCAATAGGCTCTAAATTTTTTTCCAAGATGCATCAAAATTATTTTTTCTCACAAGTAAAGAACACTATAAGTCTAGAGAAGAAAATCTTTCACAAACCAAGTTTATTTCTGCCATATATTGTGCTTGTTCAAAATAGTATTTCCTGTCTGTTCCGCCTGTGACAACAGGAAAAATCAAAGATCTTGATCATATCCAAAGCCAAGGTTAATTTTTTTCCAAATGTTTGCAGGCAATGATCTTGTTTTCCTTTATATTTTAAGGATTTCTTTTTGGCGCTTTAACTTACTTGATTGCAGCATATTAAAGAATGCGCTCTGCAAGTGCATTCGTTGCATTTTAGCAAAATTGTAATGCACCTTGCTCTTTAAAGGTTGATTGATTTGATTTAACTTGATGGCGGCGTAATTTTCAACTTAGAAGTTTAATTAGGAAAAAAGCAGTATAAAGTTTAATAAAGTACGCTGGAAAATATTGCAAATTTTTTTCGCATCATAACAAATAATCTTTAAAAAACTTTAAAACTATGACAAAACTGTTAAAATCGCTACGAACTTTTACTTAGTTAAAATCATGTTTTTTACCCAGCAAAGTAGATATTTCAGCAAACAACCGGGGGGTGACACAAAACGTTTCCGAACTGTGAGCTCTCAATCTTTTATGTCTGTTCGGTTTTACTCTTTTAATTTTTCAAATAAAGTCAAAGCCTTTCTTTTGAGTCTTTTATAACGAATTTTTTGCTTTTTAATCTGTTTTTGTTGATCTTAAAGTTTTATGTTACAAGGCATAAATCTCGGCTCAAGCGCCCTCATTGTAGCTAAACAGCAGTTCTTCACGATTATAAACAATTTTGAAGCAACGAGGCATGATGTTCATTGACTGAGGCAAAACTATCTCACACAACAAATAATTAAACATTTATCAAACAATCTCGGAATGAAGGTCAACTTTGAGATAAATTAACCAGTGCTGACAGAAAGCAGTATACGACGAGGTATCATTGTTGGAATCACACATTTTTTGAAAATGCTGACGTTGAAGCCAAAGGGCGCACCCTTTGCAATTAGACAAATCAAAACTTTGTGTGACAGTTAAGCCTTTCCTGACCTCGCAACCGTTTACATTTTATGGTTTTCTAATTTTTCTTTGATGATAAGAAAAAGTATTGCACGTTACCCCTCAAAAATAAAAATGTTCGAGAAACGACAAAAAATTTTTAAAAAGTATACCCTTTTTAAAATAGAATAAAATTGTTAACAAAAACACTTTCTCAATGGTGTTTTACAAACAGATAAAAAATGTCATCACAAAAAGAGAACATGCTAAAAACGTTGTTTGACTTAAGCAAGTTTTTTAAACATATGACGTCTGGAGGCTCAGTTAATTCTTTTTCAGCAATAGTAGCTGCCTTGCGTCTATTTGTTTTAAGTTATAAATAGAAAAATGTTGCAATAATAAAATCTAAATATTTTTTCACATTTTGTTTACAATACTAAAGATTTAATATGTGGCAATGTTAATGAAAGGAGGCATAATTTGCGTAGACCATAACTTTAAATCTCTTATTATGAAATTATATAAATGAATTAATTCTCCTGAGTTTGGATAAGGTGTTAAACTGGAAGCAGCCATTTAGCGATTGCCCCGATCACAGCTTTCAAAGTTGTCGAATCATTACTGCCCGGTTAAAATTTTTCATCGATTTTTTTAATTATTGAGAAAACAATATGATGTTGATGTATTCTGTTTGTCAAGATTTGAAAGCAAATGTTCGTACTATCAAGAACGACTCTAGGACTTTGTCGCTATTCTGGCTGAGCCCGAGTATCCCTAGTTTCGGAGTCGCTACTGCTTACAATTATCTGTTTTAAACAAACTACGTTGAATAAACGTATGCAAAGTAATAAATTGTTTTGTTTAAAACGGATTGCAAGGGTATTTGCAAACACGTAAAAATTACCACTAACAATCAAGAAATAAAAAGCTTGGAAATCACACGTTAGAGGCATACATTATTTTGTAAAAGTAAGGGTTGGGTTTTATATCTTTTCTACGATACAGAAAAGTACACTTTGGGGTGTTAGTAATCAACCTAAGCCGAAAGCTAATTGTACATTTTCTTACAAGTCAATACGTCCCTAACAAGAAGAAAAAGTAAGATTTACTGTATAATGATGATAACATTAACCTAATTTCTATTGATACTTTCGGTATTGAGTCAGGCATGTCAAACTCGTGATCATATGTGGGCGGCATCGGGGCAATTTTAACTCAAAAAGTTTGCCGCGAGCCGCAATTCGGTTCGGTAGCAAGGTGATGGCCTTTCAGTTTTTTGAAACTTAACTTAAATTTCAGTGAAAATCTTAAAATTTTTCTCGCTAGGTTCTAGAATCAGTGCTTCACGTTCACGTTACGTTTTTTTACATTCAAATTATAGTAAAGATAAAAAACATAGGAAAGACGAAGGCTTAAATTGAGTAGCAAATCTCATCCATTCAGAGACTTGCTTAAATCTTTTTTCAAATTTTACGTTGAAATCAAAGTGATGAACAAAAAAGAAAAAAAATCAGCATTTAATCAATTCTTTTAAAAACATCATCTTGTTTTCGTAAATAAAACCTAGCTTTGAGTTGATTTATATTTTGATTTCGTATAGATTTGATTAAAAAAAATTATTTAAAAGACTTCGGGGGCCGCATGCGGCCCGCTGGTTCCGAGTTTGACATGCCCGTTTGAAGAGAATCACCATCGTTGGAAAGCAGTGTAAACCCTTTAGGAATTCTTTGTAAAGTGTCTTTTCCCAGGCACAATAAAAAATGCTCAATATTTTGAGCATCGAAGTTTCGTCCTTTTGCTTGCAAGTCAAAAAGTCAGCATGTCAAGCTATCTTTTCAAAAAACTAAGAACACTAACACTAAAAAAGCTTTTAAACGGTTAAAGGTGGGGTGCAGTAAAAATAGATGTTTTATTGAGTAGGTATTCTTGAAAAAATTTTGTCCTCAATTTTTTTTCAATAAAAAAAGCTATTTTTTAGAATTAGACTTAACTTTCCAACGTCCACATATTTTAATTAAAAAATAGTTGAATTCTGTATCACCGGCAAATTCCGGACATGTTTGAAATTTAGTAATTTAGTATAAAATTCTTAAATGTCCGGAAGTTTAGAGTTTTAGAATAAATATTTTAGAAATGGCATGAAATGGACATGAAACTCGAATGTTTTTCGCCTTTGGCACGAAAATTAAAAAATCTAAAATTGATTCTTAGTGAAGGCCTTTTTTTTGGTCTTCATCCTAGAATCCCAGAAAATTTTATTTTTTCCGCCTCTCCAAATTTTTTTCGGTTGCTACACCTTTGTCTGTCCAAAGTTGCGCTCATTCAAACATGGTAACCCTATTCTAAGAGAATCAAACTGAAAGCATTTAGGACAAAAAAATAAACCAATCAAATGTGTTTTTACAGAAATAAACCAAAGTAAGACAGAAAATTTTATTTTATCTTAATATTTATGCTTTTGACTCGCAGGAAACGTCGGAGGCGCTAATACGTTAGGCAACCGTCAAGCGATTACCCGAATCTGCTTTAGAAAATTTTCAGTTATTGCTTTAAGGTTGAAATTTTTTATTTGTTTTTTAGTTTTTTTATAGAGATACGACAGAAATTTAGAAGTGCTTACTAAAAGTACCAAGAAGAGGACTCTACAGACGTAACAGAATGCCATTTGTAGGTTTCGAACCCCGACTTGAGTTTATTACGATATTATTATACCATAAATACGGCATTCTTAATCGCTGGGCCTTATCAGTCAATGACATAAAATCAACATTTTTAAAATTTATCTAAAACTGAATTTTGGAAAAAACTATTTTTTTTGACTTTTGTACAAGTAAATAAGCACATTAGACAAAATTGAACTCCTATACATAAAAAGATTATTTATGTGACTACTTTTTGCTTTTTAGTCTTTACTCTCCATCCACTGCATCAGTTTCAGAATTATTAAAATGAGAAGCACAATTAGATTAATATCAGTAGGCCTACTGCCTTCTTTTTTTTTTATAGTGCAAATGACTAAAATTTTTTTAACAAAAAAAGTTAAGTTTTTGTTCTGAACACATTCATCTAACTAAGTTTTGCTCGGTCTTTGCATCTGTTTAAAAATTAATTGGTATTGCAAAATCACCATAATAAAAATAGAATAGAATCGATTCGGAGTCACGATGGCAGGCAAGGGCTCCTGTTTATAATTGTGATACAAAACTTGTCATTGAACTTTTTTAAAAGTTGGTAAATTTTGTTCTCACGGTCATGAGGCATGTACACTTTTTTTAAAAATTTCTTACGACTTTCAAAACCGGAATTATCCACAACCATCTTGAAGCACTGATTTTGAATTAATTCTGAGTGTTAATTGATTTTGTCGTGATCAATTTATAAAAATACCAGATCTCTTGAACCGCAATAAAATTTTAAGAATTGCTTTGCAAATTTTATAAAAATTTTTTACTCTAGGCTGTTATTGGAGACATTAAGTGGTTTTAGTTTACTAGACCACAATATATGGGTGGTCTAATACAATGAAACGACCACATATTGCCGTCCGAGCCGGTGCAAAAGCGGTTGGTTTGACTAAAGAAAGTTGTTATTAAGTTAATTTAGAACCAATACCCTAACAACCATAATTGCTAGTCAGTATAGATATAATTAGGTCTTTTAATTACTAGCGATCTTTATTCTACTCCATTTCTTGCTATTGCAGATGTCAAATTAATTTCGTAGTATAAAATTTGGAACGTTTAAGTAATTTGAGAATAAAAAGTAAAGCCCATATATTTTGAAACATAATTTATTCAGGACGTTCCTAAATAGATTATGTTTCAATGTATATTGGCTTTACTTTTTATCCTCAAATTAATCTGATTTTAGGAAATACAGCAGGCAAAGCATTTTTTAAACCAAAAAACTCAATTTAGTTTAACCCTAACACACGGTCAAAAAAAAAAATTTATTGTTAACATGGTCGTGGGGTATATTGAACCCTATTTTTAAAATAACAAAAAATACTTGTAATAAAAATTTACTAAATCTGAAAAAAGTACAAGAAAGTACAACATTTCCACTTTCATTTCTTCTTTGATTTTAGATGATATTGTTGTAAATGTGCGTGTCTATTTTAATGCGCGTCAAATTTAATAAAAAAAAATTATTTTCTGTTGTTATGGGTATAAAATGCGCTTCTCGTTCATTATTTCCCGTGCTTATATAATAAATTTTTAAGTTTTATGGAGTATAGAACTACGAGGTTAGTAACGGCAAACGGCAAATGAGACCCTAAAATATTTCATAAAGTACCCTAATGAAGTTGCACAGTTACACGGTTATGGGCATATTGTACCCACACAGTTATATACGTGCACACGGTCCTGAGTAAATCATGCCCCAAATACCCCACGCACAGCCGAACGAGCGCACAAGCAAAAAGACACTACCTTCCACCACAAAAGCACCAAGAAAACTAATGACGCACTCAGCGCACCACGCGACGATCACGTGAAACAAAGAGCGGGGATTGTCAAATACCCCACAATTGTAAATTGGGGTTAATCAGTGGGTTTGTTTTTTAACGGAACTGGTTGCCTAACAAATTAAACGAAATGCGTCTCAAAACCTAGCATAACTTATCAGAAAACCTTTAAGGCCATGACTTTCAATACGAAAAAAATTTGCATACTGTAAGCGCAGCTCTATTTACTATGATTTATTAATGAACTTTTTAAGGTTGAATATTGGTTTTAGTTCTTGCTTTTACCTCTTATTTGCATATAACCTCTTCCAAATAAGGCTAGAAGGATTTTTAATTTTACCATTGATTTTTATATAACTCTTGCGAAAATCTTTACGCTACTTGCCTGCTTATTCATTAAAAGGGGTTTAATTTTGCAAGAAAATGTCAATATCAATTATTTTGAGTAAAGTTTTAAAAACGCAATTTTAACAGAAAAATTTTTTCATAAGATTTAGAGTATGATTTGATTATGGAATAAAAAAGAGGAAAATTATAATTATGAACCAAAGTATTTGCACCAATATCTTTTATATGCTGTATTTGTAATCGAGGTTGCCATTCCTGTATAAGCCTTTAAAATTACTTTAAATCACATATCAAGCATCAAAGCGACCCCATAAGATCTAGTACATAATATGGAGTAACAAAAAAGTTTTTATGTGTTGGCCGCACATTTTGGAACGATTGTTAACTATTTCTTGGGGCGTCTTAAAATTTATGTTACCGAGAATATACAGTATGTACATTTAAAAAAAAATGGTACGCAATGTTTTTTGAATAATATGTCACTGTAATTCAAGAAATTTTATTGGAAAATAATGACTATGGACTGCTTCTAAGTAAAACTCTACTATGAGAGTTGTTACTCCAATGAATTTTTGTAAACGACCGTGGCACAAACAGGTCCAAAACCTTTATTGGTCAAAAATTCGGCAAGGTAAATCCGCATTCTAGCACATACATTGCGCAAGTAACACCAAAACCAAGAAAATTTCCAAACTAAAAAACTGAACAAAAACAAACGGTAAAAGTACCGATAGCTTACGCAGTAATCAGAGCAACAGGATACAGCTGAAAACAATGTTGGATGAAGTATGGGCTTTAATTGCTGCTAATACTTCCTCTTCGGGTCATACAAACAAAATTTGTTATTGTTGGTACCAAGGTAAGCGTCATTTCATTTGTTTACATTAATCACCTGTTACTTAATCATTTTATTGTATGCCTACGTTAAATTAGAAGAAAGCCGATTGCTTGAAGTTTATTTCTTTTAAGTTAAAATTTTCTGTAGCTGTGCTTACCCGTGACTATCTTAACATATGCAATGCAAAGATTTTGCAAGATGTTTGACATTTTTTTTCTATAGTCTTTTTTTTAAAATCATGTTAGACCAAATATTTGTAAAAGTAATCGTATTTTCAGAACTAAGTGTGTTTTTTAACATTTTTTGCTTGGAATTGAGCACTAATAATTGAGGAACTATTAATACATCACACACTCAATAACATGATCTGGAAGGAAAAACTTAAGCCGCTTTTTGAATTTTATTCCACACTCTTTTTTCTTTTTTTTATCTAAAAAAACCGTCAACACATAAATACGTCATCTTTTTCCCTTTGACGTTGCTGACCAGATCAGATGACACACGTGTGCTCTCCATACCAGCTTACGCACGCGAATAGCAATTATTCCGGATTAATAGAAAATTGAAAATGTGCAACAAATCATTTATGTCATTTTTGCTTTGTATTTAAACCAGGTTACAACTGAAAGTAATTCTGTCATCCGGAAGCCATTATAGTTTTTCGATTGGCTGAAAAACAAGAAAAAACTATCCCAGGTTTTACCGCACCTACATTTGACCTTGAAAGCCATTTATAAAATTCTGAATAAGTGTCTTACAATTTGGTCGCTGATATTACATGTCATAAGTTAGCCAATACAACATGTGATATCGAAAGAGATTGTTTTATTTTTGTGCTACTTTTTGAAATAACAATGTTATTTTCCTTTCAAGTATACATCAAATTAAAACTGAATAATTGAAAAATTGCATAGAAGGAGAAAAAATTGGAAAACCGCAAACTTGGCTGCAAACAAAAAAAAGAAAAAGCTCACAAATTTATGAGATCAATCTATTTTATAACAAACCAACTTGGGATAAATTTATCCTTGAATTTCAGTTGCAAACAAAAAAAGAATTTATGTGTTGGTTATTTTGATCGTTGTTTAAAAATTGAAAAAAAAAGTTTATAACAACTTGCAAAAAAACTGAACTTAGAAAAAAAAGATTTTGTACGTAAAATGCTTTTGTGTAAAAATAACTTTATCAATTTAATAACGTTTATAATCAATTTTAAACCAAGCTATATCTTAAGATGGCTAAAAAATACAAATAAATTTATTTCGCTTATATTTTTTGGTATTTTATCGATTTTAAGATAATAGAGCAAGAGCTACTTGTAAAGCCATGTTCTTTCATTTCATTTTATCTCTATATTTATTCTCCTAACTCGTAGGAAAGTGACGGATATACATAAGGCTATACGTAGGACAAGCAATTAACTTGACCTGTTTCCAAAAATGCCAGCGTGCTGCTGTCTGGTTGAGTTTTTATATTACTTTTATCGTTTTTATAAAGATATGACGGAAATTTAAAACTGCTTGCCAAGACCGCCAAGCAGGGGAAAGTGTCGTTAAGTGTCTTTCCCAAGGACACAACACAATGGCGCGAGTGGGTTTGGAACCGAGACCATGTTGATCGCAATCACGGTGCTTTAACCACTTGACCACAATGCCGACAAACTTCATTGTGCGCAATGATTTATTGTGCTCTACTTAAGATGATCTTAATCAAAACAGTGACACAGGTTTTCAGAATCGTTTTACATTTCCTTAAAGTTAAAGCTTTTTACAAGTTGGTAGGCTAGGTAGAATTTTATTTTTTCCATAAAACTACAAGTTATTTACAGGCCCATAATAGTAGTTATAACCATTAGCTTGAAGCGTTAAGTGTAATTAACTCAAAATGTATTTTACAAACTTTTCATTTTATCGTTTACACGCGCAAAGCAATTGAAATTTATTACTTAATTGGTCAAATACAACCTTGTTTTATAAAGGGTCAGTTAAGGGCAGGCAAGAATGGTTAAAGCAAAGCTGAAGCGTTTAATTCATTCAAATCAAGTGAAAAACTGTCATAGATTGATGCTGTAAAGGCGTCGGAGGGAATACCTTTCAACAATTTGACTTACCAATGTTGAAAGAGTTTGTAAATTTTTTCTGGATGTACGACAGGTTAATTACGTACGGCAACTTTTTATTTGAAAACAAACCTAAAAATACAATACCAGATCAACTTTACAAAAGTTCATGTAAATTTCGTTTGTTATGTAAATATAAAATTTGTTAAGAAAAATGAGATTATTTTAAAAATTTAGAAATTCGAAATCATTACTTTCGCAAAAATTGTGTCAAGGTGACAAGTAATGGTTTCACAATTAACGTCAGCATGATTCAGTACAAAAACACAACAAACGTATAATGTGATCAATTAGATGTCGCTGCTTCTTCTGGGGTCTCATGAATTTATATCAAAATCAAATGTTTAATAAAACAAAGTTTTTCATTCTTAGCAAGCGGCTAACAAAAGAATATGTTGTGAATAAATCAAGGATGGACAAAAGGTTTAAAATATAAGTTTTTCTTGAAACGTAATTGGCGAATGAATTATAATACTTTTAAAAGACACGTTGAACGGAGCCAAAATTATGGAAAAATGTCAAATAAAAAGTAGAAAGTTAATTTTTGTTTATTGTGTTTAAGTCTAAAGGGAAATGATGTTATGCTCCTTTAATTTTTAGTCTTTGCTCGGTTTTCCGCTACATAGATTCTGAAGTGCCGTTGTCGTCAATCAACTAAAAAAGGCACTTCAACTTTTTAAATGTTGCATTGTATCTAAAAAAAATTATTAAAATTTTATTGGCAGTCTTATATTGGTACTTTTAAATGTGTTTCAACGCAGCTAATTCAATCGGCTTTTTCAGTATGATGCTTTTTCTCAGGTTCAGAAAAACAAGAAAAAAATTAAAGAATGAAAATTCAACAAAAAAAGCTTTGTGTTTTTTTAATTAAAGTGGTTTTGTATTGTGAAATCATATGATAGAAATATAAAATAACAAAACCGTTCCAATATCAATTTGCTGATAGAAAAAAAAATACTGCTGGATAAGTCTAGAGCAGTAATTTCTAACCTTTTTTAGTCGCGGACACTTTGCAAAAGTTACAAAGCTTACGGACCCCAAAATTTCCAAAACTGCTCCTCAATAATTTTGAAAATATTTTTTTGAAAATTTGTCCAACGGCCAGTGTACTTGTGCCCCCCTGAAACCTTTCCGATCTATTCTAGGTTTCCAACCGGCAACCTTTCCACGAACCACTTGGAGATGGTGGAAAGCTCGCTAATTGGGAACTATTGGTCTAGAAGCTGGCGCGTCTGCCGTCGGAACAAAAAGTCTAATTTAAATTCTCAGATCGGCTATTTTGACATTGTGGTTACTAAAGTTTTGCCATCCATGGGACAGTACTATGCTAGTGGCTGTGTGGTTTAGTAGAAATATTGTGGACATGGGTAAGCGTATTCACCACACACTTCGGTGTAGGAAAAGAGTGGTTTTAATTATGTTGTTTTAAAGCATTTATAAATAAGACAAATATAAATTTATTTTAATCGTTAATTGCTATCATTATGGTTTACTTCTTGCAACGGCCCAAACCGACCCTAAATATTTATATGAGCAAAGTCTGGGACATTAACAATGATGAAGAGACAGTTATCGCTTAAATATCCATAAATATGTCAACAAATTAAAATAATTTCTAAACAAGGATAATTATCTTGATCTTAATGGCAAGCGTTAACTAATTGAAATTTGTAGGAAAAACCCCATGGTTTAATTTTTATGATTAGGGCAAGAGATAAACGTCATAAACGTCTTGCCGACACCAAACTTATGTTTAGTTGCCAAAGTGTTTCATACTATTTATGTGCGAACCTTCTGTCTCTTTATTGATATTGGGTTGATGAGGGTTGGTAAAGTGACTAAAGTCGCCTGTTTTTATGTTTATTAGTCTTTTGGTTCAACCAAAAACAGATTTAAAACCAATTTCGGAAGCTTTTGTGTTGGAATAGTGTGGTTGTAAATGAGCATTTTAAAGAAAATAGACTTTTGCTGATTTGTGTTCCCAAACATGGAGGACCAGATTTAGCACATAAAAATCAGGCTGACTATCAAATATTTGTGGTTTATATGGTCTAAAATTTTCTTAACCCCGAAAATGGGCCAGAAACAAACAGAAATTGTGAACACCCTGGTGTGAACAGCTCAAAATAATTTTTTATGTCGTTGATTAGAAGTAGCTTGCTGCTATGCATGTGATTGTGAAGTAACCAAAAAATGCAAAACTCCGGTAATTGTTCAAGCTGTAAAACGAGCCGAATGTTAACATTTGTTTACCTTTTTAAAGCCGCTTTTTACTGTAAAGGGTGTTAATGGTGGGTTTTGAATTTACCAAATTTGATACTTCTGTGAAAAAGATTGACGAAAACCATATAGGCTTTTAGTTCGATTAGAAAGTAAAGTCGAATACACATTCATTGGGCCTCTAAGCGAGTAATGGTTCACACTTAAGGGCAGTTCATTCTGTTTATTTGCTAAAAGAATCTCTATTTACTTTCAAATTTTTGCGGTCTGCTGCTAAAGATAAAAACAAAGTACGGAGCAAATTTGAAAGGTCGGAAAAGTAATGAAAATCTTTAGAAAAAAGTGATTCTAAACGGCGCGTGAAATCAAGAGTCAACACAATCCAAACGTACAAATAAAATCTTATATAAGAGCATTATTATATATACATGTTTTTAATAACTTATCAGCGGTACGTAACTTGATGCTGCACATGATAAGTAACACAAAAAAGATTTGTGAATAGCTTTTTATAACTACTTTTATGACCATATTCAAGGCCATTGTAAAAAATTGCTTGAAGCGCAGAAAGCAAAATTTGTAAGTCTTTAAAACATTTATGAGTCTTTTTTATCAAAACTTTTATTGAGAAATATTAATTGATTTAAAAAAATTATCACTTTGTAACTTAACTATAAAACAGGGGTATCCATCCTTTTGTTCGTCGTGGGCCAAATTTTCGTCTCTAAATTTATTACTTGCCGCAATCGCTGAAACAATCAAAGTGATGTTGTCATGTGAGTTTGTATAAAATTTTTGTCTCCAAAAGATGTGTACTCCAAAAAATAAAAGTCTCCACATTGAATCAACGAGATTTTTGCAATTTTATTTTGACGCTGAATTCTTTTACAGAACATTTCGGCATCTCTAGATTGTAGGGATTTAAATGCACTGCAATAATTCAACTTGATGAGGTGTCTGATTAAAATTCCTTTGCAGGCCGCACCAAAAGGTTTCAAGGGCCACATGCGGCCCGCGGGGTGCGGGTTGGGCACCCCTGCTATAAAAGATTTTATGCATGTAATTTTCTATTAAACATGTCATGTAAAAAATTTTACTTTACAAGCTCGTTCTTTTTTAAACTAAAACAGCTTTATAAAATCATCATACAAATTTTCAACTTGATCAATAAACCAAAAACGCACAAACTTTTTCTTATTGCCGGCCGCAGTACAAAGTTAGTTACTTGCAGCCACCATTTAGTTAATAGAAATTCCGGAAAATTACCAATTATAGAATAAAGAGTTTTAGAAATGCCATTTATACTAACCACAACAATATAATGGAAAGACATGTGGCAGTTTTTTGACAATATTATTTAAGCTTAATTTACAAAAGATTCTGTTAATGACTACTTTGGTCTTTGTGTAGTCGCAGAAAACTGACCAAATTAGTTATCTTAAACTGTATTATCACATTAAGCTAGTAACAAAATGCTTTAGTGACGTAAACGTCGACTATTTGTAGGCTACAAAAAGTGAATCAAAGAAGCATGGCTATAATACAATGGTATTTGCTGCAAAAAAGGAGGAATTGTATTTAGGTAAAATTTGCATTTAAATAAATGCCTGATCTATTGGCACGGGCGCATAAATTACTACGCCACAGGTGTGCAACAACTTCCATGCTCTTTAGATTAAACAAATAAATAGAGGTGGTTATATAAAGGTGTAGTCATCTCTATTTATTTAGTTAAATAGATTTGTTTAATCTAAAGAGCAAGGAAGTTGTTTTAAATGTTTTCATTCTTTATAAATTTAAACAAAAACGAAGTAGGGTTCGTATGGAATAAAGCCGATTTCTGCTTTTAACGGATGCACTTTAAGAGTTGAGCAAAATAATCTAATTTGTAATTTGTAATAAAGCACCCTTACCAAGATCACTACGGAATCACCTTAATAAATTGCGCCAAGACGGTGACTCAGAAGCATCAAACTCTGCTCCTTATTTTTACTAGTAAAAGCTTTAACACACGGAACGATATCGCACAAAATCGAGATAACAAAAGAGCTGTAAAAACTGAAATAAAATCATTACTAAATGTTATAAAATGTGTAATTTAAGAGTATTTTATGATTATTATAAAATATGATGCACAGATTTAAGAAAGCAGAGTACCGTGAACATAAGATCATAAAAACTAAAAATTTTGGAGTAAGCAAATTTTACTAATATAATAGAAATGATTTTTTTACGCTTAAAGGTTGTGCCTAACTACTTTTTAATGTTTATATTTCGTAGCAATCTTGGCCAATGTTTGTAATAATTTTATATATAGCAATAAAAACATTAAGAATTAAAACAATTTACTCCTATAATAATGAACAATCAAAAATATGACGTCGTGTTCAAGGTTTCAAAAAAATTTTAAAACATTGCCGGAACTAATTGGAACAGCATTTCTCAAACTGCGTTCCGCGGAACACTTGGGCTCAGCGAGCTTACTTACAGTGTTCTGCTGAACTATGAACATGACGGTTTGCAAGTACGTCATTATGAGCTTGCGTAACCTTTACATAAATTTAAAAATTTTCATTTGCTTATTTTATATGTTACGTCCTGTTTTGACCGAGACTTAAAGCATCTTCAATTTTTTGACGGGCAAAATTGAAGTCCACTTTTATTCTTGCCTTCTTGGCAAATTTGTTATAAGAAATTTTTTGGACTAAGCGTTCCGTGAGCGAAAATGATAAGTTTAGGTGTTCTGTGAGTAAAAAAGTTTGAGAAACTTTGAATTAGGCTATTTAACATTATCGATATTGATCTTAAGTTCCTTTCAAAACAATATTTCTATTTCAAAAAAGGAATAATGATTAGCCAGCTACAAGGTAAATTTACGCCAATTAAAAAAAAACGTGAAACCTTTTGTAGGTAATGAAATAACAAAATTTTCAATCTTCGGTCGCAGCGATTAACAGAACAAGTATTATTAAGATAATAAGATAATAGTTGATTCGAACAAATTGAATCAACTCGGTTGAAACTTGCTAAATCTTCGCCAATTTAAAATACTCATTCTTTGCCTCGATTTTTATTCTGTCACGCTCCGATTTTGATAATTTATTGTAAGCTATAAATTTGGTAATTCAAGATTTATAACACAATATAAAGTAACGAGAATCGATTTTAACGTACTTTTGGCAATCCGCTTCTAAGCATTAATTTGATAGTATTGATGAACTTAATTTGGATCTGGATACGACGATGGTGATGGGACGAAGACGACGAAAATACAGAAAACGAAAACGACAATTTTTTCAATTCTATGACGAACGATTCAACTCCAACATTTACCACCATTAAACAACTTTAAAACTCCCCAATACTTACACAAGTGCATAGAAAACTCGGAACACTGACAAAAAATCTTTTTCAATTAAATTAACGATAATAATAGAGCGATTTTAAAATCTTTTTTTTATAAGAAAAAGATTCAGAATCTAAGTACAAAAACAACAGTAGAAAAGCAAATTTTTGTTTAAACTGAAATCGACTTTTGTTAAAACACACCAAATATTTTTATTTAAGTCTTGCATCAAACAAGTTTTTGTTTATGGCCATTTTAATGATGAGACAAGTTTAGAGTTTAGACCAAAACCTTAAACAATAAACACCAAAGAATGTAAATGTGCCGTTTTCAATTACCCGGTACGCCGTAAGCAGTTAAAATTTAATTTTAATATTTAAGGACTTTGTTTAGTTATAAGTTTTTATTTGAAAAAATTTTTTGTTCAATATTTTTTTCTCGTTCCGCAAACTATTTATCTCGTTTTAGGGGTACCGAATGTAAAAAAATAGCAAGCTGTTGGTTTAGGGGTTAGTGAAAGTTTTTTGTTTTTCGTGTAGAAACAACGCAAATTATATTAATTGTTTAATTCATATTTAAAAAAAAACATTATTGTAGACCTGTAATGAAGTAAATTGCGCGGATCGTTATCGAAAAGAACGATGTGGCTCGGTAATGATGCCGGAAATACTGTATTTTTGGAAATCATGAGCATACGTATTAGAATAGAGATTAAAAAAATTGGAGGAAATTTGAAAAACGAGTACTGTGTGGAAAATTTGGAAGTTACAAGCAGATTTTACATTAAAGTACTTGTTGCCAGACAAATCTAATAAAATGCAAAAAGCAATTTAATCTAATGATTTATGGTAAAGATTGATCGAATGCTTTTGGATAAGGTTAACCGTAGAAATTCTGAAATGTTTGTGCTTCCGATTAATATGAACGACCGCTTGCGACATTGTTTAAATTAACGGTTAAAGGTCAACGGTTCCGATTGCAAAAAACGTGCAAATAATCTTATAATAAATTTTTCATTTCCAAGCACGAAAAGAAAATAATGTTTTCCATTCAGTTCCAAAAAATTGTCATAATATAGCACGAAGTATGAATTTGTCATTTTTCAGTGATAGCGGTAATATATTTCATCTGAAAACAAAAAATATGTTATCTGAAATATGATTTAATCTATTTTGAATGGTAGAAATATTTTTGTACATTTGATCTTATTTGGTTCGGCTTTTTCCTTATGCATGGACTGGTTATCAATTTCGTTTTAAATTAACTAATGTCAAGAAATTATTGACTTTTACAGAATTCATTATAGACAATTAATGTCTTAATTTAAGCGAAATCAAGCATTTTATAAGATACCAGAATAGATTATTTTTCTATTTTATTTTGCAAATGTGACGCGTGACATTTGAACAGAAATGTCATCGTCTGCTTTGCAGATTACTGCTGCTGCAGCAGTTGCAGATTACTTCTTACGGTGGTTTTCATGCAGCGCAAGATGAAGCTCGACCAAAATACGAGTTTGGGTTGAAATAATTGCTTAGTTGGCATTTAATCATTTCTAAAAAAAATATACTAGTTTGTTTTTTGGTTTAAAAGTTATTTTAAAAACACACAATTGAGCTATGACATTATCGGATGGTAAAACGGTCTTTATGAAAAGTGCTTGAACAAAAACGCAATAAACTGGTCGCCGCTTTTCTACAGATTTTGCTCTGAAAAGTGCTCACTTTTTTCTTGTTACACACTTGAACCATACAGGAATGCGAATTACAACAACTTATGACATTAATAAAAAATTACATTTTGTACGTTCGAACAGTGGTACTCTGTTTAGGCCACTTGATTTGTAATAGCTAAAACGCATTGTTAATCATTCAAAATTTGTTTTGTGACGTCATAAATAAATAAATAAATAAACATTAAAAACTGACTAATTGATTAAAACATGGTTGATAACTGGCTATTTTCTTTTCGTGAAGACGGTGCGGAAATCATTATGCAACAATTTTATAAAACTTAACTATCCGACTAACCTGACTTGCAAGTATGTTCAACAGATGGTTGACTGTCATCGACTGGTTCGATTTTAAATAAAAATATCAACATTTGAGTAATTTATTTTGCGTTTTAAATAGTAAAACTTGTTTAGCTTTCGATATCATGCACTTTAAAACACTGGCGAAATTGCTTGCAGAGCTATTAATGTATTACTGAACAGGTTTTATCATAGAAGGATTAAAAGGAATAAAAATTGGGAAATGCACTTCCATTGCACCTGACGAAGTGAGCAGTAGCTCATGAAAGCTTGTGCCATTAATAAAAACTAATTTAACTTTAGTGCACAATTCTTTGTTCTTTTCTGAACAGGTTTTGAATGCAAAATCAAGTTTTTATCAACAAAAAGGTTTTATCCAAAGATTTGAATAAAAGTTTCTCTGACGTAGACTATATACTGGATTGTTTATATAGTTATTTGTAATAGAAGACTTTGAGCTGACAAATACGTGTAAAAACGTTCCAAAATAACAAACATTCCTTTTTTTTATGTACAGCGACATAATCTTTGTTTTCGAACTGCTAAGAAACTTAAAATGATTTGAAAGCTCAAAATAGAACATACCTCTTAAAATCATTTCGGTCATTCATACCAAAAAGATTTATTTGAAAGAAATTGTTAGGGGAAGAATTATGATTAAAAGATAAAAAGTTTTCCTAATCGTAATTTAAAATTAAAGATCTGTGACGTTTAAAGTCGAAAAGCATCAACAACATATGACGAAATCAGAAAAAGAAATGGAAAATTAAGAAATGGTGAGCCATGAAGGATTATAAAAAGTTGTTAAGGAGAAAAACACAACTGCATTACGAAAGAAATTTGACAAATAAATTGGGAGTTTAGTAACTCTTAAAAAGAGTTAGAACTTCCAAACATTTCTTTGCTGAGATGAGGATATTAGAACAGTTAGTAGTTGAATAATTTATAAATTTAATGCCTTTGACGTTCAGAAACGTAAAATGTTAATTGTTTTTAAAACTTCACTGCTTTGGACAAAAACTTAAACATTTGTAATTGCCGTTTTATCTATACGTGTATAGGCTTAAGATGTGCAAAAAAAAAATATATATATTGTGGAAATGAAAGAATGACTGTGCTTTTGTGACATATGATAATGTCTTTTGAATATTTTATAAAAAGCGTTATTTGTCGGAAATGCCGCACGCTATAATTTTATAATCCATTGCGCGATGATAAAGGCTAATTTTTTTATACGCTTATTGCAAATTATTTTGTGACATTCAAGTTTAGTTTTTTAAAACTGTTTTGAAGATTTTGAAAGGTCTCTCAAATGCTTTAAACTTTTCAAATATTTTTTTGACTTGCAGTTATTATTCCAAATTTGTTGAATGAGTTTTAAAAGTTTTTAATTTTTCCAGCAGTCTTTTGAGTCTGAAGACAAAGGCAAACTACGGCTCGCGGGCCAAATCCGGTCCTTTTCACTTACAAATCCGGCCCTTCGAACAATTGATCTGAATTACGACGTCATTTAATAATATTGTTTTCAACTGCTTTATAAAAAAATTAATGGTTCAAATGCAGGTTAGAAGCTCGCACGGCCCGTCTATCAAAATGTTGAAAAACATTAGCGAGCAAAATGAAAAGTTCGCCGATCCCCCAAAACGGATAACCATGAATTAGAACAACCGTAAATCTAAGTCAAACCGCAAAATAAACTGTCAAAATTTAGACAATTAGGTTACAAGTTTGAGAGTAAATGAAATGCAAATAATCTGCAAGTAATTGAAAGTAGGTTTTGGTAATTGATATTTGATTCAAACATTTATCAACAACTGTTGCCAAAGTTAATTTCAAATGTCTCTTTAAACCAAGGGTTCTCAAAGAGACCCTGGAGCCCCCCAAGAAGGCCACAAAACTTTTACCGGAGGTAACGAGAAAAATTTTGATTTTGGACTTTAATTTACTTTTACGACCAATTGACAAAATCAGAGACGGTTTCAAAATGATGACTTTTTTGATCTTCCGTTAAATTTTGGAAGAAAATCGTAAAAATTAGAGACAGTTTCAAAGTGATGACTTTTTTTTTGGTCTTCAATTGACCTTTGGGACAATATTATAACCAGGGGCCACTGGTGTTTTAGAGTCTCTAAAAGGGGGCCACGGACTACCAAAGTTTGATAACCACTGCTTTAAACCTTTAAACACCCCAATAAGTTTTAAGTAAATTGAAGTTGCCTGGAATTGGTTTTCTTAATCAAAACGAGTCAAAATACTGTGAATTAAACTTAAAACAGTTAAAGAACAAATACTTCACCATGACATTGTTTTTATTAAGCGCATTAGGTTTTTACTGTCATAAGCAACTAATTAAAATTCAACAAAAGAAGATGCCACATCTCTTTGACAAACTCTCAAAAATAAAAGTTTCAGCTTTTTCAAAGCTCGCATCATTCAAGGTAAAACATTAGATATCGGAAAAATTATTACAGGAACCTAAGGCCTGTTTAAGCATCGTAAGGTCATTTCTGCTTTATTCTGCCAAGAGCGGAATCGGTAAGGCGGAACTACTTGTTATTATCCTCTTTCGAAAACAATTTATTCTTTTAAATCCGAATTTCTTAAATAGGAAGAATCCGGGTCAAAGACAGCTCGCAGGCTAATCTTCTTTTTAAAACAAAGCTTCTTGGCCGATATTACCTTGGAAGTGAACTGGTTTTCTTTTGAACCACTATGTTTAACAAGGGATTTCCTGAATAAACTTGAGGTCAAAAGTTTAAATTTGGTTTTTTTATAAAAAAAGCTATAAAAATTTTAAAAGCAGTTTTGAGATTGAAATACAAAACGATAAAACTACAACTTTGAAAGAAAGATTGCCTAAACTGAATGTCTTAAAATGTCAAACTGTTTTGAGGCTTATTTTAAAAGTTATCATAACCTTTTTTTTAGATAACGGTGTAGAAAATAAAGATTTTTTCAGTTATTTAAAGGTTTTTAAGCTTCCAGTTAATAAATAAAGGATTCTTTTTGTAATTACAAAAATGTTTAGTTGATTTTTTTACATGCAAACCAAGTGTAATTGCTAGTACTATCTGTCATACTTTCAACAAAACATGATGAACGTGAAAACATTGTTAGATTGCGTCCTTTCTTCAAGAAAAACTTTTTGTTTATTTTCAACCGAATGTAGAAGTAAAATTTCATGATGAATTTGCGCTAGAAAAATCAAAAAGTAACAATTATAATGACAATTAGCACCACGTAAATGATCTATATTCTTATTAAAATGACGAAAACATTGTTAGATTGCGTCCTTTCTTCAAGAAAAACTTTTTGTTCATTTTCAACCGAATGTAGAAGTAAAATTTCATGATGAATTTGCGCTAGAAAAATCAAAAAGTAACAATTATAATGACAATTAGCACCACGTAAATGATCTATATTCTTATTAAAATGACCCAGGTCAAACGTAAGCTTAATTACACTGTACTTCAGCAGTTCAGTGATTATATTCCAAGAAAAGTTTCGTTTTACGACCATATTGCGCAATGAAACTAGGAATTATATACCTAAATCCAGATTAATATTTTTTTTCGCTTTACTCAGCTGTTACCCGGAGCAAAAAAACCTTCAGGCCTATTTGTGACGTCCATGTATTAAGAATTTGTTATTAATAGTTTTTAGTTAATAACCAGATTGTAATATTTGAATCATAACTCGAAAAGTAATCAATAAAAATGTTTACTTTGCTACAATAAAGACAAAAATCGTTTTCGAAAACACGTGTGGAAAAAATATTGAAAAACAATGTTTTAAATACTTTTTTGCAAAAAACATCAATTTTTCGAAGTTACAATTCAATTTTGATATCAAAATATAAAAAAGATCAAGCGCTCCTTAAAAATTGAACAAAATTAAACCGATTTTTTCTCTATGCAACTGTAAATAGTCTTTGAAGGGTGCAACAACAAACTATGAAGGTTGCTACCTCCATAACTTTACACCCGGATATCACAGCCACTTGTCCAGTACCGTCCAAAATTATTAAGCTGTTTGTAACACCACGTCAGATTTAAACAGTTCGGGAATCGAACGCAGATCATCAGAGACGAGATTGAAACAAAAATCAGAAGACCAACGTGGTTGGTTCTATTACTCTGAAAAGTTCTGTATATGAGGACAATTCACTTTGATTTCGCAAGAACAGAACAATAACAGCAACAAATGCATCTTATTTATTAATATTTTTATTACTGATATTTATTAGTTTTTGACAATGAGTTAGGTAATGTACTCAAAATGTTAAAATATTAAAATAATAACTGCAGCATTGGCATTATTTAAAAATATTCAAACGTTCCAATCATTATTCTCCGAAATTTTTATTCGGTTGTGTAATTTTAATAAAAAAATTTACATTTTAGATAACTTAAAAAAACAATAACTTTCAAACAATTAAAGAATAAATTGCGGTCAAATAAAAATATTATTTAATAGATTTGATTTAACGAATTGATTTTTCTACCATACTAGAGGAGATTTTTAAACACTTTATTTTTATAGACAATTCAGGTATTTATATTTTGCTGTAATATTAAGTTTTGAAAAAAAAATGACTAAAAGTTCTTAAAGCAAACAACTTTTAACTTAGTGGCAAGTAAAAAAAGAAGAAAATTTATGCTGGCTTCTTGATTCCGTCGTAAATTGAGTTACGATACCGATTAGAACAAATTACTTGGATATAAATACAAAGCTTGTTGTTTGCACAACATGAGGGAAAGCTGCAGCCCAAAAAAATTTTTTTCAGAGTCTGGAATGGAAATCCAACTAGTAACTGCATATGTAGAGGCGAACACGTACCTCAGTGCCGTTCAGTCATTTGCCGTTGAAGGAATTAATTTAATCTAATTCAAACTCTTGCTTTACACTCGCCTTTTACCAAAATGGCTCTTGGACACATTGTTGTTGCAACAATTGCAAAAAAAGAAGATAGGCATGTTCTTGGTGAGATTACTTGCCTAGTGATGTCCTTGGAAAAAGTGATTTGCCTCACTTTCTTTTTCTCAATGACTTAGTCAAGCAGATGTTTCTCATCGTGAGTATTCAGTCTTGCAACCGGGACTACTTACCTTTAAAATTGACCTTGATACTAGGGTGGCTTTAAATTTATGGAGGTGCAAATGCTTGTCTTTTAAAAAGTTCAATAATTTAGAACAGCGGTTGTCAACTTTTCATATTTGTGGTCTCTTTTCAGAGACTTTTAACACCAGTGGTCACCTGCTTAGAACACGTTCCGAAAAAACTAGTAAAAATTTAAAACAAAGTCATCACTTGGAAGCTGTCTCTGATTTCTTCATTTGTGTCCCAAAGGACTTGTAAAAACTAAAGCAGATCTTCAACAAAGACTTCTGCTCGTGACCTCCGGAAAATGTTTCGTGGCCACCTTTTGAGAAACCCTGATAAAGAATTTTTAAAAGCTGATGTCTCTACCAGTGAAAAAAATTGTTAAAATTTTGTTAACAGATAAGTTATTTGGTGCTTCGACCCTTGAAAAAAATTTCAATTGCTTGTATCTTCCAACTATTTATAAGAATTGATTTTGAATTTTATTTAGTATATTGTGTTATCTAAATGTCATGTTTACTTAATTTATTTTGTTTCACCTTTTAATTTTTAAATAATTGTTACAGTTAAGAAGTTATTGTTTGATTCCAATTTTTTTCAGCATCGTAGTATAAACAAACTTTAAAATATTGCGAAAAAATGAACTACATACAATAGTAATATCCTTAAATGTAAAAAGGGAAAACACCGAATTGAAATTTACGGTTACAGCAATAACTTCGTATCTCCTAAAGTAGGTGAAGATAATTGTGTGTTGTTTAAAGTTCAATTCCTTGATCCTTATGGTGCAAGGCAGAGAGATACACATTATTTTTTAAAAAATTTATTTTATCTCTATATTTATCCTTTTGACTTGCAGGAAAGCGACGGAGGCGCTAATACATAGGGTAACCAATTACCCCGACCTGCTTCCCGAGATGCCAAGATATAGCTGTCCTCTTCCAATTTAATAGAGATACGACTGAAATTTAGAACTGCTTGCCAAAACTACCCAGCAGAGGAAAGTGCCCTAAAGTGTCTTTCCCAAGAACACAATAGAATGACGCGAGTAGGTTTTGAACCGATACCGTGTCGATTGTAATCCCGGCGCTCTAACCACTCGCACGCTGCCAAATTAAAATTATGAAACGATGATGACCGCTAGCATTATACTGTACAACAAATTAAAAATTTTTTTGCAACTTGCACGTCATTTATTCTTACATAAGTTGAAAAAAGAGAAAAAAAGTTCTTGATATAAATACGCTTGATTACGACGTTGAATTCAGACGAAAACGTCGAGAAATTACGCAAAAGCACTTCCTTCGATATGGAGCGATTGTGCCAAGACAAAGCAAAAAGATTTTAGTTCTTGCAAAAATTGTGTGTTGCATCTTATTATATAATAATTTTGTTGGATATTGTTTCAGATTTCTGAATTTTGTTACAATATATATAATAAAATTAAAGATTGCAAAGAACCTTTGTCAAACTAACATGACCCATTCAAATCAATTTTATGATGAACCAAACCAAAACTGCAATATGAAAACTAAAAATTGCTTGAAAGCTTTTGAAGACTACGAAGCGGTCAATCAAATATCAAACGAAAAAAGCGTTTCCGCTTTTAAAACACAAAAATTTATTTTTGCGAAAGAATCAACAAAATCGCGGGCTTACAAGAAAACTTTTCAGTCAACAAACCATTGTGAAAAAAGAAATTTTTCTTTATTTCAATCTTTTAAAGATCTTTTATTTTTTTACAATTGCCGAACAAATTTTTCAGAACTAACGTCATATACCCGACTATTCTTCATAATTGGTATGTTTTTATTGATATTTCAGAGATTACTGTTTATATCGAAAATATTTTATTAATTTTTGTTTCTTCCTGGATTTGTATCCAGGTTTTTCGCAAGGTATTTTTTATAATAAAAGTCTTATCTGAAAAGCGTGTAAAATCGGAAAAAAGATTTAAACTTTTAAAACAAATTTTTTTAAAAAATATAAAATTTTGTATCAAAATATATCAAATAGAAGTGTTTTACATTATTTAATAAAACATTTTTTCACAGCTTTTCTTTTACAACTTGTAACAAGTAAAACTGTCGCTGGCTCTCCAATGCTCCCAGCTTTTCAAATAGAAAGAATTTCTTTATCTTCACCCTCTCAAAATTTCGTGTCTAACCAACAATCAAATTTTTTCGTCGGATCTCGAACAATCTCGAACAATGAAGCTCTTCTGGCCAGAATTTTTTCAAGACACAAACGATCTTACAACGTTGTTGAAGAATGCCAACTAGCTACTGAACAAATTACCAGTTTTCTCACATATTCCCTTGAACTTTCGGTAAGTCTACATAAAAAAAGAATTGTGTTTATTTTTGCCTTTTTTAAAAACAAGCTTTAATAGTTTACGCCTTTATTTTCAACGATTATCTTGCTGTAAATCTTTTAAGTGTTAAAAGATAAGTGGCGTTAAATTACTAGAAATTTTGTAGCTCAACTCATCCAACCAATAAAGCATGTCATGCAAATTGCTACAACATTACATGTGCACAAATTTAACTTAAAGTTATTTTTCCATGTTAAATCAGTGAAAAACAGCATACTAAAATGATATGACCATAACATTTTTTGTAACTTATCTAATTTGAACACAGGCAACTGCAAACAGGTTTAGAGGGCGTCGAAGATCTCGGAGACGCATAAGCATGATTAGCTCTTGGAGGAGGAGATGTAAAAGCGATCACAACAAACTAAAGAAAATTTATTGCAAAGTTTACAATAAAACGGATCTTTTTTTCAATTTCACCGTCGAAATTCAGCAGTCGTTACTGTCGATGTTAAACATTTTTCAGATTCAAGTAAGTATTCAGCTTTAATAAATTTTATTTCTATCTTTAAAAGGATTTTTTTAAGCTACAAAAGGACAGTTGTTTTTACTAAGTTTATTTAAGAAAATACTTTTTTATGTTAAATTTTTTTGCTATCTGCATAAAGGCATGCTTCATTTATCTGTATTCAACAATTACGATGCTTCAAAAAAAAAATGAAAAGTTTAAAATTTAATTTAAAAGAAAAACTCCTGAGTCCAGACAATAGTAACTAAAGTGAACTTACGTTTCTTGTTAGCTCATTAACAGTAATAAAAGAAAAAAATATCAAATTGTTTTTTACTGATTTCAAGTTTTAAAGTTAAAATGTGTTAGTTTATATATAACGTGATTTTTAAATAAGTAAATTATGTATGAGCTAACAGATTTGAAGTGTATAGGCGAGAACGTTTTCACTTTTAAATCATGAAATCTTTTCTTTATATTTACATTGTACTTTTTTACAGATGAATGAAATGCATGAGCCTTTCGAACCCTTTAACGCACAGGCTTGTGAAAAGCGTCCCATCGACGAGCACCCTAAAGTTTTGGCAAAAGAAGTTGAACATGATCTAACCAAATTGGTAAAAGAGTTTACAGATGTATGCAGCCGACTAAGCACACCAAGAAAAATGTCGAATATCAACACTGCTTGAAAGTTAGAATTGTTTGAAAATCAAAAAAAAAAAAAATTGAAGTGTGATTGAAAACGTGACTTAAACTTCAGTGCGAATTTGATTCTTTGAACCTGTTTCATCTTCATATGTTTGTCATGCATGAAACTGCTTTTATTTATCTTGCAATTTTTATTTATTTTTTATAAACGAAACAGAAATGTTTTATAGGGAATATTACCAATTAGTTGTCCATTCAAAAACCGAGAAATGGACTCGCGCAGTACCAAGTAAAGCAACTTTTACTCTGTTTAGTTACATCTAGTCCGCTGATTGCTTGTGTGAAAGTAAATGTATTGTATAATGCTGCTTTTTGTTGTTTGTCTCCTTTTAAAAAATTTTTTCGAAAGTTTACCTATTATTCTTGGAGGCATTTTTGCAATATCAAAGTAATAAGATTACGTTTGCCAAAAAGGATTTGATTCCAAAACGTATATGATTATTATAAAAAGTTTGAAACTTTTTAAATAAATGATTTACAGATGAATTGGAGTCTAGTGGGAGCGTTTTAAACGAAAAAAAGTGATGTCATATAAAATTATTTTGTATTTGCATTTGCACAAGGGTGTTATTTTTTAAATTATTAGTAAATTATTTTAGTATCTTTGTTGTATGGCTTCGGTGTTACATTATGTGTTATTTGTCGCTTTTTATTAAAAGATTAAAAAATCTAATGGAATCGAGTGAATTGAGAAGCAAAAATAAAAACAAAGACAATTCCAGACGCAAATTAAAACTTTAGTAAATTAGCAGGAAAATAAACACCTAATTTTTAGACTAGCGTTTATCTTTTTCACAAAGCTGTAACTTATTTCAATGTTTAGATAGAATTAAAACACTAGATGGCAAAAATTATCACAAGAAATTAAAAGTAAAGATAAAATTTAACTAAGTTTTACGAATTTACTTTAAGCCACCTAAATAATGAGAAAAAAGTACCCTGTGCAACTAAAGTTCACACAAAGTAATTCTTTAAAATGCAAATTTTAACTCTTTAAAATGCAAATTTAACTCTTTAAAATGCAAATAAAACGCAATGACCTTACTATTTTAAAGTTCTATTCTGCTAGCTGTTAACGTCAAAAATAATTTTTCTTACTCTTAATTTTTTGAGGTCGATATTTTGACAAAGACCTTTTATTTAGATCAGGGGTTCCCAAATCAGGGGTCGGAATGGTCAATATATGGGGTCACAAACTGGTCACGGGGTCGGTGGGGTTGCTGAGGTGTAGTCAAAATATAGGTCAGCGTGGTCCAACTACGGGCCCGCGGAACAATTTTGCATAAGTCTTGTCGATCACAAGCAGCGGCAACCTTTTTTTGGAGAACTCTATGATTTTGCGATGAAAATAGGAATTTCGGAGATCGATTTCAAGTGACGACCTTTTTTTTTTTTTTTTTAGAGAACACCTTGATTTTGGAACAAAAATAAGTGTTTTTAGCCGGTTGAGGCCCGCAAATTTAAATAATTTTGAAAAGTGGCCCACAAGAGTGCAAAAGTTGGACCACCCTGATATAAATAATTTACACACGGGCGCGCGCGCATGAACTCGCACAAACACACTGACATGGGGTCGCACTGAACAGTTGAAAGTCCTGAATGGGGTCGTGCTAAGAAAAGCTTGGGAACCCCTGATTTAGATGTTTTGACAAAGACAAAGTAATAAGATGTAATAAGAAGTAACAAGAAAAGTGCTTTTGCTTGAAATCGTTTGCTTAGCCAATGAAAAGTTGCCTAGTTTCACTTTAAAGTCCGTTCGAACCATCTAGAAGCATCACAAACATAGAATTGTCTGCTGTTGTATAAATTATAAAAGTTTTTGTCATTTTTTATTTTCCAATTCAATTCAAAATCTTTGTTTAAATTGTTTAAGCGTTCACACCGACGCAAGTCGATAAAGTTCACCAAATAGTTTGTATTTTTTTTTATATGTGACAATGCACGAATCATATTTTATAGTAAGTTCAGTATTTTATTGCTAAAATATAAATCGAAATATGCAATAATGTTAGGAAAAGTAAAATAAATGTTAGGAAAGGTAAAATAAAGCGTGGTTAATACATTAGTGAATCAGTGTTATAAGTGTAAACAATTTTTTTCTTGTTTTTTAAAAACAGGAATAAAATTAAACGTAAGTAGTAGAAATTTTGTTTTACAAAAACCATAACTAACTCTGAGGATTAACGCAAACCGAAAAATTGCTATAGGCTGTCGTCGCTCTTTTTTGACCATGCTAAATGTAAGTCTGTACGGACAAGACGTACGTGGTTTTCATGAACTAACTAATCAGTTATTGTCCCCACGTCGTATGGAAAAGATTTCACCTAAGGCGTAACTAAAATAAATGAAAAAGATTTTATTGAGTTTATATTGTTAATATTTTTTTTGTTGTAAAACATTTCCAAATAATAACATTATGATTTTTTCTGTTGATTTTTAACAATCTTAATCAAGAGTTTCCAACCTGCATCTCGACTTATGATAGTGACCAAAGGTGGGCAAAGTTTTCAATGAAAGAGCCACATGTGAAAGCTCAAAACTGTTGCAGAGCCACAAATTCTGTTTGAGGTGTTAATGCAAATACAATAAACAAAGCAAGCTTTAATCAAACAATAAAAATAAATAGAACGTTACACGATTTAACTTTTTTTTTCGAAATTTTACCAGCATTAGATCTTCTGTGGGTTTTCACTTTATTAGCTAGCTTTCGAAAACCTAGGCGATATGAAGTCAAAGTGTTGTGAATTAATTCTCTCAAATCTTCATTTGTTGGACTTGCACAATATTTCATATCCATTAGTTATGATGTGCATTCCAAAGTTCAATCGATAACTGAGAAGTTTCTCTTCGTCGTTGAATACAACGACCTTAATCTTAACGCTTAACCTATGGTAGAATTTACCTTTCACCGTTAAAAATACACGGGGACAACTTATACAGGCATATTGAACAATAAAAGCAGCCATAAAGTTAAATAGTTGGATTTTTGTATAACAAGACTTTTTTCAAATAGTTAAGAATAGATTTAAAGCAGTTCTAGTTTCTGAAAGAAATTTTTAAATGAGTTTCCAATCATGTATAATGTACCTTCATGAGCCAAAATAGATTTCCGACAAAAAAAGCGAACAGATGTATGAGTGCAGTAAAGTCGAGTGGTGATTGACGTAAGCTAAGCTGGCTTAACCAGAAAGGTCAAAGGGCAGCATCGATCACATTTATCGAGAATGCCATTGAATATGCAACCGCTTTTATTGAGTTTAAAAGCTAACAGTGTTTTGCTCCTATCTACCTCAAAACCGATGTTTGCAGCAGCAGTCGATGGAATATTTCAGTGTAAAAACATTCTTATTACCGAGCAGAAGGACGCGAGTTCGATGCTCGGTCAAAAGCGGTGATTTCTGTTGTGCCTGAAAAAAAACATGGCGATAAATTTTTGAATGCAGTTACCTTGCTTTACTACAAAGATTATTTAGTTTAATACAAAATGCAGCGACCAGGTCAATACGTCAACACGAAACAAAAACGTTAATTCTTTAAATTTAAACGTTTATTCGCGCTAGTCGTCACAAGTATCAGGGAATTCATCTCATTTGGTTCTAAAATGCTTCACTTTATAGGAATATTTGCAAGAAAATTAGCAATGCAATCGATTGATTACGTCATCCAGTGTTTTTGGTTGATTGACAAAAATGTTTTAAACTTATTTTTTTTCAAGGAGGCCTATAAAAATATTCTTAATCGCTAGGGCCCGCTAAAGTTAAAATATGTCAAAATTTTATTTTATGAAATTTAACATAAAAATTCATTTTTTACTTATTTTTGCAAGTTTACGAGCAGCTAAAAATATTTTGTATATTTTGTTTCTGTAATTCATATTAGGTATTCTTAAACATTGTAGCGAAAAAAGTTTAGCGTCAAACTTAAAACTCTTTGCCCTCTTTTTTATAATTTTTGTATCAGCATTGTAAGCTTTACATGTTTTGCCATATTACTTCAACTTTGAGTCTCTCTTAGACACTTTTAGCGCTTCTCACCTTGTGGTGCGCAATTATCAGCTCAAGAATCCTTTTTGTGTCCTGTTTGCATCTGACTCGGTGTGGATGTCGTGCGTAGTGATAGCGAATGTGATTGGCACAGCCACGGTTGAAATCCTGCTCGCGTCATTCAGTTCTGCCCTTGAGAAAGGCATTTTACAGGACTTCCCTCTGCTTGGCCGTCTTAGCAATTAAGCACCTCTAAATGTCAGTCACATCTCTAACAAAAACTAAAAAATCAAATCAAAAATTTCAACCGGACTGCACTAGTTCGGCATCTACAAAGCAGGTCAACGTAATTGCTTGACGGCTTCCCGGAGCAAAGCGCTTCCGACGGTTTGGTGCGACTCAGAATGATGAAATAGAGGTAAAAATAAAAAAATGAAACGATGTTTATATCAAATTCACTGTTGCTGCTGATGTTTGAAAGTGTTTTTCTGAATGCACGTTGAAGTTTTTATACAAACTAATTGTTACTGCGGTTTACGTCCCGGGATCTTGAAATTCTGGACGATTTCTAAGTTTTAAATTATTGGGATCCCGGACAAACTTCTCGGGAAATCCCGGATTATTGCATTGAAGTTGAAACTAATGATTTAAAGCACCGTTGCTTATTACGTCGGTCAATCGCGACCCGCGTATGGAGCAAAGGCTTGGAATTGCTGATGAAGACTTTTTTAGACCAAAATACAGAAATTGGATACTAATTGTAGGTGAAGACTTTTTTTTTAGAAATCATCTACTATTTGGTAAGAAAATGAAAAAATTGGAAAAGGACCTTTTTTTAGTCTTCAGTAATTTTTCAGACAAAATGTTGTGACATTTTGCCATCTGGGTAGTACATTTTGCAATCCCGGAATCCCGGAAAGTTAAATTTTTTTCCAGGAAAAGGACGGAAAATCATAAACCCTAATTGTTAAGCAGAAAAACACATTTCAGTAATGTTCGTAATCGCTGATCACTTATATACGGGATGAACTGAGGCTTCTTTTATCTTACTGTAGACAAAAACATTTCATTTTTCTTTATTAAAGTGATGTAAATTAGCATTTCTGCGACAATTTAACTGAAATTTATTCGTAAAAAACTTCTATAACAGGCCAAAATTGTTACGTTGAAATAAGTCAAAATTTAACAAAAATAGGGTCAAAATTTTTTTCTGAATCAAAAATAAAATGGCTGTACTAATCACTTTATTCTATTAAAAAAAAGTTCCTGAAGCTTATAGACTGCCAAAAATATTGAGCCTATTTTTTACGACCGAAGTTTGAGATTATTTGATTAATTTGTGAACTTTTCTTTTATCTTAGCAAAACATAAAATATCAATGCATAATTATTTTTACTGATATTTTTTATTCAATAACTTATAGATTTGTTTCAGTGTTAAAATGTTCATATTTTCATGCTCGTTGATTTGTATTTTATTAACAAACTTTAATTGAATTTCAAGGTATCGGATTCGATGCTTGTGTACTGAGAGTCTGAACTTAGGTATTAAATTAACTTTACTGAACTAAAGTTTGCATGTTTTTCGGGGAGTTAAAATTTTTTTATAAAAAAAACTTAATAATTGCTCTTTTTCTGGTTAAATTTCAAAGCAACAAATAACGTTGTTTATATGTAATGAATTGTCAACCTTGGTAAGTATTTAAAGCCCACGATGAAGAGTCCATAGCCCAAAATTGATTAAAGAAAGTGGGGTTACGTAAAGTCATTATTTTACTGCAAAATTTTTTCTCCAACATACTTCTATTTTCTTTTTTGATCAAAATATCAGCTTCTGATTTTTATTGATCAAACTAAAAAATTAGGACAATGTTGCAAAAATTTTAGTGCAAAAAAGGATTAACTTAAAATCTTGAAATTTCTGTGATGAATTTAAAAAGTTTCTAACTCAAAACAAACAAAACCCAAGTTCGCTTTTTAGTTAAAAAATACTAAACAATGAAGTTCTTATTATATGTACTGACGCGTGGGCGGAAACAATAAACAAAGAAATAATGCAATTATTTATTCTAAACTTTAAGCTTTCACGTTTGGTGCTTAACCTTTGTTTTGTCAATAAAAATATTTTAAATTCGTATTTAAATTAATGTTTGAGCGCCCTCTAGAGATTATTGATTCAAAATTTTCTTAAATTAAAAAAAAATTGGCTATTAAATGTAAGTCGACGGTTATCAAATTGGACAATGTCATATTGTGTTAACACACTGTGGTTCAAGAATTGTAGGATTATTATAGGACACAGATCGATTAAAAAAATCTATTATTTCATGTCTCGGTTTTTGCTGTCTCGTTTCTGCATTTATTTTTCAATCTTTGTAGAAGACTGTGGGTACATAACACTTGCAGTAAAAATCTGGCCTTTGTCCCAATCTATTTCAGAAGATTACAAAACAGTGGTATTATATTTGAATTTTTTTATTTTTTTAAAAAGAATATATCGGTCTCATAATAGGATTGTAGCAAACTCATCGCCGCAAACTATCTTTCGTGCATGCATTTGTTCGATATTGCAAATTTTTTCGCCAATGTATTTTTTTCACACGTTATGTAATTGCTGCAACTTGCTGCAAATTCAGCTTGCAGCGCTTTTCCGCTCGCTGCACAGCGCTTACCTGCTCCTAGGACAACTGCATGTAACAACTTTGCGTTTTTTAGTATTTTCTTTATTTACCGCCTTTCCGTTGTTCACCCCCCAGCTGATCGTTGGCTTATCGCGCTATCAATGTCATTTGTGTGATTATTATCATTATTCCGCCTTTTGTGTAATCATTATCAACACACCGTGAACAGGATATAGCCTGACCACGTGATCTATCGCCTCGTGATTTACCTGTAGAAAAGGTCAGGCGTCATAATAGTAAATCTATAAAATTATTTGGACGTTAAATATTCTCGCAGACCGAGACCGAGACAGAGAGACAGAGATAGAGCGAAATAAAGCGAGACTGACTACTAACAACCAAATTGATAGAGCGACCTCTGAAGCTTAACTCAATTGAGACTCATTGTTCGGCAACGCTGCTGAGTGAAGATTTGTATTTGAAATAGCTTCGGAATTTTAATACCATTTTGTCTGTTTGTTTGAAATGCGTCCCCTTTTAATAAAAGGTGTTAAAGCTTGCTCGTGTGCCAAAAATCATTCACGCTACAGGACGTTACGATCATATGATGATATGGTGGCATCATCTACCTGGTTTGAGCTAACATTTAGCACAATCTTGTAATAGACATGAACAAGCATAACTACAAAATTATAAAAGAAATTATTCCTTTTTGATCTTTCTATTATTTCTTGTAGTACTAAGCGGAAGAAATATTGTTTATTTATATTGCCAAAAAATATTTAAAATATGGAAAACTATGATATGCTTTTAATAACTTAATTTGTGATGTACATTTGTTTGAATTTAAGCTAAACAACTTTTTTTTGGGGGGGTTAGTACCTTTTCTTTTTTTTTTATGGTTATTTGCATAAATGAATGCTGAAACTTCAAAAAATGTTGAATGTTAAGTTGATTGGATCTAAATCAATGCTGACTAACTTAATTTATCACTCAAAAATCATATCGTTCTCTTTTTTTTTAAATACACTCAAACAATATAAAAAAATAACTGGCCAAATCACGACTTTTAGAATTTCTGAAAGACGTTTAAAAGTAAATTTTTAATTGATTTTAAAACGTTGGGTATTCAAGCAAAACAATAAAAATGTGTCTTATTATCAGTTGCTTGTTATGCAAAAACGTAATCACAAAATTATTAAAAATTTTTAATTCTTAAAAAACTCATAATCTACAGCGATACTCTCTAGTCTCTATTCAGATAAAAATGTGACCTTATTTTAAGGTAATTGAAAAAAACTTGACATACTACTAAAATAAGAGCAGTTGTTTCCAAACACTTTAGAGGGGAAGTCCAGTCAGAATACAAGTTGAGTTTAAAATCTTCTTTAAGTAGTTAATAATTGTCACACTTCATTCATAATTTTAATCGTAACGATATAATTTATCCCCGTAGTTTTATTATAAGAGAATAAATGCGGCTTTTTGAGCGCTGTTTGCGATATACCTCCAATTTGTTCTATTGCTCGATACATGTATCTTTTTTCTCTTTCGCTCGACAGTATGAGGTAATATGTTTTGTTCAAGCTTTGCTATCTCGAACTAGTAGAATATTCGCGTAACGATCTCTCCAGGGAGTTCTGCCTAAGTCTCGAATTTATGAGAAAGTTTACATCACGTGATTTTGGTTTCTATATAAAGCCGATGCGTAGCGAATTATAATAAGATTAGATGTGATTTTGAGACGACTCGAGTGGAAGTAATTTGGTTGGGCGCGGGAGGCCCGTTAGTTTTGTATTGGTGGTCGAGTGTTGAATTTATTTTGTGCCAGTGGTTGGCAGTTTTGTTCTACAGAGGTAGAATTATTTGCGTTGATTGAGTCGAATTATAGTGTTGATTTCGCTTTGCAGTTTTGGCAAAGCGTGGAATAGAAGTTTCGTCGGTTGTGATTTTTGTAATACATTCGTTGTTATTAGAGACAGTGGTCTCTGTTTGTTGTGAAGAAGAGTCTTCAACGAAACCAATCCGAGCTTTCGTAAATCAACTGTATAAACCGTCAGGCTCATAGCAAGACTACTTCTTGAGCCGGAATAAAATAAAATTTAGACACAGCTTTGTTTCAGCGCAGGTATTCGGGTTACCTAGCTCAACTGGTCCTTTGGGACTCCCAAACAAAGTTTGTGACAATAATCAACCTTGAAAAGATTTTTACTCAAAGGTCTCTGTTATGCTAGTTATCCTAAATAGAAAAAATCACGATAGGTAGCGCACGCGAGTGATGGCGTCAACAATTGGCAAAACAACTGAGGCAACCATTGCTGTTGGTTATAACTACAGCTGCGGCTGCTATCAATTACCGAAAGCACTGTTCTAAAGCTGGTAAAAAGAAAAAATAGAAAGCACTGTGAGGAAAGGATTTTTATATGAATCTACAAAAGAATTTAATAAAATAGACCAAGGACAACAGTTTGATATGACGTCGAATAATTTCCCAAAAGCAATTAAAAAATATTTTCACTGTTCCTGCCACCATTGTTATATTGTATACCACTAATAATTCAAAACAAATGCTGCAAAGAAGTTGAAATAATCCAAAAATATTTATAAATGTAAACTGCATTACCAGCACACCGAGCTTCAACAAGCTATGTCTGAACACCGAAGAGTTGATGTTCAGTCTTATACCTGCTGGTGCAGTAATTGCCATAAGAAAACGGTTTCCGAAAGAAGATGAAAGGTACAAAGGTTTTCATGAAGCCAATATGCCGACAGTCTTTAGACAAAAGTAAATAAAAGATTGTATTTTGAATAAACTGTCTATTCGTCAACATAATTGCTTGCTATTCTTTCATATCAGATCAGGTATTAAATATTAATTTAGTCCGAAGTATGACCTGAGTAGGCGTGTTGGTTTGAGGAAGTCTCGTGTTTGCAATCTTCAGAGTCTTGTCTTAACTCCTAAGCTTGTCAAGCTGTTGTGTTTTTAGGCAAGACACGAGACGGCACTTTTATTTGGTTGGCGGTTTAAACAAGCAGCTCTAAATTTAGTCATATTAATATATAAAAATTAAGTTCAAATGGACAGCAATATCTTTGCATCTCCGATAGCAGATTGAGTTGCTTAACAATTGCTCGATTTTTCACGTCTTCGACGTTGTCCGTACATAAAATTAAACCAGATTTCCATTTTTGTGGGCAAAAGGCGTTAAAATTAAGTAAAAGTCCAGTGTTGGTTGGTTTTCTCCATGTATACGTGTCTAAACTATTGCAATTTATTTCTATTTTACCATCTAGAAAACAAATAAATTCTGAAGAATGCTCAAAAGTAAATTTTATGTTTTTGTGTTGACTATTAATAGATTAATTAATGAAGCACAAAATTAATAGACTATTAATGAAGCACAAAACAAATAAATAGATTGATTGATTGATTGATTGATTGATTACTAAGAACATTTAAAAAGGACAAACAAGCATTGTTATTTTCAAAAACAGCAAAAACATCATTAACATAACGTAAATACAATTTTGGATTATGTTTGTTTTTATTTTTAAGAATACGGTTTTCTAAATTGGCGAGAAAGAAATTTGCAATTGTCGGTCCAAGTGGTGATCCCATAGTAACACCATCAGTCTGTTTGTATAATATGTCCTTATATAAAAATTGTCCTTGTGTAGCTAGCTAATTTAATGAATATTTCTTTCTTCATTAATGGTTGATTTGAGTTTTTTTCGGAAAATAATTCATCAGCTATAAGTTTTATTATTTCTTCTAATGGTACATTTGTGAAAAGGGAAACTACATCAAAGCTTACTAATATTTGTCCGGACGAAAACTTGTATGAATATAATTTATTGATAAAATTGCCAGTTGATTTGAGCATATATTTGTGTGGGATGTGGGGTTGTATAATATTATCTAAAAATTTTGCTAACTTTGCTAACAATTTTTGTTAATTTCATTTAAGTTTAAGTGTTTCTTAAAAAAACTAATAATTCAAAAAATTGAAAACAAAACAAAAAAAAACTAAATTTCTAAAAATCAAAAATTTGAATAGCAATAACGAGCGGTAATCTTTAATATATTTGATTACAAACGTATTTCAAAAAATAGGTTCAAATACAATTCCCAGGTGATTAAATACCTTCTAATCTAAACAAACGATTTGCTGTAGTTAAGATACTTCTAGCACCTTCCTTGTTTGCGCTATGTGTTACGCGGCTTCTTACGTGGCGTGGAACCGCTTCGCGGAGACCCAATAGTCATGCAATCAGCAGGATTCACAAGATGATAGTGAAACGCAAAAAACGACATATTTTAAAGATAAAATCAAATGAATAGAGATGTGAAATAGCTTGCATTGGGTTGCCATATGTGGAGCACTAATAAGTTTACCATCGACCAATTTTGTAGGAGGTCATAGTCCATTGCAGCGACAGCATGTAGGGGTAGAAGCAGATGTTATCAGCAAATAATTTTTAGTTTGTAAAACTTCTTGTTGCAAAAGCATGGAGCAAATTTACTGTAAAAATGAGTGAGTGGGATTGAGTGGTGATTGATGGGTGAGTGGGATTGAAAATGGGTGAGCTGGGACTTTTATCCTGTTTATTTTTTACCTATAGCACAGCTGATTTACACCAGGGTTGTAAAATAGTTAGCACTTTACCTTTTAAGCCAGAATTGAGATGAATCCATATACATGACATCAGATTTTTGCGAGGAGTTTTTTGGGACACATACCTTCTTTACAATGAAAGTTTGGCTATGTTGGGACCATTGAAGTTTCCAACTACTTTTACTATTTTCACCTTCGACTTGCTCCAATTGGTATTGCTGTTGTTATCCAAGGTAGCCAACATGGTATGACAAACCATACCTAATTACAAATTGTCACACTTCATTCATAATTTTATCGTAACGATATATTTATTCCCGTTAATAGTAATTCGTAGTGTTATTATAAGAGAAATAATTGCGTCTCTTTGAGCGCTGTTTGCGATATACGTCCAATTTGTTCTATTGCTCGATACATGTATCTTTTTCTCTTTTTTCTCTTTGTATTGACGTAATATGTTTTTGACCAACGTCATTGTACTGGAAGGTTCGCGTATATATTATACTTGATTCGAGCGTAACGATCTCTCCAGGGGGTCCTGGCTAAATCTCGAATTTACAGAAAGGTTATGTCACGTGATTTTGGTTTCTGTATAAAGCCGATGCGTAGCAAATTATTATTGTTGCGAGGTAATTTGAAGCGACTCGAGTGGCGGCTCGAGCGAAGGTGATTTTGTTTGGCCACAGGAGGGGGACCGTTAGATTTTGTGTCGGTGGACAATTGTTGAATTTATTTTGCGCCAGTGGTGGCAGTTTTGTTCTACAGAGGTAGAATTATTTGTGTTGATTGAGTCGAGTTATAGTGTTGATTTCGCTTTGCAGTTTGGCAAAGCGTGGAATAGAAGTTTCGTCGGACGTGATTTTTGTAATACATTCGTTGTTATTAGAGACAGTGGTCTCTGTTTGTTGTGAAGAAGAGTCTTCAACGAAACCAATCCGAGCTTTCGTAAATCAACTGTATAAACCGTCAGGCTCATAGCAAGACTACTTCTTGAGCCGGAATAAAATAAAATTTAGACACAGCTTTGTTTCAGCGCAGGTATTCGGGTTACCTAGCTCAACTGGTCCTTTGGGATTCCCGAACAAAGTTTGGGACACAAATGCATATGGTTAAAAAACTGCTGTGTGAGACTACTTTATAACTGTACAATAACAAATAAGGATTTAGAATAAAATGAAAATTTCATTCATTTTTAAATCTTGAGTAAAGAATTTTTATATCACTTGGTATGTCATTTCATACTTTGGTGCCAATATATTCAAAGTTTTTATTATATATTAAATGTTTCAAAAAATACGAAAGTTTATCTTAAGTGGCTGTAAATTTGAAACAGATAGGAGAAATTTTCAGATTGCTTATAAGTTCAGCAACTTCAAATTTTTTATAAATTTTTAATCAAACGTTTAAGAAATCAGGATATTTCTTTACCTTGTATGAACTTGGTTATGAAAATTTTTTAAATTTTGGGAAATCGTTTTCTCAATGACATGTCTGGGTAGCCATTTATGTGTAATATAGAAAACAATTTTTTAAGTTTAGCTTGCAGTCTAATGTCCAAACAGATCATAAAAGCTCGATGTACAAAGGTGGAAATTAAACTGATTGTTTTACGGGGCTGAAGACGTTCCAGTTCAGCTTGTTTACAACCGGAAAATCTTGCTCCAATTACGTATTATGACGTCTAGTTTAAAGAATGACGCCTACCCAAAAGTGTTCGACCGTTGGAGGGCCACAACACAACATACAATATGAATATTTATGCAAATTTCTTACAGAGAGAACTCACTGCGGCCTTCCAATACTTAAAACGAAATAAAAATCTGGGCCCCTAATTCCATCTGCCCATAGCTTATCATCCATGCTGGAGCTGCTTTAAAGTTCTGGTTACTTCACTTTTTTCTTCCTGCTTTCTACAACTCAAAACCCCCAAGATCTGGAGAAAAGCGCGGTAGTCGCGATCTCAAGCCGATGAAGCCCGCAGGAACCCAAAGAGTTACCGACCGATATCTCTTCTCTGTGTATCCCACAAGATCCGACAAGATCTACAAGATTATCCACGCTCGAGTCAGCCAATTATTGATCCACTGCTCCCTAAAGAACAGGTTGGGTTTTGACGCGGAAAATCAACCGTGGATCAAGTCGTTAGGTTGACACAGAACATCGAGGATTCTTTCGAGACTAAAACAAAAGCCGGTGCCGTATTTGTGGATTTGACAGCAGCATATGACAATGTATGGCACCGTGGCCTTACCTGCAAGCTGCTTGGATAAGCACATGGTCAAAACGATTATGGAGCTTGTACGAAACCAAAGTTTTACCCTCACTACCAGTGACAGCAAGCAAAGCTGGTTACTGCATAGGAAAAATCAGGGATCGGTCTTGGCTCTCCTTCTTTTCAACATCTATACCTACAACCTGCCCTTCACAATTTTCAGAAAGTTTGTCTATTCAGAAAATTTAGCATCACTTCTCTGAAAACAGGAAGGACCTGAAGAGGAATTTAATTTAAGGCTTTTTTATTTTATTTTATTCTTATATTCATCCTCCTGACTGGTAGGAAAGCGACTGTGGTCAGGGGCGGATTAGCCCGGCGGGAATTCGGGAGTTTCCCGGTGGGTCGCGAAACTGTAGGCCGGTCCAACGATTCACTGGGCTTCCTAAAAACTAACTTTTAGAAGCTAACAAATGATCAAGAATATGAACCAGCTCCATACATAATGATTTCGCAATTATTTTTCAGTAACAGTATTTTTATATAGCCTACTGCAAAACCGCTATTTCACCACCATGGTGCTCTATTTTTCAATTCTTTTCCCATAGTAGTGTTTTATTAGAAGGGACGTTCAATTAGAGGGTGGCGCTCTATTTTTCGACTAGCTGGTCAGAATTTCGAAAAGATAAATTTTATGAATGAAAAGAAAAAACATCTAACACATTTATGCAATTAGCAAAAGACACGAATACAGGGTGGTTACGGGTAAATAATCACAAATTCATTGGTAAAAATCAAGTGACACGTCGCTGTTGTAGCCGTCCTGGTCATTGCCAACACATTCCGCATCAACGTCTAGTTGCTTAATAAGTTTACGTTTATCGGTAATGTCGGCATTGGCCCGAGCGTGCTGGAGAAATTCCTGTCCAGTTGGAATCGGGCCGTCTGACCCGAAATAGTGGATCTTGCAATCATCAGAGCCGTCTAGAGTGTTGGTCAGTCCGCATCCCTTAAATGACATGATGATCAGATCCTTTGGCAGCTGATCCCAAGCATCGCCTATCCACTTAATCAAATAAACTTCCATTGATGGTGCTCGCATGTTTCCGGATTTGGTGTAGCTCTTTTTGCAGTGCAGCATTCAATTCTCGTAAACTGTCAAGCTTTAGCCTTAAATGGGGCGTTGTAGTAGACGTCGGGGGCCTGTATAAACTTGGTGTAGCCTCCTGGAATCACGGCCAAACCAATTTAGAGCTTTTTAATTGCTTCCTTGTGGCATCGCTGATGTGACATCGGTATGAGTCCAAGGCAAGAAACATAGAAGGGCCGATGATCTTCTCCAAAAACTCAGAAGTCAGGTCGTTGTTGAAGAAGGAGCGGTCGGCCCAGCAAATATAGAGCGTATTCTTGAACTTGGTGAAAATCTCCTTAATGGGTCGCTTGTTCTTCAGTAGGATGTACGGTTGGTACAGTTAAATCCGTCAGATCGAGCAATCAGCATGTTAGTAACGTGTAACGTGACCGCTAGTCTTTACGGGGACCTCTCGGACTCCCTTATTTTCAACGGTTAGACTGCTTGAGTAATCCAAGTAGATGGCAGTCTCGTCGGCAGCATCGATGCATGTATATTTGGAGGTCGAAAAATAAGTAATCAACGATCTTCTCAGCCTACTCCTCCGGCTCCTTCTGAAAAGTTGTCGTTGGGCGGCGTGAGACCAAGTTGTGACAAAGCAAAAACTTTTCCAACCAGCCATTGCCTTGAAATTTTTGTCGATCGACAAAGTGAGTGCCTCTTTCTGGATCATCGTGCGGCTGACACGGAGCTTCTTCTGACGTTGCTGACCAACACAGTTGATGAGCTTGTCGTCGAAATTCTTGTCCTTCAAAGGACGTCCGGCACCTTGGAGTCTCTTGCTTGAAGAGATGGAACACGACGAACACGCCTTCAACTGAGCCTCAAACTGTGCTTTTTGTTTCGTCCAATCTTTGACACATAAACGGTGAACCTTCTTGTCTTTTGCAGCTTTTGATTTACTGTATTTCTCAGCGTACGAAATAACTTGCAGCTTAAAGTGATTGTCGTAGTTCTTTCGTTTCAAAGGAGTCGCATCTTCAGATTCGGAATTGCTTGACGTGGCTGCAAAATTTTTATGTTCTCATCGGGCTCTGCTGAAGTTTAAATACGTTGCTACTATATTGTACAAGCTCCATAGAATGGAACTTCCCAGTGCCTAAAAATAAACGTGCAATGTAGCTCCATAGAATGGGACTGTACGATTTTAAGCTTAATACGTTTTGTTTTTCGTTTTGCTTTTTTATTTTTCACGAATCAAGTTAATTTCATATGCGTACTTCGTAGTTAAATCACAATTCCCTTTGTTTGATTTTTTCCTTCCTTTTTTACGGCACGAGGTAATTTGAAAACTCGCATGTAAAAGCTTATAATTAAAATTAAAAACAAAAAGGTTTTTAAGTAGCTAGTTTGTAAAGATTTAAATTTCGCTTGTGTTTAAGTGTTCTGACACGTTTTGTTATTCTGTTTGAATAAGGCTTTGTTAATTCTATTTGAATATGATTCTGTTTGACTAATACTGAGCAAATATATTTTGAGCGAATATTTTTTGAAACACATTTACCAACGAATTGATGAACACGAAAGCTCTAAAAAACACACCGCATGTATTGAAGCTCACATACGATTCAGCAGTAATAAGACAGTGGTAGACCTACTTACTATCAGTCAAACATCATTACCCAATAAAAAGGTCATGCAAAGACTGCAAATTCTCCACAAAGTCGTCTCCGTTGTGAAAATGATTGAAAAACGGGGAACGAGCTATAGAAGAACAGGGAGCTCGGAAGCGGTGCCTACTTTATATGATGAAAAAATTGATCATGAAACATTTTTGGAGACTATACTTCTTGCGAAGTACGATAACATTCTAAGGTGTCATTTGGAAAATGTTATTAAAAAATGTTTGCAAAACAAACCCGACAAGCACAAGCATAACCGTGCAAACAGAAATACATTTATCTCCAAAACTACTGCTAACTCTATCAGTGCTATAATATCTGTAGAGTATTATGACATCACAATACTCGTATGTCATAACCTTGCCTCGTCTATTGCTACAGTTCAGTAGTTGTTCGCTATGTTAATAAAAGGCAGTTGTTTAAGGTTGTAGTTTTAAGCAGTTATAGTTAGAAAAACGCTACATTTTGGCGAGCACGCCAGGACCCAAATAAAAAAAACAAATTAAACGAAATGAAGAATGGCGGACGTAATTTTGTTGCAAATTAAGTATAAAGAGAAAAACTGTACGAAATTCCTGCCGACTTGAATAGTACAGCAGTTCGTTGCAGTTATTTGAAAGGAATTGACAAGCAAGCAGAAGGCTTAGAATATATTAATACCAGTGGAAATATAAGGTTCTTAAGAAAGCTAGGAGACTATGTATACCTACCAAAAGATCAAGAGGATATTTCTAAAAAAATATTTGAGCTCGTTCTGCAGTCGGCTCCAGATCGGCACCCATTATGTCTTCAACTAGATTACCCGAGAATGAAAGAAAATTAAACTTTGTAATAACAGTATGGCGTTGCAAGAAAGTTTTTCCGGCAATAACTGGAAACAGTATTTTCAACATTTTTTAAATGTATCGTGTGCAAATGAATGGGGTTAGGTTACTAAAGGTCGACAACTGGCAGCAAGCTTAAAAGGTATCTCATTGGATGTTCAAAGTAGTCTGCCTTATGAACAACGTTGGGATTTTTCTGCTCTTGTTAATGCTTTAAGCTATCGATTCGGATCACCTTCTACTAGTTTAGCTCGATCGCAGTTTCATACAGCCAAACGTAGAACAAACAAAGATGTAATTGATTTTGCTAACCGACTACGTGGTCTTTTGGCTGAGGCTTATCCATCGTTACCTTCGTCAAATGCAAAATAATAGTTAATCCAAGGGTTTATTGACGGTATAACTGACGTAACTATTCGGCGACATATTGTGGCAAATAATTGTTTGTCTCTGGAATCAGCTGTCGATCTAATAAGATCGTTGGAAGCTTATGAGCACGTTGCTCTTGAAAAACCTTTCTCAGCACAATCTCATCGGTCATATCAAGAATCAAGCGATGAAATTCAAGATTTGAAACAAATGGTCGCGGACTTGAGTCGTGCTGTTTCAAACACAGGTCTCACGCGTGACAATCGTAGACAGTCGGACGTGAATAACGGCCCTTTATGCTTTAATTGTGGACTGACCGGTCACATTGCTCGTTCGTGTCCAAGCAAAACATCAGAGGGATTTAAACGTACGTCGAACAACAAACATTTAAATTAACGAGGACCGACCGGATGACCGATGCGTCAGTCCAAGGCGGAATGAAGGTCAATCAGTTTGAGGTTCATTGGTTTGTTAATTGTGTTATCTTTAATGTAACCGCTAAATTATTGGTAGACAGTGGAGCAAGAATAAGTATGATTGATGTTAAATTATTTCAAAAAACTCCATTGCGCTCTTCTTTGAAACCGATTAATGTGTCATATGTTACCGCTTTAAATGGTTGCCCTGTTAAATGTCATGGTGAGTGCGACGCATCCTTGAAATTCGGCATTTTTATGTTAAGATATGATATGATTGTAGGGGATTTAGATGGCTGTGAAGGCATTCTGGGAGTAGATGTCTTAAATAATCACAAAGGAGTCTTAAATTTAGGTGGGGGCTACCTTGATTTAGGTGGGCATATTATCCCTCTAGATCATTCATCCTTTATTCCTACATGCCTGTGTAGAATCCGATTTTAGTCGGAATCCAATAGTCTTTCAACGTTTACGTCATGCAGGGTTGCGTTTGAAACCTAAAAAATGCATATGGTTTTCTCGCTCAACTAAATTTTTAGGTCATGTGGTTTCCGGAGATGGAGTGTCACCAGACCCAGAAAAGATGGAAGCAGTACAAGCATGGTCAGTCCCTCAGAATGCCACGGACTTGCAAAGTTTTTTAGATTTTTCTTGTTATTATAGAAAATTATTCCAAATTTTTCTAAAATAGCATGCCCTTTAATAAAGTTAACACAAAAAGGAAACAAATTCGATTGGACACCTGATTGTCAGAAGGCATTTAAAGATCTGCAGAGATGCGTAACACAATCTCCAATTCTGGGATATCCCGCGGTTGATACCCCATTTATACTTGATACGGATGCTAAATCTCAAGGACTCGGGGCTGTTTTATCGCATATGCAGTAAGGTCAAGAGCGAGTCATCGCTTACGCGAGTAAGACCTCAAGTAAATCACAGAAACGTTATGGTACTACCTACGGAAAACTTCTTGCGTTAGTTTTATTTGTTAAACATTTTCCACATTACTTGTGGGGACGCCGTTTTGTCGTTAGAACAAATCATAGTGCTTTCGTCGTCGTCGTCGTTTAAAGAATATCCACTCCAGGTCAGACACAAACAGAACTGGGGCCGAGGGTTTATCCTTTTACTACCCCAGACTGCTGTACTGCCTGGATCAGATGCTGGCAGTGATGTCATTAAGCCAGCATCGAGTTTCGTTATCCAAAACCGTCAGACCTCGTGCTCCATGTGGTGCCCGATGTATAGGGCACGCTGTTAGTACATGGTCTGCGGTTTGCTCAGAGGCGCCACACTCGCAATTCGGTGAAGGAGTGAGACCCCGTTTGTGCATGGACGAATGGAATCGCCCAACACCAGTCCGCAGGCGGTTGAGCTTAACCCAAGCTGCTCGGGGTAAGCCCATCCCAACAGGCCTGGCACCGGTCTCGGGCACAAAAGCACGGAGCCTGGAAGCATTTTCACAGTACTCCGTTTTCCATTTGTGATTTGTCCATTCAGAGGCGCGGATGCCAAGTCTGGCAAGGTTGTCCAAGAGATTCCGCGCACCTGGCACAAACGGGGGTCTGGATCTTAGTCTCACTTGGCGAGTATCTGAGGACCCACTTAAAAGACCATGCAAGATATGATCGGGGTCCAGAAATCCACGGTAAGCCAAGGAGAGTGTCGCTTCCATTCGGCGAAGCTCAGCTGGCTGGATGCCTGAAAGTAGTACATATCTAAGCTAATGAAAGAAAAAATTTCAAACGCGGTTAGAGAAGCAGGCATTTACTCAGTTCAAATCGATTCAACACAAGATATAACCTCAACCGACAAATGTTTACTTATTCTACGCTTTGTATGTTAGTAAAAACGTCGAAGAACGATTTCTTGCCGTTGTTGACAGTTGTCACACTTCATTCATAATTTTAATCATAACGATATAATTTATTCCCGTTAATAGTAATTCATAGCTTTGTTATAAGAGAAATAATTGCGTCTCTTTTAGCGCTGCTGTCATATTATCCGATTCGCTCTATTGCTCGATATATGTATCTTTTTTTCTCTTTTTGCTCGACCGTATTGACGTAATATGTTTTGTTCAAGCTTTGCTATTTCGAAGATAGTAGAATCTTCGCGTATATGCTACTTGATTCAAGCGTAACGATCTCTCCAGGGAGTTCTGCCTAAGTCTCGAATTTACGAGAAAGTTTACGTCACGTGATTTTGGTTTCTATATAAAGCCGATGCGTAGCGAATTATTATGATAAGATGTGATTTGGAGACGACTCGAGTGGAAGTAATTGGTTGGGCGCGGAAGGCCCGTTAGTTTTTGTATTGGTGGTCGAGTGTTGAATTTATTTTGTGCCAGTGGTTGGCAGTTTTGTTCTACAGAGGTAGAATTATTTGTGTTGATTGAGTCGAGTTATAGTGTTGATTTCGCTTTGCAGTTTTGGCAAAGCGTGGAATAGAAGTTTCGTCGGATGTGATTTTTGTAATACATTCGTTGTTATTAGAGACAGTGGTCTCTGTTTGTTGTGAAGAAGAGTCTTCAATGAAACCAATCCGAGCTTTCGTAAATCAACTGTATAAACCGTCAGGCTCATAGCAAGACTACTTCTTGAGCCGGAATAAAATAAAATTTAGACACAGCTTTGTTTCAGCGCAGGTATTCGAATTACCTAGCTCAACTGGTCCTTTGGGACTCCCAAACAAAGTTTGTGACAACAGTCATTCGGCAACTGGAGCAGACCTGTGCAATTTGTTGGGAGAAGTTTTGCAGAAGCAAAGCATAGACGTTTTCAAATGCATCTCCGACAGTACAGATGGAGCATCAAACATGTCGGGGTAGTACAATGGATTTACAGCTTTTCTTGAAAAAGAATTTTCTGGTCACATTCACACATAGTGCTATGCCCACGTTCTCAACTTTGTTCTTTGTGATGTTACCACGACTAATCAAGCATCCATATCTCTATTTGAATTAGTTCAAAAGGTTGGAGTGTTCTTTCTGTAATCATATTTGCGAATGGACATGTGGAAAGAGCAGATGAGTCAAAGACGTAGTCATGATATTTAGAGTAGGTTAAACTTGATTGGAGCAACTAGATGGTGGTCTAAGCACGAATGTCTTCAAAAAATTTTCGGCAGATTTGAAGATGGTTCTAGCAGCATATTCTGCAATGTAATGGAAGTTCTGCATTGTGTTTCTACTTCTGATAAGTTAAGTGTTAAAGCGAGGTTTGATGCCAGTGTCATCTTAGATAATATGATTCAATACCAACATGTTTTGACAGCCATTACTAATTATCTACGCATCATGGAGATAACCTCTGCACTTTCAAAGTACTTGCAGACCTCTGGACTGGATTTCATTCATGCTTTTAATATGGTGGAAGCTACGAAAAAGGATATTCAACAGATTCATCGCAATTTGGCAATGGTTGTAACCAAAACGGACCATTTTGTTCAACATGTTAATAAAGTTTTAGAAGAACGTGGATAAGATGTCTTGATTGAAAGCAGCTTTCCTGCTAAAGGGGTTCGAAAAAGTAAAAATGAATTCTTAGATGAATGTCTTTCAGACTCAATGAAAAAGTTAAACGTCGATGTACATAACCAAATTCTAGATCAAGTAATTCAAAATTTGCATAGAAGATTATCTACGCATAAAAAGTTATATGCTAACTTAAGCTACTTCGATCCCAAACGCTTTTCTGAAACAGTTCGTCATGGGATTCCTATCTCAGCTGTGAATATGATATGCAACCTTTTTCCAAATAAAAGTTCAGATTCTCCTGTTCAGCAAGATCTTCGGCAAGAGCTCTTGAATTTCGCATCAAAATGGCCGGAATTAAAAAAGATCTTACCTGAGCACTGCACTGAATTGGATGAAGCAGGTGATCATTTTTTTGATTTTATTATTGATAAACTATTTACAGATTAATGTTTTGAGCTTTTATCTCGCTGTATGGATACAACCCGAGCCTATAATTACTTGATGCCTATTTTCCATACCAATGGAAATGTTACGTATTATTTGATCAAAATTTTGTTCTGATATTATCATCCAGCACTTTTCGCAGTTCAACTGTGCTGATACTAATAAATTTTCTTTCATAGAACATAAATTTTAATTTGTTTTTAAAAAACAGATGACGAAGATGTGAGATCGGACGAAAGCCCAACATTCGAAAATGTCAATGCCAAAATTGTTTTCTATGCTGTTATACTGCGATTCGGAGATATAAAATGTACTTCAGAAGTTATCCTCTTCTATATCAGGCATACAAAGTAATCCTTACTCTTTCCGTTACACAAGTTGGTTGTGAAAGAACCTTTAGCAAGCTGAGATATGTAAAGAACCGTTTAAGAAATCAGCTAAGCGAAGATTGCTTGGATTCCCTTCTTTTGATGTGCGTCGAACGAAACGTTTTGTTACGCATTTCGAACCACACGATCATCGACGAACTAGCAAAAATGAACGCAGAAATGCGAAGACTATTGCTCTATAAATAGTGTTTGATAATGTTTGTTTGTTAATTCTAAATATTCTTTTTTGAAATAGGCTAAATATGATATAGTTTGTAAGATAAACCATGTAACGTTTTAGTAAGATTTGCAATTAGTTGTCAAAAATGGGCCGGTTTTATTTCAAAGTTTCCGGGTCGGCTGAATTTGCTAATCCGCCCTTAACTGTGTTGCTTTACTTAAGGAAAGCAATTACAGTGACCTGCTTTCAGAGGTTTTAAGTAATTTTAAGCATTCTTGGACTTTTATCATGGTTTTATTTGGCAGAGCACTCTGATTTGCAAGCACAATGACACGAGGTTGATGTTCAGTCTGGTAAAGTGATATCATCTGCAAGTATTATCATTTCTATTTATCATCGTTTTAACTCGCAGAACAGCTAAACATAAACAATCGTCAGATGAACACCATTGGTTTTGAAAATCCCAAGTTATTTATGTCTGGTTGAAATTTTTCATTTAGTTCTTCAAACATATGACTGAAAATTAAAGATAGCAGCCAAAAACGTCCTCCAGAAGAAAGAAAAAACTTTTTAAAATGTAATTTTTTACTTGTTTTTCTGATTTTTATCATCTTATTATATCATCTGATTCATCTTTTGAAGAGTCTTTGTGGGATAACAGACGGTTTGGCCTAATAAATTAATGTTAAATTAAGTTTTGTGTGTAATTTATTTAATAGTTTATATATCTATTTATTCCTCATCAGGAAATGCATGTAAGTGAAATTTTTTAAAGTTTTTAATAGGTGCTCGCCAGAAAAGTGCTGAACAAAAGTAAAGTCACAGCGGTTATAACTAATTAAATTTTCACACCACAGAAATAAATTAAATGTTAATTTTCTAGCGTATTTAGGCTCGTCAGGGAGCGATTATAAATCTTATTTAAATAAAATCTGTTTCATTCTGATTGGAATAATCAGAGATTTTTATATGCAGTGATAATCAGACATTTCTATATTCACTATTCAGAGATATTTACAGTATATAAATCCCTGAATATTTCTTAATCGAGATGAAACAGACTGTAGGAGCGTGTTTCGTCAAATAAATGTAAGACTTATAATTTTTCTGAATTTCTATTGAGCACCCAGCAAAACACGTCGATTATTTTTCCAACCTATAACGTATTCTATATATAGTATACTGTACGGTAAATATTAATTTTCGCTAATTCACGATAACTTTTAAAAAATATAAAACTTACACGAATTAGTTTTAACTATACATTTCAGAGTACTCGATCAATTAATTAATGTAAAATTTTCCCCATAAATGTTTGAACTTTTGAAAACTTTTTTCAATTATGCATAAAAATAAATGATATGTCTAAAATACTTTAAGTTATTTTTGAACTGATCACAGTAGTCAATCAAAATAGTTAGCCTTATAAGAATTTGCGTTCAAATTAAAACTACCGGCGTCAAAGGTCCAAGACCAAAAATCGTTTTACGCTTTTTTAAAAGGTTGTCATCAGTTGCATACAAATAGAATCTGAATGAGTCACTAGACGACGCTATTGCCATGCAACCAAAATGAGTTGAAAGTCGTGTGCAAAATTAAAAAATATATTATAATTTGAAATAAACATTTTGTTTTTCAATTACTACAGTAAGTTATTGTGATTGTATTAATTGATGGTATTGTCTATCAGATTATTCAGCGTTATTCAGCGTTATTCATCGTAATTATTCAGCGTTATTCAGATTATTCAGCGTTATTTACAGTCTATCAGATTATCAAATTATTCAGCGTTGACTGCTGGTTATCTTGAAGATGCATAATGCTTAAAGAAAATTTGAGGTCTGAAAAAAAGATAAAAAGATTTAAAAAAATTATTTGGTTTTAAAAGAATATTTCGCTCTAAAAAGCAAAAATTTTACTTCACATTTCATGTTTTTATTTTAAGTTCCGTCACGAAAACAAAAACTTGCCAATTTTCAATATCTGGCAGTCTATTGAAGTTGTTTTTAAGGTCAATTAGAATTTATCGTTTTTAAATTTTTAAATTTTAGATTTAAAAAAACCATCAAAAGAAGTTCTGCCACGGGTTAAAAGGACCATTTCAAAAGCATATTGTTGGACAAAATTTACATAAATAAAATAAACTAACAATAGACAAGAAAATGTGCATAAAAAATATTTATGTAATTTTCATCCAACTCGAAGGGCCGTCATAAATACTGGATGTTGTTTTCAAGCTGCATCCGGCCTTTGTCACGATCAATAAAAAAATATGTTCTCTAAAAATAAAAAAATTTTTTTAAACCTATAATATTTTTAAATGTTTGGTTAAATCATTAAATGCTAAAAGTTTAAGTTGTTTATTCAAATTTTACAAATTTAGTTAAGAGAATTAAAACATAAAATCTAATATATAAACTCAATGATTATTAAAAGATTAGTTTTGTTTTTTTATGGAACTCATAAGCATTTTTTCAACTTTTTACAAATTGTGAGTAGCATTAAAAACTGTATATGTATAACAATGGAGTAAGAAAGTGGAATTATATTTCATTAGTATAGTAGTTGTTTCAAGTACGAACTAAACAAAGCAATTAAGTTAGCGACTAAATATATAAAAGTATTTATATTGAATATAATCCTTTAATCTTAAAGCGTTTTGGCAGTTTCATCAACGCAAAGTTCACAGAGTTTGCAATGTTTATTTTTAGCATTTTAGTTATTGTTTTTGATATAAAAATTTTTTAATTTGCCTTTCACCCTTAAAAATTAAGTTGAAACTGTGAAATCCCTGCAAGAGATTCGTACCAGCGACAAACATTATTAAAATTTGTTTCATTGTTTTCGAGCGACTTCTGCCACATTTTTGATCCTGCTAAAGTAAAGGTGTTTTAAACTATGTCAAACTCAAAAACAACAAAATAGAAAATACTTTTTAATTCAGCCCATACAGCAATGTCTGCATAACTTAGCACGTCTCCAACCAAAAAATTTTTGGCCCCAATGAAGAATCCAGATCGTGCATTGACGGGTTAAACTTATTGGGATTTGATAAATTATTGCATGCAAGTCGAAACCATAGATCGATCAGTTCTACTTGTGGGTGATTATTGGAAATAGGTTTACTTCATTTAAATGGGAAGACAACCACTTTGCTACTTCATAAGCTACTTGAAGATCACCTGTAAGTGTTCCTCTAAAAAACAAAATCGGCTATTTTATTGTATCAACTTCTTAAACTCCAGTATTAGGTTTTTGAAGGAGCAACTTTGGTGATAACCATAAATTTTTCTTTAAAGCATCAAAGCATATCATCAAGCAAAGTGGATGGCTACGGCTATTTAAGCTATCAAAATTGTCCTATTCAAAGACCAACTAAACTCCTTCGATGTCGTAATTAGAGGCCCGAAGCAATTAGCTGTTTTTGTGAGCTTGGTTTACATTAAACAATTACGTAAAGCTGCTATTTCCTAGTTTGCACCCAAGAATGATATTGATTTTATCAAGATTATGTATAAGTATCCAAATCAACAAATATCTGCAGTATTTAAAAATTTTTAACCAGATATCTTTGGTATCTTTCATGGGAATTAGTTGCGCTGTCTTTCTATAATAATCAAATTTATGCATAAAATCAAGATAAGTTTGAAACTTAAAAATCTGTCATTGTATAATAACTGTATTAAAAAGTTAAAATCAATTTCGATTAAAAGATCATCATCAGTTAACATTTCTATCCATTCTGTGAAAAAAAAATTAAAAATATAAAAACAACAAATTTAGATAAATTACTGATGATAATGTTTTAATCAAAATCGATTTTAACTTTTAATACAGTCATTATACAACGACAGATTTCTAAGTTTTAAATTTATCTTGATTTTATGCAGTGATAGACAGTGACTAGAAATTGTCGTTTTTCTTTCATTAACAAAGGGTTAAATTCTTGTCCGAATCAAATGAAAATTTAACTGAAATCAATTTTATGAGGAGGAAAAAAAAGTTAAATGATGCTGAATTTATCCAAACCAGAATAGGATACAGAAAAAAGGCTAAAAGGAGAATTGCGAATTTCTGAAAATACCACGCTGCCTAGCTTTGTTACTTGTAAAAGCAAGCGTCTCTGTCAGCTGTTAATGGACTCAGAAGTTAAAAATTTGAGGAATGTAGTCTAAGATGAAACAAAGAAAATCTGGGAGAAAGCTTTAAAAGTGGTAAAAGCTTTAAAAGTTTAATAATTCTGTAAAATATGAAAGCCAAAAGCAATTTCTATTTCGAGTTGTTCAGCATCATCAACAAAAATTGCCTCAGCGAACAAAAACCGCTTGCTTTTTTGTTAATGTTCAGCAGCAGCAGTAACTCTTTAGTCAATGTATTTTACGTATTCTAATACTTTCCTGTTTTAGTGAATTTAAATGTTTTCTGGTCATCATGTTGCTAACTTTTTGGCAATATAGACAACTTTTCATGATTGTGGTTTAAGAAAAGATTATAAAAAAATAACTAGGACAACAAGGTTAAAAGTAAAAATTGCTAAAAAACGCTCTTCAAATCATATAAAATAATCACATAGCATCAAAATTGCTTGAAGTGTGACACCAGTAAATCACAAAAAATCTATATAATATTGGGTTTATTTTTTGTTATTTATTAAACGGAAACAGAAGAAAAACAATATAAGGGTGTTGGAAGCAGCTTATATTTTTAGGTGCAAATTTTTCTAGCTACATAAATGCCTTAATAACGTTATTGGTTTTTTTCTTTTAGGGGAGATGGACGGGAGCCGGATGGTCAACTAAATGGCCAGATATGTTTCCATCAGCCAGGTCATCACGTTCTTGTGGATATCCAAGAAAGCCCGTACTCTGTTTTGATGGTGATAGATGGGGCAATATGTTATTACGAGCTCAGCTGTCTGCTTCTTTGCTACGCACTCACAGGCCGCCCTAAAAGCTATGCTTCTTTTTATGTGTTTCTGAGCGGAATAGACCAACGCCGGTTTGGAGGCTGTTAAGCCAAACCCATGCAGATCTGGGAAAGATAATTTCCGGTGGCGTTGGGATAACATCTTTTTTTAAATTATGGAATCTGGAGAGGTTTTCTCGCCACACCATTCTCCATTTATACTCCACCCATTGTGCTACACTGATGCTTGACTGGGCGGGGTTGTTCAGCAGTTCCAGTGCAGCAGGCCAAATAGAAGTGCAGCAGGCACAAATAGAAGTGCGGCAGGCAAAAATAGAAGTGCGGCAGGCACAAATAGAAGTGCAGCAGGCACAAATAGAAGTGCAGCAGGCACAAATTAAGTTGCCGCAGCTCTCCGAAAATTGGAGACAGGAGCCTTTCACATAGGAGGTGTTTTGACTCCTGAGCGCAACAAGCTAGAGACAATTCGGCTTTTTGGCTGCAAGGCTCAGTTGGTTGGATGCCTGATAAGACAAAAAAATTGTCCATTAGTGTGGGGCGCATATATCAGGTTTCTATGCGCAAGGCATTGTTAAAGAGCTTGTCGATAAACCAAGTATGGGCACAACACCAAACAGGCACGACACCAAACAGGCGCGCAGTACTCAGCAGTGGAGCAGACCAAGGCAAAGATGGCTGTACGGAGTACTGTAGCATCCGCACCCCAACTTGATCCAGCTAATTGCTTAACCCAGCAAGTACAGACGTTGTTGCAACGTCCTTAGGACTGCCGATATTGGCAATTGCCCCAACTGCCCCCATTTTTACAAAGCTATTTTAAAAAATCTAAAAAAATGAAAAAGTTTTTCTTTTTTGCTCGCCACTGTATCTTGTATTAAAACTGGAAAGATCGCTTACGTTCCGTCACCATCTAGTGGCATTGCGCAAAAAACTATCTTCCCGCGTCACAATGCTGAGGCGACCTGCAGGTTTAGGATGAGGTGCTGGTGCCAAAACATTGCACACAGCTGCCCTATCTCTGGTCTACTCAACAGCTGAGTACTGCGTACCAGTCTGGTGCCGCAGCGCTCATACTCGCTTCGTAGACAGTGTCCTAAATGACGCCTTGCGCATTGTCACTAGATGCTTGCATTCCACAAAACAGACCACGTACCCATACTTTCAGGCATTCAGCCAGCTGAGCTTTTCTGACTAGGAGCGGCACTTTCTTTTGCTTAGCGTAGATCTCTGGACCTTGATCATATCTTGTATGGACTTTTAAGTGGGTCCTCAGATGCTCGCCAAGAGAGACTAAGATCTACACGCCTGTTTGTGCCAGCTACTTCAACGTGAAACGTTTTTAGCATAAAAAACTATGTTGCTATTAGGATTTGTAAACTATGGTTTGCGGCGCCATCTTGAATAAAAATGATTCAATTACCCACCAATATGCTGCAATTGTAACTTTTTTTTCAATAATTTTTTTTTTGTTAAGTGTGTTTGTTTTTTTTGAGTTTGTTGTTTCTCCCACTTATGATTATGCAACATTCTCTTTATATGGCTCGGATGTGTATATTTTATTGTAATACAGTATTGTTGCTACCTTTTGCCTTTTGTATACACTTTTTATTTAAAAAAAAAACTAATGTTAATTGTCTTTTTTTTTCTCTCTTTTTTTAAAAATTACCGTATTGTGCTACTTCGTTTTAAAGATACGGCGACCACGCACAATTGACGTTGTGCGTGTAATAACGTATATCGTTTAGCCGCTATTTTCTATTTCGCAATCACTTTTTCAATAAGAATTTCGAAACGTAATAGCTTGATTACAAATAAAATTAAATTGATTTGAAATTGAATTGAATTTTAAGCATTTCTGTACGCTTATCCTGGTTCTATTTGGAAGAGCACTCTGACTTGCGAGCAGAATGACACATGCTTGATGTTTAGTCTGGTAAAATGATATTATCTGCGAGTATTATCATCTCTATTTATTATCGTTTTGACTCACAGGACAGCTAAACATAAACAAAAGTCAGATAAACATCATTGCTATTAAAAATGCCACGTAATTGTTGTCTGGTTAAAATTTTTCCTTTGGTTCTTCAAAGATATGACTAAAAATTAAAGCTGGCTGCGAAAAACATCCTCCAGAAAAAAGAAAAAAATGTATTTTTTACTTGTTTTTTTGATTTTTATCATCTTATTATATCATCTGATTCATCTTATATAATCTGATTCATTCTTTGACAAATCTTTATCGGAGAACAGATTATTTGGCCAAATAAGTTAATGTTAAATTAACTTTTGTGTGTAATTCAATTAATTGTATGTTTATTTATTAATTGCTCATTAAGAAATAGGTGTAATTGAAATTTTTTTAAAGTTTTTAAAAATTTTTTAGGTGTTTTTCAGAAAAGTGCTGAACAATGATTAAGTCGAAGCGGTTATAATTAATTAAATTTTCAAACCACAGAAATGAATTATAAATCAATTTACAAACGTATTTAGGCTCGTCAGTGGAAAGGGAGTAAAGCAAGGAACATTGGATTTGGCTGCAAACTATTCCACAACGGAGCTGATGGAAAAAACAATGGGATAAGGATATTGTTGAGGAGGAGCTAGTTGAAAGTGTCTTGGAGGTAAAGAGGGTTTCAACCAGCTCCTCTTCAACAAAACTGAATGAGTGCGTCGCAAAGCAGCACCGAATGGCAGTATACAAAATTACTCTCATGGTGAAAAAGGAAAAAAAGTAAAGCCAAAGATAAGATGGTGGAAAATGAAGGAGACAAGCTGTCAAGAAGCGTTTAGATAAAAGTTGACCAGGATTTTGGGAGGCAAGGATGGGTTACCTGATGAGTGGAGCAAAACAGCGGAAATGCTAAGAAAAACAACTAAAACTATGCTGGGAGTGACATTTAGGAAAGGAAAAGGAAACAGGAAGACATGGTGGTGGAATGAGGAAGTACAGAAGAGCATAAAAGAAAAGAAAGAGGCAAAGAAAGCCTTGGACAAAAACGAGAAAAATGACAGAGACCCTAGGACAGAAAACGCAAAAGTGGCTAACAAAGAGGTAAATTGTGTCATTACAGAAGAAGTGAAAAATGCACTGAAAAGGATAAAAAAAGGTAAAGTGGTTGGATCAGATGAGTTGCCAGTAAACGTTTGGAAGTGCATGGGAGAGATGGGAATAAAGTTTTTGATCAGACTGTTCAACAGACGAGGGTAAACGGATGCCAGAAAAATGGAGAAGAAATATGCTTATCCCAATCTATAAAAACAAAGGGACGCACAATGTTGTGGAAACTACAGAAGAATAAAGCTGATGAGCCGCCCAATGAAGATATGAGAAAGAATAATTAAAGCCAGGTTAAGGGATAGAGTAGAGATTAATATACAGCAATATGGATTTATGCCAGGAAAGGAAACTACCGATGCTATGTTTACTTTAAGAATGTTGATGGAAAACTACAGGGAAGGTAAAAAAAAACTTCATTGTGCATTCGTGGACCTAAAAAAAGCTTACGATAGGGTTTCGAAAGAAGAGTTGTGGTACTAAATGAGAAAATTAGGAATGAAGGAAAAGTATGTGCGACTTGTTTAGGATATGTGCGAGGGAAGCGAAACAGTGGTGAGATGTGAAACTACAGAAAATTTTAAGGTCAAGGTCGGACTGCACCGAAGATCAGAGTTAAGCCAGTTTCTGTTTGCAGTGATTATGGATAGGCTAACGGACAAAGTAAGGAGAGAACCACCATGGACGATGCTATTTGCTGTTGATATTGTGATTTGCGAAGAGACCAAGAAAGAAGTGGAGCAGAGAATAGAATGCTGGAGGTATGCAGTAGAAAGAAAACGGATGAAAGTAAGTAGGTGAAAGACCAAATATCTGTGCATAAATGGAGAAAATGAAAAAGAAGCAGTGAAAACGGAGGACACAAAAGTGCTAAGAGTAAAGGAATTTAAGTATTTCAGATCCACGGTGCAGGAAAATGGTAGTTGTGAGAGGGAGGTAAAGAGAAAAGTGCAGGCAGGATGGAACGGATGGAAAAAAGTATCGGGAGTAATCTATGACAAGAGGTTACCAGCTAGAGTAAAAGAAAAAGTGAACAGTTCAGTGGTGGGACCAGCAATGGTGTATGGACTTGAAACACTGGCGGTCACAAAGAGACAAGTAGAAGAGATGGAAGTCGCAGAGATGAAAATGTTAAGGTTTGCTATGGGAGTGACGAGAAAAGATAAAATTAGAAATGAATACATCAGGGGTACAGTTAAGGTAGAACGGTTAGAAATAAAGATGAGCGAGGGAAGGCTGAGGTGGTATGGACATGTCATGAGGAGAGAATAAGAGTACGTAAGAAGAAGGGTGATAGAAATGAAGTTACCGGGAAAGAGGAAAAGAGGGAGGCTGAAGAAAAGATTTCTGGATGTAGTGAAGGAAGATATGGGGAAGTTGGTGCGAGGGAAAAAGACATAGAAAACAGAACGCTTTGAAGAAACATCATAGGCTGTGGGTACCCCTAATTAAAAGAAAAGGCCGAAAGAAGAAGAAGAATTTAGGCTAGTCAGGGAGAGATTACAAATCTTATTCAAATAAAACCTGTTCATTCTGTTTGGAATAATCAGAGATTTCTATATTCAGGGATATATAAATTCCTAAATATTCCTTAATTGGGATGAAACAGGTTGTAGAAGTGCGTTTTGTTACATAATTGTAAAACATATAATTTTTCTGAATTTTTATTGAGCATCCTGCAAAACACGTCGATTTATTTTTCCAACGTATAACGTATTCTATATGCAATATACTGTAGGGTAAATATGATTTTGGCTAATTCACGATAACTTTTTTTTGTAATATAAAACTTGCAGGATGAATTAGTTTAACCATATATTCCAAAGTGCTTGATCACTTATTTAGTGTAAAATTTTCCCGATAAACGTTTGAACTTTTGAAAACTTTATTGCAATTATGCATAAAAATAAAAGTACTTTAATTGATTTTTATGCTGATTGCAGTAGTCAATCAAGATGGTTAGCATAAAAAGACTTTTTTTCAAATTAGGGCTACCAGCATCAAAACTCCAAGATCAAAATTGTTTTACGCTTTATTAAAAAATTGACATCAGTTGCATACAAATCAAATCTAAATAAGTCACAAGACGACGCTATTGCCATGCAACCAAAATGATTTGAAAGTTGTGTGTTAAACCAAAAAATATACTATAATTTAAAATAAATAGTTTTGTTTTTTTAATTGCTCCGGTAATTTGTAAAATAATGAATTTTTTTGCCGTTGTTTTAATTGATGGTATTGTCTATTAGATTATTTAGCATTTTTTAACTTGACTGCTGGTTATTTTAAAAATGAGAATAACACTTAAAGCAATTTGAGGTCTGAAAAAAATAAAAATATCCAAAAAAATTGTTTGTTTTTAAAAAAATATTTCGCTCTAAGAAGCAAAAATTTCACTTTACAAAATTATGTTTTTATTTTAAGTTCCGTCACGAAAAACAAAAACTTGCCAATTTTCAATATCTGGCAGTCTATTGAAGTTATTGAAGTCTACAGTGAATTAAAATTTATTGTTTTAAGATTTTTCAATTTTAGATTTAAAAAAGCCAAACAACAGAGTTCAGTTTGATTCTTTTTTCAACTCATAGAATATAAAATAACCTATCACCAGTGATTGAAGCAACTGTTCAAAATTGTTAGTAATGGAGTTTAACAATCACAAAAGTTCTTTTTTGTAATTTCTAGAGAAAGGACAGTTTTGACAATTTTTTGTTGTGTGGTGAAATTAAAATAAATTTTCAATAGAGTTGTAAAATTTATGAAAATCATTAAGAAAAAATTCAAATAAAATATTGATTTAATAATTCTATCACAATGCCAAAACACTAGGCGCCAAGTGCAATCACTAAGAAGACCCAATCATTTTTTAATCTTAATTATAAAGATTAAATTCAAATTTTTATAAAAATAATAATTTTAGGTTAAGCGTGATTTTTTTAAAGGGGCAAGCAAATCTTTTTTTTCATCTATTCCAAAAATACAGCAAAGAATTTCACTCTTGTCCGTTAGCAACACCTACCGGAATAAATATTTTTAAAATTAAACTGAGTTGGATTGAAGAATTTCCATTCAACATATTTTTTACTTAAATATTTGTGGAGTTATTTGAACCTGTTTAAAAGCACGTAATCGTGTTTTTATTTGGTCAGTTATTTTCTTGAGGAAATCAACTTCAAGAGAATGAAGCTCTACGACTAACAATTTGTTGCAGCTAATACAAAAATCATTTGAAGTTATTTTCTGATAAACAAAGATTAGAAATTTCATTTGTAACAGCATTTACGCAGTTTGATAATAAGCATGTTATAAAACACTTGATTCTCAAATGTTTTGTTTAAAACAGAATATTTTCCATTAATATTTTCCTCATTTTAGGCTGTTTCAAAATGATTTCACTCTAAACCATCATAAGTATAACAAAAATAAGAATCCCATGAGTAAATTAGTTAAAAAAGTTTAATATTAAATATTTATATTAATAGCTTTGAAGGACAAGTCGAAATATAACTGAAAAGAATAACAAAAACAGTTATTTAAAATCGTAATTACGTTTGAACATTTCGTTTTTAATGCTTTTATTATTCAAAAACGATCAACTCAAAGAGTTATTAATATTCATACCAAATTGCTGGAAGTCCCCTGTTTGAACGAATGAAAAAGCTACATTTTGTTTTATTGCATAATCCTTAATCAACTTAGTTTCGTGAAAGAAGGAGCTTGGGGAGGCAATTCGCGATTTACTTATTAGCATTACAATGCAATTAACGCTTTTAAGTAAATAGCATTTAAACGATTCCCGGACACATGTATTTAGATAGTATAAGCTTTTATTAGCGCAGAAATGTCTGATTGGAGTGGCAATCTTCTTAAATAGCTTTTTTATGAGTTTGAGTTCTCCAAAATTTAGTTATTGATGGAATGCACCACGTTTTTACTTGAGAAAAATTTTTAAGGCTCTCACGAAGAAGATTATTTTTTGTCTCAAAGTTCACTTAATTCTTGCAATTTAATTTGCTTTATGGTCGGCTCAAATTGCCTCATGTTTGATGTATAAAAGCCACTTAAATCTTCCTTGGCGAAAATTAAAATTAGGTACAAAATGTCAAACAATTAAAATTTAAATATACCTAAAAATTTAATTAGTTTCTTCCCACACAAATGGCCAATTTCTTCTTTAATATTAATAAATAAGTTTTAATTGCATGACTTTTGACATAAATTTCGTTCCAAGAAACACGAACATTCAATCAAGCTTTCCATGAAAAACTTGAGAGAAACAGAACATTGTGCACTGAAGTTGACTATTTTTATTATTTGAGCACAAGCTTTCGTGGGCTACTGCCCACTTCGTCAGGTGCAATGAAATGTCGTCAGGTGATTCCATTGCACCTGACAAAGTGGGCAGTAGCCCACGAAAGCTTGTGCTCAAATAATAAAAATAGTCAACTTCAGTGCACAATGTTCTGTTTCTCTCATTTTATTTAAAAAGTTGACATGGCTTTCCCAATTCTATTCCTTCTAATTCTTCCATGAAAACTTGTATGCGATTTGTTACGGTTTTCAAAATCAAACAAGATTTTAGATGAAAACCATATATGTTTTGCAGGTTTATGAAGTATATAATTTATTAGTGAAAAAAGTATTTAAAAAATTATTCTTATTTTTATAAATGAAAATTACTATCTGAGAATTGAGTTATGCATTGAAATTTTTATAACAAAGAAAATTCAATATAAGATTTTCTCACAAATGCTTAACAAAAGTTCCGAAAACAAAAGTTTTTTTTCAAATCTGCACTTTATTTACAAACAAATGATTTTTTTTAATAACTTCATAAAAACTGGTTTAAATCAGCTTATATCCATAAGTTTGAATTAAATTAGATGTTTCTCAATATCAAAATATAGAATTTAGAATTCGTGCAAAAATGAATTGTCTAAAGGAGTAATGTGCCTATTAAAGTATTTGTCCAATCGAGAAAATTTGACGTCTTTTGTCTAATTTCCGTCTAAATACTTTATTTTACTTAGAATATACGACCGGAAATAATAAACAACGACATTTAAAAAAATTTTCATTTGCAACTATTTTACCGAGCTTTAAGAGCATAGTCTCACTTACTCTCTTTTTGTGGATGGCACACAAATTTAAATCGATTTTAATTACAGCATCAACAAAGAAATAAAAACGCAATTTCAAATTGGAGATATTTGATATTAATCTTTTATTTTTGTGCGACCAACTTTCTTCTTTTATTGAACTGACGGTTTTTGTCTCCGACAAATTGAGCGTGGACTGTACGAAGTGAACAAGCGCAGACACAAGTTGGACGAAACTCGACTCGAACTCTTAAGTCACTTAATTTGATCACAAGTAACAACCTTGCAAGACACCAAAAACCGGATTCTATGATAAGCTGTAAAAATTCGATTTCATTTTCTTATATTCTAAGTAAAAAAATTAAAAGCGCTATAAAATCATAATATTTCAGTTATCTAGATCTAATACATCTCATCAATTTTTTTTCCCCGAAACTGACCAGGGACAATTATAATTGGTATAAGTCTAGAAAGTAAAAAGAAGTATAAGGTCAAACTAACATAGACTTATTTTGACCTTATTTCGATTTATAATTATATTGCAGCATGGCGTACTTTGTATTGAAGGCTTTTGATTAAAATGCCGTCAAAACAACGGTAAACATATAGGCAACACAGCCTGAATATATTAAAAGCGACTTTCAATTAAAAATCAACCACTTGTTGCAAAATTGGGAGTGTCTCAAAACCTATATTAATTAAGAACCAAAATTCTAATTAAAGGTTTCAAAAAAAGATAAGCGAGATGGTTCTACAAAATACATGTTTTAAAACTCACGTTCTTATGCTCTGTCATTTCATTTTTATTTGCGAAAGTAAATTTTTTTAAGAACAACGAATCATCCTACAACTAAACTTATAACTTGGCCTTGCAGTTTGGAAACAGTCTGAGATGGACAAAAATCTTTGGTTCAACAACATTTGCAGGGATGGAACAACAACTGTAATACTTGATAAGGGACTCAACATTTGCAGGGATGGAGTAGCAACTGTAATACTTGATGAGGGGCTCAACACAAGCACTGCCAGTGTGTGCACCCGACTGAGTGGCAACCTGAAAGAGTGATTCGATAAATTATTGGAAATAGTTCGATTATATTCATCCGCAATTGACGCTCAATCACACACGGACTGAAAGTTTGAGATATTTTCAGTACGAAACTTTACAATATGTGACTGTGTTACTTGAAATCACATAAATTACGTCTTTGAATTTAAGACAATTTTGAAATAGCTTTTTTGGAGTGTTTTACAAAATTTTTTTACTAGATGACGTCCGGGCCTCTTCAGTAAGAGGAGAAGGCTTGAAACGTGAGAACTTGCAATATATAGAATTTCAAGTAACAAGTGGCGGTACTAATGAATATTTTGATTGGATGATTGCCTTCTAGCTGAGGCAATCTTTGTTGCGTTTAAAGTGGTTGCTGCTCGTAATTAACGCCAGCTGAGAACCTTTTTCACGAGCTATAGAAAGGAACCGGAAGTAAGCTAGCTCTCGTATTTGACATGACGACGAAAAAAGTTTGACAAAGATAGCATAAATATTTTTGCGTTGTCACCAGCAAAAAAGGGTTTTTCATAGTTAGATTATATGACGTCACAATCGGCTTGCTGTAAAATTTTAGAAACCAACAATAAATGCACATGGTTAAGTAATTTTAATGCTAATTTTTCTCGCTGTTTATGCATTAAAAAAGGACATTTTCAAGTTTACGCTTGTTTTAAAATCTCTAGAAGATTAATTTGTGGTTTCCGATCAATCTAAAATATTTCATCATTTCACGATTTTGACAATAAATCAAATTCAATCCACCTGCCTTGCAATGATTATGCATGGGACTAAGAAAATAGGGTTTAGCATTTTTTTATTTTTTATCCGTCGTTTGAGCTTTTTCTTGTAGTTTAGTTAGTTCAAGTGTTTTTGATATGCTGAAAATAGTGATTAAGGAAGGTGGTTTTCCAAGCAATTTTGTAGCAGAATTAAAAAAAACGTACAAACACAAATTTTTTTAAAAGATTTGCTTTAAAGCAGGGATGCCCAACCTTTTTACTTAATGCGAGCAAATATTCGTCTGCAAGTTTACCTCGGGCCGCAATTGGTGCAGTAATCAATGTAGGGTCGAATCCAAGTTGTCATAGAAATTAATTCGAAAATTTTATGTTAAAGTCCATGGATGAATTTTTTTTTATTTGGTCACATTGATTTTAACAATTATTTTGAATTAATTTCCATGTTTAATAGAATTTGAACAACAAATTTAATTAAAGACAAAAAAATGTCATTACATTGAGTCTTTATGTTGTTTTTTTAAACATGTTTCAAAGGCGCTGCGACGATTCAAGATGACTGAGCATCTAATAAAAGTTCCTTGGCGGTTCAGATTCTTTAAATAAAGAGCATGTTAAACATTGCTAAAAGCCAGAAACATTCCTCTCTTTAACAGTTTACAACAGACACTTTCTTTGAAAAGCAATGAATGTTAATATGTGGTATTGTGTAAAACTGTAGATTTACTATATTTGCTGTTGTTTTCAAGTGATGCTAAAAATGAAGTGGTTACATGTGTTAAATTCCCGATACAGCGCAATTCCTGCTTTTTGCGCGATGACATTTTATGGAACCAGACAATCGCGTATGACGAGTTTCATTGTAGTCTATCATCAGCCTTATCAAAAGATGATTGCAGCAACATCTCAGCCCTTTTTAATTGCAAGCTGTTGCAGATTTTTTTAGCTAAAGTTATTTTGAGCCTGCACGCTACGTGGATGTTTTCACCTTTGATCAGTTTCAGATAAATTACTCCAACGGGTGTTTCTGACTTAGCATAAAAATTGACGATACCTGTTCTATTTTTTTTGCACACGAGATTTATTAATCGACATTTAATCAATTAATTGTGGATAAAGCAAAACGTAAAAAAGCAAGGCAAAGGGTATAACAGGTGAATAAGTAAGAATGTGAAGATACCGTATTCTTTTATGTCGAAGCGTTGCGTCGGTAAAACCTGCTCTATTTCCGTAAAAATTAGTAACTTTTAAAAGAGTGATGTCTTTCTCCGCTTATTTTATATCAATAAAGACGGTTTATAATGACAAAATAGGATTAAAAAAGCAAATCTAACAAAAAAATATAATTTGCAAAATCATGAATTTCCACGCCGACTTCGGTATAATTCTCAAACGATTTTTTTCGACCTTTTGCCGTGACGCTAAAATATAATTTTCACGATTGTTAAAAAAGTTAAAAGTACATAAGCTCCGCATTAAACTGTTCAATGCGATGAAAAACATGCCAAGAAATTACAAATCTTGTTGTTCATCCAAATCTATACACAAGCATTATTTTCAGCTTTCCTTAAAAAAACATTTTAGTATATAACTTTTGTTTAACAAGTTTTTTACATGATATAGTGCGGGCAGTTAAATAGTTATTTCGTCGAAAAGCTTTATGCTTGTGCAGTAGCCTACAGACTAAAAATACACAATCGCTCCGGCTCTTCATCATTATATTCTTCTTTGAAATGTTGCTTTAAAGGTACCGCTAAAAAGTCCATGTCAATCAAAAAAATTAAAGCATTAAGCAGACATTTAACGCTACCAGCTAAACCATATGTTGCAGTTAAAAAAGAACAAAACGCTAGAAGTGTAATTAAATCGTAATTAAATGCTAAAAATAGCAAAGGAAAAGCCCACAATCAAATGCAAGTACAATAGTTGTTGAATTCTAGTGAATATAACTTTTAATATTTAAGTGCAAAATTTACGCTTTTAAGCTTTTGCAAAAGATATAATTGAAAATAACAATAAGTTCTCACGGTACAACGTTGAAAAGAGTATAATCAGAAAAATTTTCATGCTTTTTTAAAAATGGACAGCATTTAACCATAATTTTGTTCGAAGAAAACAAAGTTGTTAAAAAATACCAGAAAAGTCGTAACTGTAGCGATCGCTCTCTTTTTCAAATGCAGAGCACATATGCTGTACTTCGTATGATTAAGCATAAAATATGTCGTTTAATGTTAAAGAGTTTGCATTTTGACGCTATCACGTGAATCGCTATTGACTCGATTCGCACTATACGGACCTTGGGCTGTATGCCGTCCATTAAAGATTTTAAAGCTTTGCATAGTAAATATAAAATTTATACAAGCATGTGTAATTACGTATGGCAAGAACGAAATAGCATTTTTTCAAGTTTATTCTGAATATAAATTCTCACATTGAACACCTAACAAAAATAATTCTCACCTTAATGAAACTTATTGTTACAAATTAGTTATTGGTTATAATAATGTTTTAGTTTTTTAGTTCAGTTTCAAACACTATAAATTTGGCATGTATTTTTATGGTATGATCTACTTTTCAGTATTGGCCCTGGTAATTGACAAAGAAAATTCAATTTTTAGTGTTTAATATCAATTTATTTTCTGGAGTATAATAGGCGCAATAACTTATTGTTTGATAACTGGTGTGACGTGATAGATTACTGTCCAACAAATTTTGAGTCATAAAAAAATTCAAGAACAAGAATAGGTGCCCTTTGTAAATTTTGGGACGCTGATTCCAAATATGAACTCCGTTTTTACCGATCAGGTGAGCGTTTTGAAAAAAATGCAATTTAATTTTTTCGCATTTTTAGTTATATATCAGTATAATTTCCCAACATAACCAATATGTTGACTAAAGTGGTGCTGTGGTTATCATATAATTATCAGATGTGTTATAAAAACAATGTAACTTAATTTTTCTATTTAACGTTAAGCTTTTCTAATTCACCGATTATCAACTTTTAGCTGTTTAATTAATTTACATATTTTATGGTCTTCATTTGATTTTCAGGGGACAGATGTAGGAATAAGATATAGTTAGTGATATAATTCTTGTTCATTGGTGAGTCATATAAGCATAGCCTACCAGTAGTGGCTCAAAAAGGGATGGAATAATTCAAGTTTATAACAGTTAAAGTGTGATTAAGATGAGTTTTTGCGATGGAGAATGTTCGGTTTTTAAAGATTGAAATTAAACCAAATTTTTTTTAAGCAGAAACTTATCGTTTAATGAATTTTTACATTAATTAATAGATTTTCTTCAAAAATTTTTTAAAGAACCAATTTTAAAAAACCTTTAATCGAAGATTTTAAGTAAAGCTTTCAAACAAAAAAATCGGACAAAGTTATGGGTACATTTACAGTGATGATGAAATAACTATGAATAAAAGCACTTATTTTTTGCTTCACTTCCACTTATCATACTGCTTCAAATAACCCATTATATAATTAAAATTAAACAGATGTGTGTATTTTAAAATGCTCTAATGTTGCAACATCTGTTTGCTTTCTTGTTTTAATAAATGAATTACGTAAACTTTGAAGTGGTTTTTCTAAAGACTTTACCTGTTTTGAAGCCTAATACGTAAACACTAAAAAAAAAGAAAGCAAAAACGTGTTTGGAAAAAATAACACACACGTAATGTTTAAAAATATACTTCCAAAATGAATCGGAATCATTAAATACAAAAACCCCGCACCACAGTAAAGCTTGAAGGATGGGTGAGTTTTGCTCCGTAACCTTGTGCGTTTAATCTTATAATTTTCTTTCTTCCATTCTATCTAAATATTTGCTCTTATCGTCGTCGTCGTCGTCGTCGACGTCGTTTAGAAGAGCATCCACTTCAGGTCAGACGCAAACAGGACTGGGGCCGAGGGTTTATCCTTTTACTAGTTGATGTAAAATTGGTTATTATAATTAGTAGTAAACAAATTTTTTTAAACATTTTAAATCTTTCAGATACGATCTGCAGGTTTAGAAAGGGGCGGGTGAAAAATATTTTAATTATGTTTATTTCTCGGAGAAACGTTTCTGTTATTGTACAGTGTTTATCACAAAAACTTCAAATTAAAAAGCTTTGTGTACTGCATATACAAGGTTGGTGCCAAAAAATAAAACAAAACAAAACATACTGAAAATGAAATAACTTTTTGTGTTTTCAAATTTTTGTCAAAACTCTAACTCAAGACCTGCTTAATGAATCTAATAAAAATTAGGTTCAATTCAAAAAAAGTTGAATATGGCGATTCCGAGAAGAGCTGCAGATGTACTAAGATATTTCTAATTAACTCTAAAAGTCTATTTGATCAAAGGAAAATGCAAAAAACAAAGTATGAGAAAAAACTTGATTTAAAATTTTTACGCAACATCTAATTATAAACATGTGTTAATAAACCATTTGTTAACGAGATGTTTATGTAAAGGATAAACACATGTTTCAATCAATCAATAAAACTATTGACTAAACTATCCGATGTTTACTTGAAATTTTGCGCAAATCGGTTTCCTTCTCAAAATTATTCGATGGGGAAGAGATTTTCCGCCATTATTTAAAATTAAAGGAAAAATCAGAACAACGAAAATTTAAGATAAAAATTGAAATCTGTGAAGCATTGCACTGTAGTCAGGTTCGCAAATAAAATACAAACTCATCCAAAATATTTAAAAAATTGAAAAGGCAGTGCTGAAAAAACAATTAAAAATGGCTGAAGAAGTTTATTGACAAATTGAATCACTATCATATCGGCTGTATTTACATTTTTATAATTATTTACGAATGTTTCTGTGTTTTTAATTTCGAAAAAACTTCGCTTGCAAAAATTTTTTTTCATACGAGTATGGAATTTATTTATGTCAAACAAAGTCGTTCAGCTAGAGCAAATAAAAAACTTACATAATTTCAATTTCAAGTATTTCTTTTACATTTATTGCATAGGGAGGGTTTAGAATGAACTTACTACTCAAATATAAAAATGAATCTTATTAAGCCTTAAAAAATTATTGATTTCTTATAAAAACTACTTTTGCTACAAGTTTAATATTATGAAACAATCATATTAAACAAACTTCGCCGTGCATAGTTCCAACAGCTGGGTATAATTAAATAATAAGAATAACAATTTATGAATTTTGCGTCATTTTTTAACAATTTAGAAAAAACTGAGTAAGCAATGCAATAACAAAACTGTTATTCTCGTCTTCAAACTTTTTTCTTTGATGATTCAAAAGTAAGCTTAAGTTCGGTTTTAATCATTAGAAAAAAAGGTTTAAAAGACTAAAACAATGATGATGGTAATGATGAGGATGATGATGATGAAGGTGATTATGGTAATAATTTTTCTTAACGGCTGCTGCAGGGTGCTCCATTGTTAAATCAAGATGTTTGATTTTCAGGAAAATCAGATAGGTCTAGTTAAAAGAGTTAATGTTAGAGATGTAAAACAAATTCTACACTATCTTTATTTATCGACAGCAACTCAAGCAATTTTTAATATCCTCGCAAAACCAAATTTTTCTTGACCCCAGATCATTCCAAACAGTCGTTGTCGCTACAAGTATCAAAAGGATTACTTTACAAACTAAAGGGCTGCAGTCGCAGGCAAATCTTAATAAAATTGAATGACAAATAAGAACGGAAGTGAGTAGGAAAATCACAGGTGTCTTAAAGAACTGACACGGGCAAACTAACTACGGCCTGCGGGCCAAATCCTGCGCGCCAAATGACTTATCTTAATTATGGCGTCAGTTGAAAGCAATGAATGCTATCGAATGACGCCATAATTTTTTAATATTATGAAACTAAAATATTTTTTAAAATCAAATGCGTTGTGTGAGCTTATCTGGCCCGTCTGGCAAAGTTTAGAGAAAAAATTGACCCGACCTTGCTACAGAGTAATGCAAAAACTTGAACGAATTCTTAGTTGTACAAATTTTAAAATGACCCATGGTAGTGACAGAACCCTTAATTCTTGCAATTCATGGTAATCTTTGAAAAGGACTGATTTCTTTAAAATTCTTCCGGCCAAATCTCGTCAGATTCGTCGTCAACTTAACAACAAATTCTTCTGACGAGAGTTGGCCGAAAGAATTCTAAAAAAAACAATCTTTTTAAAGGCTGTCACAAATCGAAAGAGTTAATGATTCTGTCAAATGATTCTGTCAAATGATCATTGCAAAGGTTTGACGAGATTTTTTAAAACTTATGCCATTTATCAAGTTTCTTCATATTTAGGTGGTATCATGTTGTCGTGTGACAAAACCCATAATTGTAAAACACAGAAGTAAGAGTTCGACGTTTTGTCTACTTTTAGTCACGCTTAAATTAACGAAAACGGGCTTTTCTAATTGAATAGCATTTTTCTTGGTAATCGACTGACGGGTGTATAATTTGATTCACATCAGGGCAAAAAGTCGGGTCTGGTTTCAATCCGGCCCAATCTGACAAAGGGTCGTCAAAAGCTCATGCAGAACTATGCTAGTGGCTATGGACACTGCGAACATGTGACATCCTTATTCAAACAGTTATAAAAGTTTTATCAATTATCTTTATCAAATACGCTGGTAATTAATTAGTCAAGAAAATAACGCTCACTAATTTTATTTCATATACTCAAGTTTGTTGTGATGAATAAAGCTTGTTTGCGTAAATCAAGCAAAAAGCCAATTTCAATTTTTAGAAAAATTCTGTGAAATACTGAAGCGCCGTATGCGCAGGTAAAGTTATGTCTACGATTTTAAAAAAACACAAACTTATAGTAGGCTAAATAACTTTTAATGCTTTTTGTTTACAACGATGACTTGACAAACCAGTTGCCATTGGATCGAAAAGCACTTTGTTTCTATTTACGAACATGAGGTACAGTATTCAGATTATTTAAGAAACCAGGACACTAAAACAAGAAGCACTGCAGACACGAGCTTTGCTTTTGACCCGCGCACGGTAGACAACATCTAGTCGGTTCGAATTTAGTGTGATTTGCATCATTGACGAGCTCTAACAAGAGCTAAACTACAGTCTGGTGATGCTTTTCGTTTTAATTGTCTTAGTTTCTTAAATATTTTGTTTTTATTTTGTGTTAGCTACTGATCTATTAGTGAAGGTCTTCGGCATAAAGCAAAGAAATTCTACGATTTCAGCGCAAAGATTTGCCAAAGGATTTTCCAAAAGAAAAAATGTTTTCTTGATCCATAACACAACTAAGTATAACAGCATAAATGTATTCATCAGAACTTAAAAAAAAAAAAAAATTAATCCAAAAAAAAAAAAAAAAACAAATAAAAGAAAACCAAGATAAACGTTTTCGGCTTGCGTCAGCCCTCTTCAGATGAATAAAATGATTAAAGAACTATGCACTGTAATTTAAAAGAAAGAAAGAACGAAGTCAATGAAAAAATTCTCTCAAGCAAGGTCAATATTATGCTTTTACGAGAGAAACCGGAGTTTGCAATGTTAATATAAAAAAAAATCAACATTTCTGTCTGGTAGAATTCTTTTGTTTTGTAATATAAATCTTTTTAAACATTTCTTACCACTTTCATATTTAGAAAAACTCTCTATTTTGGAGCTTTCGACAAAAATAATTATTTAACACGGTTTCGCTTAAGATATTGAATCTCCCATTGTGCATATAAGTAGAAAAATGTTGGGGTAAAAATGATAGCGGAGCAATCGAACTGGTTTGAGATGGATTTCTATGGCATACGTGTTTGCTCTCCAATAAGAATCTCTGAAAAAAACCTTTTTCTTACCACAATATCACTGGTGCTGACTAACCAGCAACAGAAAATACATGAATCTATGGTGTTGTTGAAAAGATTACAGTTTTTTTGAAGTATTTTCTTATTCAGAAAAAAGATAAAATAGAAATTGTTTTAAATAACTTACATTTATACGATTGCATATTTCAGAAAACTAAAAAACAATATGAACAATTTTCTTTCATTGTATAACAGTCACAAGGTCGAATTATTATCTTATAATTGCTTCTCTTGAAACAAGCGAGGGAAAAAGTTCATACTTACTAATCGTAACCTATCAATTAATTTTGAAGTTATAAATAAAGTCACACGGATAAAAATAGACGTGAATATAGGTATCTCCATTCAAAATATTTTTTAATCACACATATTTCGCAGAAAACGTCTTCCATCTATTATTCACCAGCAATTAAACCAAGCAACAGCTAATTGTCTGAAACCAACATGCTAATAGGACATTTAATTAGCACACGATCAGTATCGGCCGTTCCTTGTTACATGTAATAAAGTCATTTTAATCTTTATTGTAAAATGCATTTGTCGGCTGAACCTAGATACGAAAAAAAGTTCAACAAAAAAATTCCTTTGCAGTCGTATTTGTGTTTGAAAGAGCTTCATAAAAGAAAAGGCATCGAATACCAGTAATTGGCAACAAAAAGATAACAATCAAAAATCCTCAAATGTGCATTTACGAATAAGCGGCAATTGCTTTAAAAGAAAAAAAGATTAGTTCCACTTTTCATGACTAGCACTATTCGCTTCGAACTAAAAAATTATTATTCACGTAAACTTTTGTTGACGCTCGAAGAGCACAAGTAATTATTAAGTGTTAACTGATGGTTAAAAATTTACAAGACAGACAATTTATATTTGTTATAACCGAATTGCGGTTTTAGTGCACGTCGGCAAGATACGTTGAAAATGCATTCACAGCACTGATTCACTCATTAACAAATATGGTTTCAATTACAAAAGGCATTTTTGGAGATATGGAAAAAAGTTTTTCTTTTTAATTGTACTGCAGGCTACTAATTAAGATCACATTAGTTTTGTACGTTTTTTAGTTTTTATATTAAAAAGGTAGCATCATGTTTTATGTTTAGGCAAAGAAAGGCCATGTCATACTATGAAAACTCAAGTGTAGACTAAAAAGGTCTTTACAGTCACTTTTAAGACCGTTTTGTCAATAAAGAAAAAAAGGAAAGCATTGTGGGAGAATGAAAGTGTCGTAAAAATTTTTTCTGGGGGCTACAGTTCCTTAGCCCTTCCTATCTTTAGGTTTATACCATTGCAAAGAATCATTTTTAAACAATAAGAATTTTTTAAGTAAACACAGCAGTTTAAAATTTAAACCGAAGTAAACTAACTTACACCAAACAAACAAAATTTTTTTTTGGTTAAGTCTCGGATGAAAATTTTTTAGACTTACTTTAAGTTCTTTTAAAATCATTGTAAAACTTTTCAAAACACTGCAGAGCATTTTGTTTCTTATTAGAGTGACTTCAAAAAATGAGCAAAAGGTTTTTTTTTTAGAAGAATAGAAGTTTTTAAATCAAACCGACCTTGCTACTGCATTTTTAAAGCATTCCCTTTTTCATTAAAAACGTTAATTCTCACAATTCTAAAACATTTAAAATCATGGAAAAAAAACAGTTGATTTTTGCAAAGTGTAAAAAATTATTTCAATAATAATAACCAAAATATCAAGAAAATAGATTAGCATTCTGCTTTTTAGTTATTTTAGTAATTTTTTGTTTTGTATCATCTTTTTAGTTAATACAAAACAAAAAATGCTCATAAAAAATAAAAATGCAATTGTCAAAAAAACTTTTAATTGAAACAATTAGCCTTTATACGCATTAATCAGCAAACAAAAAAAGTATGATTTTTACTCTAAATTTTCACAAGTATCTCTATCTAAATAACCTCTTCAAAGGTCACGTCTTATGTTTGTGATTCATTTTGCATAAAAATCCTCTCACTGTTTAATTGGTTATTTGATTATTTAGTAATTTAGTTGAAATAAACTTTTCTCTCGGTGGCGCAACGGAACAAAGAGAAAAATGCGCTACAGATGTAGAAGTAGTTGCCCTAGGGCTGCAAGAATTAGAAGCGATTTCATTGACGTACATTAGTAAGTGGCCTCTTAACAACAATTCATTAACTCAATTTTTGTTTACCAAGTTTGTTAATTTATGAAACGATTAAAAAGAAAAATATGTATTTTGTAAACAGGCTGTAATAAAAATGGTATTTATTGTGTTAAGATAACTTTATGATTGCTTTTTAGACAAGATTGCTGGATTAATAAATACTTTCTTTAAATATCTCTTTTTATTATTATGTAACTTAACAGTATTCTGTTGCATTATCACATTAGGTGGTTACGTTCCGTAACTGCACTATATAGTAATCAATAAAATAGCAATACAGTGAAAATTTACCCTTGTAACTTTCAGGTTACAGCAGGTATAATTTGGTTTTTAAGGTGTTGGTCCAATGCGTAGTCTCTAATTTTTCTAATAAACTCTAAAAATATACTTCTTTAAACAGAAATTATTTTTACATATTGGATTCAAATAAGTTTTGGACTTTGAAATTTTTTAGCGTTTTCTTTATTTGTAATCTGGATTGGTTACAGGTAAGTGTGTGGGGGTAAATTTTATGGCCCGGCGTGACTTTTCAGAGTATGCAGCTCATAACGCAGTAATCCAAACGACGTACTTCAGCCGTTTAACAATATAGGGCTAGTTGAAAGGTTGTCAAATTTTTGTATGATAATCTTTCATTACAATTTAAATGCACCTATTGACATTTTAAGATAAATTAATTACTAAAAGTAGCGAAGTCTAGTTTTAAACAACATTCAAAAATTGATGAAGAAGCGTTTAAGCCTTAGTACAAGATTTTTTTAACAGTTCTCAAAAAGCTGTACCAAACAACGCCTTTATTGTACTGGAAAAGTCGTGGCGTACTTGATCAAAAACACTTGAATATGGACCGAAGAACTTCATGACTGTGACACCAAATTTCTGCCGTTTCATTTAACGTGACTAGTACTACGCGTAAAAACGTCATAGAATTTTAATCTTGGTGTTTTGTAGTTGAGTACAAACGCTCCTAAACTTTTACTTAGGTTGATCAAAGAAAGTTATGAGTTGTTATTTGAGTATCGAACTTAAAAGCAATTTGCTATTTCTCTTAAAAAAACAAAAAAGAAGAAGAATGTTGCATTTGCAAAAGTTTAGCATTTAAGTACTTCTGGCAGTTTTTTTAATTTATTTTTTTTGTTGCACCCGAAAGCTTCTTTCATACATGCCTGGCTTACGCAGTTTTCAAGAGCAAACGTTAAAAGTTATTTTCGAAAGTAATAAAAAACCTGTTTAACATGAAAATATCCTTAAGGACAATAAATAGGTCTTAAAAATTATTTAAATTGGGAAAAACCACTTTCAACCTAGCATGAAAAAGAATCTAAAACAGAAACTTTCAAGAAGCGCTTTTTGCAAAGAAGCAATTGCGTTTAAAAAGTGTTGTGATATTGTGCAATAGATGACGTAGTGTTTTTCTTAAACGCTCTAATCTTAATCAGCGCCTTCTGCTCAAACAATTATTGGACGCGCGCATCTCCAAGCATAATTGTTACAATTTAAATATGCGCCTTTATTTTGGTTTAGCAGTCAGTTCAGAGTTATCAAGCTACTACAGCAAACGAACTAAAGCATTCTATTTTCAATACGGTTGTTTTTTGGCTAAGTACTTTTGTGAATATTTACTATTGTTTTTTTAATAAACCTGTGTATTCGTGCAAAGATACAACAGGCAAAAGTGGCGACGAGGATTCCAGGAACTCAACTGCGTCAAGAAAGAAAAAAGAAAATTTGTTGAATCTGCATTAAAGCTTGAATTGTCGACAATGAGTGAAATTTCTGAACTGATTTTGTTGTTAAATAAGCAACACCAAGAGCAAATGGCAGTTTTACGCGACGAGCATCGCGAGCAGAATAAGCAATACCAAGAGCAGAACAACCAACACCAAGAGCAAATGGCAGTTTTACGCGACGAGCATCTCGAGCAGAACAAGCAACATCAAGAGCAAATGACAATGCTTCAAGAGCAGCTGAAAATTTTACAAAGCAGCTTGAACAACCCGCGAGAAAATGTTCCAACACCGATGGCAAGTTTTCAACCATTCGATTCCACATCTGAGTTATGGACTGATTATTTGGCAAGGTTCCGAACATTCGTCACTGCTAACTCTATTCCCGACAACAAGCAAGCACAAATTTTTCTTACCAACCAATCTAACTCCGTTTACAAAATGCTTAGCAACTTAGCGGCTCAGAAACAACCTGTCAAAAGCATAACGATGAATGATATTCAGACGTTTATGGCAGAGCAGTTTGATCCAAAACGGTTTGTTGTCAGAGAACGTTTCAAGTTCTGGTCTGACATGAAACGCAAACCTGGCGAAACTATTCCTGAACTGGCAAGCAGAATACGACAAGCTGCAGCTACGTGTGATTTTCAATCCATTAAAGATCCTTTAGATGAAGCCTTGCGAACTAAATTTATCTGTTCAGTCGACAACGAAGCAGTTTTGAAGACACTCTTCAAGCTCAAGGACGATGAACTGAAGTTTAGCAACGCCATCAGAGTGGCTCAAGAAGTGGAAGAAGCAGCCAAGGTAGCAAAGGAAACCGTACACGGTCAACCTTCTACATCGGTGCAGAAAGTTTATCACGCAAAGTCCAAAACTTCCAAAACGCAAGAAAAGAAAACCGCCTGCTTCAGGTGTGGAAATTCTAAACATTTTAGCAAAGCTTGTCCCCACATTAAAGCTATTTGCAGCTTCTGCAAGAAAACAGGTCATCTGCAATCTGTATGCATGTCTCGACTAAGAGGTAACAATAAGCTTGTGAAACAACAGATGAAATTGGTGCACAAAATCCAATGTTCTGTTTCACCCATCTATCAAACTATTAGACTTAATGACCGCAGAATTAAGTTTGAAATTGATAGCGGAGCCAGTGACACATTTTGCTGTGAAGCGACGTGGCAAACGCTGGGTAAACCCACTCTACAACCTGTATCAGTTCAATATCAAGTTGCTGAAGGTAGCCCGCTACCCGTCGTGGGACAATTCCAATCAACTGCAAGTATTGATGGAAAATCACCTGACGTGACCTTTCCTGTAATTGTCACTAAGGTGCCCAATTTAAATTTACTGGGTCGTCTGGCGATGATAAAGTTGAAACTCACCAACTTAACTGATCATTTAGCTGACACAAGTTTTGATGGGGAGGAGATGGAAGATGATGTCGATAGCGTTTGTTTAGTTCGAACAATCAGTCGTCATATCAATCCTGACAATCCATTGCTTGTGGTCAGAGAGACTGCCAAGGATCCAATTCTTTCCCAACTAATGCGATTTGTGAAGGAAGGATGGCCGCATGCATTTTCGGAAGAGCTTAAAGACTTCAAAAAGTTGGAAAATTCGTTGTCAACAGAGAATGGTTGCGTTTTTTACGGCTTACGGGTAATAATTCCTTCAACCCTACGTAATCATATTCTTAAATTATTACACCTTGGACAACTTGCCAGGTCAACTGTCTATTGGCCAAGAATTGACTTTGACATCGAGAACTTATGTCGCAAATGCACTTCCTGTGGCCAATTTCAAAATAAGCCGGATAAACCTTCAATCCATCCGTGGATGATGCCAGAAAAACCATGGTCAAGACTCCACTTGGACCATGCGATCAACTTTCTGGGAAGAAACTGGTTAGTCCTTGTAGACGCTTATTCAAAATATCCTTGCATTCATCCAACAACCTCAACGTCTTCGAAAAGTACTACTGCTATACTTGAACAAGAATTTGCTCATTTCGGATATCCCCACACGTTGGTGACCGATAATGCCACAACATTCATGTCTCAAGAGTTCCAAGTTTGGTGCAAACAACGAGGCATTGTACATCTCACCGGAGCACCTTATCATCCAGCAACAAACGGTGCTGCCGAGCGTTTGATACAATCGTTCAAACAGGCATTGAGAAAATCCTCGTTACCTCCAAAGGAAGCTTTGCAAGAATTTCTAATGCAGTATAGAAGAATTCCTTTTGCATCGGGACTGTCACCAAGCGAATTGTTGAATGGAAGAAGAATTCGCACCAAAATTGACACTTTGGTTCCATCCATTCCGCATCTCCTGCAGGGAAGACAGTCAAAACAAGCGAGCAAGCATTCAAATGCTGAAGACTCGGAAGTGGTTTCGAAAGTCGAACATCATTACTCACTAGGAGACCCTTGTTACGCACTGTACTTCGGCCCTAGAAGAGATCGTGACCCACGATGGGTGCCTGCGATAGTTACGAAAGTCCATGGTACACGAAGCGTCAATGTACGAGTCATTCCTCGAGGACCAACTTGGAGAAGACATCTTGATCAACTTCGACCTCGATACGGTTCGGATCAAGATGATGATCCCTGTGAAATCCCAACGAGCGTTTTGTCTACAGAAACACTTCCAGCCGGGACTGACCACGCATCTAGTTCTTCTTCGATGAACCAACGCAACAATCCGAGACTACCAACCGGAGACGAGTACGGGCGACACAATCTACGACGATCAGCGAGAACAAAGAGACCTCCAAAAAAATATTGTTGCTAAAAAAAATGTATATATATTTTTTTGTCGTAGTTTATTTGGGGAGGTGTTGTGATATTGTGCACGCTCTAATCTTAATCAGCGCCTTCTGCTCAAACAATTATTGGACGCGCGCATCTCCAAGCATAATTGTTACAATTTAAATATGCGCCTTTATTTTGGTTTAGCAGTCAGTTCAGAGTTATCAAGCTACTACAGCAAACGAACTAAAGCATTCTATTTTCAATACGGTTGTTTTTTGGCTAAGTACTTTTGTGAATATTTACTATTGTTTTTTTAATAAACCTGTGTATTCGTGCAAAGATACAACAAAAAGTTTTTCTTTCCGTTTCTTGTGTTGACCACTGATTTCTTTAAAAACAATCACATAAACGATAATTGAATCAAGGGCTTTAAAGTTAATAAAACAATTCAAAAAAAAGAATAAAAAAACAAAAGACACTTGTGCAAAATGTAAATTAAGCTATCGCAAATAATAAAAATATATTCGAAAATCAACATGAATACAAAGGAGACCACGAAATAATATCATGAGCACGAACACATTGCTCTACAACGACATTGTATTATTTAATGTAAAATGTATCAGACCCTTCTTCAAAGAAGTGGACAAAAATGTTAAGTTGTTTATTGCAGTTAAAGAAGCATTCAAGTTAATGTAGGTCGTGTTTTTCTAAATATTAAAAGTTGAAACAAAAAACAAAGTAAGTGCAAAGATCAAATTATTAAGTAAATAGAAATAACTTCCATATATGTTATGCTCGAAATTGCCGGGATCTCTTTATAGTAATATCAACTTTTTCGTCTGTCTCTTGATTCTCTGCTAAAAAGCAAACATCTGCAAATAGCTATAAAAAATTGTTCTCGAAAATGACCCAGAATCTGTGAAAAACAGTTGACATTAAAGAGGATTGTTAGGTGCTGTTCAAGATGATCTATACAATTTCAACGGTTATGATTCCCCATTTCTATTAAAACAAACAGTTCTTCAAAGTATGTTGGCAGACCACAACAACAAACAAAAATTAAAAAAGGTCATTAGTGGGGCTAAGCCAGTTTATTTTGATTTTTCAACTTAAAGTGGGACATCTTGCAGTACAATACGGCAAATTGTAAAGAAACGCGATCAAAAAAAAATCAGTTACAATAAGGAAGTCGTAAATAATCGGTTTTAAATCATTTTTACGAAAGATACTGATTCTTTGTATTTTTTAATGGTGGCAACTAAACTGATGACGTTCAAAACCTTTAATGAGGTTTGCAGTGGTTTTGAACTTTTTTAAAAAAGATGATATTTTACGGCATCAAAAGTAAATCTCTCCTAAACTTAAAAATTAATATACGTTCTACCGAACGACTAAAAAAAAGAAAAACAAAGAAACAAAAGAACGAAATCTCTATTTCCGGTAATCAGAAACGACTTGACGCAATAGTTACATGACGAAAAAAAATTAACAAGTCTAACAATAGCAACTATTTTTCTCAAAAAAGGAAGACGGCCAGCTAATGTACTGTATAAAGTGGGCCGTCAACAGTCTAGTCATTAATTTAAAGTTAATTGCAATTAACGAACAAAACACTCGAGAAAAATGAAAATTTCAAATTTCATTAAGGTTATTTTGAATATAAAAATTGAAAAATCAGAAATCCATAAAGAAAAGTGCTATATTTTATGCTTTATTTAAGCCGGTCGTTCGCAACCTGTGTGCCGCAAAACTTTTTAAAAAGCATTAATCCACTGCTTCGCAAGCTTTTTTTTGGGGACACTACTTTTTAGCGACGAAGATCAAGATCTGGACTCTAGTCCAAGTGTGCCGCAGGCGCGAAAAGGTTTAAAGCCACTGAATGATTAAAACTTTAATGTGACTTATCAAACATTAATTACAAGGGCTTAGAGCCAATGTTTTCAAATGGGTCCTGGAGCCCCCAAGGGGGCCAAGAGGCCTTTTCCGGGTGGCAACGAAAAGAATTCTCCTTTTGGACTTCAATTTACTTTTAGGACCAAATTGAAAAAATAAAAGACGGTTTCAAAGTGATGACTAGAGCCATTTTTCTTTTGACTTTTAAATTTTTTGTATTGATTTTATTAAAATCAAATTTTGACTGTTTTTAACGATATTTTAACTATATTTTAACGAACTTTTAACTCATACTTAATTAAAAACGCCCTTACTTTTTAGTAAAACCCTGTAACCAATCAAGCAGTCAACAAAAAATCTTGTCACACTCATTTGTTAGAGTACAACATTAAGTATTTTTGAATATTTTTTTCTTAAAGTTACGGTCATTGTGCAAAAGCTTTTTGATCATTGAAAACGACCTTTTTCCTGCACTTGAAGTTGGTTGGGCTCTCTGTAGAAGTACGCAATTTACAGGAGAAATTTTGACATTTGAACAATGTACAATGATTTTGAAGTCAGAATTGGAAAACCGATAATCAATGTGTGATTGAATTTCACACGGATCACTTTCAAATTGCATATCACGCAAAGTGCGTATTCTTTCATAATTGTACAACCAGACCGTTTCATTTGTCTGAAAGAAATCAATATTGACAAATTTCCATTAAACCAGCAGCTAATGTTGTATTGTTCACAGCTTTCTTGGCCGTTTTCCTCCATTATCTTTTCAGTTATTTACGACTGTTCGCACTTTGGCAAAATGCTCACTAAAGTAAAAACCAGCTATCAACCAAGTTGATCTGGTGAGAATTGGATTGGGAGGTTTCAGGTAAACCAGCCTCTTTAAAATCATTGTTTCAATCTTTATTTTTAATAGTTGCTGCTTTTATCAAAGCTATCAATTGATCTTTTCAAAATGTATTGAAACTCGGTTTGCATAATTGTTTATCGAATGTGCAATGGAAGTGAAATGCATCAAACATGGAAACAGTTATTTAAGAGTCTTTCCAGCAAGGCACATGTAACAAGCTGCATTAGATAATAGCAACAAGCGTCGAGTTTTCTCCGAACATCGTCAAAAATTTGAGTAACAGCTGTGCTGCTTACACTATTCTCCAAGGGAGAGCAATCAGCTAAAATTGTAACAGCTGGAACACCTATATTGCCAACCAGACAATTAATAAACTTTTTACCATTAATCTCTGTTTTGTCAATTACTACAAAGATTTTCCCTTTTTGCAGTGTTTCATGTATGCACTTTTCTTCCCTTTCTGCGAGTAACAATGTTGCGGGCAGCCGTTTCTGATGGCAATTCTTTTCTCCAAGATTCAAACAAGGATTTTAGGCATGAATTTGTACAGAGATATCTGCTGCTTAAAATGCAGATATGATTTTTTCATAAACTGCAAAGATGGTGTTTTGATAAAAACTTGCATTGCCTGCTTGGTATTTTTTCTCTTTAAAGCTCTTTCACGATGTTGCAATTTTTTATGGTTTTCAACATAATATCTTTTCTCATACCTTACAACAATAGAAATCACTTCTTGGTGTCACGGATGTTTAAAACTTTTTGTGTGGGGGTCACGGACCTGAAAACTCTGAAAAGTTTGAGAACCACTGATTTAGAACATTTTTTGTAGAGTACAGTTCAACGAATTGCCTTCTTAAAATAAAACTGAAAAGTAGTGTAAAGCACGAAGTCTAAAGCTAATTCTATAAAGCAGTGTTTTCCAATCTGTGTGTCGCGACGCACTAGTATGTCGTGAAAAGTCTCCAGGTGTGTCGCGAGACATTTCGAAAAAAGACTAATTTGGGCAGGGTTATCAAAAGTACGGCCCGCGGAGCTCTTTTCACTTTGAATCGATCTCGTATTTCGGTAACACGAGACCTTTTTTTTTAGAGATCACCATGATTTTCGGAAGAAAATACAAAAATACGAGTCGATTCAAAGTGAAGACCTTTTTTTTAGAGATCACCATGATTTTGGGACGAAAATTGAGAAATCATGGAGAAATTTTCAGTGAAGATTTTTGTATTATTAACTAATATAATGGGTGTGCCCCGAAAATTTAAATAGTTGAATAGTGTGCCGCCATATAAAAAAGGTTGGAAAACACGGCTATAAAGGCATTCATGTGGAAAGTTAAGAGCTTTTCAGCGTAAAAAGAATGACTTAAAATGCTTTTAAATATTATAGAAAAAATAAACTAGAAAGAGGTTGGTTTATTCTTTTAGTAAATTGAAATCAGGCTTTAAATTTTATTTGACCGTTTATTATTCTATTTTTGACTGATTGCCATCACTTCGAAGTATCTGAAAAAGTCGCAGTAGTGTGACATATTGTTTTTCTGCAACATGTGGCTGTTTTAAGAGTTCTTGCTACTTTAATTCGTGTATGACAATTTTATGATCAATAAGAAAACGAGGTCTCTTTAAATAGTTGATCTCAACATATTATAGCTTTATAAAGTTTCAAACTCTTAAAAAGATTATTTTTCGTTTCTTTAAAGTTTTTTTAAAGAATAAACTTTTCCTTACGAACTAATTTACGTCTAATTTAAACAAGTTTTCTTACGTTAATTTACATACGACGAGTCAATCTAAATTGTTCCTCTTTACGACGTTCCATTTATGTTCAGCATTCTCGAAGTTACCTTTTGTTTGGTGACAAAAAAACGATTGCGTTAAAAAAAACACCAGAGCGTTAAATATCTGATTCATTTCTAATTTTTAAATTTTTAAATTTCTTAAAAATACTACAAAATCGTGATAGATTGCACTGTATGTTATGACATTATCATAAATTGATTTAACGTTGTCGATGAAAGGAATTTTTTAATTAACATATCTAAACTAAATATTTTCGACGCTTTCGGCTTAATGCTATGATGAGTCAGTAATTCATTTTTTCCTTTTCTTCCAAAGAGAAAAAAATGATCTGGTTTCAATAGTTGTTGGATTGAGTTTAATACATTTTATAATGTCTAAATTTGAAAAGTATAAAAGAAAATCTTTTGTCGGACAAGTACAGAATTTCTTTACATCAAATTGTAGTTTTAGTTTTTTTTTACTTTTCATGCTTAATTATCTTGTCTAAAACCACTTTACTTTTATTCATTTTCTACATAATAATGCATTTTTGCTGTTTCAAATCTTTAAAAAAACAGCAGTCACCAAAGCTAACCCTAAATTGATACTTAGCAATGAGTAGAAATTACGTGAAACTACTTTAACTCTAATTTGAAATACGCTGAAAACCGATGCCGATATGACAAAAAACGTAATTAATGTTTTGTGGAATATTTTTATTGTTGAAGAAAGCAACTGTGCAATATGATCAATTAAGTTTACAAAGAGCTTTTTCTTTTTCGACATTTTTTGAATGCTTCGAAACGAAGATTAAGATAAAGTAAAGAATTTATTTTGGTGTACATTTTTGTATTGCAAATGTAATGCAAGGAGGAATATTCCAGCGCATCGTGTTAAAGTACAAAATTTATTAATATTTTAAGGTGACGTGTTTAAGCAAAAGCTGTATGTAATAGATTCATACAAGCAATTTAAAAAACAATCTCAACTAACCAAAATCAAATAAAGTTTGAAATGAAGAAAGTTATTAACGTATAAATAAATAAAAAAAAAAGACGTAAAAACTGGATTAATGGCTTTAATAATATAGCCAGACGATCCTCTTCAGTAGAATGCTTGATCAATGAAGCATCAGTGGATAATTTATATAGATTATTTATATCCCGAAGCACCTAACACATTTATAAATAAAAAGTAAATTAACACAGCAAGAATGTTTTCGGCTTTCGTGAGTTTTCATCAGAGAAAAACCTTCACGCGGCTTCACATACTTATCTAATTAATGATGTAGTACAGCGTGGTCCAACTACGGGCCCGCGGAACAATTTTGCACAATTCAAGTCTTGTCGATCATAAGTAGCGGCAATCTTCTATAACAGCGTGGTCCAACTACGGGCTCGCGGGCCGCATGCCGCATATCAATTTTGCACAAGTCTTGTCGATCAGAAGCAGCAGCCGTAATTTTTTTGGAGAACGCTATAATTTTGCGCCAAAATAGGAATTTTGGAGACCAATTCCAAGTGAAGACCTTTTTTTTTTTTTTTAGAGAACACCCTAATTTTGGAACGAAAATAGGAATTTTGCAGACTGATTCCAAGTGAAGACCTTTTTTTTTTTTTTTAGAGAACACCCTGATTTTGGAACGAAAATAGGAATTTTGCAGACTGATTCCAAGTAAAGACCTTTTTTTTTTTTTGGAGAACACCCTGATTTTGGAACGAAAATAGGAATTTTGCAGACCGATTCCAAGTGAAGACCTTTTTTTTTTTTTTTAGAGAACACCCTGATTTTGGAACGAAAATAGGAATTTTGCAGACTGATTCCAAGTAAAGACCTTTTTTTTTTTTTGGAGAACACCCTGATTTTGGAACGAAAATAGGAATTTTGCAGACCGATTCCAAGTGAAGACCTTTTTTTTTTTTTTTTTTAGAGTACACCCTGATTTTGGAACGAAAATAGGAATTTTTGGCCGACTGAGGCCCGCAAACTCGAATAATTTTGAAAAGTGGCCCACAAGAGTGCAGAAGTTGGACCACCCTGATGTAGTAGTAAGGTTCTTTTCAATTTATTCGATTTCTCTAACGGGATAATTTAGGTTTTTTTAAAGGAGGATACAACTTGTTGAAACATATTGTACAAGCCAAATAATACTGATGATGTCACAAAAAATTTTATGGTGTATATCACTAGATGACGTGCTCAAAACAGTGATGGCTTCAACCGCCTCGTTCGTGCGGCTTCTCCCTCTAAAAACGTCAAAACGTGGCACCCCTATGCAAAATATTGCTCTATTTCTTCTTAGTAGCAACAAGATGGTGACCCTCCTGTCTGCTTCTTAACTTTAGGAAGAAAGCAGGGATAACGTACTTGATTGAAATTGATGACCTTTTTTTAGAGATGACTATATTTTTGAGACGAAAACGAAGATTTTGGACATTGATTGAAAGTGATGATCTTTTTTTTAGAGAGATCCCTATATTTTGGGAACAAAAAGTAGAAAAGTGGCCACCTATTTTTCTTGCACAGAGCCATCTTTTGTACGGCCACCACTGGATCAGAGAGTTGTATTTTATACCCGACAGCTCTTTTTTTTGATTTAAGAAAGCTTTGAAAGTCACAATCAATACAAATATTCTTTTTAACCTCTTGACGGTCAGCAAATATTACAATTGGACAATATAAACTTCAGTTGCGTGTCTTAAAAAAAGCTCTTAGACCTCCATTATTTTCTCTTTATGCACCAACAAAAGAATTAGCAGTTTCATATCTGTAATATAAATTTTATAACTTTCATCAAATGATCAGATAAAGCTAGACATTGCATAGATTTAAATAAAAAGTATATATACAGTATGTTACTTTTAAAAACTTTCACATTCTTTATGTATGTTAGACAAATGTCAAATCTTATGTAAGGCATAATCAATTTACCGTAACTACATTGTTCCACCTTTCTGTCTCGTCAATTTTTTTATGACAAAAAAGAAAGTAGTGTTTAATGACGTATGACGTATGACATAGATTGCTTGTCAATCGCCATTAAACGAAGAGACATTTTTAGGGTTACTCAAAAAGGTAAAAAGAATTATAAAATAGAAATAAAGTTTTTGTTGCATCTAACATTTTTAAAAAGCAATCTTATTTTACTCGAACTTCATTGTACGTACTTCCGATTTTTACTTAAATTTTAAAATACAGGTGGCATTTTAATTTTTAAAAATTTTCAGCTAGTTTACAATGCAAATTAACTCAAATGCTAAGCATACTTAAAAACTTGAAAAAACTGTTTGTTTGAGGCCATATGTTTTTTCAGCCCGTGCCTTTATGTACCCGCAAGCCTTTTGTATAATTCGGGAGTAACTTTTCATTTCTCAGAACTATCAATAAAATTAATCAAAAATACGAAAACATAAACAATTAATTTTTGAAAAAAGTAATTATTTATGCAATCTTAAAAATGAAAATTTGCAAAAAATGATACACTCACTTTTGTGAAATTGATTTGGCCTGCCACGTCTGGCCGGTGGTTTTAACTGCAAAGTTTGCTGGTGAACTTTAACCTTTCAGATATTTGTCAATAGCAGAACTCGGCAAATAGTGGATTGGAAAAAACGCAAAACTTTTGTTATTTTTATGCAAAAAAAAATAAAACCGTGTTTATTCACAAAACTGGAAAAAGATATTTTCTTTAGTTGTTTTTTACTTTCGGAAAAAAAGCACATAAATATTTGGGTTGCAGGAACTTTACAAGTAATTTTTTGGGTCGTTTCGAAAAGTATTTGCGGACTCCTGGTCTAAGGAATACATCTAATGATTTCATTATAGAAATTCTTTTTGAAAGTTATTATAAATTTTATGAATCATCTTCAACTATCCCAACCACCTCAATAAACCTTGCAGATGAAGTATCTGATGTTCACTCATCATCTTTTAAATAATTTTTAAAAAAATATGTGATTCTATTTTTAAATTATTTTAACTAGTCTCAAATAGTATATAAAATTTTAGAATAAAACTACTGCTTTTAACAAAATATTTGAGTTATAAAAATAGTTTGTTTGCTTTAAACCATTCAGCTAAAAAAGTTTTAAATTTTTTTCAATTTTCAAGTTTAAAAAACATCTTTTTTGATTTAAAAAATACTAAATCTTTTTTTATATTTGGCAATATGGACTTTTCTATTTAAAATAAAAACAAATATATCTCTTGGTAGTCTATTGTATGTCAAAATAAATATCAAAAGTTGGTAAGACTCGGTAAATCCATGGCAACAAAAAAGAAATTCCCCTTTCTTTTAAAAATTACTTAGTTTAATTAATAGCAGAAAGAAAACTGTCAGAATCCATCTCTTTAAATAGAAATCTTTTTCACAATTACAATAAATGTTCTTTCATTTTCCTAACAAATGTTTTCAGTTTGACATAAATTAGTAATCACGATAATATATTTCCAAATGTAAATAATTGTAAAACGAAATAATGAGGCATATTGCATGCTGTTGGTTACATATGTATTAATAGAAATTAAGATTGCTTTCTATCCGTGCTGAAGCATTGCAGCCGTTGCAAGCAGTGTATTTTTTAATTCCACATACTTATTCGTTATAAGTTGCAATAATACCTTTACTTCTTTCAAAGATGGTCAAAGTTAAAAAACTATACTGCTATGTTTGTAGTTAGAGCAATTTTTTAGAAAAAATAAATTGACGTCATTTTCATTGACAAAATAATGTTAAACAAGATAAACAAGTAGAAGTACAAGACTCGAATATCGTGTTTTTTGCTTTTGTGGCTTAGTTTCTCATATATAGCTAAAATATTAATATCTCATATTCATAAAGTAACATTGTTACATGATATTTAAAAAAAATTTTATGTTGTTGCTTTCACCTTCAAATAATCTGCGTCACAGACTTTTATTAATTGACTTGTTTATTCCTAATTTGCCGTCATGAAAGGCAAACGACCGAGTAAAATTTCATTTTGCTGTTTGAAAAACATTCACAGATGATTTTCTTCAGTAAAGTTGCCTCATCGTTATTTTAAGCGACGGACAAATACAATTGGGTTAGGGCCACACTCAGGTAAAAACCTTTACAACTTTGCATTAATTTTCACCCACAAATTCATACAAATATCTGAATTATTTTAGTAATTCTGTCAAGCCTAACTTAGTTTTAAAAAGGCTTGAAATTGTGCTAATCAATCCCACCCTAAGGTGGAGCATATGATTGAAAGGTGCCGTGTTTCCTCTGAAAAATAATAAAATATCCTAACTGTCCAGCATGAAATACTTTCCTTATAAAAATTGAAACATATATGTTATAATTTATTTAATTATTGCCATTCTAATAAATCGGGCAGGTTTCAGAAAGCGATTTGAGACAAAGAAAGCACTGAAGTGATCGTGTGTAAATCTCTGAAATGATCGCGTGTAAATCTTCGGGCTTTCTGCATTTAGCGCTTAAACAAATATGGAAAAAATTTCGAATTTAAAGTTTTGAAATGAGGAGCTGTTAAATATCCTCAAAAAGATAAGTCGCTAAATTTGGAAAGCTTGCATTTTTGCAATAATCCTAATCTTATCAGATTATCACTAAGAGTCACTTTTGTATGCGATTAGCTGTTCTTCGTTCAATTCATGGTGCAGTTTCTTCATCTTTCATTAGTTCTTCGACAGACTTTCTAAAAATTATCGCACGTACGCGTCGTATCAAATGTTTTCGTGACTGCCTAGAGTAGTTTCACAGAAAGGAGATTTCAAATCAAAATGTAAAACAATCAATTAAAAAAGATGAATTTCTTGGGAACAACTTTAAGGCACTTTTATAGTTTATCGATTGGGCAAAAAACCGGAATTGAAAATCTTAAAAAAAGAAATCTTATGCTAAATAAATGACTAAAATAACTTTGTGATATGCTTTATCCAAAACATTTAATAAAGAAAAATGCTGAGAACTATTTGTATCGGCAATTTGATAGGAGTTAGAAAGGATCCCAATACACCAAATCCAAATTAACCGCTGTTTATTGCAATATTCAGAAAGTAAACATTGCTTATAAAGCTATATCGTCAGACAGTTCACTTAATAAACGTACTTTTTGCTATTGATTTCGAATGACGCAATGTTTTTATTTTTTCTAATTTATACACTTTTTTTGGAAACATTTCGCAGTTCAAGTTAACCGCATATTGAACAAAAAATTGATGAAGTGAGCTAAACTTTTATTGAACCATTTGTTCAAAGCCGACAGTAAAATTCCCGTAAAGTCAGACAAACGTTTTGCGTTGAAAAATGTTGTTGACATTCAGCTACAAGATTAATTATAAAAATTTATGATCTATTATAACAAATAAAATTTTCGTGACAGTTGCAATAACAATTCAATTGTTTGTTCTACGGCGTGTGTTATTGTTATGAAAATTCGCTGGGTAATTGATTATGAGCTTGTGGCCAATTATTCTCTACGGAATACAAAAGGCACAGCAAGTTTCACACCTTGGTTTGTGTTATGAGCCATTTTTTTGAAGGGTAAGGGTTTTCAAGAAAGTTGTTACCTACTTTGAGATTGGAATGATTTCAACCAACTAGATACTGAAAGAATTCTTTTCAAAAAACTGTTTCAGACTTTTCTCTCTTTATATTTTTGTTTTTTAAAAACTTATATAGAAAAAAAGAATAAATTTTAAAGGTATACTCTATTGAAATAATCCTTAAAACAATGTCAAACTGCTTTAATTGATGTTTTAAATAATTTTTTTAAATATTTTGAGTTTTTTAATAAACAAAAATAGCTTTAACCCAACGATTCGTACCTGGTATGTCATTTAAATATTAGGAGGACATCGACAGGGCCGGCAAAACAACTTGTATAGATTAACAATGGACGTACTAAAGTCTAAAATATTTAAGAACAACTCCTTTTGCTAAACTTCATGATAAATTTGGTTTTTAAATAGAAAGGAAGACTTTTTTGTTTTTACTTGGACTGGCAGTAAAATTTTTCCACAAATTTGGATAGAAAAACTAGTAGTAGACCAAAAAAGTATTTACGAAGCAAATTTATCAAGCAATTTATCAAAAAAGTTGTTTTTGTATATTTTAGACCAGGGATGGGGAACCTTATTGCATTCGCGGACCGTATTCGAAAATTAAAACTTGGTGCGGGCCGGCTAAAATTTTGGGAAGCAATATTGTTTTGCCCAAATTTTATAGACGTTTTCTCGATATATGACCTTCTAGCACTTTACGGATAAGAGAACAAAAAGACAAAAAAGTCACCATTTAGAATCTCTCCCTGATTTCTCAATTTTTGTCACGAAAAAGTAGTACTTGCTTTACTTCTTCTCAATCACAAGTGGGCCGCAGGTTTCCAACCCCTGTTTTAGACTTTAGTGCGTCGTGGATTTACATATAATGGGAACTCCTTCTGTGAACTAATACAAAGCCACTGCACACACTTCCGAAAAATACTCTCAACCTTTGCATTTTTTTATCTACCTTGCCCGGACGATTGTTGAAAATATAATCGAATACATTATGATGACTTAAAAAAAACAAGGAAGAATTTGGTCAAAAACTTGTTTTTACATTTCCTGAATGTTTTTTTAAAATATACGGTAGTAGAAACTTTAACATCTGTTATTCTGTTTCTATTTGTTATGTTGAAAATAAATTTTAAACGTAAACTGCATTCGCTAATTTTTTTCATGTCATTCAATATAAGTCAGCATGGTGTTTAATGTCAAGCACTATGGGAAGTTAGCAAGTTTGTTTTTGGGGTATCTTTTAACAATTTGAACAAGTTTTTAAGAGTTTTGTTATAAAAAACACGACAGTATAAAACAATTTGTAGACTACAAACTAAGCATGTGATAAAAGAAAATGTTAACTGATGTTTAAGACAAGTTTCAAAACGCAGAAAGTACTTTTATTCGGATAATTTTGTGGGTAGTCAGTAAAGAAAAAGCATTGTCCATATAGGAAGTCTAGGTCTGAACCTTTGTCTAGAGCTCAATATCTGTCTTTCCATAACAGTCTAGTTTCGTAACAAACTTGTTTGCTTTACATTATCAGCTTGTACCTTCTTAACCCGTGAATAAAACCACCAGTCAGTTGTACGTGCTGGTACTTAAAAGTAGTTATTTATCTTATCTAAGTACCTATTTCTTTAAAACACTTTAAAGTTTTTTAAAAATTTTTGCCAACATTTAGTCATTTTGTAATAAGAATTTTTTAAGTTTTAATAAAGTATGATATTTTGTGGACAAATGTGAAAAGAAACTTTTTTTAAATCCTCCATAACAAACAAAAACTATTAACAAAAGCTTGGGGCATATAAGTTATTTCAAGACGTTTTTAAAGCCTATTTCTTCATAAGAAATTTGTTGCTAAAATAAAGACAAAAACTTTGTTAAATTGCCAATTAAAAATTCTTGTATTTGGAAATTTTTCAGATTTTACTTTGTTCGTTGAAAACTTTAGTGTTGTTTATTTATTTCTCATAAAATTATTGTATTTTTGATAGCTGAGGAACAGATCTTACGTTATAGACATTTGTTGAAAAGAGGTACAAATATAATTAACCAAAAATTTGTTGCCATATTCTCATCCAACAAAGAAATAAATATCGTCTGATATAATTCAATTGCGATACCATGTTTTTAAAAAAGTTCTATATATTAGCAGCAAATTCAAAATTGAGCAAAGTTGTTGTGTGAATTCTAAATAATACTGCTAAAGTGATTAAAATTAAAGAACGTTTTTTAAATGCCTAAGAAGAAAAAAGTTGCTCTGCAAGCAGGTAAAAGAATTGAGTTTAAAACAACAATTTGTTCTTTTGTCCATTGGTGAAATCTAGATTTATTTAAAAGATATTGGATATGCTTTTTAACTTAAAAAGTTATTTTATTAAACAAATAAATCAATTGCTTTAGTCATTCTATAAGAAAATAAATTTTGGAAAACCATAATGTCAACTTGGGTTTAATGTAATTAGAGTGTTTCGAGGTCTTCAGTTAGCAACAAAGAAATGAAATATAAGGTGATTCACAATTAATTAAAACAACGAGAAGATAAACTCTCAAGAGAAGGATAGTGCTTGTTTTGCTAGACGTAAAAACCTAAAACGCATTAGTAAATGTCTGATTTCATTTAAAGGTTTAATTATAGCCCTAGTAATCCTTCTCTATATGATTAAAACCTTTAATGATCAGGTTGAATCAAGTTTTTTTGTATTGAGTTTTAGCATGATTAACAAGTGTCATGGCAACATGGTTTTTGCTGCTATTTTAATGCGTAGAAGTTCTACATGCATGAATTGCAAGTAGTGGCGTTGCATACACACCTCACCCCGAAAAACGAATTATGATCACGGTTTCCAAGCGCACTGAAGCACTGTCTCTAACTTGCAACCAAACTTTCAATAGAATCTTCAAATTTCGCTTAGCAGCTTCAATAGAATCTTCAAATTTCGCTTAGCAGCTAGCAACATGACATAATATTTGAAGCGTTATATCAGGTTGTGATTGGTTGGTTGCATAATAGACACTTTGATTTGTTTACGAGTATTTAAAGAATTGATTTTAATTTCAAGATCATGCAAGCAATTTAAACGTACTTCTCTTGATAGGTCTACATGGTTGACATTCTTGCCCGAGTAATGGGTCTTTTTTGAATGACTGCACGCTCTTATTCGCAAAACTGAACTGGGCAACACTACGACAGCTACAACGTCAATAAAAATTTATAGAATTCAATCAGAAAAAATTTACCAAAGCACTAAAGCAAGTTAGAGGCCTAAAATTGAATATCTCTATTGTTGATATTCCCACACGAAAAACTAAACAAGATCATAAACTAGTCTACTATCACAATAAAATCATTCAATGTATTATAAGATAAGAAAATGCTTGCATGCCATAAATTGCAGATTTTGTACAAAAACTTTCGACAGGAATTAACTTCCTTCAGCCTTTATGAAAAAGAACATGGATATTTATCAGCAAACGATTATTATCATTGTTTGTGTTTTCTTGAAAGAGAGTACTGTTCAAATAGTTTGAACGCAGAATTGTTTGTTTTGGCAAAGGATCTTTGTTGTGAAATCGTTAATTTTTCAAGCAGAGTTTGTTTTTAGTGAAATACTTTGTGAATACTTTGTCTTAATCCAGATAACAAGATTTTAATGTTACGCTTGCTTTCCAAATGCCCCGCCATAAAATGTGTCTTTTTTTGTACATAAGCAAAAAAATTGGCTTTTTCGATGACATTTCATCACTGCGTTAACGATGAAAAATTTTCTCCGAACAAATTCACCCTTAACCTGTCTAAAATTAACTTAACAATATTATTTCTGACTAGCTTCTTAAAGAACACTGTTTTATTTCAAGCTTTTCGATCACGTCTGACGCATTACGCTCGTTCTGTGTTGCCATTTTTAACTTTACGTGAAAGTTATTTTTGCACAAACATTTTTAAATAATTTTTTGGTCTTTTTAACTTTTTAAAGTTAAATTTGTAAAAATTAAAAAATTTTTTCTTCTGACTCTGTTTAAAAAGATTTATTTTTAAGTCAAAGAATCTTTTTTACTCACAATCAAATTTTTTTTGTTTTTTTTTGTATTTGTAATTCCAGATTTGTAATTCCAGATAACTTTCATAATTTGTAATTCCAGATACCTAAAGTTTAAAAACTCAAATTAAACTTTAACATTTTAATATTTTACTAGAAAAATTAAAAGTTTTAATCTATCAAACTTTTGGTGATATTTTTTTAAAACTAAAGTTTGTTTAAAACTTGTTTTTAAAACTAAACTTAAAGTTTGTGTATAAAAAAAATTGAGAAATTATCGTTTTTACAATGGGCCTTGTAACTAATGTTAAAATAGTTTCAGTTAGGTCTCCCAGAAACTTAAAATACACCATTCAATTCAATTACAAGAAAACATGATGATCATATGTCAATGACAACTGCAAAATTTTTTAAGGTTATAAAAGGTCAAAACTGGTTAATTGACCATCGTTTTTAAGCGTTCAAAAACTCCCAACTGCGCAACAAGATTCAGAAATACTCACCAAATAAGGTTGTTATTTGAATCACGTACACGTAAACCAAATAACTGTAATTTTTATATCGCACTACCCTTTTTTACACTAAAATGACAGGGTAAAAAGAATAAACAAAAAAAGTAGCCTAGATATTAAATGTTTTAAGGAAATCATGCTAAAAATGTGCATTTTGTGAAAACACTTATTAAACCTTATTTTCAAAATTCTTATTAAATTTTCAAAATAATGTTTGTAGCCATAGGATTCAAATCATAAAAAATTCGGAAAAATTTAGAAAAACTCTTTTTCACTCTCTGAATTTTGATTAAACTTTGGAGCATAAAATTTGGAATGTTTAAATAATTTTAAAATAAAAAAGCCAATATATTTCAAAACATAGTTTTATTATTTCATTTTAAATTTCTTAAACCACTTTAACAACAAAATTGCTGTTGTTTCAATTTGATTCTAAAGTGACATGCAGATAACTCCATATGTTTTGGAAATATTTTATTCTGCTTCGTCATAAATTACCTAAATTTAAATTTTCAAATTTCAAATTTATTAATTGGTTTAACGCAATTGTGATGAAATCAGTTAGAATTTCGAATATGAAGACGTTAAACGTCTTCATAAACTATGTTTCGAAATAAAGCCAATATATTTCGAAACTTAGTTCGAAACTTAATTTGTTCAGGAATTATAAATAGGTTTAAGTTTACAACCAACAAAGAGAATTTGCCTTTTTGTAAGCATTCAACTTGGGAAGAAAAATTCATTTTTAAACATTTTTGTTCTCAATTTAAAACTCTAAACGTGTTATTTAGATTAAAATGCTTTACTGAAAGAATTGTAGAATACAAAACAGATTATTTTGGCAGTTGTTTATTCAATAAAAGACAAAAAGACATAAAAAATATCAGATTTAATCCATGATAACTGTCAGTTCTGATGAATTAACTTTATCGTTGTTTATTATTTATACATACATATATTTTTTTGTAGTTGATGAGCCAAGCAGCAATGACGAAAATTTAGTTGAAAGCTCATAAACTTGAAATACATTTTCTTAGCAAATATTTTGTTATTATCATAATTTTTTTTTTGGATTTACAATATTTTATCTTCAAAACATTACGTCAAACTTTTAACGATAAAACACTTCAATTTTTTACCAAGAAAACTACCGTAATTTATCATATCATTCAGTCGAGAACATCTTCCAAATGGAGGCAAATCAACAAACAGAGTCGTCTGAGAATTCACATTTAATATGTTTACAATGATTTATGTTACGTTTGTCTTATCAGTTATAAATCTTATCAAGGTCACTTAACTCTTTTGAACTTTTACATCACTTTCACGTGTTTATTTTTCAAATATCAGCAATAAGCCTTTGACTGTGTGCGTGACGCTCATATTGAATATGGTCTTCAGTCGATAAAAAACAACAAATGAAAATTTTTCTGCGATTAACATATGTCAATATTCCAAATTTTTAATTATGCTCTAAATCGGGGGACTATTTCTTATACTCTTATAAGAAGTTTATTGGAGTTCAAAAAAATATCATGTTCAAGCTGATTCAAGTATGCGAGTTAATTGAGGTTTGATGAAGTAAAACACAAAACATAGTTAATTGAAGTTTGATAAAGTAAAACACAACTTTAAACCCCAACACTTTATAAGTGGAGAAAATAAAATGAAACGTTACTTAAATTAAATAACTTGATTTATAAGACATCCGGAGCTGCTAACTATAAACACCGAAGAACAAATTATATTAAAGTTTTTAATGAAAGTTTATTTTTTAAAAAAATAAATAATCTGATTTATATTGACTGGTTTGCGTTCTAATTTAAGTAAACTAAATAATTTGATATTAAACTTCTTTTTGTTAGAAGTTTCTATCTTCTTAGTAATCAACACAAATGAATAGTTTTTAGTTCAGATACTCACTGAGCTCGTAGCCAACAATGAAAATAGACAAACTCTTGTAAGTATCTATTTAATATAATTTAACAATATAAAAAGCAAACTTTAAAAAATTATTTTGTCCTTTTTATTCATTTTTAATTTAACGTAATTACAACAAAAAAAAGGGTCAACTTAGTTAAAAGCCAATGGTAGATATTCAGGCCTGAAGCAAAATCCTAATCAGGGGTCCCCAACAAATGACGTCACAAAAATCCGATTACCATTTTAGCAATACAGCTCCACTAAAAGAAATACTCGTAGACTACCAAATATTTAAAAAAAATTGATACTGAAAATAACTCAAATTATTGGAATTTTTAAAACTCTGTCACTGGGTCACAATAGATTTTCAAGCCATAATCTTGAGTTTAAAAAATACTGATTAAAACAATTGTTAAAATAAATTTCGACAAAATTAAAATAGGACTGACTTAATAGGTAGGCTACTATCACAGACAAAAATCTGATCTTTTTAAAAAGCAAAAAACAACTTTGCACTGGTTACATAACAACAACAACAAAAATAATTTTTATTATTGGACATATTATAAAATAATAACACTAAATGGTTAATAACACAGTTAAGCCAGCCAATCAAAATGAGGTTAAAACTCAAGAATTATGCTGATTCCACTCTGTTAAAACAACTTCTATGATAAGAATTGCAAAACCTATAATTCAAAACATTATTAGAAAAAGAAGTTTTAGTTTTGCCACTTTCTTAACACAAAAAAGATTAAGATATGCTTCTAATATGAACTTTATACCTTAATTTTTATAAATAAATTTAAATTACATTTGAAAGTTACCATATTAGCATATTTTGTAAAAAAAAATGTTTACTTTTAGTCAAATGAGTCCAAGAATATTAACTAAAAAAACAATGTTGTTGATGTATTAATATCTTATTAAGCAACCAATTATCTATTTAATATTTCAACTTATGTTGTTGTATCAAATATTCTTAAAATTCTTGGCTAAAAAATTGAAATATGCCACGAAAACATGCAATAATGTTTGCTTTAAACTAAAATCGCAAAAAACTAAGCGTTGTGAACTACTGTCAAAAAAGTTTTTATGTTATGATTATTTGTGCAAAATAGACCCTGGTAATCGTATTTATTAAATAAATTAATTGTGAGAAGCCATTTAGCTTGTTTTATGTTAGACTATCTTTCAAAATTGTCATTTAAAATTAAATTATTTGGCCTAAATAATTTTTAATTCAATTGTTTTCAAAATGACCATCTATGCAATTTTAACTTTAATTATGCAATTGTTTTTACCAGCTCATCTTGCAAACCAGTTTTCAAAATCTTCATTTTAAAAATTGCTAAATCCATTACAAAAAAAGCTGCAATCAACAGTCTTATAAGTCAACTAAATTAACAAATTGCATTTTAATCAATCTAGAACTGAAAAAGTGAAAATTACCAAATTAAATTTTGTTTATGATGAAACATATATGAGCGGGATTTTGTGTTCCAATGGTTTCTATTGTACATGAAACATTAGCTAATATAAGAAAAATATGTTCTTTTTGTTACTAGTGTTTGTGAATTTTTTAGTTTTGTATGTAATTATTTTATTGCAATTGAAAAAATAATACTGTGCTCATAACTATTATTAATTTCAAGTAGTGTTTTATGAATTAAAAATTTTAATTTGAAGCAGAATTTATTAGCATATTTTCAGCCGTAAATTTGTTGCTGCTGAATTTTAATCACTTTAAAATAACTTTTATAACCATTTGACAATTAAGAATAAATCACATTACACAGTTGGTGTGCAACATTTAAAAGCTGAATAGATTTTATGCATTGTTGTTTTAAATTTAAGTGTACAGCCAATATTACCCTATGTGGCATATTATCTGACATACATTTTCTTTACGTGCTGAAAACTTAAGCTTTTGAGAGTTTTTGGCATTCATGAACCCATGTAAAATTTCACCAAGTAAAACCACATGCGGCATTTTCAAAAAAGGGGCGCCTCGATAACTGTAAAAAAAGGGGTCCTGAAGTGACTGCTTCATTTGCCCACCCAATATCCGCCACTGTTAAAAATAAATCATTTTTAGTTAACTTGTCATTCTTAAATGCGGTTCTATATAAATAAGAAAAAAATTTTTTTTTTGTTGATTTGTATTGAATTTGTTTTTCTGATCTATTACTGTTAGCAATTAAAATATCACTTAAAATTCTTTTCTTCAGACAAAATTTTGTTGGCTTGTCAAGATAACTTTGCCATCTTGTCAGTCTTAAATGCGGTTCTATATATACAGTATAAGAAAAAAATTTTCTTGCTGATCGGTGTTAAATTTGTTTTTTGTGATCTATTACTGTTTGCAATTAAATATCACTAAAAGTTCTTTTTCTTTAGACAAAAATTTTATATTTCACACTTTTGCTAATCATATCTTTTTTTAAGATTTAAGAGAGTTTTTTGTTTAGCCAATGATTCAAAAAATCCGATAAGCGACACCGAAACTTTCACTGCAGAAGTAAAATGAAAAATAAAAGAGAACCCGAACAAGATTTTTATAAATAAGCAGAGATTATGCCCCGAAAATTCTATGTATAATTTGGTTTTTGGCCAAGACACGTATCAATTATTATGTATACCAAAATTGGCCTGCAATAAACTACAAATACCGTGTCAGAAGAACTTTGAAAAACACTGTACTTTAAGTGGCTAATATTTTTATAACAACAGAACACATTGCTTAACAAAAAGAAGAAAGTCATAAAAGAGTAGCGGCTTACCATAATTAGATTTAAAGATTTAAGGGCAAAACTATGCCAAGAAAACAGAGAAAAAATTTTGTGATTGCGCTTTACGTTTGTGTCCCAAGAGAATTGCTTTAAACGTTTGCGAGGTATTTTCTTGACCTCTAGCTAAAGTTTTTACTTTTTTTCCCAATTTTTGGTTTTCATATGTGTTTAATTTCACTTAGACATGTTTTCGATGCGGTAAACTAAAATCTATTGCACAATACTCGTAACTCGCAACTTTCTTCTAAATACGCCAACGAATGTAGGATGAATAAGCATTCAATTTTTTCAGAAAGTAGAAACACTAAATATAACTTTAAATAGTGAGAAATTTAATTAAACAGAAAAATTGCAATAGTGTTTCTCTAAGTGCGCTGAATTTTGGCTAAAAATTTCTTGTAAGCATCTTTGCGATCAAAGAAAGATTGATAAAAACTGAGTCTAACCAAGAATATTTTGAATTATAATTTTTTGTTTTGAATAAAATCAACTATTTTTTACAGTTTTTTCATTATTCTTATGTAAATTATTTTTACATCCTACAACTGAACGTTCTTCACGGATTGCTTGAAGAAGCTACTTAACCTACAAAAAGCTTCGATTTATTTTTTAGGGGATTATAATTGCATTTTGTAATCTTAAGTAAGAGCTTTTTTATTTGGTTTAGATTTCAGCGTATTTTTTTCAAACAAGGTTTTGGTTTTCTGTTCTTTTATCAATCTCGATCTTGTTTTCCTTAAATTCTTGAGATTTCAAATAACCTCAGGCGGAAAAGAATTTTAACTTTTTTGGCATGTTATCTTAAAGTTGTGAAATTAAACAAAAATTAATTAAACTAAAAAATTTAATTGCATAGCTTGGCAGCATTGCGAGTAGGTAGGAGCACTGTTTTAATGACGTCATGGTCTTCGTTCAACTCCTGCTTTAGTCCGCTGTTGTAACTTTTGCAAGCGTTTTATTTTTTTCCTCTTTATATTCGTCATTCTGACTTGCAGGAAAGAGACAAAGGCACTATACAAAGGGCAAGCAATTATTCCGACCTGCTTCTGCAGATGCCAAGATATTGCTGTCGCTTCAATTTTTATTTTGTTTTTTAGTTTGATAGAGATATGACTGAAATTTAAAACTGTTTGCTAAAATCGCTAAGCAGGGGAAAGTGCAGTAAAGTGTCTTTCTCAAGGATACAAGAGAATGGCACAAGTAGGCTTTGAGCCGAAACCATATTGATCATAATCGCGGCGCTCTAGCCACTCGACTACGCTGTCAACTCTTCAACACTTTCCTCTGCTTGGTGGTCTTAGCAAGCAGCTTTAAATTTTAGTTTTACTACATTATAAAAACTCAAAGAAAGCTTCGATTGGACAGCAATATCTTAGCTTTAGCATCTCGACAGCAGGTCGGGCCAACTCTTTGACGGGTGCGCAGAGGCATCTTGGGAACGCCCCAGGCGTTTCTTGCGAGTCTGGAGGATAAATAACTGGTTTGATGCGACGTTTGAGAACTATTTTTATTTTAATGCTACGGAAAGTTCAAAATCTTGATCAGGGAAATGTAAAAATTTGCGACAAGCTCTTTTCAAAGCGTTTTGGAAATGAAAAGTTAAAACATGTAAATATTCCCGCCCTCAAACTGTCTATAATATTGTTTCACAATGTCTTGTAAAAAAGAACTATTTATTTCAAACACAATTATTAGATCATAATTATACAAGGTAATACATTTCGTTTTCAAAACTTTAGAAAAAATGGAATAGTAGTAAAAAAGATACACAAGAAGTACCATCAAGCAAGAGCGCGTGGTCATAACCAAGAGAGGAATTGACAAGCTCTCCGGTATAAATTCAAGATTTTTTTGAACACCGGTAAAAGTGTGGAATTCAAATTTTTCTACCATACTTGCAGCGGATCATTGCTTTTTTAAAAATCGTAAACCTCATTTTCGGGAGAGTCTCACACTTGGTTCCTTCAAGTGTGCTACAAATTCGGATTTAAATAGTAAAAGCGTACGCTATGTGCAAAACTGATAATAAATAAAAATAAACAGGTTGTACAGTCATAAAAAACAAGTAGTTTTGAACGTTTAAATAAAAGAACAATCAGATCAGGGTGATTCAAATTTTGCACTCCCGTGGGTCCTTTTAGAAGTTGCAAGAAGCCACGGGTTGGGTTGAAGACAAAATAAACGGCCTTCGCTTCAATATGAAGGCCATTTTGACTTTGTAAAACATTTTTTTCAACGAAAAAAGCAATATTTTTTTAGGGTTTAACTTGAAGCGATCACGATTTTTAGTTTGCATTTTTCAAATTTTTATAAAATTATTCGTTCGATGTTTTAAAACTTTTTCCAGGCTACTTTAAAAAGGTAGATAATAATTGTTTTAATTTTTAGTGGACCACAGAAAGTGACTTTCCGGCTTGTATTCGGCCGGAGGGTCACAACTTGAACCACCCTGAGTCAGATAAAAGCCAGCACAGATAAAGCGATTAATAAACTAGTTGCTGGAGGACGACTGATTTTCACAGTGTCCGTTTTTTTAAGAAACAGCGCAATTTTTTCCAAATTCCATTTGCTTCATTTACAAGAGAACAACTGATTTCGGGCAAAACAATCGGAAGCAAGCCTTGCAAAGCCTAGTGAAGAAACTTCGAAATTTTTTTTGCATGCTTTTATTGATGTTCTGCGGAACTGCAAAAGAAATGAATAATTAATTTTTTAATTTTTTTCTATTCTTTTAAAAATGTGTGTGCTATATAGTTTGATATATATAGAATTTCGTTATCAATTCTTATCTTAATTTTTTTATAATTTTTACTAGTCATTAAATAGTTTCATTGCTAAATCAGGATGAAAAAACTTACCAACTAGTTGGCAATCATTGACGTTCGTTAATCTCGTGCACATCTGTTGAGTGTCACAAATATTCCGCAATTTTTTTATTTTGCTCTGGCTACTTTTTCTTGCAGAAGATGAGGCAAGAGCAATTGATGCTGACGAAGTTGATTCTTTTGAAGCTTTGTTCAAATTTGCGTTTTCTGATGAAGTTGAATCACCATTTGATATTTGCCCAAAGACTTGAAGAATTTCGTCAGTCTATAAAAAATAAAATAGTTAAAAAAGAATTTTATTCTACTAGTTTTTTTTTTTAATCAAGGATTATAAAATGTATGAAAACAACTTTTAATATTACGTTATGAAGAAAAAAACTAAATTCTTGCCACTTACCACATCTGGTCGGATCGGGCACTCAGGCATGGTACCATTCCAATTTCCCTGGTTGCATTGCATTGTAGAGTATCTCAAGACGTTCGGAGAATCGTATTTACAAGAGTAAGTGTAAGTACAGCGCGTTCCTTCGGGTTCTCTTCCGGACAATCGCCGAGACAGGGATTGGCGGAGAGGAACAAATCTGGTTTCGTTGCATCTTAGGGTAGCACGAAAACCGAAATTTTTCACCAATTTGTTCAGAGGACACGTGATTGGAGCTTCTGCAAAAAAAAGTTAAACTTTAAAAACACAGCCAATTTACACAAAACTTGGTAATAAATTCTTTTAACTTATAGAAAAAGAAAAACATTGCTTTCGCCATGTGTGGCAGCGACGTCATGGGTAAGGTTCACGTCATGGCAGATGTGTAATTAAAATTTCGCAACGACAAACAAGAAAAAATTTTAAATGATCCAACACGACAAATCGAATTTCCGTCGATGTGTTGCTTTTTAGTTTTTGTCGCCGCTTTTTAAAACTTTTTTGCCAACTAATCCGATGTAATCATTTTAGTTATTCTTCATGGTGATTTGCTGACAAATTCGGTGGCTTTTCGGGACAACGCGCCCGGAAAATTTGATTAGAATATCACAAAGTAAATTTTTGTTGAATCTTGATGTTTAGTTGGATTTTCTAATTTTGAAAGGTTCTAGGTGTTGAATTTGAATTTTATTTGAAAATAGTTCTTTTTAAATTTTTACAAAACACTGTTTTAATTTCTTTGAAAAACTTTAGGAATAATTTGGTTTCTTTATATACCTTTTGGTCTTTGGACTCTTGCCATTCTCAATTGAAAAAAATAACCTTCAGAATAAGCAAAAAGAAGTACAAAAGATACGATAACCGTAGCAGAATTCATTTTCAGTGTTTTAAGGTGTTTTTTTTTTTATTTATTAATAAATTATTATTTTATATCTGTAAGAAAAATAATTCATATTACATTTTGTATTCAATTAGAAAAATATTGTATTTTACATTGCTGATTTATTAATAACATTTTGCAAAATATATCCTTCTATAAATGAAACTCAACTTTCAAATAAAAAAACAGCTCAATTTTAATCAAATTCTTCAAATAAATCCATGCAGTTTGGATCAAAGAAAATTTAATGATCCTGCAAATGAATTGCTATAAACCAATTCGTTTCATATTCCGAGCTATGTTTTTAACATTGCTGTATTGAACGAACAGCTTTTTTTGATGAAATCCTCATTCTCACGTGTATATATACTGAATAAAATGCACGTCATCTCCCTTTTTTCTTTTTTCGATGTCGCAACAGTAGTTTAAAAACGTTTGCATCGATATGCCAAAGACTAATTCGAAAACAACTCGAAAAAAGTTAACGATCGGGTGCCGAAACAATGGTTCCAAAACCTTTCACACGCAACAGCCATTACCTTACTTAGTATTTTGAATGGGGCTAAGAAACCTTTTTATAAAAAATTTGGACAGTGTTTTTTAATGTGCGATGAGTCGTTGTAAAATTAATTTTGATTCTGCTGATGAAGCAAAGACTTTAAAAAATTTAGTTTCTACTTTTTTCAATCTATTAACTAAAAAACCTGTGTGCTTGTTAAAGTTTTTTCTATCATTTTTTTCCTTTTTTTATTGTTTGTTTCTATTATTTTTTCCTTTTAATGTTCGTTCTTTTGTATCTTTTGAAAAATAGTGGAAACATTTGAAAAAAAATAAAAAAAGTTGTGATAATTTTTTGTAGGTTTTAGATCATTTGGCAAACAATTCAATTTGAAAACTGCAACAAAACTGTGTTGAATTTTGATTCTTTTTGGTTATTAAATCTATTGTCACGATTTTACGGCATTATAACTGGCCGTTTTGGCAAACACTTGCGAAAGAACTAAACTTTCGAAAAATTTTCCTATAGGTCGAATATTTGTAATACATGTTAAAAAACAATGACCTGTTCTTTTTTTTAAAAAAAATTGATTTAGAATAAAAATTAAGAATTTTTTTATTGATTTCCAAACGTGATAGGAGGCCATTAACAAATCTATTAAAAAGATAAAAAATGATTTTACTTTTAGGTTAAAAAATGTTAAATGTTCAAGGGGTATTTTTTGTCTTTGCTAATAGCTTCTCTAAAACGAAACGTAATGTCTGCCAGATAATTGTCCTTTTCAATAGGATGCAATCTTTTAAAACTGTTGACTTTTTTAATTTATGTTGACTAAAAAGTTTGAAATTATGATTCTTGCTGCCTCACTTTTTCAAACAAACTTTTTTTGGATTTTGATTCATTCGAGCATAAGAATAAGTCATAAAAGTTGTTACGGTAATGGTTTTCGCGACTATAGTACTACCTCGTGTTCTATTAATTAAATTGAAAAAAGTTACCCGAGGTGAAGATTTTTGCTTCATACAAACAAAAACGATTTTAAATGATAGAAAAATCAAAGAGAAACTTTGAACCCTTCTGTTTTTATGACTGAATATCCAATGAATTTTCTAAATTTACGATGGTCGCTCTAATGTAAGAATCGGACGATTTTAATTTATGTCAATTTATTACGCTTCAACTAGTCGACTAATGACTGAAACATTTTTCTATATTAGAAATAACATTAAATAATTTGTTTGCGGTACAGAATTTAAAAATGGCTTTCAGTAAGGGCATGCCAGAAGCTTTTCGTGTCACATTTTTCAATGGCAGTCGTGACAATGATGAAGTAAAGAAGTTACTCGCATTTAAAACTCCGCGTAAAAACACGCGTGGCTTCTTTACTTCATCATTGTCACGATTGCCATTGAAAAATGTGACAGGAAAAGCTTCTGGCATGGCTTTACTGAAAGCCATTTTAAAAAAATAAAAAATAACATTCAATTGCTCTTTTTAATTGAGCTTGTACCAACCCCAAATAGTTTTGAAGCAACAACGTTTTTTATTACTCCATTACCTATTTTTAAGAATTGGTGATTATCAATTAGTTTCTACAAAAACACTAATGCTTTATTTTAATCTCACAAGCATTTTCAAAATACAAATAAAAATAAAAAAACAAAAAAACATTACCGAAAAAAAAAGATTTGGAAATATACAAATGCCAACCTATTTTTTGCGTTGAGGTTGTTTAATTATATTGTGTAAGCATTTAAGAGCAAACCGTTTTATTTGAATAAGTTGTCTGAAGAAGTTGAATAAATGAAAGCTTATAGTGTTATTTAGCTGGGGTTTTTTGTTCAAAAACGGTTTTGTCGCCATTTTTTTGGTTTAAAAGTTGACAAGGTACGTCCCTGAGCAAAAAAAAAGCTTCAATAAATCAAGTTATTTTTAAAAATCTCCTCTAAATGTAAAATCACTTCAGTGTGTTGAGAACAAAGCTATTTTGGAATCAAAAACAAAACTTGCAAAAATGCAGTTACGAAAGTCTTTACATAACTAAATTGATGAACTTTAAACCAACAGAAATGCTAAAGTTTAACGCGTGCTGTTCAATTATCAAACGTTTTTGCAATAAATAGAATTCTCAATCACATCCACAAAGCAAAAAAATGGCTTTTCTTTATTGTTTGACCAGCTCAAGCTTTTGCATTGCGGTTCGTATTCCGTCAGCAGCGATTAGTCCACTTCTAATGACTACGACCAAATGTCATTATAGAAATTGAGTAAGTTTCAAGGCGCGCTTTATCAAGCCTAATTTCCTCATGCTTTTTTACTTAGAAAAACTGCTAAGTGTTACAGAGGGACGAAATTAAAATGATTCGATTTTAGAAATAAATAATACCTTGTAGTTTGTCATTATCAAATTTCAACTTTTTGACATTTTATAACTGTGGAAAAAACTGAGGAACAAGTTTCGAAAACAAGAACGTGTTTTGAAAAAAGAAAAATCTATTACAATTGCCCTAAAAAAGTATTTTGAACAAAGCTCTGCTGATTGTTTACGAATAGAAAGTGTTTTTCCCAAATGAAAAAATATTTATTGCTGTTTCAAGAAAATTGAAACCCGAGATTTTCTTTTAAGAATTCGCTTATCAAACTTTTTAAAGATAATTGTTCCTTCATAGAGTCACGAATATTATTTTCTTTAGTTGTTGTCGAAAAACGCCAAATTGTATGAAATTTGCTACAGTTATTTAGCATACAGCTTAATCAATGCAATCAAGAATTGTTTTTGAGTTATTTCTTATTAATTTTTTCTTTTAAAACTTTTGTAAATTTTTGAGTAAAACGAAAAAAATGCTAAAAAATACTTTTATTTGAATCACATTAAATAAAGCAAATAATAAAAATGTAAAACTTACTATGCAAATGCGCTGCCATCAAGGCCAGATAAAGCTGATGAATGACGTTCATTGTGGGGCTTGAATATGGATTTACTTCACAATATGTAGAGATAATAATAATCTTGATTTGCTTTTACTTAATTTGATTTACACTAATCTCTATGAAAATAAAATTTTTTAATTAATATAAAGCAAATATTTTAGCATTTTACCAAGAAAAGAATGAAGAAGTCTTCTCAAAGTCTTCCTTCTACCAAGAACAACAAAAAGATTTCAAACTTATATGTAAATACTTTCACTAAATTGCAATAAAGAATGTTTTAATTTTGTACCTATATGAGTTGCTCTAAAATTTCTAAAAACTCGATGATAAAAGTAAATTATTCAATACAACTTCTGTTTCAAGCTTCTTTGTCACTGATTGAGTTATATTGCTATTTCACTTAATATATAGTGTCGATTGCTCTATATATGATTCAAAACGATCGACTTAAAATGCTAGATGCCGTGACGTCAACGTTTAACTGTATTAGAAATTTATTTTATTTTGAAGAAAATTGCGTAAAACAATGTAGTTTGAGTTTTTTTGCGAGTAGTTGCGTAAAAAACTCAAACTGTACTACTTCTAGACTACTACAGCTTCGAAATATTGATTAACATTTTGAAAGACGTTGATTTAAATTTTGCCTTTTGCCAAGCTGTTCCAAAATCTTGATTTTTTTTAGCCCAAAAAATGATGGCTTGTTATTCTGAGGCTCAAATTTAATTTTACCGATGCTTACTAGGTTAAAGTAAAATACTACAAAACAGCATTAACATTCTAAACACTCTTGCCTTAACTGTTTCTACTTACAATAACATTGTCATTTCTGGGCACCACACCATATATATACACTACAATATTGCCTCGGGGTACTGTTTTTATTCTTACCCTATGTAACGTTTTTACGTCAAAATTACTAAATAATAATCGCTTTTATTAGCTCATATTCAAACTATTGAACAGTTTGGTAACGTTATAGCATGCTAGACAATAAAACTTTACGAAAACGAAAATCATGGCGCTTTTCAGCAAAATTATTTATATAATTATGAAAATGATAAAAATTTATAAAATAGTTACCATAACAACTGATTTCTTGTTTGACAACTTTATTTTTTTTACATCTTATCTTATTCTTTCTTTCTAACACTTTAACAAAATATCTTTTAACAGAAAAAATATTTTTTTTAATGGAAAATTTACATATCAACAAAAACTGGATAATCTTAACAGTATAGTAGAAATTTAAAAACTTGTTCAAGCATGTTGGTACTAAACGCTATTGATTAAACAACAATTTCGTGTCCGTTTTTAAATTTTTTTTATCAGCGTTTTATAAATTTGTAGTTCAGACATAATACCATCAAACCAGACGAACGAAGAAAAAGCTATGGAGAAACAGCTCCGATATTGCTTAATCTTTCGAAACAGTCATAAAATATAACACCAAGTTTATAATTGCCAAATATGAAAATAAATTTCTGATTCCCGCAAAATAATCCTCCTTTCTCATTCTTCCTACTTTTCAAATCACGTTGATTCATTATGAGAATTTGAAATCGAATCATTGCACAGTTTCCTATTGTACAAACTATTATTATACAGCTACGAAACGCTGATCCATATCCGTTGTAATTTACTCTATAGTATTAATTGCAGTTCAACAGTAAATTTTGAAAATTTTTTTAAAACCTGCTCATTACAAATCTCTTTTTAAGGTATCAAGAACGTTTTTTTATTATAATCTAGAGCTTGGTAATTAATAGAATTTTCACAAAAATTAGAGGATTTTAAAACACACCAGTATTTTCTAAACAATTTAATTTTTTTACATTTTATCTTTCGTGCTTTTAACATTCAGTAATTAGGTTAGCAGTTAGCTTTTATAACAATTATTTGCATAATTTGTTCAATTCCACACTTATAAACAAAATGCGCAAAATTTTCCCACGGCTATTTCAAATTTTCAACTATAAAAATGTATCATTTGGTGTCTTTAAAAGCCTCTCGCTATCAAAAGGACCTTTGCGATTATCCGCTTTGAATCAAAAAATTCCGTAATCCCAAATATTTTTATCTTAGACCGAATGCCATCAAACTTGTTTGCTTATTTTTTTTCTCACATTATAACCAATTTTCTCTTTTAAAATGCATTTAACTTTCTCTTCATTTTCAATAAAAACTAAAAGCTGGTTTGCTTTGTCGCGGCAACTGTTAAACTGCGTTTAATATTTTCAGCTTTGATCAAATCAATTTTCTATGTAGAATTGGCTGACAAAGCTAAAGAGTTAAAACAATAAAATATGATGAAATAAATTTACACTGCTCATATAAATCGCAAAGCGTATTTCTGCAGCAAAAGAAATACAACTAAGTAATTAGAACGTCAGTAACAGTCTACAGCTGCGTGGCTATATGTCTATAAATTGACTGTTGACGACAATTATTCGGCACTTTATTTATACTGAAATCGTCTCTCGATGATTTATCGATATAACGAAAAAGATTATCGGCAAAAAGAACTAGTGCATTCGTTAAAATTCTCAGAAATTGTTTTCTGATTAGGGATTTAAAATCTAAAACCAAAAGTGTCTGTAAAAAATTAATAAATTTTACGTTACAGCATCTAAAATTTTGATCTCAGCCTAAATTGGAGTAGTGGTTGCATGAAATGAATTCGTTTTTCTTTCTTATCCATGGTATTTTGTCGTTTTTAAACTTTTTAAAAAAACTTAAGCCTGAGATTTTTTAGAATGATTCATTTAATTTAAGTTTTCAAATAAATATTTGAATGAAAACTGTCGAAATAACTTCTCATCATATTTATCAAACCTTCTTACCTTGGTTACATCCGGGTACTAAAAGTCATACAATGGAGTCCAACCGTGAATCTGCTTTATATATCAGCTGTTTTAAAACTGTTTTACAAACCCGAAATACCATTTTAGTTTGCTTAAAAATGTTACTCACGTGGATCTGTTGCATAATCATAAATTTATAGCTTATCTTGCAAAAGGTTTTGAAAAATAATCTTTATTAAAAAAGTTCGAATATTAAATCAGATTAAACTCAAATTCTTTGCACGTCATTAATGTCAACTGTAACCTGAAGGTAAATGCTTGGTAGAAACAACGTCAGCTCTTTGTATTGTATCGAAGAGCATTTTTTTTTGAAGGAGTAGATATTCGTTAATTTTTTGTGTTGTCAAAGAACACGCGGAACATAATTTGCATTTACGCTTTGCGAAACGTTTGTTTGACCAAAGTTGAAATAGGTGATTAGTACCGTGAATGGTCAAAAACTTCTTGATTCCGGTAATTTTCATGTACTCCATTTTGCCGGTTAAATTTCTGAACAAAGAAATTTCCTTTATGGGGTAAATATCTTGCCTTTCACGTTAATTTTATTTACGGGGAAAGAAAAAAGTTACTTTACAGCTGGTTTTGTTATCTAAGAACGATTTAAAAATTCGTTTTAAAAATTTAATAAGAAAGACTAACTGTAGTTGTATAGTTTTAGTTTTTCTTTGTAGCCAATTCTACAAAAAAATTAATCTGAATGAAATTTATTATACTTTCAAAAAAATGCTTTAAAATTTTTTTCAAGTATGCATAATTTTTTAACTCCATAATAATAATAGTTGTCATTTGTAATCCGAAATATTTTTTGTGCTGCCGTTACAAAATCACAAGAACTTTTATTACTGAAAAAAGAACAGTCTTAAAGAATTTTGTTGCCTGAAAACAACTTGACTGATTTAAAACTTATAATTTGACGCTATTTGCAGTCAAATACGATTATTATGAACAACAAATCATTGTAAGAAGTAACGTCAACCTAGGTTTATCAACTGATTGTAGACTTTTATCTTAATTTACAAAGACAATTTTTTGTTTTTTAAAAAATTTTTGTTAGTTATCGTGAATTTTATAAATACATAATTCTCAAAATTTTTGCATTGTTTTACTGCTGCAAAGAAACTAAAAAGATTTTTGTTGTTCCTACAGTTATTCTATGTTCACGTTACTATAAAAAAACACAAAAGTTGATGTCAGTTTTCCCAGATTTTTCTCATACAAATTTTAAGTATACGAGACGATTGTATTTTTTTCCAAAGAATTCAGTTTTAGAATGCGCTTAATAAGTCATCTTATAATTGTGGCATGCTAACCAGTACTTTTTCCGTAAATTTACTATAAATTGCATCATGCACCTCATATACGGAACCAAACTCAATGGGATGGCGAAATAAAATAACTGACGTTTATTCAAAAACTAATCTCAAGTAGAGTAACAAATTTTCTTCGAACAGATTGGTTGTGCGCAAGCATTTTTTCCACGTTGTATTTTCTCATATTAAAAAATTTAAATATAATAGAAGAAACTACTGAAAAGAGAACAGTGAACTAATTTTTAGCAACTAAGTTTATATAAGATACAAAAACAGTTACGATTTTAACAGCGCATGAAACGAAAAACCTTTAATTTTTTTTTTTTTTGCAGAACTGTTTTCTTTCGGAAAAAATTTCATAATTAGTTTCTTTAATCAACCACTGTTCTCCTGATGCAATTGGCAATTAGAAAGTAAAAAAAGGAAATTAAAATAATTAACACTTAATGGTTTAAATTTCGAAGGAAGTTCTTCTCTTTTGATTCCCTCTACCGCGTCATCAGCTTCGTCAAAGAAAGCCTATACCGCTGAAAACGGAAAAACCTTACAAGCTGCAATGAGACCACTAGTAAGCTTCAAATTCTCATTTTAAATAGAACTGTTCACCAACGAGAAAATTTTAAAACGCGAAACTTTTTTCATCTGGTTTAAAATCTGTTTGTGATGACTAAGTCAAAATTTGTTTTGCCACGGGTCGGCCGTGCCATGACGTCAGTAATCAAGCGATCAGACCGAAATATTTTGGCCCACAAGTGCGCTGTATCGATATTGAATCATGATACGTAAAGTCAACGAGGAGCTGTTTATTGCAATCTGCTTACTAAACACAGCTGCCTGTCTTCTTATTAGAGATTGCGTTTCTAATTTTATTTTTCAAACTGTACTAATGGCCATAACCATAAACTTTTATTTGCTTAATTGCGCTTTTGAAGCCGTGTGCGCTATCTTGCTTTTTTAAAAGCAGTAGTATCTTTAGAATTTTCATAGCAACAAAGTCATTTGTTTGTTATTTCAGTAAAATATCAAAGTCAATTGTTTCATGCAATAAAAATTGACTCTGTCATTATGCTATGCATCAATCAATTAAGGTAAAAATTAGCTGGGTGCAAAATTCTTTATAGATCCTTAGATCTATTTACATGATTAATATTGTTACAAATGTTTGACAAAAACTTTAAGAGTTTTTTCGGTTTTTAATATTTTTAACCTGCATTAAGTCTTTATCTTTCGTTTATAGAAATTATTAACTTCATCTATCCTTTTCTATAGCTTTTCATATTGGCAATAAGAAAGTATTTAAGTTTTTACTTCTATCTAATACTACCGTTTTATGGAGTTGCAATCGACATTTAGCGGAATAGTATCTTTCAGTTCACAAAGTTTTGGTTGTATCGAACCAAAAATTCAGAACCAAAACTTTCGATTTTACAGAACCGAAAAACCAACACAGAATCAAAAAACATTAATTCATATTTCAGATTCAAAAAGCATAATTAGTGAGAAAATTTTTTCCAAGAAATACACAATCTGAAGTTTTAAATCAATTGTATCTGCTGCGATTAAATTTGGACTGTTTTATTCAATGCAACTTTTCTAATGTCGCTAAGTTATATACGTGAACCTTCCTTAGCTTCCAATCTTAAGAAATGAAAGCAGCAATAGATAAAATGGTAAATTTTTGACGGTAAACGTATTTGAAAAATACCTTAATTTTTATTTGCTATGTTGGCAAAAAAATGGCGGTATTGCTTTCATATTATGGCAGTTGACTTAAATTAAAATTTTCTGTGGCTGCAAAATTTGAAAATATTTTAAAACATTCAAGAATTTATGTTGCAGATAAATTCATTGCCAATGGCCATTAACCAAATAATAATAAAAGATTAAGTGGGCTCTAAAAAACACTTAGATTTAATTTTCAATCAAAGATAATTTTAAACATTTTTCGTCAACATACTCTTTACTTGAAATAAGTCCAAATTTTAATAAGATTAAGATATTGAATTTACACTTTTAAACCTAGCCAATTGAGAGTATTGTTGACAGTCAAAGACTTTTGACATTCAAAAACGATTTCTTGGACTATAATAGTTTACACGAGCAAGTCAAAAATTTTTGTAATTCAGCAATTAATGCAGATGCTTTTGAGCCCTGAAGCTATTCAATTTTGCGAAACTTTCAGCAAGAAAATTTGCTTTAAGTTACTCTTGCAATTCTAATTTTTTAAAATAATTTTTGCATGTTGCAACAATTTAAGTTTTTCAAATGAAAGTTTCACTTTTGGTTGTAATAAAAGCTTTCCAGTGAAATGACTTAATGATTGACTCCCGTTTGTTCATTGTTTTAAGTTTATTTACAGTGCAGCGAACAATTCCGCAAAAAACTTTTGAAACATTAACTTGAAAACGCAAACTTGCGATTTTTTTATTAAATTTTTAATAAAATTAACTTTGAGTGAATTTTCAAGTGAATCTTTATGATGCAAAGTTTTATTAGTTGTTTAATTAACTGAATGTCTATATGAGTCAAAAGTACATTTACGTAATTTCAGAAGTTTACTTACTCTCACAAAAAGCTTTAAAGATTTGAACTCCCCATCAAATTAGAATTTTGAGGTTCTAATTTTTAATAAAACTATGAAGCATTATCTTAATTTACTTTTAATTAACAATGATCATAAATCATCCTTTTGAAACTTATAAATAGCTTGGAGTGTCTATTTATATCTGAAAACCCTTAGCGAAAAAACAAAAACGCAATTTTGAAAAAAATTTTCTTTCCACGAAGTGCATATAATTTCATGGGAAGAACTCAACCCTTATGTGCTACTTTTCTATTCGTTAAATTCTTTATTTCGTTTACAGACATTTTTAGAGACGTGATTCGTTGGCACAAATGTGTTTTAAATATATCAATAGGTTTCCAAACTGTTTGCACGCAATTTGCGATTTTAACAATTGTAGATTGTTAGTCTGTCAAAAAAATCGTGAAAAAATTATTCTCGTTCAAAGAAATATCTCGTGTTTCCTGATGTCTGAAGTATTTCTGTCACAGATTGTTAGTCTAACAATTGCTTCCAACTTTTTCCTAAGCAAACTAGTTCCAGGGTTCTATGAAAAGTGTTTGCCTTTTTATTACGTCAGGTATGTTCAAAAAGTGGTTATATGGAAATTACAAACTAACTTGTAGACTTACCATGTATTGTTGGATAGCAAACATTTCTGTTATGTACTATTACGTAGCAAATCATTTCGTAATGCACCAGACAGATGAGCTTTCCTTGTTTCGTAACTTCTGCAATATGTGCAGAAGCATACCATTTTTATGGTTCCTCTTTATCAACAAACCTTTGATTTTCCAAATAAACCGTTTTGAATTCTTAATTCACTTGTAAGCACTTGTGCTAAACATTTTACCCGGAATTTTTTCAAGTGGCTCAGGTCATAAGATTAAAGGTTGCCCGCTGTGTAAGGTATTGAACAATTACGAAACACTTAAGCTAAATATTTTCAGCCAAAAACAGAACAGATAATGTTACTGCTTTTATTCCTTCTGAAGCTGTTGGCTCCGATCATATACAGTGATCTTTAAAGATGCTTCATGCGATTTCTCCAGTTTGCTATTCTTTATCCGATGTGACATATAAGCACACTTAATGGATTTATTCTGGCAAATGAAATGTTTTATTGCATCTCTTAATATAAAAAAAACTTTATATAACCAGTCTCTCTCTAGAAAACAAAACTAAACCTAATAAAACGTCCTAAGGTGAAAGTAATTAACCCTCGTTAATTATCGTTACGGATAAAGATCGAAGAAAATTGATTTATTTAAATCGATTTAATACTAATTGCATTACAAAAATTAATATGATGATAGGCTATTTTACGTAAAACTATTTATAACATTCTTCAAATTTTATCAAAATTGAAGTTTTTTATGTGATAGGTTACTTCTGCGCAGTAGCGTATTAGGGGTTGGGGCATTGTGCCATAGCCCCGCCCCTGGGAGATTACTTTTGCAAGAAATTAGAGACAGATTTAAAGTGAAGACCTTTTTTTTAGTGAACATTATGCTTTGGGGAAGAAAAATTGACAAAACCGAGACAGATTCAAAGTGAAAACCTTTTTTACTAATTGAAAAAAATTTTCCACTGGGCATATTTGATTGTGGTTGTACGCCCCCTTCCCTTTCAAAAACCCTCGGTACGCCACGCTCCTGTTCAATCTTCATAGAAATATAAAAGAAGTAGAATGGTTGTAAAGCAATTGTGGAGCAGATGGCAAAGTAACCAAAATTATTAATAAAAAATATTTCTGTTTTTGCTTGAGAACATTTGATTTTGATTTTTTAAAGTAAAAAGCAAATCTAGAAGAAAACTTGATATTGGTTTTTTTTATCTTAAGATCAATTTAAACAAAATTTTCTGTTTCGCGTTTAATTATCAATTATATATTCATGAGATAAAAATTTGAAAAGCCTAATTTAATTTTATGGATTTATTTCAACGTTGCACTTACAATCTATCCGTAAAATTCAAAGTTTTGAAACAAATAAACATATAATTTTTAAGTTACAATGTGATTTTTCAGCGAGTTATATTGATTTGCTTGGAAATTATTCTATATTAAGATATTATTTCTGCTTTAACTTGTATACAAAGCCTTTTTAATTTTTTGTCTGGTTTAAGAATTTTTAAAAAAAATGTAATTATGGCTTTTAATCACCTATAAAATACTTTAAAATTTCAAAAAATTTGGAGTTTGTAAATTTTTCTGAAATCGAATAACACAACTTCTTACTTAGTAGATTTTTTAAAAAACATTTCGTTTTTTGAAGCATCAATTTATATATTTTATTCTATTTTTAAAATGATTAGTTTTTAAGTTAGTTTTGAAAACTAGCTGACTATAGAAAGAATTGTCGGTCTTAGCTCCAGTGGTGATCTAACTTGCATACTGACATCAACTGTGACTGACGTTTACGTTGCCTAAAAAGAATTTAACTTTATTTTCTCATAGCTTTTAAACATATGAAATCGAAATCGCTTTAAAAATTTGGTGGTTAGTGATTGTATGGCGCCGAGATCACACCCTGAATGTTTACGTCATATCTTTAAATGATTTCACCTGTCAAAAATAGGATCGCGCGTTGCAGTGACGCTAAATCCTCTTTTAAATATTTCAAATCAAAGCATGTTTTTCGTTATTCTAAATTGCTATAAATTAGCTGCTGATCTATTTGGACTCACGTTGTTAAAGTGTCGGAAATCGTTTAAACTAAAAGTCTTTTATTTTTTTGGTCTTTTGTAGATAAGTGTTTGCAGACTAACAAATTTTTTTCCTTATTAGACTTTTATTTCACAGATTTCTTTAATGTAGTCAAATGAGCTCAGCCCAACATTTTATTCAAAGGTCTAGTCATGGAGAGTAGCATTAATATTCTCCATGACTAGACTATTAAGGATATCATGAAAAGTATAGGCTTAACACAGTTCTCTATATAAACACTCCGGGTCTGCATTTAATTAATTTAAACTTTTAACAAGAGTTTTTTCTCTACATGTCTGGTTCTTCCCAACCACTTGATTTTTAAATTCGTCTTAAACAAAAGGAAGTAAGTAAAACTCTTATGTTGTATTATAAAATTTTGCCATAACACGATACATAAAAATTGCGCCATGTTTTGTTCTGTCGTATATGTTCTATTTCAAATACTTTCAATTCACGTCAGTCGGGACAATGGCAACGAATACAACAATTTGAAACATTATAGAGACATTTTAGAAAGTTGTGGTAGTTAAAACAGCGGAAAAGAAACTTATATCGGTGGTGGGATATTGTATGAAATTCAGCCTTCGTGCCAACTATTGGTAGTTTTAAAAAGTGACGTAAACAGACTATACACTTTAGACTTGAATTTAAATTAAATACAAAAATTATTACATTAAACAAATTCAAGCCTGAACTGAAAAATTTGTTTGATGCCCTAATCAGGCCTAAACGTTAAACTTACAAATCGATCAAATTGAGATAAAGATCTGCAGAATAAACAAGTGAACGAAACAAATTATTCTCGGCATGCAAAACGTCTACTGCATATTTACTTCTTATAGTGCAAAATGTGAATCCAAAAAGAACCGCACTGGCTTTAATGCAGTTTTTTGAGTATATTAGATTATAATCTTTATACAAAAACATTGTTTAAAAACCTTGATTTTTGAACTAATAATATACAAACAAAGTATCAACAAAATGAAAAACTGGCATCAGCCTCAAAAAGGGACAATCTGCTGGTCAACAGTCACACAATCAACGTGAAAAATAGTTAATTTTGTAATTGTTTAAAAAGAATTTTCCATGTAACTGCTGCCATTTTATTTACAGTATTTGTAATCTTGAAAAGATTACTTGTAATCTCTTTGCATGAGCAGTCTTCAAAATTTTATTGTTTTGAACTGCCACTTTTCAACCCTCTAAGTTTGTGAATGGTAAAACTTTTTTGACAATATTAAAAGAAACAAGTTTAGAAAAGGCATCTAAAGTAACTCAACAAGAAGAGTTTCAACAACAACAAGACGAACTCTTTCTTGGTCATGAAAAAGAGAATTTGTTTTGAAAAGAATAAAAACTCCTTATCAAAAATGCTGTCGGATTGCGTCCGGTACATTATCTTAGATAAAGAACGATCTTTTTCATTCGTTAAAGAGTTTGAAATACGTTAAAAATTTTAAGAATACTCAATGCTTAATCTAGTTTACAATATTAATTTAAAAGTAAGACTTAGTGCAGCAAATTTTGCAAAAAGTTAGGCTCTTGTAGTACTTGACGGTTTTTTTGAAATACAACAGAATAATGCAAATGCAACACATTGCTTTTCCGTTGCAGCGGTTGGTTTAATTCTTGCAACAGCATTTTTTAAACCTTGGAAAATAGAAAATCAATCATATGAGAAACTAAGGTATGCTTGTTTTTTAGAATCAAACGTCAAAATGAGGTGAAGAGACAGAACGACACTTTCAACTTTCGTTCGCGAAAAAATTGGAAAAGTAACTCGCACAAAAAGACACAAAAAGTTCAATTAATACTCTTCAAGGTCATCCTATATTTTTCGTTTTCAAAATAAAATCTCTCATAATCTTCAGAGTGATAAAGAAAGAGTATTTTTTATTAATTTGAAAAAAAACTGAAAGTCAATTTACGGTGAAAATGAGTTTGTTAAAGCAATCCACATTTTAAGCTTATTCTATATGTAATTAAAACGTGAAAAAAATGTTTAAAAACTTAAATATGTAGATACAAATTTTTTTCATAATAGCATTTCGAAATTTTTATCAAGGTTATGGAAATTGAATTAACTGTAAAAAATTATAATTAAGCGAAACTCAAATCAAATATAAATTAATTATGACGTAATACACCTTGTAAGACTTCTTCTTCTTCTCCTTTCGGCCTTTCCCATTATTCAGGGGTGGCCATAGCGTATCATCATTCTCCACATCTTTCTGTCTTCAATATCCATCTCCTTCACACCAACTTCCTTTATATCTTCTTTTACCACATCTAAAAATCTTCTCTTTGGTCTCCCTCTTCTCCTCTTTCCTGGTAACTCCATTTCCATCATCTTTCTTCCTACATATTCTTGGTCTATCCTCATGACATGTCCATACCACCTCAGCCTGCCCTCCCTCATCTTCATTCCTAATCTTTCTACCTTAACAGTACTCCTGATGTAATCGTTTCTAATCTTGTCTTTTCTCGTCACTCCCATAGCAAACCTCAGCATTTTTATCTCTGCGACTTCCATCTCTTCTACTTGTTTCTTTGTGACTGCTACTGTCTCAAGTCCATACACCATAGCTGGTCTTACCACTAAACTGTACACTTTTCCTTTTACTCTAGCTGGTAACCTCTTGTCGCAAATTACTCCTGATACTCTTCTCCATCCATTCCATCCTGCCTGTACTCTCGTCTTTACCTCCCTCTCACAACCACCACTTTCTTTCATCGTTGATCCCAAATACTTAAATTCCTTTGCTCTTGGCACTTTTGTATCCTCCATCTTCACTGTTTCGTCATCATTTCCTCCATTTATGCGTAGATATTCGGTCTTTGACCTACTTACTTTCATCCCTCTTCTTTCCAATACATACTTCCAGGATTCTAATCTCCGCTCCACTTCTTCCCTGGTCTCTTCGCAAATCACAATATCATCAGCAAACAGCATCGTCCACGGTGGTTCTCTCCTTACTTCATCCGTTAGCCTGTCCATTATCACTGCAAAAAGAAATGGACTTAACGCTGATCCCTGGTGCAGTCCAAACTTGACCTTGAAACTTTCTGTAGTTCCTACTGCACACCTCACCACTGTTTCGCTTCCCTCATACATATCCTGTACTAGTTGTACATACTTTTCCACTATTCCGGATTTTCTCATGCAGTACCACAGCTCTTCCCGTGGAACCCTGTCGTAAGCTCTCTCTAGGTCTACGAATACACAATGTAGCTCTCTTTGACCTTCCCTGTATTTTTCCATCAACATTCTTAAAGCAAACATGGCATCGGTGGTTCCCTTTCCTGGCAAAAATTCATATTGCTGTTTGCTGATCTCCACTCTATCCCTTAACCTAGTTTCAATAATTCTTTCCCATACTTTCATTGTGTGGCTCATTAGCTTTATTCCTCTGTAGTTTCCACAGCACTGTGCGTCCCCTTTGTTTTTATAGATTGGGATAAGCACACTCCTTCTCCATTCTTCTGGGATCCGTTCACCCATTAATAGTCTGTTGAACAGTCTGGTTAAAAACTCTATCCCCATCTCTCCCATGCACTTCCAAACTTCTACTGGCAACTCATCTGGTCCAACCACTTTACCTTTTTTCATCCTTCTTAGTGCGTTCTTTACTTCTTCTCTACTGACAAAATTTACCTCTTCATTAACCACTTCTGGTTCCTCTGTCCTAGATTCTCTGTTATTTTCCTCATTCATCAGTTTCTCAAAGTACTCCTTCCATCTCTTTAACACTGCTTCTGAATTTACCATAACATTACCGTTTTCATCCTTTATAACCCTCATGTGCTGTACATCTTTCCCTGCTCTGTCTCTCTGCCTAGCCAATCTGTACAACTCTTTTTCACCTTGTTTTGTTTCCAATCTAGCATACAAATTATCATACACACGTCCCTTTGCCATTGCAACTGCCTTCTTTGCCTTACTCTTCTTTTCTTTGTATACCTTTTTAGTATTTTCATTTCTTGTTTTGTCCCATGCTTTCTTTGCCTCTTTCTTTTCTTTTATGCTTTTTTGAACTTCCTCATTCCACCACCATATCTCCTTGTCTCTTTTTTGTTTCCCAAATGTCACTCCCAGTACAGTTTCAGCTGTTTTTCTTAGCATTTCTGCCATTTTGTCCCACTCATCAGGTAACCCATCCTTGCCTCCCAAAATTCTGGTCACCTCTTGTCTAAACGCTTCTTGATAGCTTGTTTCTTTCAGTTTCCATCATCGTATCTTTGGCTTTACTTTCTCTGCTTTTTTCTTTTTCACCATAAGAACCATTTTGCATACCACCATACGGTGCTGCTTTGCAACACACTCATTCAATATTACCTTACAATCGCACATTTCCTTCAGGTTCCTCCTTCTGCACATCACATAATCTACTTGATTACTTTTTCCTCCACTCTTATACGTCACCCTGTGTTCATCTTTCCTCTTGAAATAAGTATTGACAATCGCCAAATCCATCCTTTTCCCAAAATCCACAACCATTGATCCTTCCTTATTTCTTGTTCCAGCACCAAACCTACCCATTATTTCCTCATCCCCTATGTTTCCTTCGCCCACATGTCCATTAAGGTCTGCACCAAAAAATATCCTCTCTTCTTTTGATATACTTTCTATCAATCCATCCAGGTCTTCCCAAAATCATTTTTCTCCTCCATGCTTTTGTTAACCTGTGGAGCATATGCACTTACTATATTTAGGATGGACCCATTTACCTCCAGCTTCATGGCCATCAGTCTGTCCGACACCCTCTTCACTTCCAGGACACTTTCAGCCAGCTCCTCCTTCAGCACTATCTCTATCCCATTTTTTCTTCCATCAGCTCCGTTGTAAAATATTTTACATCCACCTCCAATGTTCCTTGCTTTACTACCTTTCCACTTAGTTTCTTGTAGGCACAATATGTCTACATTCCTTGTAATACACCTTGTAAGACAAACAGGTAAAATTCAACATGTGGCAAAGCGGTCAAGATTTTCCACTTTAGCGTTTGCGTTTGGTTTGGATTCTTAACTAAATTAAATCTGACGCAATGCAGCCTAAAAACGCAATGCAATGCAATTGTCGCAATAATTTTGCAAAAGGAACGTGTTGCCCAAATACAAAGTTGTTGAAATGAGTACCCATAAATTTTTTTAAGCTCCAAAACTTTGGTCTCGCTCAAAATACAGTTCAAAACAGTATGAAAATTAGGCTTAACAAATTTGAAAGTTGATATTTAAGAATTTTTCTCTGGGGCTAAAAAATTGACTAATTTAAGTTTATTTTTCATTAGTCTTTACAAGCAGTTATAAAACTGTTTTTTTTTTTTTTGGTGCACGTTCTGAAAGTTTTCTTTTAAAAAACCCTTTAAGAATAATTCTAATGCTTGTTTCATAAATCAATTTAACGAGACAGTAAATTTTTTTGCAATACTGCCAACTGAAGTTGCAAATATTGTTCCCAGACAGATGATGGAAAATGTCATTGGAGACCATGAGAAAAAGTTATGTAATAAATAGATTTTTCGATTAAGTAATAATCGAGAATTTTTAAAGTGTAGTAAAATGCAACATTTTAACTTTACTCTTTCTGGTGATACAAACAGCTTAAGTTAGGCTTGCACAATTACGTTATTTTTTGCTTATCAGCATATTTCCAAATATGGAAATGACCTAATGAATAAAAACAATAAAACTTAAATGTTAATACATTAGTTTAAAGTTGGAAACGGAATTACTACCCTAATTTCAAGATAGACAATGGAGAACGTCATTTGAGACCACGAGGAAAAGTTATGTAAATAGACTTTTCCATTAAGTAATAATCAAAAATTTTTTTAAGTGTTATAAAATGGAACATTTTAATTTTGCTCTTTCTGGTGATAAAATCAGCTTAAGTTAGGCTTGCACAATTTAGTTATTTTCTTACTTATCAGCGTATTTCCAAATATGAAAAATTACCTAATGAATAAAAACAATGAAACATAAATGTTAATAAATTAGTTTAAAGTTGCTACCAAAAAATATTTTTTGATTTGCTCTTTCTGATGATAAAAAATAGGTCACGTTCAGCTTGTGCAATTACGTCATTTTCTCACTTAGCAACGTATAACTAAATATGAAAAATGACTACAAAAAAACAATAGATATGAATGTGAATAGGTTAAAGCAATGATGGAATATCGATGTTTTCAAAGACCATTTAATCTGTGATTTTTTAAGTTCAATCTACTTTAAAGCACTAAGAAATGATAATGGCAACAGCTTGCCTTCTTTACTGTAATTCTAACCACCTGAACTCTGTTCTTAATTGATAACTCTACGTAACAAAATTTTACAAAAAGTTTGTTTGGCTAAATTTTTTAGATGTGTCTGTGTGATTTTTAAGCGCTGATTCCAAAAATGCTATCAGTTTTTTTCTATCATCGATCGTTTTCAAGATATGATAATTTCCGTTTTTTTTTTGATTTTCCGTTAACTGTATATGTATGATGCAGGTATGATTGCTGTGATCTGTCTCTATCAGCATTATCTTATTGTAAATTGGTGTTTTACTTAACTGAGGGAGTAAACGGGCATATGGGAATGCAAAATCTCACTGTCAAAAGTACGTTTATTACCTGTCAGTCCTCAGTTTTCGTTTTATCTCTGCCTGTTAAATTCTGAATAGTCAACGAGAAAGTCATGTTTACATTGTTCAGTGTATGCAGAAAGAAGTACCGCATTGTAGTCAGAACCTAACAGCCTGCCTTGAATGCCAGTTCGGTGAGAGCCCCAAAATCATCATGATGATTGCTATTTTTGCATGATAAACATTTTAAAGTATCGCAAGGTCAGCTATGAAGAAAGAGCTATGACATATCCAAGTATACCCTTATCGATTGCACCTTTTCGTCACAGTAAAACCTTACCAGTTTCAAACCACCATCAAATGTGAGTGTTTTTATGAATTACTAACACTAATTTATTTGTTCTGAGATTGGATCCAATTTCTTATACTGTATGCTATGTAGCCTACTTGATATCATTTCAGGTAGAAATGTACTTCAGTAAAGATTCATCAACAACAACTGATACTGATGCCGAAAATGCAGACACTGCTGCTGAATATGCACCATCAACAAGTTCACAACCTCATTTTCCAACTAAAAAGAATTGGATGTTTTAGTACGTGATCTGGGTCATACAAAATCTGGAGCAGAATTATTAACATTCAGACTGAATGAGTGGAATCTGCTTGGGGATGACTGTAAGAGTACTGCCTACAGAAATAGGCACTTGGAGTTTTCTGTCTATTTTGATGTTATTGAAAACCTTTGCTATTGCAAAGATGTGGAAGGCTTGTTTAGCGCTGTTGGAACAGATCATGATCCTAATCAGTGACGGCTTTTCATTGACAGTTCTACCAAAAGTCTTAAAGCAGTGTTACTTCACAATGGCGATATATATCCGTCAACTCCACTTATTTATTCATTACGATGAAAGAAGACTATAAAAATGTCAAGCAACTGCTCATTAACATCAATTATGCTCAGTTTAAGTGGTATGTTTGCTGTGACTTTTAAATGCTAGGAGTTTTGCTGGGTCTGCAGAGTGGATACACAAAATATTCTTGTTTTTTGTGCTTGTGGAGTAGTAGAGCTGGTTGTGAGCACTATGAGAAAATGCATTGGCCGACACAGGAAGAAATAACACCAAAAATGTACAATGTCCTCAGGGAGCCTCTTGTAAACCGGGAAAAGGTTTTACTGCCACCTCTTCATATCAAATTAGGTCTAGTAAAACAGTTCGTTAAAGGTTGGATTTTAAAGAAGTTTTTCAAGAAATCCGTTTAATGTTTACCAGACTCTCAAATGCCAAAATAAAAGGAGGAATATTTGTTGGTCCCCAGATAAGCACAATGTTAAAGTCTGAAAGCTTGGAAACAAAAATAAATGAAACAGAAAAGGAAGCGTGGCAAGCATTTCAAGGAGTAATTATTGGATTTTTGGGAAATAAAAGGAACAAAAATTACAAAGACTTAGTGAAAAAACTTATCAAAAGTTACCAAAACATGGGTTATCGCATGTCTGTAAAACTGCACTTCTTATGTTTCCATCTGGACTTTTTTCAAGAAAATCTTAGTGACTTTAGTGGGGAGCATGGTGAATATTTTCACCAGGATATGGAGCCCATGGAAAAATGATATAAAGGCCGGTGGGACAGTGCAATGATAGAAGACTACATTTGGTCTTTGGTAAGGCAAGATAAGAGCGGTCATAAAAGAAAAGCTCGCTCAACAGTGCGTTTTTGAGTGACTTTTACTATTTGAAAAAATCTGTGTTTATTTGAACCTTCTTTTTATAAACGTTTTAAAGCTAATTTTTGCATTTAATAAACTGAGCAGAACCTTGATATGCATGTATAATTTACTGCAAGAATCAAACACAATTCGCTAACTACAGCTACATCGGATCAAACAAAAAGTCTAAATGTCTCAAAAAGTAATGATGCTACAAAAAAACTACCTGGATTTTTGAATTCAGCACCCAAAAATACATAAAGGGGTGCTAAAAAAAATAGCCAAACAAAAATTGTGTTACGTAGTGTAATTCATAATTTATATTGTCGCATGCGCTCATGACTGAAACAGATATGCTATTTCGTGGAACAGCTTCATAACTCTAGTTAAGATTATTTAACGCAATTAAATTTCATTAAAGCTTTGCGTACACAAGATTTCAAAAGCAACGACCCTTTTTTAAAAGATCATTACGATTTTAAAACGAAAATCCAGAAATCAGAGTCAGATTGAAGGTGAAGATTTTTTTTTTTTTAGAGACCACCACGTTTTTGAGACGAAAAACAAATTTTCATAGTCAGATTCAACGTGAAGACTTTTTTTTTTAGAGACCACTACGTTTTTGAGACGAAAAACGAGTTTTCATAGTGCGATTCAACACGAAGACCTTTTTAGAGAACCCTAGGTTTTTGAGCCGAAAATTAAGAAATCAAAATAAGTTTGCTCACAAACAAATTCCTGCCCACACACATACAGCTAAAAATCAGAGGATCATTGTTGGCTCACATAACAATTTCATGTTATTTCAATATGCGCTCACTCAAATTTATTTGGGTCGCAGTCATATTTGTAGATCGTTGTTTTTAGCAATTTTGGGTCGCAGAAAAAAAGGTTTGAGAAACGCTGGTCTAGTCCAATGGATCCGAACCGGGAGTCCACAGAGTGATTTTCGGGGGTCCACAGAATGATTTTCGAGGGTCCACAGAGTGATTTTCGGGGGTCCAAAAGAATTTCATGCATAAGATGAAAACAATAAGTTATAGCAAAAGAAAAGAACTGCCAAGTGGTTTGGCTTGAAAAAATGACTAGTCTGCGCAACGCTAGAAACCAAGCTTCACTCTATGACCTAGCACAAAATCTAAATCATATGAACGGACATGCTTATTTACTTCAAAACGGTATTAAGGTAATAAAATTCAATGCGATATTTACATTTTTTGTTTTTGTATAGCTTGTCTATTCGTGGAAAATTTTCTGACAAACATTTTATTTTATTCTCCGATTTGGGACGATTTTTTTGCGTAGTTTCGTTGTGCCGATGTTAATCAATTGTTACATTCTTTTAGAGTAATGCTCTATACGCTATAAATTGCGCTTTCACAAAACATAAATAGACACACAAACGCTACAGTTTGTTTTCCATAATTTGCTTTTTCCAAGTATACCCATCAATTCATACGGAATATTAACCAAACCCCGTTAACTTTCGCTCAGCTTGCAGATTCAGGACATCGCCACACCTAAGATGTATTATTTATTTCAGAGAAAAATTTTGAAACATTAATTTGCGACTAAAATTACGTAGCAATGTTGGTTTTGCAATTTTTCCTCCCATCTTATTCATTGCACGGTATACTTTGCTCAAACAGTTACCATTTCATTGCGAGCGCAGATTGTTAAACTTTTTCATGATGTATTTTGCATGCTTTTCATTAATATTTAAATTTTTGTTTCATTTTCCAGTAGGAACCACAACACGTAACAATATTAGCTGGTTGGTACTGCTTAAATACGCAGTCTACTTGGCGTATTTGGTCTACAATGTGATTTAGTATGAATCATACAAAAAAAAACGAAGGTAGACCGTATGTTTAACGAGAAATTTGTTAGTAGACTGCATAGTTAACCAATACCAACTGGTTTAATTAAAGAGGTTTACAAGTTCAGCCAAATCATGAAAATGGTTCATGACACTGAAAAGGTTGGGAACCACTGATCTAGTCGTTCGCGTAGCAGCTTGATTGCTTGAATTCCAGGTTTAATTCTTGGTTTTATCATGGAGCAAGCACCAAAACCGCCGCGAATCTTTAGCAGTCCCACTGTATACAGCAAAATCGGGTTAAAATGTTGAGAATTGACCACTTTTTTTCTGTTTTAATTGTGCTGCAACTGATACAAAAACTTTGACCGACTGTCAATACGATTTAGATGCACCGACAAATTGCTTTATCATCAAAACAATTTAGAAATGCTGTACGTTATACGATTGATGTATGATTAGCAATTGCAAGATATACTGGAGATGGAATTTGACATTACTGTTGTTGTAGGTTTAATTTAAGGTCTATACAAAGAAAATAAGCTTTGCGAGAAATAAAAATAGAAAATTGTAAGCCAGAACTCAACATACATTTTGTGCTAATTGATTTAAACCGAAGTTCAAAAAAAGATTAAAATTGAGAATATTTTTTTGAACCTTTTCACAAATTGACAGAGGAAGTAAATATATTTTAAACATATCTAATGTTGTGATATTTTAAAATTTTACATATGTTAAGAATTTTTTTTTATTTCAAATAAACAATCGTGTACCACATTATCTTTGGAAAAGATTGAAACGTAATTGGTTTTACAAAGAAATATTAATTGTTTTTTTAACATAAACAGACGAAAAAGCTGAACACATTGTTAATTGTTAAGAAGCACTTGTTTCCTTATGTTTAAAAAAATCATCTTTGTATATACGTTTCAAAGCTATAGTAAACAGAATTAAAATTATTTTTTGCGCGTAAGAGGTCAATGAAAAAAACATGAATTTGAATACTTGAGAAAAAGAAGTGAACGATGACCAAAAAACGTTAATACGTACAAGAGAAGACGTTAATACATATTAAATTAGCAAAACTAGTTTTATGTAATTTTGTAATACGTATTTGGAAATTCGGACATTTTTAAATACGTTAAAGGAACTGGATTTTTTTGTTTAAATTTCAATGTTATCATTTAAGTCTCTTCGAAACTTAATTAAAAGTTTCGTAGGATGCATGGTCATGAAAAAAATATAGCATTTTTTGCTTTAATTTAGTTGCTAAATTCACGTTTTGAATGCGCTTAATTGAAAAAAAAAGGGAATGGTTCCATGACGAAAAATTTAGCTGAAACTTCCTCCCACAAATTAAAAAATGCTTTTTATTGAACAAGGGATTTACCATTTAGTTTGAGAAGCAAGTTATCTGAGTTAAAAATAGACATTTATCCGGGATCAGGTTCAATATAAAACATCTCTGTGACTCACATCATTTAAAGATTTTACGTTTTCCGATTTTTGGCTCAAAATACAATTAATCAAAAAGAAACTTCCGTTCACACCGGATTGATTTGATAAACTCACTACGAAATTGTACAAAATTTTCGCCTGCATGTAAATTTCTACGCAACTGCATGTCTGTGACATATGCATTGCAGATGACGCTTGAAAAACTTGTTTTTGTCATTGCGTTAATGTACGCGTTGCAAATTGCAAAAGAATAATTGAAAGTGAAATAATTAAAAAAAATCTTTCTAGTTGTGCAACACCTTGAAAAAAAATTTACAAAGGATAACCCAGAAAAGAAAATTAAGAACCTTAAAAAATAAAGTAATTTTCAAAATTTAAAAAGATTAAGCTAAGATTTTGAATGTCTTTACTCGGTAAAAATAAAAAAAGAAAGCTAATATTAACAAAGCAAAAAAATTTTTAATTTTACTCTAATTTTTTCTGAAAGTTGTAATTTAAAGTTATAAGGCTGGTTACGTGACTTCCTTTCCTCCTGTTTGCGCCGACTCAAAATTCCCAAAATTTGGAGAAGAGCGCTTGTGGTCGCGATCCCAAACCAGGAAAGCCCGTGGGGGACCCAAAGAGTTATCGACCGATATCTCTGCTCTGTGTCCCCTACAAGATCCTCGAGAGGCTTATCTACGCCCCCGTTGAACCATTAATCGATCCACTGCTCCCCAAAGAGCAGGCTGGATTTCGACGCGGGAAGTCAACCGTAGATCAAGTTGTTCTGCTAACCCAGAACATCGAGGATTCTTTTGAGGCTAAAAAGAAGATCGGTGCCGTATTTATTGATCTGACAGCTGCTTATGACACTGTCTGGCACCGTGGCCTTACCTGCAAACTGCTGAGACTACTTCCGGATAAGCACATGGTCAAAATGATCATGAAGCTTGTCCGAAATTGAAGTTTCACCCTTACCACCGGTGACAGCAAGCAAAGCAGGCTACTCCGTCTTAAAAACGGCGTTCCTCAGGGATCGGTCTTGGCTCCCCTCCTATTTAACATCTATACGTACGATCTTCCTTCCATGATTTCCAGAAAGTTTGCTTATGCTTATGATCTAGCATTGTTGCATTCTTCTGAAAACTGGAAGGACTTGGAGGGGACCTTAAGCCAAGGCATGTCCACACTGTCAGCGTATCTCCAGACTTGGAGGTTGAAGCTCAGTCACACTAAGACGGTGACGGCAGCCTTTCACTTAAATAACCGAGAGGCCAAACGTGAGCTAAAGGTCTACAACAACGGTAGACTTTTACCGTTCTGTCCAACCCCTACTTACGTTGGGGTAAAACTGGACAGATCGCTCACGTTTCGTCACCATTTAGTGGCATTGCGCAAAAAACTATCGTCGCGCGTCACACTGAGGCGACTCGTGGGCTCGGGATGGGTTGCTGGTGTTAAAACATTACACATAGCCACCTTATCTCTAGTCTACTCAGCAGCTGAGTACTGTGCGCTAGTCTGGTGTCGCAGTGCTCACATTCGCCTCATCGACAGTGTCTTGAACAACGCCTTGCGCATAGTCACTCGATGCCTGCGTCCCACTCCAACGGACCACCTACCTGTACTCTCAGGCATCCATCCAGCTGAGCTTCGCCGAATGGGAGCGACACTCTCCTTGGCTTATCGTAGATTTCTGGACCCCGATCATATTTTGTATGGTCTTTTAAGTGGGTCCTCAGATACTCTCCAAGTGAGACTAAGATCCAGACGGCCTTTTGTGCCAGGTGCGCGGAATCTCTTGGACAACCTTGCCAGACTTGGCATCCGCGCCTCTGAATGGACAAATCACAAATGGAAAATGGAGTATTGTAAAAATGCTTCCAGGCTCCGTGCTTTTGTGCCCGAGACCGGTGCCAGGCCTGTTGGGCTGGGCTTACCCCGAGCAACTTGGATTAAGCTCAACCGCCTGCGGACTGGTGTTAGGCGATTCCATTCGTCCATGCTCAAATGGGGTCTCGCTCCTTCACTGAATTGCGAGTGTGGCGCCTCTCAGCAAACCGCAGACCATGTACTAACAGCATGCCCTATACATCGGGCACCACATGGAGTACGAAGTCTGACGGTTTTGGATGACGAAACTCGATGCTGGCTTAATAACATCACTGCCAACATCTGATCCAGGCAGTACAGCAGTCTAGGGTAGTAAAAGGATAAACCCTCGGCCCCAGTCCTGTTTGTGTCTGACCTGGAGTGGATACCCTTTAAATGACGACGACGACGAGGCTTGGTTTTTTAAATAAACAATTTTGACTTCCACCTAATTTTGACAATCATGTGTGAGCTCCTTTGTTTTTTAGAACACTCTACTACTGTACAGCAAAACTCCTCTCAAAAGATGTACTTTTTTATATGTTAATATTTTGAAACAGATATTTACGCTTACAAAAACTTTTTATAAAGAACTTGGCCGTAAAAGCAATACATTGTATAACTTTTTGAAAATGTTTGGAAATCCCACATGGCGAGGCTTTTACTAATTGTTCAGAAAAAATGCCGAGAAAATTACAAAACAAAAAGATAAACCTTATGCAATTAAAAGCTTGCCGTTAAATAAAGACAGAACAGCCGATTCATACAAACACAATGTAGACAATTGGAAAAGCATGACTGTCAAATTGCTTTCATGTCCATAATCATTCGAATTGAACCAATTAATTTCTTTATGGATCTTGTTGAGTAACGTAAAAAAACATGATTAAATTCTTAATGTTTCAAATAAATCACGTTTTTGTTTTATGCAAACCAATAGCTTGATACAAATAATATTGCTTCTCAGCAATGATTTCTTTGCCAGGTCTTAAAAATGCTAAGGTCTTTGCTTGTACTACACTAGCTTCTGGAACCGATCGTGTAAACTCGGATTTTCAATGGTTCAAATTTCGGCTGTTTAGAAAAAGCACACTTGTTTAATGAAATCGATGCAATTTTCAAACTATGTTTATTATAAACTACTCAATAACTTTGGGCGTATTTAATCAAACAACTCAATTGATTTTGACTAAGCTATCGAAAGCACCTTCAAACAGCCAAACGTTGATGAAACTTAACTATTATTTTCCGCAATATTTAAAAACATATGCTTTAAACAACTCTTGAATAATTTATTTAAACTTAATTATGATTTAGCTGTCTAAACTGTATATGTCTATGCCTTAAAACAAGATCTGACCTTGACTTGTATATTATAGGCAAGATATGGAGTTTGAAAATTACATAAATTAAAATAGATACGGTACATCCATCTTTTAGCCTTATTTTAGCATTTATATAAAAAAATATCCACAAAAAATATCGCTTCCAGAAAAAGCTACTACCTATGCTACAAGACGCAGCACAAATACACTACGTCAAGCACAAAAGCTTTTGCAGAGATACAGAAGACACAATATGTATATAAGCAAAACATGAAAATAAAAACCTTAGATTTCGACAATACTGTAAATACTTTATAATTAAGATCAGTTTTTAAGATAAATTTCCAACTTAGAGCATCATTAAAAAAGGTTTTAAAAAGACTTACAGGTAAAGTTTTTGCAACAAACATTATAATCCCTTTATTGAGGTCTAGTCACCTGGATGTTCGCAATGGTAAACAGCAATTTATCATAGTTTTAAGCTTATCTTTATCCTTCGCAATTTTAAAGAAACACCCAGCATGTGCATAGTTTTCGCGAAAATATAATCGGAATCTTCAAAAGAAAATTTTGTTAAAAATAATATGAAAAACCAATCAGAAGCCACAGTACCATGACTTATACTGTTCTTTGCTTTGTTAAATGCTAGATTTTTAGCACAAGGTTATAATCATATAATATTCATCCAGCCAAATAAAAAAGTTGAAAAAAAAATATTTCTTAAATGTTATGACTACAACGATTTAATGCTTTGTTTAAAATCTTGTGCTAAAATATTTCATTAAAAGCAAATTTTTTCCAAATTTTTTGGTAATAATTTAAGTTGATATTTGTTGTTGTAGATGTTCACCTTTAACCTCTAAATACTTTAGCCAACGGGCTTTGCATTTGTAAAATTTTGTGTCTTCATGCTTGAATGGATTAAATAGAGCGGCAGCATCATACTAGCGCTCAAAAACAGGAGTGTTTACACTTCAATATCAATAGCAACTGATTTAAATACTTAAATAAAAATTAGTAGCTTGTTTTCGGTAATAATTCTTAAGTTTGAAAATCTTCTGCTTTTTTTTTATCATTTTAAAAATCTGACAAAGGTTGTTTTGTAACAAATGAACTAAAGTACAACTAGGGTTAAAAGACTTCGGAGAAAAAAATAGGGAGTAAAAAAATTCGACAATAGAAACAAGAAATGAGGTAATCCAATAAAAGCTGATCATGATAAAAATATTATAAGAGCATATTGCGTTTAAATACTGTTTAGGCCGTACAGGAAGTAAAATCGGTAAAATTTTTAAACAATAAGACGTCTCGACTTTTCTTCTGTTAAATGGCTTTTTATACAATCAATATAAAAATAAACAAAGTAAACTTAATCTAAACATTTGGTTGCCGGCAGGATAACTTAGTGTGATAAAACTTTGACTTGCGAGAAGAAGGATGCGAGTTGATGCTCAATCTATACACGAGTAAATTCAGTTGTAACTTTAAAAAAACCTCACAACAAATTCGTCAGCAGATTCATTGTGCTTATTTGCAATGGTGAGTTTGCTTGAAACAGAAAGCACCATAAAGGCCAATACACCAATATGAAGAAAAAGAAGAAACATTTTATTATTTTAGCAGCTTAGTATGCCGACACATTTTATTCACAGATTCGCGGTCCCTAATTGATGCCCTCCCGCACTTTGGTGAGTGGCTCCTGGTTAAACAAATTTGACTGACTCTGAAATTGGATCAAGAGTTTCCATATAGGAACCAAGAATAACAGCTACTCCCAACTCGGAGGTTTATGAACTAAATTAAAAATTTTCTGCCTAACATCGAAGTTTACTGAATACTTTGCTTGAGAACACAGTAAAAATTTTAATCAAGTTCCCGTAGTTTTCACACCAAATTAACAATAAATTGAGTTTTCAACGTCTTTCCCAAATCAAATTCAAATATGCAATTTTTTAAAAGTATAATAATAATAAAAATAATCTGTTTCAGTAGTAAAAATATTATGATATGGCGATACAAATGCAGAGACGTTATTCTGAAGACGTCATTTCGGCAATGTACACCGACTCTAATTGTATTTCACTCTAATTAATTGATCAGCATTATCAACAATATCGTCAACAATTGCCACACCATGTACCACATACCACAGTACCACATTACTGTATGTAGCCAAAAAACATACCAAATGCACATTAAAGCTAGTTTGTGTTGTATTTGAAAATAATAGCTAGGCTAATCAAAGTATGTCAATACTTGTACCTGTGTGTGTGTGTGTGTGTGTGTGTGTGAATGATTTTTCAACAATGCTTATCTTTATGAAAAGTAATCTAAACTTTGTTTGTTTTTTTGCAGTTTTGACAGAATTTAAAAACTTTATCCATTTTCAATCCTTTTGATAAAGAAGTCAAGTGACTTTTGAGAACCAGCAAATTTTGGTATTTCATCTTTAACAAAAAAAGCGTTATATTAGGTGTATTATCACATAATTTTTACGTTAAAAAATTAATACTTGGCTGTATATAGGCTACATATTGTTTCTTGCTCAAAACCTCAAAATCGTAAGGCAACCATTACATCACCAAGCTCATATCCGGCACTTATTACAGAAACCACGTTGTTGAAAGAAACTACGTCGTTAGATTATACTCGTACTTTAAAATATTAAATACAACTCATTTTTTGGTTTTATGGTAAATATCGCTATAACGGAAGTTTTTTTTCCAGTTTTGCAACGCTGTAATTGATTCTACGCGACGCATAAATTTAAGACCAAAGAACATTTATTTGCGTTGATCAATAATTTTCTCCCTTGACATTTTTTATTCGTCATTTGCATTCTATCTAACAATCTACTCTCTAACCATTTCCATACTCTATATTTAATTCAACGAATCGGAAGTCTAGAGAAAATGCCAGAAATGAGAGCGGAAAACTAATCTCAGACGAATGTGCCGTGCAGAAATAATAAAGGCTAAAAACAAGAGTATTTTGAGACTCGCCTAAATTGCTACAATATGGCCAAGATATTTCTCTTATGAAACATGCGTATTGTTCGTGATTAATTTTGTTTAGGTTTCATTTATTTGTGAAGCTAAAAATAGCTAGCTTATGAAACACTTTTATGGATCCTAATGTTGCATAATACATTTAAACATCTAATACCTGTATTTTTTAATAAAATTATTCGGATTTTTTATAAAACAAAAATAAATATAAGTAAAAATAAAACATTTCACGCCCTTTGTGAAATTTATCGGATGATTAAGATCAGTAGTAGTTGTTTCAAACTGATAAAACCGCGCATGAATGAACGTTCGCACAGCTAACCGATGTACTTTGATTAATTTTTACTAATTGATAAGGTAATTTTACTTTAATTTACTAAGATTAATTTTACTAATTGATAAGGTAAATTCTTTAAAATTTCTGGGTGTATTCATTCACAATAATCTTTCCTGGAGTCTACACATGAAATACTTGATTTCAAAGCTAAGAAGCTGTTATGGTGTAGTGTGCAAAATAAAATCACTTGTAAACAAGGATTCACTACTCCTTCTGTATCATTCTCTAATTAACAGTCACCTCCAATATTGCATTTCAAACTGGTGTTTTGGTAATTCAACTCTAATTACAAAGCTTCAGCAAATTTGTAACAAATTCTTGAGAATGATATTTGAATTGCCCTATTGTTCCAACATAAATGACATTATGAAACAATGCAACATTTTAAAAATAAATCAATTATATAAATTGGAAACGGCGTCCCTTATGTTCAAACTAATACAAGGTGGAAACAAATCTCCTGCTTTTAGTTGTAATTTGCATTTAAATCCATGCAAATACAATACAAGAAACAAAGCTCAATACATAACACATCATTGTAAAACAACTGTTGCAAAACAATCTTTTTCTTATCAAGGCCCTTTCATTTGGAATTCTCTCCCAGCCAATTTAAAAACTAGCAACCAGACTTTCAAATGTTTCAAAAACAATCTTAAAAAATTTCTACTCAATGAATCAATATAAATAAGGATCAATAAAAGATTTTACAAATTAAGTTATAAAACTATAACCACGTCTTAATGGCGCTTTGTCTTTTCGGCGCCATAACTTGACAGTGCATGAAGGTATTGCTTTTATACATCTGTAAACTAGAATTAGTGTATAATTAAATATTCAATAAGATCTAAATTTAATGATTTCAGTGAGCTACTTACTGCGGGAAAGCATTTTTATTTCAGATAAAAATGAATTCAGGAAATTCAAGCACATGTCTTTCTAAAGAACAATCATCAACATTGGTTCTCTTATCAATTCTCAATCAGGCTACAATCTTCAAAACATTTTCAATCTCTATCAAGAAAGAGTGTATGCTACGTAAGAAAATTGGAATCAATTGATATAACAAATTCAAACCGTTGAATGGACAATCAACCTTATTATTTATTTATTTATTTTTTAACTGATTATTCAAATCAATTTAAACAGTTGGCATGTTCTATTCTTTTCTAAACTTTATACTTCTTTATTCTCTCTTCATAATGTATATAATGTATATATATAAGTATATTTTGTTTTCTTTTTATGTTTGTATTTGCAGTGCATCCAGAAAAGGTTTCCGGACCTGGTGAGGTTTCTTTTCGGGAGGTTTTCTTTACTCACCATGCTCAGTTGAGCTAAATTTATAGTTAGCTATATAGGGCGGTTGTGCCTCCCAATGATTTACATAACCGTTCCTGCACTGCACATTTTATTTTATTTTATTTTTTTTTATTTTTTTTATTTTGTCATTTTTTTTTTGGCTTGTCATTTTTTTTTGTGTCTTTTTTGTCTTTTTAAATAATAATATTTAGTTTGAATTAGGTAACGCGGCCGTGCTTCTTATTTTTTCTCTTTCTTACCCCCTCTCTCTACTTTCTGCATGTTTAACGTTCGTCGTTGTGTCGCGTTTCCTTTTCATGCTTTGCTTAATGTACATGTACATTGCATATACTTAAATATTGTTACTAAGCGTGAATAAAATATCATCATCATCATCATCATCATCATCATCATCATCATCATCAATTTTACTGCGGCAAGTTAAACTAGTGGTTCCATTTCTTTTGGGGTCATGAATCTTTTTGAAATATAATGGAAGCCTGTAGATTTCCTATTACTGCTAAACCATAAATATACAAGACAGTGCTTTCTCGACGTATAATTTTTAAGCTTGGATAACAAACTCTACCAGTGAGAGGTTAATCAACTGAACACTAGTAATCTTTAATTCAAATAGGATTTCAAAATGTACCTTTACACAATATCTGCTTCATTATTGCGGTAAATTCTGACTAAAGATAAAAAAAGTGTCTGAGAAGACTAATTGAAGTAATAACTTATATATTCATGGACCTTCCGAAAATTACTTTCCTTTAGTCAGACTTAAAAATTCTGTCAACCTCAAATTTAAAACCACTATTCAAAACTACATTTTCGTTGGTGTCATTTTGATGCAAGACTTTTAATGAATTTTACTAAAAATTGATACAAATATGATAAAATTTATTCTAAAGTTTTTTTAGAGAATTAAAGTTGAGATTTCACAGTTTGAAAAAAATAATATTTTGAGTTTTCTTGTTGCGTTTATATTGATGCATCCGTGTAGAGCAAGAATTTTACTTGTTTTTGATTAATATAGAACCAATTCGATTGCTCTTAAAATTAAAAAAAATTTTTTTGAATCTCATATATTCTTTTGAGTTCAATTTCTGCAGGTTTGAAATAAATTTGTTTGGTACAAAACGTTTGATTTTTTATTAGTTGGTCTTAAATTGTCATTAATCTTAAGAAAAGGTTGTTATTAAGCATACCTAAGATGATTTTATCCTTCTTATATTTTGAACACAAACTAAGCGGTTTCGCTCTTGTCAGTTAAGAAAATAGAGAAGTAACGATTCTTGAGTTTAAGTGAATGAAAATGGCTGATAACTTTTATTGTACAGTTTAATGAAAGATAAATGAAAGTGAGCACTTAAGACAAACAATTTCTGCAAGCTTGTTTACTATTTAGGCAAGACAGGCACATTGTTTATATTTACCGTGAAAGTTAACAAAACGAAAAAATTTTCATCAGACCATACGTCTACAGAAAATATCAGAGGTTATACACAAAAATAAATCAACAAAATACACTTACGTAATGGCAACTTCACCAATAAGAAAGTTTTATAGTGTCGTGTGCGCCGATTTCTAAGTAAAATAGACAAAACTAGTTCGAATATTGTCAATTTCTTCATGCTTGTCTCAAACGTGAAGAAAAGCCGTCATCTTCAATAAATCTTTTGATCTTAGATGCGGTTGTTTTTTCTCGCACGACGAAATGTTTTCGACCGGGGCAGTTGGCTAGGTTCAACGTGCGTGCGATTTCGCTTCCTTTCAACCAGCTTGTTTTTAAAGTTGACTGTTTTACAGCGACCTGAATGGATGGTAAAAGGTTGTAGGGCAACACTATGCATGAATTCATGTTCCGGAAACAGCAAAATTTACTTTAAAGTAGAAATACGTCGGTTTTAAGGATCTTCGCCAGACAGTTATCATTCAAAGTAACGTTTAAAAAACAATTTGTTACTTTTTAGAACATTATACAAGGTTTGCATGAATAGCGGAAATATTTTGGAGGTTAAAGGATTTTTTTCTGAAGCTATACGCTAAACTTTGGCATAGCTTACCATTTAAACCCATGACAAAAAAGTTTTTACTTTGAATATTTATGCATTTGCTTTCACCATATTCGTAGTAATGTATTTGTTAGAACAAAAAAGACACCGATTGTAGAACTAAGCCTGAAAAAAAAATGATGCATAGCATGGGCGTGCAATATTTCTCATTGGAAGGCCATTTTAACTTGTGAAAAAATTTACGGACCGATAAATAAAACAGCGCGGCCAAATTTTATGAGTGAAGATCTTTTTGGTGGTTTTCTTTTTGTCTTAAAAACGTAGTGATCTCTAAAAAAATAAAAAAAGGCCACAGTTTTGAGAAACGCTGCCCTATTTAGTTTACTTCGTTTTGGAAAATACGACGTCGCCTCTCAAAACCTTTACGCGGGCCACGGGTTGGCTGCCTCCGCTTTATAGATATAACTTACTCTTTTTTATGGAAATCACAAGATTTTTTTGGCGATATGCTGACAAAAGTTGTTTCCGAAAATTTTAAAAATGATTCAAATAATTAAAGTTTAACTTTTCTGCGTTTTAAAACAAAAAAAGTAAATAGAAAAAGTATGTTTAATTAATGAAATTTCTCTTGAACAAACAATAATAAGCGAGGTTAGCCATTGAATATTTAAAGCTATCACAACGTACTGCTGAACGTTTTCTAGTTCAATAAATCAACAATGAACTTGAATAAACCTTCTAGCTGAGATTTCTTATAACTAGAAATCATTAAATCCAAAACCTTTTTGCTGATGATGTTGGGTTGTGGGCAAGGCGTAACGGCTTAAATAAATATCAAGTATTTTTTGACATAAACTTTTGACATATCGCCTTGCAAAAAGATTACATTCGTTTTTGATATAACAATTTTAAATTAAATTTTTTAAAAATTATTTGCAGTACAAAGAGGTTTTGCACTTTTGTTTTGCTAAAATCACACTCAATCTTCACTCCAACAGCTGAATCATCAGCGCATTTCTTTTTTTGATGCAGGTGACTAATAAGGTGAGCTGCATCGAAAGTTTTGATTCTGCTGTTAAACATTTTTTGTAGAGTGCAGTTGTGACCAAACATTACAACCTATAACCTTACAACCTATTTTTTTGTTTTAGAAATCTCAGAAGGTCCATACACAAAAAATAAAAAAACCGGCAAAAAGTGATTAAACAATTAACAAAAACTCAATCAACTAACGAGAAAAACATGACAGAAACTTTTTAACAGTTTATTACTTTTTAGCAAAACAGAGTGTTTTCTCTTTACTTACTACGAGGTATTTATAGCAAAATCTTTCCGTAGGTTTAAACATAATGTGGAATACTCAGAACACTTCTTCAATTTAGCAACAAACTTAAAAGAAACCTATTGTTTGTTTTTGTGCAACTGTGATTTCTTAAGAATTTCTAAAATTAAAAAAAAAACGTGTTTTGATAAGTTCTATGTTAGGTCTAAGTTGATAAGTTTATGTAAGTTCTGAATTTTTTTATTAAGTACCCTTTAAAGCATGTTTTTTCACCACTATTTTTTCCATTTAAAGAAATATACAGATATACATTTTCTGTGGTGGTAAGTTTGACTATATTATGTTTCCCAAAGGTTGGATTACCGAAACAACGGCTGCTTTGTGATGATATCTTTCAATTGTCACGTCATAAATTGCATAAAAAGTTAAAGTAAATCCTTTTGACGTAAGTCTCAAAACAAGTTTGCGTTTAAAAATGGCTGAATCAGATATTGTAAACACATCTCATTGACTGATGCGCTTAAATTAACGTCATTAATACAACTGTCAGAAGTTTTTAGGTCAATAAGGCACTACTAAGTTAACATAAAAATTTTAATGGTCTCCAACTTTGCTATTATTGCCAACTATTTGTTTAATATCTGATAGACAAGAAAATGATTTGTAGTAGGTCAGCTTATGCAGTGCAAAAATTTCAATGTTCATCATGTTATTGCATTCATTTGACGTAGGAAAAAACGTTTTTTATTTATCATTTTGAATTGGGTAAGACGTTTTGTTAAGAAAATGAAATAAACTGTAATAAACAGCACAATTTTTAAGCTTGTTGATTGAAATCACCAAAGAGATGTCGATGTCAATATTAACTTTAGTTTAGCCTAAAACATATTTACTATCTAATCGAAAATTACATAATTGATAAATTTTTTTAAATACTGTACATAAATTTTGATTTCTCTCAATCTTTAGAATAAATAGCAATGTCTTAGTCCTTGGGAAAAAAATAAAATACTTATTAAGTTGAGTTAATTGACTTGCTTCAAAGTCGATATTATGGAAGAATCAGGCTCAATTCTCAATTGATTTTGAACAAAGTTAATTCATTGTATTCTGTAAAGCATAACTATAAGTCTACAAGCATGAAAACCCTCCAAATTTGATGCAACCATTGTATACGTTCCAAATTATATAATTTTTATAATTCAACGCTTTTTGTTCTGCGGACTTCAATATCGCAATGTTTTTTGCCTCAATTAATACAAAGCACGTGACATCTTTTTGCTCTTTGGTTCATCTTTACGCAAATCAAATTAGGAAAAGGATTTCTTTCAATTAATTTATTTCTATTGTGTGCATTTCTTTTTACTTTTTTTATACTTTCAATTTTTTTAGTACAATGTTGCCACAGTATTAATGAAATGCACGAAAGTACTGTATAAATATTCTTATAAATCTTTTAAATTAGAACCAGTCTTTGCCGCATTTTGCAACATATATCTGCTTCTGTGAAATGAGCGGAAAAATCTTCTTAATTGTTAGATAACAATAAGCTGGGCGATTTATTTGGCTGTCACGAAAATTCAATGTAAGTAGATTAAAAATTAAAGCAAATATTTTTGTTAAGCGCATGGGTGGCAAAAATTTTTTATGCTATCACAAGACTGTAAGCAACTCAAAAACTTTACAAACTAAACTGTTTCAGTCAATTCCATATCTTGCTTTAATAATAAAGTGATTGAATCCATAAACTGGAAGTTTTAACTTAAGGTTAAGAAATAATAGCCCCAAAATATGATCTACTAGATTAATCAAATGCGCAACTTAAGTTTTATAAATGAAAGTTATAATATACAAAAAAATGTATGCCTTGTGTTTACGCCAATGCCTAACTTTTTACCACTTTTTTCTTTTCTTTCGTTTTGATAATTGGCATTTGATCTTTTTGTGTGTCAAGACTGACCATCAGGGAATTCGGCACTTGACTGATATTTTGGTAAAATAAATCCCTTTATTAAAGTCGCACAATATATGTTGTATATTTTTAGTTAAAGCAGTGAACCGATTTCATATGCAAAGTGTTTAATAAAAGAATTTGGGCATTAATGCAACTTTTATTTAGTTAAATCAACCCCGGCAATCTTTATTTATACTGTTACAATATTTAGTTAATTGCTTATTAAAGTAGAATTTGATTGAGCAATCCGAATCCAATACAATTAAACATGTAACGTCAATTATATTTGAATTAGTAATCACTTGACGATTTTATAAAAATGATATAAACTGCCGTGCTTTAAAAAATATAATTTATCAAACTAAACTTTGTGTGTGTTTGTATAAAAAAAAGCATGATTTTAATTCTAATCCCAAACTTTGAGGGGGTCTGAAGTTCAACAAACTGAATTTTTCTACTCTTTTAAATTTAGACAATTTTTGTTTAGATACATTTAAGAATTGGCTTAGCAGTTATCATTCCCGTATGCTGCGAGATAGATTCTAATTTGCTTTTCTATCGAGTCAAATATGACAGTGTCGTGCTCAATTTGCCAAAGTGGCAAAAATACCACGTGAATAGCGTGTTGCCCAGGGGCATATTGCGGACAAGGGCGCTGCGAACTAATGACATTCACATCGACTCACGAAAGACGTTTATACGAAGGTGAGGTTTAAGGTTTATTCGAGATGTTATTCAAGCAGTTGTTAATGATCCGCACGGCCCTGTGCTTTCTTACGTAGCTTACACGTTATAAATAGTTAAGGAATGGCGACAAAGATTTTAAAACCCTATGTTGAATAGACGTTTAAAAATATTTTTTAAAAGCTGCAACAAGTATTTAAAATCACTTACGGGCCTACTACGCGTAGTATTTGATAAAGTCACGAACAGCTGAATAATTTCACACGATTTACCGACACGAAGTAACTGCTTATTTAATTTTTTTACTTTTCTTATTTTTGTAATATTCCAAAGACCATCCAATTTAATAATGCAAAAATCGATAACGTTTCGGCAGTTTAAAATATATTTCTAAAAATATTTCATCAATTGAACTCAGTTACCATGGAATGATTGCACACTCAAACAATTACTGCTAATCTACTAAAACTGTAATTGCGAGCTATTTGACTGCAGACTGGTATTATTAGCCGATCGTTTTGAATGAAAGACGAAAACCTATTTTATCTTGTGGTGGTGTACACCTAGTGTATGAGCTCGGTGTACTTTTATTTGTTCATTGAATTTCGTACGCTGAGCGTGCACGCCAGGAGTACACCAGGTTTAATCGTAACTGGTTTTTTGCCTTTTTTTCTTTTCGATAAATTTACATTCGATTTTTTCCACGTGGTTAAGATTAATTATCAAGATATTTGGCACTAAAATGATATTGCGGTGATATCCACTATCCAAAGCTTGGAAAGAACATAAAAAAATACACTCCACTTTTTGGAGTCAAAACAACTCTTTATCTTTTAGAATGTTTCATAAGTGGCTTTTGATATTTTTAACCGATTATTTTTAAGATCAGCCAAAAGTAAATTTAATGTCACAAATTACTTAAATACTCATGCATCCTTCGGTCCATCCTCACGCACATAAAAAACAAAGTACAAAATCAATTGTAAAGAAATAAGATCTTTTAAGAGATAAAAGTAGATATATATTTAGATCGCTTCAAATTTTTACGCAAGCAAATTAATTATATAGCCTTAAACAAATTAATTTGGTTTATGTACATTATACACCATTGATAGTTCTTCAAAGTTTGCAATTTTTTTAAATGGATAAGAGCAGATTTTTAGAAGTGATTTTCTTACTGGCTAATCAGAAAAGTACATGAACAAAATAAAAAGGCTGCAAAACATGTTATGCATTGTATTTTAAAAAGCTTCCCGATTTCTATATAATTTTTAAATCTCTGCTGATATAACAATTCAAAAAGCTTCAAAAAGCACAAAAGTATAGAACATCAACCTTTCGCGATTTATTTCAACTATGACGCCTCTAATTTGAAAAGTGTCGTTGAATTCTGACGTCATTCTAATCATATTTTGACGACTGTTAATAGTATTAGGCAGTCAATTGTTCGATATTCATTACGTAGTTTTACAGGCCAATACGTGATCAGGATATACGTAGATTTTCATTTTGCTTATTAGGTTTTACCCCGATTAAGAAAATTTCAATAGCAAAATTTTGTGCAATGATTTTTAAAAATGGTTTGCAAGGTAATTTTTTAATCTTTTACAATTTTAAATTTTTAAAATTTAGGTCACTTAACTGAAAAAATGATTCAATAAATAATGTGTAAGTTAATTTATAATTTAGCATTCAACATTTGAAAATGGCTTTAGTTTTTGCTACTTTTTCATGTAAATATTTAGCTTATGCTTTCTATTTAAGGTTTACCAGTTGGCTGAAAATCTTAAGTTGTTTTATCTAAAAATCTATCGTCAAACCAATATTACACTTGTTATGTATCGTTTCCGCACGCAAGGTAATGATAAAAAACTTACCACACTGCAAACTTCAAGCGATTCACGGATCTTCCTTTTGTGACATCAAGATACAAATATGTCGCACAATTTTTTTCGTTTTACTTTTTGTAAGGTTTTATGATTTTGATTTAAATGTACTTTACGGGTGTAAGATTGACCAATTTAGGGACGCATCCAATTTCTTTAACATGATTAATATCAAAAAAATTTTTGTTTACAGAAGTACGTTAAGAGACATTACTAAAAGTGATTAAGAAAATAAAAAAAATATATAGACTAAAATCTAACACTGTATGAAAATCAGTACTTCTAAAGTGCTCAATAACAAGGTTAGAGACTAAAATCTATAAATTTTGGGTATCAAATTTTTTTTAAATATCTAATACAAAAGAACGGATAAAGTAAGGAGAATACGTCTATTTACTTGTCTACAAAACTTTTGTAATTTGCATTAATTTAGAGGTTTAAAAAATCTCGTTATCCAAATAACAAAAGCAAACGATTCGTTTACGAAGAAAGTTAAAAATTTTGTTAAAACGATTTTTACGGTTGTGGTCGTCTACAGCAATTTCAATTTCCTGTTTTTGTTTGTTTCAAGTTTTTGCTCAGTTCATTCAGAAAAAAAAAAGTTTCATTAAAGGTTTCAAAGAATCTTTTTGAGTTTTTTATAGTCGAATCGTCATCAGTTCAAACCGGTTTTCTTTTCTTCTGCTTATTTCATAATCCTCTTTTAGTTTTAGGCTTTGTTTTTTTCCTTTTTTATAAAAACACTTAATTACAAGATGGAATATTTTCAATTCCGCTTTAAATATAAGACTTTCAAATTTGTAATCAACATTTTCCCAAATTTTTTAACCAAATAGCACCTATAAATTATTCAGAAACATTTTTAATTTTATATTATATTGAAAAATTGAAAATATAACAAATTATTATATTGAAAAAGTGTAACAAATTTTGTCAAGATATTTTTGACTAAGGCAAATTGAAATAGTTTTAAAAATATCAAATACAGAAAAATTTTTGTATGGAAATAAAGCTTGTTCATTCAAGGTGTATTTTTTTTTGATATAAAACTTTTTGTGAATTACTTGCTTATTAATTAAAATGAATATTGCTTACGTAAACATAAAAAGAAAATAATAAAAAATTGCAGCTGCTATTTTACTATCATATGCATTAATCCATCCCCTTGACTTATGATCATTAGAAAACTTGAATTCACAAAATTTGTTGTGATAACACAACCAAAAGAAAAAACGAAAGCTCTTATATGTTTTTACTATTTAACGGAGGAGGAAGAAATTGCTAGCCTAACCATATTTTTTTGTTATAGATTTAAACAACCTAGACTCAAACTATTAAAAATGTATTTTTTAAATGTTCTTCTACTTCCTGTGTATTCAAGGAATAAAAATCAAACTTTCGGAAAGACGTCATCGTCCATTAATGCAGATCCTTGAACTTTAATGACATTGCAATTTTATTTTGTTCCAATACGTCATTTTTCACAAATAGAAACATACAGTAATTACAACACCCAGGTGTAGTTATACTTCGGGGAAGCGAAAACATTTGAAAATGTTAGCATTACAAATCAAGGAACGACAAAACAGATTTCATCCACGCCAGCTGTTTTTTCAGATTTTTACAAATTCTAGCTAATGTTGGAGTCATTTTTAGTCATTAAAATCTTAATCAAATGCAATTTTGTTGTTTGAAATAGCAACACAAAGCTCTGCTTGCGCAATCTAGATTATAAAATCTGAAATTATGTTCTGTCACATGGTTTTTCTGCAGTCATATTTTAAGTCATAAAACAATCATGAATCGGCAAAAAATCGTGTATTTAGTAGCACTTCTTAAAAGTGCTGAGTTACAAAAACCCTGTAATCTTCGTCCACAGATATTTTGACTAATCATGGGGCAGGTTAATTACGTCATCGTGCCACTAAAACTAGTAAAGTTTGGGTTTTTACGTTTTGCATGATGAGCATGATAAGTAAGGATTTTTGCAACTTAAGTTCAATTAAATGGATAAGTTTATTCAAAAAATGAAAGCAAAAATTGTCATAATGATTAAACTATAAAATGATATTTTAAATCATCAAGCATTGTGACAATATTTAACAGTAGAAGTCATCGCTTAAATTTTTTCTTTTAAATTTTGGGGGGACAAATAAAAGAATTTTTAAGCAAATTTCAAGTGAAATTTTGTTCTCTTTGTTACATAAATTTAAAAAATTCTACTTCTTATTTTGTTCTAAATATTTTGAAATATTTTTTGCTTTAAATGAATATTTTTAAAATTGCTTTTTAGATAGAACATTGAAGAGAAGTAAAGTGTAATGATCTATTTAAATTGGTTCAAATTTGTATACAAAGAAATAGAAAATGCGTTATAAAATTAAGATTATAAATTAACAAATATGTGCTTTAATAAAGCTGAGATTCAATTTAAAGAATAATTGCAAATAAAAACGTAAAAGTGCCGCTAAATTCCTCATTAAATATGTTTATTTAAACTTGATTATTTAAACTAAATTTTGTTTATATTTCTGGTTAAACATTCATAGAATAAACAAATCAGCAACGTATATTTGAAATGCATAAACGTGTTCATGGGTCGATATTGATTCGTGAGTTACACCGGGGAACATTTATTGTTGAAAGTGTTACTAAAGCTAAATAAAGTGAAGATTCAGCAAAAAAAAAAAAATCTATTGCATGTTGTTGTAATTGATTAGATTTTCTACAAATTAATGTACACCCATAAAATTCGGTGAATTTCTTGAGTCATCAAAGTTCAAAAATCGCGTGAGAAACCCAAGTTAGAACAAAAAAGAAAAAATTCTAAAATTTGCTGACTTCCGGTATCTAAAATTATTAGAAAAATTTTGAAAGTATAGATTTAAAAACACAATCAAAACCTTTTATGTAAGTTGGTCATGTTAAAAAAGATTTTTTCAGCATCACTAATTAAAGCTTTTATTCAAAATTACCTCATTTCGACAGATCCAAAATTGATTGAAAATTAAATCGTTTCGGTATCTTTAATAGAATCGCTTTCTTTAATGCATTTATCCAAATACGGTATCGTAATGATCATAAAAATAGGTGAAGAAAAGATTATTTATCCTAAAAAAAGGTGACAACTCAACTCAAGTTCTGTGAAAAGAATCATACTAATAAACGCCGAGATGAAAAACATTACAAATCTCAAACCAATCAATCAGAAAAATATTTAAAACTGTGGAAGTAATTAAAGACCATGACTTATAAGTGTTAATAATTCACGATTAGCAGAAAACAAAGTTTATTGTCGATCTCAGTCGGAAATATTATGAAAAATTTACATTTTGTTCAAAAGTAAAGAACAAAGGAATGTCAGTTTAAACCACATTAATGTTTTATTTGTTATACATTTACATCTTATATGCGTTCATTATTGCTTATTTAATTGTGACCTCTGCTACATTTTTGATATCAAAAAAGAATTAGATGTGCAACAATGAATTGAGTGATTTATCAAGGAGTTGCTAGTTATTTTCTTGTCATTTTATTCTTTTCAATCTGTTTATGATGGCAATATTACATTTAACTTGCTATTTTCGATTGAAAATGGTTAAAACTGGTAAAACTATAAACTTTAAGTTTTTTTCTACCTTTTCAAGATTGCCCGCAGCCCATTCTAGAGCTTTTCAATTAAATTTGTTTGTTTAAGAATTTTATTACCGTGTTTTAATAAATGAAACTTCTTTGATTTTTTTAACTGTGTTTAGACTTTGCTGATGGTTAAAAAGTTAAGCTAAACTAAAGTTTGTAAGCAAATGTGAAAAACTTTCTGTTGAGCGGGGTAAAGAAGCAAAACACGTTATTGAAAATGGAAAAATTGATTGTATGTTGTCTTTCTACATTGAAAAGTTGGTATGATTAAACAGATTTTACGAAGAAATTCGATTTATTTAAAAATCAATTTTCGAAGTTTGACAAAGGTCTTGATATCCTGTGAAAATATATTGTAAAATATTAAACAAGTTTTCGAAAGTAATTTCAATAAATCTTAAGTTATGTTTCTTATATAGATTAAGAAAAGGTTTGTTTTAGCCTGCTTAAAACTGTTTTCTATTTCAATTTTGACACAACTAAAGTATCATTGAGATAAAGGTTAAGCAGTATGACTTACTGATTTTCATAACTTAAAATCAATTAGCTTTCAATTTTAGAAAGTATTTCCTCCGTCGCTTTCCTGCAAGTCAAGAGGATAAATATAAAGATTAAATAAATAAATAATCATACCGACATTCCGAAAAAATTTTTCATTGTTAAATAAACTTAAAAGCTTTTACTTGATTTCGTATAAAACCAGTTCAATGCCGATTTTTCCAAAAAAAAGCTTAGGCCTACTGGTGAGTAATCGATGATATAATTCATTTTTCCGGTACAGTTGATGTAATAATAATCATAAAGTCTGACACTTGCATATATTTTTTTCTTTCACCTTTTCCATTTGCCAATAGCGGCATTCTTAAATGACAAAATCAGAAAAAATATTTTATCAAAGGTTAGTGAATGAGCAACAAGATTTAAAGATTTGCATTTAATTGATTTCCACAAGCTTATGCATTAGTTTTAAAACATTTATGGGACTTAGTTTTTTGAGCATAGAAACTCGTTTGCAATGACAGTTTTATAAATATACAAAGAAGAAGATATTGCCACTATGCCACTACTATAATATAAGACAGAAGCATTAGACAATTTCAATTGCATGATTGATGTTCTAATTATTTTTTGTACAAGCGAAAGACTCACACGCGAATATTAATATTTGCGCGACCTTTTTTTTAGTTTTGCCCTATCATGATTTTCAGTGATATATCCGAAGGTCTGAAATTGCGTTGTTTCACCTTTTGACTCTTTGGCTAGATGCTGTCTCGTATTTCAGCTGAAAAAAGTAAAGTGTGCAAAGCAAAATGCACTCATTAGCAAGTTATAAAAATAGAAAATTCATCAATATCATTTGAAATTGCAAAATATACTTCATCATGAAACGTCGCAAATATGATGCCTATTTCATATTGAACTGTACAAACCTTTTTGAAACTGGAACAAGTTTTGGCACGGTTATGTAAGTTAAAGTATGTTTGACTATTTCTACTTCATTCGAAGTTGTAATGTAGATCAACATCACACTATCTCAAAGTAATGGATTCTAAATTGCTTCTCCGTGTCTTATAATTTTTAAAAGCATGAAATCCCCGCCGGTTTTCGCGACAATGAGTTATTGCAATCAAAACAAGCTTAATTAAGGCTCAGTGTGAACAAACACCACAAAGCACGAAGCTAAAACTACAGAACGGGCAATTAATGGTGCAGATGTAGTCAGACAATATTAGCATCAACCTAAAACTTTAAAACTTTCTCTTTAATAGAATGAATAAACAATGCTTTGGGTTTGAAATCGGTTTTTTGGAGTAACGTTTTACGACAGAAACGCCTAATAACTCTCTATGATTAACTTTTGATTATTGTGATTATTTACATTGATGCTAATTACACCTTGCCAAGTTTACAACAAATAAATTCAGAGTAATATTCCAAATTCTTTTTCAGTTCCCATTTGGTCGCCTTAAAAGAATTAAGAATAAAGGGTCTATCTTTTTTTTGAAAATTTCAAACTTCAAATTGCATACATTAGTCGTCAGTAAACGTCGGACTATTTAAACAAATGATCACACTTGTGGTGGTTTTTTATCGAAACGATGAAAACAAACCAGTTGCTGTGTGAATCTATTTTATAGCGGGGCAAGGTGTTACAACTGGTGACCACTGGTGACCACTGGTGACCACTGGTAAATGGTCATAGAACCTTCATTCTACAAAAAGCTTTTTCTTTCGTTTTTGGTGTCAGATCTTAGCTTGCTTAACTCAAAACCTTAAAATTTTAATTTACAAAAAGTGTCTGCAAAACAAAAAACATAACGGACAAATCCAAGTTTGATCATTAACGGAACAACGCAAAACAATGGTTCATGATGCACCGTAATTTTAACAGGCCGGACCAAGTTTCCATACATCAAATGATGCTCTGTCGTGGCTTAAAGAGCAATATCAAAAAAAAAGACTATAAACAGAAAGTGTGACGTTGAGGGGGCAACGCACCCACTCGACTTGGTATTACGAAACGTTTACTTGTGAGTATATCTTGAGAAAAATGTTTTCCGAAACGCTTGTAAAACGATTCAAGAACTCAAGGCAGCAATCACAAATACTTCTTGAGAAGAATGTTCTACATTAATTTACCATCTTCAACAACGTATGCAAGCTTGCCGCCAAGGCAACGAAATCCATTTTGAACATATTTTAAAAAGAACATGATATTTATATAAAGCGGCCAGGTTGATTTAAACTTTTTCAAATGATCACATTCAAAATTAAATTTAATTCTTAAAATTCACCAAATACTTGTAGAGTTTAATAAAATTTAAAAAGTTTTATTTTTTGTCTGTCACCTTGTACTTTGATTTCACGGAGACCCGCAAAAAAACTTTGCTTAAAAGACCGGTTTTGTTGTTGCATGGCAACCCAATTAAATGTTTGAAAATATGTTTTTTTGGTGGCTTTAAATTGATAAAATATTCAAGTTCTTTTTGGATGAACTGCAGTAAATATCATCATTTGTTGACGTCGATAGGCATTTGACATCGGCATCCAATTTGACCCACAAAATCTTTTTTTCGAAAATTTAGGCACTTGCAATGCTGCGGGTATAAACAATTTTGATGATCTAATTGGTAAAGTAATGCAACCCGTTATAAAATACCCGTCGCCTGTCAGAAAATTTACGTTGAAAGGCAAATTGAAAAAAGCTTTTAAATTTTTTTCTTTTAGGCGAAGCAATCTTGTTTACACTTTTGAAAATAACTTTTTTTAAAAAGGCATTAAGCGTCGTTAGGAAAACGATGGCGAAAACTGTTCTTTTTAAATTGACAGAGAAATGTGAAAAACGTGAAGAGTATAATGTGGTGTCCTAACAAATTCTGCATTGTATCAAGTTTTGAAAGGGTTTATTCAGTTACACATAAAAGAAATCTATAAGATTTAATGCTATCAGTGATTTAATGGAGTCAATTCGGTTTGCAGACAATCAAACCCATTTCCTGGGTAGGCTATGTCATAATTGGCTATTGTGTGACGTATTTGTCGGCAATTTTCTTTAGAATTTAGCGGATAACATTTAGAATCAGCTGGCAAAAAAGTAAATTAATACGTTTCGCTGCGGTTTCGAAAAACTCGCGAGTTAAGTTCTAAAATCGATCATTCTGCGATGACTGGTTCAAACAGCCATTCTTAAAAGCTAAAGGTACTTCGACGTCAAGAACAAAGTAAATTCCTGCTTTGACCGTTTTTAGCTCATCTTTATTACTACTGGAATTTGTTGAAAAAGTCCAAAGTTTTTTGTGAATCACAAAAAAGTTAACATCTAAGATCCTCTTTCACGGGAAAAAGTAATTATGCTGTAGGACTTTATAAAGTAAACCGAAATTTTTAATTTTAAGTCCAGGAAGTTTAAACTGGTTTTGCTATCTTTTTTTTGGTTACTGAAAATACGATTGTTTTATTAATAACGCACGTTACGCAAGGATATGATGCAAAGCACGCGACGTAAGGTCTGGGAAATTCTAAAACAGTATAATGTGCAAAAAATGCATCACAGCACTTCAAAAACAATAGAATTTACGTTTTTTGTAAACATTGCATCTTTGAATAAAGGGAGAAATTTGCGGATAAATTTCTTAGTCATGATTAATTTAGTTTTATTTACTTTTCAAGAATAACTGTTTCATTTTAAAATAAAGCCCTATCTGGAAAACTTAAGTCTTTCGTCTAGTGTAGGGTGGGGCAATTTACGGCTCGGGAGCTTCAAGCATGTAGTCTAGTCAAAGTAAAGTAGTCAAAGTCAAAGACCGCAAAGTCTGAAACAAATAACTTTACTATTTTTTTTTACTTTTAATCGTGATGATTTTTTAATCGTGGTGGCGGAAATTTCAGAGTGAAAACATTTTTTTTAGAGATCGCTATAGAGTGGCCAGCAAAAAAATTCAACAACTAATTGCGGCCCGGGAGCTAAAAATTTTTCCCACCCCTGGTCTACTGGCTCAAAATTATAAAACATTTGTTTTTCAACTTTTTGCAATAGAAATGTGAAAATTCTTCTCGGACAAAAATGTTTATTTTTTCAAATATAAATATTAAGTGTGTAATATGAAGTGTGCAGTGAAAAGGCAAGTTACAATTTGATGTTTCTGATATGACTCATGCATTCGTTGCGCCTTGGATCTTAGTGCATGCTGTTATTTCTCTTTGTAATTGCTTTGGTTTGATTTCCAATGTCCGCCTAAAAAGGAGCGTAAAAATAAAAGTACAAATATTAAACGATATCCTTTATTAAAGAATATTAAACTTAATAAATTTAATCAATTAAACAAAAAAAAAATAGCTGAAAAGCAGACCATATAGAAAAGTTTTTAATTTTTTAAAAGTAAGAAACATATTTTTGCCCTTTCTGAACAACTGCGAAGTAATCTTGACCTCACCATAACACAAGCAGCTCATTATAAAACATCAACTTTGCAAATGAAACATCAACAAAGTGTTACATCGGTAGCGGATCAATTATTCTGCATTGTTTCTTTTTTTGATAACTCACAAAATTAATTTTCTGGTATAAGTTTTTAAAGGTGTTTTTTGAATATGTTTATTAGGCTATGTACTTTGAATTTTTGACGTAATTTTTTATCATAACATATCTACAACAGTAAACTGCTAATAAAAAGAACATTATTTCATAAAAAGCACGCTGAATAAAAATATTATATTTTTATAAAAGGAGGTTGTGTACTTTGCTAATTGAATTTTTTAAAAAGTTTTACTTCCCTATATAGCCAATTCAATATTAAGTAAAAAAAGCAGAGCTGCTCAGATATACTTTGTAGATATTTATAAATTATGACGATAAGGTGCTCTTTAGTAAAGAATATCTTACTTCTAGTTTTTGTTCTTATTGTCACACTATTACTATAAAAAAACAAATATAAAGAGCACTTCGTACCCGATATAATGCTTTAAAAAAATAGCTTATCTCAAAGTGACATCTAAAAAGAAAAAAAATATTTTTACTGAAACCAATAAAAAATTTTTGTGAACATAAAAAAAAACAAAAAAATCTCAAAATATTTTCTCCGCAAAAATTCATCTGTGTCAAACACTTAAAAACGAAGTCTTTGTTTTAAATCAACACATTTCTGGAAAAATTCTTTCAACAAATGTCGATCATTGACAGTGAATCTTCACCGAGAGAAAGTTTTCTAAACAATTTTATTAAACAAAAAGCTGTTTGCATTGAAATTTTTATTCACTTCCATCGAATTCCTCCTATCATTATCCCGAGTAATGACGCACTGTGTCAACACAAAGAACTCCAATTTTAATTTTCGTAAAACAAAAGCGATCATAAAGACGTCAATATTTAAATCCGAACTGAGAAAATGCTATCCGAAAAAGACGGTAGCAAAAGAATGTGTTTTAAAAAAAAATCAAGCAACGATCTATCAAAAACAATCTTCTTTGGTCATGCACTTTCCTAAAAATTTTTGTTTCTCAGTAATACGTATTTAACTTGTTTTTTAATCACTAACAACGTTACTTTTGAAAGCATTCACCGATTCGGAGCAAAGTGCTTCAATTGAAGTGCCGTGTTTTTGCTGTTACTGCATTCATAAAATGATGAAGTAATTAAAGCGATTAGTCGCATGTTTGATCTAATTGATGGTAATAGCTACAGAGCGCACAAAGTGTTAAATTTTTTACACCAAACATGATTATGGTAGAAGTCAGAAATCCTTTTCACAAGTTTAATTTTCTTTTTATTCAAGATTAAATAAAACGTTTTTACAAAAAAAGTGTTTCTCCAATTTTAAAAAATCTTCAAAAAAATTGTAAAACAAAATTTCAACCTATTTAACTTACTAGTATTTAATTAAAGTTTCAGCTATGATGTCAAACGTTCAAGAATAAACAGATCACTGCGAATATACTTTTTAACATGGGTCAAACTAGAAAACTAATTTGTCGGCCTGAGGAGGAATAATCTCAAAGCTCGATGCTAACTTCCTTGAAGTCTTTTCTACAATTTTCTATACCAAAAGGTAATCTTAAACGTTTGAATGCAAAAAAAGAGTTCCATTTAATTCTGTTATCAAATTTGTTTTCCGCAAGAGAAATTGTTCCGCCATTCATTCATCTGGGACAAAGGAAATTTGCACCCGATTGCGTTCACGTTTAATAGTCTGTGCAAAAGGTGAATTACTAAGCATAAAAGCAGGTACTAGCCTTTAAGAAAAACTACTGTAGTTCAATCTGACGTTGTAATGGGTTTTTAAGAAGAATCAAAAACAAACGACAGTTCCTTGAAAATAGAAGCCACGAAAATTGCTTTTGAACTAGTTTGATAAGTAAACAAAAATATACAACAAGAAATATTGGAAAAGCTATCGAAAACTTAACTGGTTACACGAGCGTTGTAAAAATCTGTTCGCGCAAGATACACGCTTTAGTACTAAGTGAATGAATGTTCGTCAATATTGTTTAATAAGTTATGAGTTGGAACAAAAGCAACTATGCTGGCTGTTAATTTTTTTTACGAGACATTCATTATTAAATTAAAAGAAAATTAGGTAGAAAATATGTGTAATTGATTTTTTTTGTAATTAAAGAGCGAAATAAATGAACACTTCTTCTTGGTCTTGCAAGTATAAATTATTGCCTCAGGGTCTAGAAGATCTTCTCGCCTTAAAACAGCCAAATAACTCAAAAGAATTTTGACACTTTCTCCGCCTACCTTTCCAACCATATTTTTAATCAAAAAGATGTAATCGCATACTTGCAGTTTCAAATTACTCAGTTTATTACGAGAATCCGGAAATTATTTATTGCTTCTCTGTCGAGGTACATTGTGAATTGGATGAGCTGATGAAGATGGATACGAATTGGAACTTTGCACCTGTTTTAATGTTCAAAAAGCTATAAAAAACTTGCTTAAGAAATTGTGTAGACTTTAAAGAGTTTTTATTTCTTGCTCCGTCAACCACATGGATACTTCGCAATTGCCATGCGCTTAGTTTTATAAGTCGCCATTTTCAGTGCAATTACAATAGGAGTTGGATTCGTATGGAAATTAATTTCTCTAAATAAAAGTTTTTCAAGTCAATAACTTTTGCGACTGTTGTATAAGTTTTCCACATCTTTTCTGCAAAACAGTAGAATTGATTTTAACTCCCGCCGTTAAAACAATCTATGATTTACAGAAAAAAAGATTTTCATGTAATTTCTTCATTAAACGTTTTTTTACATTGTTTGTGTGTATGTAGTTTAGGCTTATATTTTCAAAGTGTCTTATAGCTAATTGTGTATGTAGTTTATAAATGATAATTAACGAAATAATTCATTTTTAACGTTATTAACTTTAACATACAAGCAGAAGGAAGTGAGTTCAATGTTCAATCCACTTGATTGATTTTCGTTGTATTCTGGGGGCACTTGACAACGAATTCTTTAATAGGATCACACTGCTTACCAAAAAAAGCAGCAACAAAACCTAGACAAACAAGGAGAAATTTTGACATAACTGGCTTCAAGTGATATCATTGAAAACTTTTCTGTTTTGACGTAACACTTTATTCATAAAATGATAATAATAAAGCATTACTACTTGAAATATTGTATAACATTTATGTAAAATACGATAGAATTTGAGAAGAATAATGTTGCAATGGCCTAAATATCTGTTAAAAATTCATCCTCTTAATTATTCTGCATTAATATATTTTTGAACAAAGATCAAAATATAAACTATGATTTTAAAATGGAAGTTTAATTGCTATGTGTGATTAAAATAATTTTTTTAATTCAAGGAAAAAATAATTTGTTGCTCATCAGTTGGATTTTCATGAACATTTCCACAAGGAATTTGTACTCTAAATATGCATTAGACTCATTAGACTCTACATAAAAATAAGAGAAACTAATGAACCAATTTTTTGAAGTTTACTAAAAGTAATTGGAACACGAAAAATTGAAATAAATCTTTAAATTAATTGAAAAACAATTAGTTGTACCAATATCTCTAATTCAATATTCTACACTTATTTTTTGCTTTTACGTTTAATATGTTGGTATTTTTAGTTGTTTGATCATGATAAGCAAAAAACAATTAAAAAAAAAGATAGTGTATATGTTCACAGAAGTTAGATTATATATAACTATTCTGGTTACAATTTAATTTTGCAAAATACTTCAAAGATGTCTTATCAAGAATTCTGTGCCGTAGATAAGTGGCCTATGTAAAGATATTGAAGGGTTTTCGGGCTATTTTTTAAAGTTACGTAAACTAAATATGCAAATGTGCGAGCGAAGATTTTAATTAAACCACAAAACTTTGTTTGAGAAGTGAAGATTTTTTTCTTTTTTGGTTTTTCCTCGACCTTGAAGGTAAAACAAAACTTGTTCAGTGCTAGAGAAAGACAAAAACAAAAAATTTTACTTGTAAAATTCACCAACAATTGTTTTCTTTAAATCGCTTTTTTATTAAGGTCACCAATTTTGCCCGGAAATATTTTGATAAGCCGAAACGGTTTTGGACTTCTTCGACGTACAGCTTTTAAAAAATAAACTCTTCAACTGAAAAAGCTACTCAGTTTTAAGCAAACGATAGTTGGGAGTCTATCTGTAATTTCAACATATAATTGTATCGATAATTTTTTTTTTACTTGGTTTTTAGTCAAAACCTTTTAAATCCAAATTTTGATTTTTGTGAATTTTTCCAACCCCTTTTGTTTTGTTTTTTTCTAAAAATGAAAAAACAAAAACTGAGAAAAATGTTCTATTAGAAGGTTTTACTTTTAAAACATACTTTTAATCATTTATTGAAACATTGATTGCGTAAGACGGTGTTATGTCAGAAAATATTCTACGAAATTTCACTCAAAAACCATTTTACTCACTCACTCAAAAACAAACAAAAACGTTCATTTGCTGTACATTGATTTAATCCTAACAAAGAAGTTTACCTCAGTTTTTTTCTTGATAAGACTTTAATTATCTTATTCACTGCAGTAAGTCTCGCTTCTAACAAGTGTTTAACCGCTTTGGTGTTGTTCAATTGTTTTGGTCATTGAGCAATATTTGCAAGTTTGTTTATTTTTTGTTTTATTAATTCCTTTAACCATGCTAGTTCATCAAGCTTTACTTTTTCTTTTTTTACAGCAAATTGTTTGACCTTTTGGTGCTTCGAATTTCAAACGAAGTCAGCATTTTTGGAAAGCAACATGATTTTTTTTCATTTATTTTAATTTTTACTCACAATCAACTTGAAATTAATCATAGTGCTTGTAGAAATAAAGATTGTGAATAAGGAAACAGCGACTAAACGAAGTACGTTATTACATGCACAACGTCAGGTGTGCATGGTCGCTGTACCTTTGAACAAAGCGATGTGATATTAATAAAAAAAGGAAAGCGAAAAGAAGATAATTAATACACACATCCGAGCCATAGTCAGAGAATGTTGTGTAATCATGGGTGGGAGAAACAACAAACTCAAAGATCAAAAGGGTCTGGACCAAAAAGGGTCAGTGACCCCGATTAAGAATCTCTTGTAAAGTGCTTTTGCCAATAACATAGCGAGAATCCGTCAGGTAGTGTGAATATCGAACTCGCGTCCTTCTGTTTGCAATTCAAACTGTTATCACCTCAAGTAGACTTCAAAATGGAACTACTCATTCTTTAATCAATTCAAATGTCCTTTGCAACTGTTTTAAATAGCTTCAAAAAAATAAAAAGATCTATAAATATTTAAAATTGACATTGTATCTAATAAAACCATAGAGTGGTTTTTAAACTTTTAAAATATAAAGAACAGCAATTTTAGTTTAAAGTTAATATTCTGCAGCGTGGTCAAGTGGCTAAGAGCGTTTTGATTCTGATCAACATTGTTTCTGTCCAAAATCTACTCGCACCCTTTTGCCGTGTTTTTGGGAAAGGTACTTGACTTTTCCCTGCTTGCCGGTCTTCCCAAGTAGTTTTAAATGTCGCTCATATCTCTATAACACCAACTATTTCTACCGGACAGCAATATTTTGGCATCTCAGGAAGCAGGTCGGGGTAATTGCTTGGCATATGTATAGCGCCTCCGACGCTTTCCTCCCAGTCAGGAGAATAAATAAGGAAATTAAATGAAAAAACTGAAATAAAAATTCAATAAATCTAAATTGTAATTGACTTTAAAGTTTAAACCAATGCAATTTAAAAATTTGATCTAAACTTTCTTTAGTTGCATGATGCCATCATTAAACGTTGATGAATTCAAATAAAAAAAAGAATGAATAAAGATCTAATACCAAATACTATTGGCAGAAGCAGAAATGTTCTCTCTTAAATTCAATTTAAAGCCAAGCAAAGTACAAAATACAAAATATCTCGGTTTAACGATGGCTGATTGCAATTATCGAATCCATAAAATTACTTTTACCTTGTGTATGTGTGTACTATATCTTCACAACCTCGCAATTCCGTTCAAATTTTTAATAAATCTTTTGTAACTTGACTCGCCTTTTTTATCAAAAATAAGTTATGATAATATCTGCAATAATCAGTGTATCATTAAATTCTATAAAAGTTCAAACATTTTCTAAGCGCCAAATAATAAATTATCGTATCTTTGCCATCAAACTTAACTGGAGATGCTATGTCGTTTAGCCTGTAGTTAAATCCACAATTGCTGGTACACTATTTAACATACGATACATGTTGTTTTGTGGTTCGTATGATATGTATCTATAATCACACACCTTGAGCACCTAAAAGATACAATAACTTTTAGTCAATAAACTTTACTGACGTATTAATGTAAACAGAGACTTACTGAACTCACTACTATTAGAATTTAATGTTATTTAAAGTCAAACATTTTGCTTTAAAATTCCAAATTTTTTACTTTAAGAGCAACTGGCAACACTAAAACAGCAATTCAAGTTGAAGAATGTCCTAAATCAATCAGGTTTAATTCTTCTTTCCTGTGAGCCACTTGTCAAAATTCAAGAACTTGCAGGCCACAGTTGATTTAAAACTGTCAGAACAGAAGCCTGAAAAATATTTATTTTTGACTTTAAACGTTAAGTGAAGAGGAAAATGGTTTTGAAAGGTAAGTGAGGACCTTTTTAGTTTTTATTTGATTTTTTAAACAAAACTGTCCTTAAAAAAGAGAACTTGAGGAATTTCCAAATCGTTTTCTCGCCTTGTCATAAAAGGCCGGTCTTGATCGGCACGATTTAGAATGTTCAAGGGACAACAGAAAACACGTCACGAGCGTGAAGCATCAAACTTGTCAAAAGCAAATGTTTTTTAAAGCAGAAAATGGTAAGTATGCAAAATAAAATTTTTTTATATGCAACCAACCGCTGCATGCACGACTTTGCAGCGGGTTTTATTTGATTCAATGCAGAAAGTTGAATCTAAAAAAAGACTTGATTTTATCGTTTGTACTAATCAGCAGAAGGTAATTGGATATCAGTTTACCTATGCCTACAACCGCAGTCGAGCAATTTCGACTTTTTAGGTATAATTAGTGATAAATGTCAATTTTGTTTTTTCATATTTTTTTGCTTTTAATTACATGTACTGTATGTGCGTGATTGTTATGTAACAAGAAAAAGTTTGGAAAACTTAAAAGAAATAAAATAAAAATGCATCTGTATTGCTTTTTTTGATTTAAGATACCTTTTTGCCGCATAGAAAAAATGATTTAGAAGAAGTGGGAAAATATTTCTATCAATTTTTTGTAGTCTAAATGCTACCAAAAAATAATGGATAAGCTAGCTTTCAAAAATTTTTGTTCTCTACAATCTAAGTCTTTTTTGACCAAAGAAATGGATCGAAACGGAAATAAAAGTTAAAGCCCTTAGGTCCCACTAAAGCAGTCAACTTTTTTTTATAAATTTGAATATAAAACATTTATTCCATTTTGAGTGACTATTATCATTTTTTATTTGGAATCTACGTTTGATTCCCAGAAGGCCCAAATACATTGTTGCCAAATATATGTGCAGCGTTTTCCACGGTTGCAACCACACCAACATGAAGCTGTCTAGTACATTTGAAATTTCGGGTACAAGCACTGCGAGCTAGTGGTATTTTGGGCGCATTAAGTAAGTAAAAAATTATAAAAAAAAAATATAAAAATTTTTCTGTTCTACATTACAAAATTTGAAAAAGTAGGGTGATTATTAATTTTTAAAAATTAAAAACGGTAAGTTTTTCCTTGCAAAGATTTCAAAAACCATAAGCTAATAAGTTGTCTTCAATATAAAATATAAAGCTATTGCTTAGAAAAACTTGCTTTTCCATCAAATTCACGCACCACAAACAATCCTAATTTCTTGCATTAAAGGTAAAGGCATCCATAAAAAATTAAATAAATAGCGTAAAATCATCTTCGCGGAATTTTTTAATAAAGCAAAAAAAGTTTTAACTTTTCTAAATTGCTTGCAAGTTTCATCTATATAGCTTTTAAGCTTCAAGAAATTGGTTAATTTTTATTAAAAAATCATTTATTTTTTTCTATTAAAATTTTTTTCTAAAGAATTTATTCTTAAAATCATGACAAACTTTTTTTAAAACGTTTTCATATTTTGGTGATCAAATTCGTAAGCTTACATTAAGGCTGGGTTCAAGTAAATAATTACTTAGTTAGTTTACTTAATATTTACTTAAGTAATTTTTTTTTACTAGAGCTTTTCAAGTAAATTGTGTATAAAAAACTATAATGTTTAGAAAGCGCTATCTTATATAAGGAAGCCACTGAGAAAAATGAATTTGTGCCTGTGCATTTCTCTTTGCTAGTCACAATGGTTAATTGCATTATCTTGATTATCAATTTGTAACTGCAAGCTAGAAAACCTAATTCCATTGAACTAATTTGTAGCTAACATAAGCAAGGGCAAGTTTGTAACAATTTAGTAGCCGTAAAGTTAAATCTTGCATAATGTCTGATTTGATAAATTGCAAAGAATGTATTGGAAAGCAATCTGAAATGAGGAAACATGTGCTAGTTAATGCTGAAAACGATTTTCACGAATTTACAAATTTCTGCCACCTAAAGCTTTATTTTTCATATTTACTTGAATTACTTATGTTACTTAAGTTTTTTTACTGAAACAAAAAATTTAATTAATTAAAACCCAGCCCTAGCTTACATGCTTGTTTATTTTGAAAAAACGGTTTGTTTTTTAAACATACATGAAGATTAAGAGAAAATCCTATTGTTAAATTAAATGTGGCTTTAATTTTATAATATACGTTTATATAAAAAGAATTATCTTCCTTTAAAGTTTAAATTTACAAGTACCGAAAAAACAAGATTGTTTTTAATCGCTTTTGATTAAAACGTTTATCAAACAAGCATGAGCCATTAATGGATGATAAAAAAAAGATTGTTCAAGCTTCTTACGAAAATAGTTGAAGGAGCAAGCATCGCATTAAAATTTAACAGGCCAGGAACACAGAGAAGATTTTAGGTTGTATAATTGCAAATTTAATTATTGTCATGCATATGCGCATTCTTTTGCTTCACTTATTGCATACTTTGTCACAAGTGTAGGTTGTAAACTTGTTAAAGACACTAATTAAGTAAAATGCTAACAAGTAATACTTCAATCTAGTGACTTAATTGACAGTTGATAAGCTTAATTTAAAAAAGCGAAAACTTTTAAAGACTCTTCAATGCCAATGATCGAGCTATTGCTTTATCACGCCAAGTGAGAGCGTTGTATTCACAAGGAAAGGTGTGAACGGTAATCGTGTTGCGCTAATGAACACCAAATAAAATTGAAAGTTATAGTTATTGCCAACTTTTACAAGAAATGTGGGAGGCTGGTATACAATGCCAAAAGAGGAGAGAGAATAGTTAAAATCGCTAAATCGCTAGGTGGAGCTACACGTGCGGATGGGTGTGCTATTATTGTCACTTGACGTCTTCCTGTATCTCAACTTCTTTTTATTTAAAACATTTTTTTACTACGCTGATTTGTTATTTCAACCACGCTGATAATGTTATTTACAGTTATTTAAAGTGACTGATAAAATAATTACGCGTTTCGTTGATTCTACTGTACGAAACTTTATTATGAATCATACATTATGTAAACAATATCGAGAAAGCAAAATAATCAGTATAATATGCAGCGATATATATGTAAAAAGTTGCTTCAAATTTACCATTTATTAAGTTCGCAATTGGACATGAAAAAGAAGCAAGTAAAATCTATTCGATGTCTCGTGATATTTTTGTGTTTTGAACCTTGAGTAAAGAACTCCGAAACGATCGGCTTGATTGTAATTGTTTTTTCTAGTATTCGTTTATCGTTTGGTTAATTTTGTAAAAAAATAAGTTAGTTGTTTATTTAAAATGGTTTAAGCGGTTACGCCAGAAAAACAAAAAAGTTGTTTTGATGTTTTGAGAAACTCTTCAAAATTTAATTTAAAAGTGGTTCTTTTGCTTCTGTTTGAATAAAAATTAAAATTCTTTTGAATTTCTAACAACTATTTAAAAAAAAACGGCCATGAAGTTTCACATCGTGTCTTTTCTAAATATAGCACGTTTAATCATTTGGACAACTTAAGTTGTTTAGGTAAATTAAATATTTGAATCCAGTGAAAAATAAACGCGATTTTTTCTGATAAAAATTAACTCTCACGCTCTACAGCCTTTTAGAAAATATTTCATAATTATGACAAATGAATGTGTAGACAAGATTTCAAGATTGGGATTGATAATAAAAGCTGAGTCAAAAAATTTACACGGATTTTAAAAATCTTCAAGGATAAATTATTTCAACATGAGTAAGATTTTGTTTACGTTTAAATGAGAAACAGTTTGATATGGCTACAAAATTTTAAAAATAAGACTTACATAATCTTATAGAGTTTATATATCTCTTATGAATTGAAATTACAATCACAGCCAAACAAAAATATATTGATAACTAATATATAGGATTGGTTACTTCAATAAACATATCTTGTTTTTATAGTTTTATGGAAGTAATGAAAAAAGTACGTAATTGGTTGATTAGTCGCAAAAATTTTTCATTGTTGCAAGCCTTACAAAAAATTTCAGCTAAGTAGAGCCGAATATCATTGAGGGGTATTTAGACAAGGTTTTTTGTTAGAAATGACTTTAAAAAAAAATTTCCCAGTCTTTATTAAAAAATTTTGTAAGAAATAATATATATCCTGCAATAAATCTATCAATCAATGTCAGTTTAGATTTGTTTAGTTCATCTACAATTTTAGATTATTTTAGAAAGCCTGATTATTTTTACAAGAACCTTGAGTGGAAGCTTGTAAGTTAAAACTGGAGGAAAGTGGTGCGAAAGTAACAACAAATTGAGTATATTTATTTGCTTGCGTCAGTCTAACTGACATCACTTTTAATCACTACCTTTAAAAATCAAATAGAAACTCTAATTGTAGTTTTTTCCAAAATTTCTATTATATTACTTTTAGTAGAATACAATGACAGAAAAATAACGAAAAACGGATAAAGAAAAAAAAGTAAAAAGATAATTTAGGTAAAAGCAGAATTATTTTGGTAGTGTGATCAAATAGAAAAAAAGGCCGTTTTTATGCAATCGATTTGATAGAGCAGTGCTTCTCAACCTTTTCGAGCCTGCGGCAGGGATATTTTGAAAATTCGCGGCACACTTGGCCCAGAAGCAAATCTTGTTTTTTGTCTTTAAAACATACTGTTCTTTAAAAAAGATCTTCACTTTGAAACTGTCTCGGATTTCTTAGTTTTAGTCCCTAAAAAGTAGTGTCCACTAAAAAAATGGTTGCGGAGTATTGGACTAATGTTTTTTTAAAAATTTTGCGGCACACATGGAAATCTCTCGCAGCATACTGTACAGAGTGAGTGATAAAAGTTCAACTCTTTCTCCCGTTTTTTGTACACTTTCTTCTGTGTGGCAGCTTTTTGTAGGGGATGATTAACTTGCAATGATGTACATTTACAAAAATATTATTTTCTAGAAGGCAATTGTATTTTGGCGTTTCCGAAAATAGGTTTGGGTTGTTTGACTGGTATTCCGTGTAACATTTCTGATGTTGTTCTACGAGTCGAAATGCTACATAAACGAAAGCTTAGTGTAATGATAAGAAAAAAAAATTTAAAAAGATAAAAAAAAACTAAAAATTTTATGCAGTAATACCAAATGGTTTTGTTCAAAGAATGAAAAAAAACTTTCAAAGTTTTTCGTTTATTTTTTGAAATCGTAAACTATTCTTCTATGTAGTAATAATGCCACCTAATGGTCAAAATGAATTGTCAGCATATGTTCTTTGTTAAACCCAACATAAACACAATTGCTTATCATTGAAACTGTTTTACTAACAAAACCTTAATGCTTTACTTGAACTATTTATGCTTAATTCGGGTTATAACAGGCTACTATTATTACAAATTTATGGTTGTTTTTTTATTTCGTAAACAAAAAATGAAGAAAACCGATTCTTAAGCAAACAATCCAACAAGTGAAACTCTAATTACTTTAAAAAAAAGGGATTATCCTGTATTAATAATGGCAATCTTAATGATAAATAGCATTTTTTAAAAAGCCTTCTAATTTACAGTAATTCCATTGATATAAGAAAGAAAAATAATCTTATGATATAAACAATTCAGAATATAGCAATAACAAAAATACATTCACAAACAAAAAAAAAATAAATTGATGAATTATATAAAAGCAGCACAATAAGATCTAAGAGGGGTTACAAACATTCGTATGGCGTTGTGTTCCACACACACCGATTTGCTGCTTTCTGTGAATTAACCGCCGTCACCATTGAAGGTAAGCAGCTTGACCACATTTCTCGGAATGTTCGTGAAGTGCCTTTCCGAAGGGCACAACGAGTATCACTCAGTCGACGTTACGGAGAATCGAACCAGGTCGTTCTGCACGTGAGTCGCGGATGTTACCACTGAGCTAACCCGCCGGACAAAGAGGGGGTAAAAATATCATATGAATTTACTTACATTATTAAAAAATAAAATTTATCTACTTTACATATTTTTACTGTATTTATTAAAAATGATCAACTCATCTTTGTAAAATTTTTTTGTAAAAATTCTTATATCAAATTGGTTTTTATTTTCAATTATTATATATATAAGTATCTTTTTAAAATAGTTTATTTTTTTGTTAACCTTTTGTACAAAAAAATTGAAATTGATTTGAAGAAATATTTATATGTTTTGCAGTTTTTTGTAAAAAGAACACTATGGCCATGAGCATTTGCTTTGGGCACCTGTTGACCTTTTTGTAAAAGTAAATTAATAAGTTATAATATTTACCTGTTTTCATCATGAAATAAATTTGTTATGGCTTCAGCATTATCATCAATTTTTAATTAAAAAATAGTCACCCAAACATTTGTTAAAACATGTAATTTTGACCAAGGATGTTTATGATAATGCTAAGGTTGAATACTACAAACGTAAATTATTAACATTTGCCGCCTAAAAAAAAGAACATGAAATTAAAAAATGAACTGTTCTGTATTTTATGCATTCAGGTAAAATGAGCCACCTTAAGTCCGCTTTGCACAAAATGTTTGATTCAAAATATTAGTTTTTTCAAAATCAATTTATTCTTAGTACATCAATCATATTTTCAAAATTTGGAAGTAATTAGCGATTTCCAACAAATGGAATGAATTAAAAGTTGAATTTAGCATTGACCGAAAAGCGCCCATCCGGCTTCACGTGAAATTCTCAATCAATGTGGCTGTGGTGCCAAAATAATTAACATTATCCTTGTCTAACATGGAATGATTAGTTCCTAAAAAATGCCATTCAAGCGTGCCGAAGGTTTCCTTAGCGTCTATTTCATCCGAATATTTTTGTTGCATTTCTTTGCTATTTAATTTTGTGCAAGTCATCTTTGGTAAAGCTAACTATCTTTTAACAATCATTAGTTGCTTTTCCTAAAAAATTCACTGGTTAAAATCTTTTGCAATCACGGGTTATCATCTTATACAATTAATGTTTATTATCTTTTATAATCACGGTTATCATCCTTTAAAATCACAATCACAGGTTATCATCTTTTTCAATCACTAGTTGTCATATTTTACAATCATTTCATTTTTTTTCTCGAAAAATCTCTGATTTATTTACATCCTATTGTTGATTTAAAAACTTTATTTACACTTGTATGACTTAAATATTGAAGATCATACCCGTAATTTATGATATATAAAATTTTTACATTGTCGTTCACGACCCTAATTGTAGACCTTAACACAATGGATGTTAAGTTTTTTTTTTTTTTTCTCAAGGTTGTCTTTCCTTTTATGTTAATTTATAGATTATATCATTTAAAAATAAAAAAACGGGATTTATAAACGTCAAACCACTTCAAAAAACTTTATGATGATATTTTTTAATTGGTAAATTTAGAATTTTAAGGTCATTGCATTTTTTTAAGTGCCAACAACTTTTTGCAAAGAGCTTTTTGCTCTTATTTTATCATTGATACTAAATGTTATAGAAGTGAAAATGCAAAGAGAATTTCATAAGCTTTATTTGTTCATACAATGTCTTCTGATACAGCCTAATTACAAACAAAAAAAGATTAATACAGCTGAAAGAAACAGTTTAAACGATCTGTTTATGTGACAATCCTTCTTAATTTCCGCGCCATGTGATTGTCATATTTAAATATAGAATTTAAATTTTGACTCTTTTATCCAAAATTCTTCTAGTTATTTCAAAAAAGTTGTGATGGAATTTTGTAATTTTTTAAACTCTTTAATCAAAAGCAGCGTTGGAAGAAACACAGGAAATGTCGCAAAATTAAACAGCACCAAAAGGTTTTATGGCTTTTAAATGGACACCGTTTTCTGTACGTAACAGGCAAAAGGCAGTTATTGTCCGGCGTGTATAAATTCTTATTTACAGTAATTATATGTTGACATAACCTATAGGTTATTCGATTGCTAACCTTGATATTACATTCCTCGTTTTATTTTTCTATGTCACCTATTTTTGATAAAATATCTGTAGTAACTGATGTTTGTTGCTTGAATATTATGATTAAATAATGTAGCTATAAAAAATATTGGTTTGCAAAGTGCTTCACTTATGGAGAATTTTAAAATAAGAATGTTGGTATGAAAAAATGTCTTTTTGTTAACTAAAATCAATTGGTTGAATGGTTGAATAACAATCATAAATTTAATGAAAAAAATTTTTCTGTTATGAAATGTTTAAATAGACTTTGTTATGTTAAGTCTTTTCGGTTTTATTGCTTTTATTTTCGTAATTTTTCATTCCTTTAAATACATTTTTTATACCCTTTGTTGTCGATTAGAAATACTCTTCGGCATGACATCATTCTTTATTACTCTGAATATATTTCTTACCACGAAGTAAACGGGAGAAGAAATCAAAATAACCTATTTTTGTTATTGATCATCATTCCTTTTGTGTTATTTTCACTTCTTTGATGTAATTTTGATGTAATTATTATTCAAAAATAAAGAGCAAAACTGTTCTTTTCTTAATATTTTTCAAACAAGATTTATTCTACGTAGTTGATTATATCATTTTAGTTCTTTGTTTTTTTGTAAACATAACTTTTAAGTTTTGTTCACTAAAAGGTTTTTTAAAACGATTTTTAGACATGAACTGTTTAAAAAATTGAAGCAAATTTATAAAAAATTTACTGTATAAGTTTTGCTTTTCCTCCGATGCAGCTGTTTTTTTTTCCAAATATAGGCAGGCTTAAGTGTTATAATCTTGTTAATTAAACAAAAGCAAAAAGCTGGTTTAAATTTCGCTTTTGAAAGGACCAGAGAAAAAAATTTTGTTTCAAAGGCTTTTGCGTTCAAATATTTTTTCATTTCTATTTATAATCCAGAGTTTCTCAAATTTTTCTTTTTACGGAACACCTGGTTTTATGATTTTAGCTCACGGAATACTTAGCTAATTACAAATTTGTTTAGCTTATGGAACACTTAGTTAAAAAAGTTTCTAATCACAAATTTGTCAAACATATAAAAGGACTTCAATTTCGCACGTCAAAAAAGTAAAGTTGCTTAAGTTATTGTCAAAACAGAACGTGCTATATGAAATAAGAATATAAAAATTTTTAAATTTTCGTAAAGGTTGAGCAAGCTCATAATGGCGTACTTGCAAACCGTCATGTTCATATTTCAGTGGAACACAGTTTGAGAAACGCTGTTCTGATCCAAAGCTTCACGTTACGCGCTATGTTGAAGCAAAAGGTACTCATAACGTGGAAAAATGTGAAATAGCTCCTATAATTGAGCCACGCCCCAAGGCAGCAAAAAAGGTCAACTGCCCAATTTACGATGTGTTTATTTTTTTAAACCAGCTCTTTGTTGTGTTTTCACGCTAATTTGTGATGGCTCTAAATGGTCAATAAGATATTTTTTGTGATCAAATAATTTTTGTTTATTTTTCATGGATAATTTTCCACATTAGTATCTGATTTTTAAGTTTAGGTGCTCCAAACTTTGTGATTATTGTAGGGCTAACTGGGAAAGTTAAACTTTCTTAGGAATGTTAATTTGTTTTATAAAAGATAAAAAAACCCGAAAGTGATTTGTAAAGTTAAGTGCACTTAAATTTTTTACCAATAGTACTGAAAGTTTTTTAAATTTTATCCAGTATTTTTAATTAAAGTTGGCGGGAAAAATGAGCCAATAGTTTTCCGAAAACAAAGCTTTAATTTAATGTACAAATCATTGAATATAAAATATCTTTTACTGAAATATAACTATATAATTTAAAACTTTAAAATAGCTGTAAGGTTTTTTCCGATCCAAAGTTTTCATGTTAAATGAAAATCTGCTTTTTTCTTTTGAAAAACAGAAATAGCATCTGCGCTTTAATAAAAAAAAATTAATTGCCAAAAAAATTCAATAGTCACACGTCCACTTTCCGCACGTAAAAAACGGACACTTAAAAAGCTGAAGGGTATTCCGACGAAAATATTTAAAATCTCTTTTTTTTGTCCGAAAACTATTTATAACCCGATTTATAAAAATTTAAAATGAAAAAAGCAATGTTAGATGAAATTTTTCTTTGCTGCAAATTCCTTTTGGTCTTTTATTGGAGAAACAGATTAAAAGTAGTCTAAATAAACATCTTATTTTGCAGCTACAATAACTTAATAACATGCATTTCTTAAAATTATTTTTATAAAAAAATATAGTATTTGTTAATCTGATTGTCATTCAAAACATACCAATGCGATTAAAAACGAAAACAAAACATTAACAATGACACATTTTACGCACGATCAAAACGAGGTTGTTTTCCTATTGTCATTTAAATGCAGATTTACTGCATTTTTACATGCAAACATGAACCTCGTGTCGTTTTATTGTGCTCTTGTGCACGATCGAGATAACTCCAGAGATAACGAAATTTTACATCATTTTTCATAAGAAATGCATGGAGCAAGCTGTGGTTTAAAAATGACTTTGTTTTCAATCTTTACACAAGTTGCACCATTTTAAAAGCGAGATGCGTTTTATAAACATCAATATAAATGGATTAAGAATGCGTTCAATTGTTCGAAGTTGTACGACTACGTGAAAAAAGGCTCGTAAACACAAAAATTGTAATCTGGTGAAATATAAACACTTGGTCGAATTTGTAATTACTGCACCTAGTTGCGATTATAAATTTTTCAGACATATATCGTCGTCTCAAGTTTTCAAAGTCTACACAAAAAGCTTTTTTTCGATTTATATTGAAAACTATATTTTTCTATTTTTTACAAAGAAATCATAAACGTGTTTTATTTTGCTTTATGTCAAATCGAGCAAGGTTTGTTTTAAAGCCAGGGTTTAACCTGTTTACGATTTGCTTTCATTATAACCAGGCCTTGTGTTGGGCGATTCCATTCGTCCATGCACAAATGGGGTCTCGCTCCTTCACCGAATTGCGAGTGTGGCGCCTCTCAGCAAACCGCAGACCATGTACTAACAGCGTGCCCTATACATCGGGCACCACATGGAGCACGAGGTCTGACGGTTTTGGATGACGAAACTCGATGCTGGCTTAATGACACCACTGCCAGCATCTGATCCAGGCAGTGCAGCAGTCTGGGGTAACAAAAGGATAAACTCTCGGCCCCAGTCCTGTTTGTGGCTGACCTGGAATGGATACCTCTTCAAACGACGACGACGACGACGACGACGATAACCAGGCCTAGATATTTTGTATAACTGATCATAAATTAAAGAATGAAGTATATAACAAAGGTTTTAAGGAATTAAAATTTATTTTTTTAGGAGTTTTAAGGAATATAAAGTTGATTTAGTTTTGTTGCGAAACCAAACCGCGGAGTCATCGTCGCCGCATTTGGTGAATTCATAGAGCAGTAGGTCAATAGCACACTCGCGTGGAAAGAAAATCACTTTTGCAAACGTTTATCTAAAGAAAGACTAAAGAATATTAAAACTGTAATGATACTTGCCTAGTTTTTTTTTAATAAAAAGGATAATTTTTTCTGCAGTCAATATTTATTGTTTTTATTGCAACTGCGTATGCTTTAGTAAATTAATTGTCGATGACCCTACAATTTAACAACTGGTGTTGATTAAACTTTTATTTTTGCTTAAATGTTTGATCTTAAATATTAGAGAAATAAAAATTGGCTAAAAAGATGAAAATATTTTCTAAATTTTTCCCAAAAATTTTATTTTTTGCTTTGGGCAAAAAGTTTACTGAGGTGGCCTTTTTTTGTTCTATTTTCGGAAGCAATCCTTTGACTGCTTATTTTTAAACGCAAATTAAAGAAATCATTGAAATTTAACGGTTTTTTTTTAAACATTTGATGAAGAAAGTCATGATGATCAAAAAAAAAAAATAAAATAAATAAATATACAAATCATAAAACGAACTATTTCCTTATTTGTTCAGATTCAGTTCCCATGCTACTTCTGCGTGATTCCAGCGTGATAGTAAAGACTCATCGATGGTGATTCCTATTGTGTTGATTTTGCTTTTGCACTATCTTGCTCGATTCATTCTGCTGCTTTTGGCAATCAATTAAATTCTAGCAACAACCGTGTATGTAATCACACAATTATCGATTTTATGGCACTCTGATTACGAACTAAACATATATTTATATTTCTTTTAAATAACTTGCTGATTTTAAGTTGTTTGGAATTTGTGCAATGATGCATTTCAAATATGACAACAAAGAAATATTTTTTATTGTGGTTGAAGGTAATGAATGGAGGTTCAAAAGATATAGTATGGACCATAGGCCTACCTTTCTTCATTTGGAAAAAAAGATTCATCATATTCAAAAAAATATTTTTGATTTTAAACTGATTTTTTTCTATTGGCCTGACTCACTATTTATTTTGAGAATGAAACTTTCTATTGTTTTATTAGATTAATTCCAAGTGCTACTGCTTTAATCATTAATTCCTTTTTGGATTATTTTGTTGTACTCTTTTGTTACGTCCCAAATTAATGCATGTTTTAAAAAACTGGTAAAAACTGGCCACTTGCATTTATTTTCTGTTCATTCACAGAAAGCTGAATCTGATGCAATAATAGGAGAAATTTCTTCAAAGCTAAACGGGTAAGATTTTCAAAGTTGCAATGCTGAATATAGCCTGCTTAATAAATTTAAAGCATCTTCATTTTTATGCAACGAGAAAAGTTATACGGTAAAAACAGAGGCGAGTACTTCGAGACATGTCCGGTCTCGTAACCCCAAAGTCTCGTCTCGGTCTCGGTTTCGGATCACTGCGTCTCGAATCCAACTAGAAACATTGCAGCGATTTGACCAGAGCTCACAGGTGTTGCAAATATTTCATGATTGCTGATAAAAATAGGTTGTTTTGTACGTTTTTTTAGCCACTCAGACGTCATGGCCCTCGTTAAATTTGCCATTTGCGCAGTATAATTGAATCATGGTAATCTTTATGCATGGCAATCCAGAAGCCTGAACACCGTTTAAAGTGTTTGGAAAATTATAGGCCTGTTTTTATCAACGTTTAAACGTTTTGCATTTCATATTTTTAATAAAAAAATTTTGTATTTTTAAATGACGATGCTTTTAATTGTAGTCTGTAATAAGTTGCATGGTGAGCATTAAACAATTGACACAATTGCGGTTCAAAGCCAACTCGCTTCGTTCTGTTGTATCCTTGTGGAAAGATACTTTACGGCCCTGTTTTTGGCTTTAAAATGCAGTCATCTTACAAAATAAAAAGTAAAAAACTGTAGCCAGTTATAGGGAAGATGTCACTAAAGAGTACCATGTATGACATAGTGCATCACGCATCTCAATCCGAGCTCACTGCCCCACCATGATGTAAGTTTTAAACTCTCTTTAGGGACAGTCTGCTTACACAGGTTTTGTCGCAGAGCTGGTCACATATATAAAGAAAGATCTAAGAATTGTGGAATTTAACCTGATGCATTGTTGCACTGACAGACGCGGCATTGTGTATCGCGCACGCCAAAACGAGCTCACTGCCGACAACGGTTTCGAGTTTTAAACTCTCATCAGGGACAGCCGGCTTACACAGGTTTTCCCGCTTTTATCAGTGTAACAATTCATCTGGTAGAAGCCAACAAATCTTTAATTTTTTTCTTTATATATGAGCAGCTCTGTGACTAAACCTGGGTAGGCAAACTGTTCCTGATAAGAGTTTAAAACTTGAAACCGTTGTCGGCAGTGAGCTCGTTTCGGCGTGCGCGATACACAATGCCGCGTCTGTCAGTGCAACAATGCATCAGGTTGAATTCCACAATTCTTAGATCTTTCTTTATATATGTGACCAGCTCTGCGACAAAACCTGGGGGTAAGCAGACTGTCTCCCTAAAGTGAGTTTAAAACTTAAAACCATGATTGGGCAGTGAGATCGGGTGTGTGGGATATACACAATGCCACAGGTGGCGCTCTTAGTGCTGTCCGTCGAAAACTCAATGTATTTTTAGCATATGGTTATAGAAGTAATTGATGCACAATGCCGTTTTATCAGTGCAGTAATGCATCAGGTTGAAGCCCACTAGTCTTTAAAAAATAATAAAAAATTTGAGTCGGACAGCAAAATCGTGGCCCTTTGAAACCAATTTTACTTGCTAAAGATAAGATCCAGAATTTCACTGTAAGACAAAGAAAATTCGATTTTTAGGTGGCAAAGTTCAGCTGACTTGATGCCTGAAAGAATTGATAAGTAGTCTGTTGGAGTGGGATGCAGGCATCTAAATGTTTAAAACAGGGTTTCTCAACCTTTTTAAGCTTGCGGCCCGGTAATCTTTTCTTATGACAAAATTGTAATAAACGCGATAAATTGATAAAAAGAATTTTAATAAAACAAAACTGAGCATTTAGTATCAGAAGAACTCTATTTAATTTGAAAATTGTCGCTGCCTTCTTGATATAATATGTAGTAAAAGTGGCTCTATTGAAGTTTTTAAAAGGCAAAGTCAGGGCACCAGAAGCAAGGGCGCACAAGAGGCCAAAAGTGTTCTTTGAATTCGCAGTACCAAAGTATTGGGTTCGATTTGTCTCTACACTTATTTAAATTCGAAAGAAATTAAATTTAAAAAAGTTATTAAAACGATGATTTGACAACAACCAAAAAACAATAAGTTAACAAGGGCGTAAAATCGAAAAAAAAGGGCACCCTTTTCGTTGATAAAGTACTCACAATAAATGTAAAATATAAAAATCTTTTTAAATATATACAAAAAAACGAAAGTTCATTAGGTGAATGAACTGCCGTAAACAGAAGTTGGAATTTTTTTGGTCTGCAACTAACTTTTCAGGTCATGCATTTGCTTACCTGTTCCAAATATATTTCAAAACAACAAAAAAAAAGAAAAGATGGTAAAATTAGTGTGACAACTTTTTTTGTCTTCAACTGTATTTCGAACATACACAGATGCATGACCTAGAATGTTAGTTGAAGACAAAAAAAAAAGTTTTTCTCCAGTTTACGGAAGTTCGTCCACCTAATGAACTTTCGGTTTTCTTGTAAATATGCAAAAAAATTTTTATATATTACATTTATTGTTAGTACTTTATCAACCAATTGAGACTTTCTCAACTTTGCGCCCTTGCTAGTTATCGTGTGAGCAATCATAGCGACAGAATGTGAGTGCAAATCAAAGTGATAATCTTTTTTTAGTCTTTAACTATATATGTAACTTTTAATTTCTGACGATTCTATTTAGTTTAGAAGCCTTTACTACAATCTTTTGTATGAAACCAAAAAAAGGTGCTTTTTTTTAATTTTGACATACCTCCTCCCCCCGCCAAAACTTTTTCCGGCGCCTCTGGGCGAAGAACAGCTTGAATATCCATGCAATTTTTTTATTTGGTTTTGATAAGAAATAAAGTCGATATGCTTTTCTCACATAGATAAGCCGTAGAAAAAATTAGCGGCAGTTAATTGCTTTGTTGTTAAGTTGTGTATATTTGTTTTTAAGTGAAGCTTAAAATTGTGAAAGTAACAAGTTTTCATGTTTAATCTTTAACTTGGTATCGCAAACGAGTTCATTCAGCAATTCCTTTTTAGCAGCGTAAAGATTACAAAAATTTATATCCTCTGTAAAGGGATTAACGATCCAAAAATTTTCCTTTTGAAGATCTTATTTTCGGAAAAACTTTGGCAAACATCAATGGCTAACCCTTTTATGTGTTGACTCATAATAGCAAATAACTCTTTGGTGTCAACAGAGATATTTGCTACAAAATCTTGCAAACTTGTAAACATATCAATGTCGCTTTTTTGCAAAAATCTATTAAAAAAATCAATTTTGTTTAAAAGTTTTAGAGCACACTGTAAATATGTTGTTGCTATAACCTTGAAGAGAACTACTACGATCATTGAAGCGGTTCAATATACGAGTATCTGCTGTGTACGCAAATTTGCCTATCCATGTCTTTTTGGGTCGAAGCTTTTTTAATAGGAAATTTTCATTCGCGTAAAAATTTATTTGCTTCTCTTAAATCAAAAAGACGCGCAAGAACCTGTCCTCTCTAAAACCGTATCACTTTTGCATAAAAAATGAGATGGTGATGTTGTAAACCCATGCGCTCACACACAGTGCGTCAAAAAGTCTTAAATGCAATACACGGTTACGAATATATTTGATAATCTTAACTGCTCCGATCATAACATCATTTAATGCAGATGACAATTTCTGGGCAGCTAAATTTTCAAGTTGAATTATGCAATATGTGAGACAGCAAATTTTTGTTTGTAACTTTTTTTATTTTTGCACTTACGTCCGAATGACAACCAACAATGCTGGCAGCTCCGTCAGTACAGACCACTACACATTTTCGCCAATCTACTGTAAGCCTTGATCTTGTTTTTAGTCATTGAGCAAATTTAATAATTACTGTTAATATTCTTTTGACACTGTTTTACTCCTCAACTGGTAGCGCCTCTTTAAAGTATAAAATTAGAATAAATTGTTGCGGACCAGCACCGGTCCGCATACCAGCGGTTGAAAACCACTGGTCTAAGTAGCCCCGTTATATATACGGATCTAAAAAACTAGATTTCTAAACTTTAAAAGAAAAGGCTTTATATTTTTTGACCCCGTTTAACCATTTCAGACAAACTAGTCGTAACGATTTTATTTACACACAGAGAAAAGAACTATTTTTTGTTGAGCAGGTAATCTAAAATATCATAAGAAGAAACAAGCAGAAATCAAAATAGAACTGTGTAAAAATTTTTTAAAACATTCGTAATTACAAATTATAATCAATATGATAAGTAGCAATTTTGAAAAAGCTTAAACAGAAAGACGTGAACTCACTTCGCATTTCAAAGCTATGCGACTGAGAATTTGAATTAGAAATAATTAGAAAACCTTTTTCGAAGCAGCGCAAACAGTATTTGGTATATAAAAGCAGAAAAGACTCTAAAAAATTTAATCAACGTTAAGTAAATTTTAATGTGAACAAATATATATTTTCTAATTTTTATTTTTTGATTACAAAAATTGAAAATAGTCAACTTTGGAGAGTTGAACAAGAAACAAAAGCGATGTCTGTCTTTATACCAGCCCATTTCGACTGTATGGGAGACCAAGCAAAGGTTCATCAGTTAAAAAATCTAAATTGATAATGAAAAAGCGTTTTTTTATTGAAAGAGATGTCGACAGCTGGTTCTGTGGTTAAGAGCGCCGTGATTGATGGCGAACGTAATAGACAAGTTTATGGTTCAAAACCTACGCGCGCCATTATCTTTTCTCCATGGAAAGACCTTTCAGGTCTTTTTTTGCTGCTTGGCGATCTCAGCAAACAGCTCTAAAATTTCAGTCCTGTTTTTAATAAAAAACTAAAATAAAAAAATTCAACCGGAAAGCAATATCTTGGCGCTTCCGGAAGCAAAGCGCCTCCGACGCCTTCTCGCGAGATAAATATTGAAATGGAATGAAATGAAAAAAGAGGGAAAAACAAAATGACTCTTTGCTTTAAATAGAAGACCAAATATTTCTTTCGTCTCAAAGTGAAACAAAAGTGAAGTTTTGCTCTTTACTTTCAATGAAAAAAAAAATTTATCTTGGCTTTTAATTTAAGGGACAAAAAATTTTTTATCCCCAGAAAAGACCAATAATATAAAACAAAAGTTTAAAAAAAAGATAAAAGATTGATTTTTTTTTTTAATTTTAAAGTTCACACAAGCTTGATCCAGTCCGGGCGATGGCGCTGTTGTGGACTAAAAACCATTGTAGAATTGTTTAAAGCGCGTATTTACGTTCAATAATACGTACAATACACGAATTTGTTAGTTTCTGTCCTTTGTTGAATTTCTATACTTTTCCTTAAAGGGTTTTAGGATAAGATACGTTTACTTTCAGATTCCCACTAAAAATTTTTTAAATACAAATTGGTAAATCTGGTAAAGTCAGTTTGTAAACAAATACGGTTTTCAAAAATTAAAATAAAATTGAACAATTTTCCAAATTTATTAAAAAATTGAACAATTCTCGCTTTAAATATAAGTTTTTTTTAATAAAGAGCATTGATAGCTAATTATTAATCGAAATAAAAACAAAAAATTTTTTCTTTCGCAACGTGCATCGTGAAGCTATTTTCTAAAAAATCACTCTCCAAAATTTTTCTTCTTTTTGTTAATTGGTATGATGAAAACATTTTGAAGCTTTTCTCGATTTTTTATTAGTAGGTTTATCTTCATTTGTCCCAAGGCCAAAAGTGATACGGTCGAACAGCATTTTGGCATGCCGTTTTGTAAATCTGTTTCATCGGTTCAAGTGTAATCAGGGCAAACAACTTCTACAGCTGAATTAATTTTTGATTATAGTGGCCAAAAACGTGACTGATTTTGGAAATGATCAATTAAATTTTACCTGCGCACAGTGCACCTGGCCAGTCTGATAAAAAACGGGACTTCAGTTAAAGTTGGGTAAGAGTTAACCGTATTTGGTAACACGTGACATTAAACTCTTGAAATAAAAGTATTGAGAAAATCGTCATGTCCCAAGGCCAAAAATTTTTCTAGCACGGTGAAAAAAGATTTTATTAAGTTTTTCTAATTTAAGAAAGGACAAATGCGTTAAAGACAACAGTTCCTGCTAACTATACGTCTAAATTCTGAAGTTCACTAAATTTCTGAATAAACATCGTGTTTTTTATTTTGAATAATCTTCAAAATGCAGTTGAGTGGTAGTTTCACGGTCCTGCAGCTTTATTCAATTTTACTTGAGTAACAAAATTCTACGATCGCGGTTCAAAATCCACTCGTATCATTCTCTTGTGACCTTGGTAAAGACACTTACAGCACTTTCCTCTTCTTGGCGGTCTCAGCAAGCAGCTGAACAATTTCAACTCCGCAGCGTCTCCGAAAGCAGATTCAGTTAATCGCTTGACGGTTATGTATAGCTCTTCCGACGTTCTCGTGCGAGTCAGGAGGATAAATAGAGATGATAACCAAACGATATTAAGCAACATGTACACAAAATTCTAAAGCAATAAAATTTGTTTCCATTTGAGGCTTATTGAAATGAATTTTGCAATATTCTAGATGGTGTAGCTGAAGCAACCCACAGACGTCACTCACATCATTCTTTGGATTTTTTATTCATGAAAGTGAAGTCAGAGGCGTAAACTTTGGTTTTTTATAGCCTCATCTAGTGTTTAAATTAAAAGCTAATTTTACTACGAGCGTGGAAAGTACTATTGTTTGTTTTTTTATTGATTTTTTTGTCATTTTAAGTGCGGAAAAAAGTAAAAAAATAAACAAAAAAAATGCTCCTGACACACTCATAGTGGAAACAAGCCATAAGGGATGACATGTTGAAGTGTTATTAGAGGGACGTCAACCAAAGATTTGAAAGTCAATTAAAGACTAGAAAGTCCTCACGATATTTCTGACATTGTTACAAGCAATTAAAAGACTTTGTAGGGAGCCTAATAAGATTGTAAAATTGTGGAAAAGCTTTAAAATTCTTATCGTGGAAATTAAGCCCCAGAGCTTGCTTCTTTACGGCAGTTGATGGGGAAACAAAGAAAGCGCGGTTTGAAACTTTTTAGATGGCCATTTCTTTAATGTCGGCATCTAACTAAAATGATTTCGGAGATATAAAGAATGCGCTGTCTAATTCGAATTTGTACCAGATTTTTAAATTAGAAATCGTCAGTTTGCCGTCGTTTTTGCAGGTGTAGTTTCATACTGGTCAACAAGTTTTTATTGTAGACATTTACGAGAAAAATTTCATTAAAAACATTTTTGGGTACTGGTTAAATATGCAGTCTACTAACAAACTTCTCGTTAAATATACAGTCTAAATCTGTCAAAAAGCCTGTTGACTGACTTCTAGCTAAGAATGCGGCATACTAAATCAGATAGTAGACCACATAAGGATTGTAGACTGCGTACTCAGCCAGATGGTAGACCACATGCCTCGTACGGCAGGTAGACTGTATATTTACCAGTACACGTTTTTGTACCTTTAAAAACATGAAAACCGCATGGAGTGTGGAACTTTTTCAATAAATTTTTTTGAAAATGGGTTTTCATGATGGAAATGCTATTAACTCAAAAAAAAAGACTTCCAATTACCCTTAATCAAAAAAAGAATGACGTAGACCGGCGTAAACACGTGATTATATTAATGTTTTAATTACATTTATTATTTTTTAATCCTTTTAATATTAATAGTTTGGCGCTTGAATTAAAATGAAATAAAGAGTAAAGATAAGATGTATTACTATGAGGGCCAATTTAAAAGGAAACTGATCAGCTTGACTTTAATTTAACTCCTGCTATTATCAATTTGTATTCGGAAAGGCCTATTTATCTGATTAACTTCTTGACTGGTCGTAACAAGTAGCTTTTCGGTTACATAACTTTAAAAACACTAAACACAAATAAAACTTTCAACAAGAAAAAAACTGTAGTCATTTTTGAAACAGGCAATAGCTTTTGATGAAGAAGGTAAATAGTTGACGAGTTTCGATATAAATTTTGCTTCATTTTTCTTCGGTTTAGTTTGACCAGGTTCTAACTAACTGCACGAATCGGTCCTTATTTCGTACATAGAGACATATTTGTAGGAGGTTTAGTCCACTGAAAATTTTTCCAACCTACAGAAAAATGAGAAAGACAAGAACTTAAAACTCAACTAAATTTTAAAATTATTTGATATCTTTTTTGTCTTAAAAATAATTACCAATAAAAAAAAACACTGATGACCTTTAAAGTTTCGTTTTGAATTGCAGCTTTCAAAACTAAAGTGTAAATGTTTCAAAAGCCAAACGAATAATAATTCTAAGACAGTGCTTCTCAAACGGGGCCACTTCGCTACCTAAAAAGGAATTTTAAATCTTAAGGGAGGAAAAATTACTAGAGGAGTAATTGGGAAAGAATTTGAACATCTTGGTACAATGTAAGTTGTCCCCAAAAAATTGCTAAGTCCTTCATAATCATGGACCCTTTTTTTCTTTACTTTGATTATTGAGATATTTCTTTTGGGGGGGGAAGCGGAATGATGTTACCGGAGTTCTAAAAGGAAGGAATGCGGAAAAACATTGAAAAACATTCTTTGCTTAGCGAAATTTAAATGCTTTGAAAAAACTCAATTGACAACATTGCGACGTAAACTTTAATTGTTTTTACTAAGCTTGTCCTTTAAAATATTCTCTTCAACCTATCATAGTTATTACATATGCCTAATAGACATTTAAAAATCTTTCCGTTGCGTTCTATTGTGAAATCTATCCTGTTGCAAAAAAATTGAAATTTTGAATCATCTCCTGAAACGATTATATTCACAATTTAACAGTAAAATACGCATCAGGTAAGTTTTAAAATAAACAAATAGGTTTTCTCATAAACTCATTAATTTTAAGCAAAAAACAATGAGAACAAATGACAAAATTGCAGGTTAAACTAAGTTAGACTAACACTTGTAAGCAAAAATTTTTTTTAAAGTTAGAAAAAAAACTGATTAAATTATTTAATAAGTTAGTCGCCCAAGCGTGTTAATTCAATATTAAATTAATTGCAAATTTTAAACAAAAAATTTTTAAACGATATTTTGTAGAATTTCAGAGCACAAAAATATTTTTTTAAATTTGTAAAAAAAATCCTTTTTCAAATTTTCATCATTTTGATAACAAGTAAATCAAATAGTAAAGCGACTTTTGACGCAACGGCAAAGTCACATCAACATTGTCAAGGTTTTTAGTCAAGGTTAAAAAAATTTATATACTTTTTGACCACTGCTTTTTAAAACGATTTAAGGTAACTTAATCTTAACCCTCAACAGTTACCATGAAATTTATTGAGATTTAGGACTCCATGTTCAAAGAAAACTATAATAAATATAGGTATCATAAATACAATGTAATATATTACCATAGACATCAGTATGAAAAAATACATGCGACATCAGTATGAAAAAATACATGCGACTCCCATAAGATTTAGTTGGGTAGTTTTTATGTAATAAATTTAATTTGCCCTGGGGTCTAATAGAACATGCTGAGGGTTAATGCATTTCGTCATCAATCCAGCTTGTTTTAATATTTATTGATTGACATTTGCAAGAAAAAAACAAAAACTTTACTTTTGAGCTATCAGTTATCTTGTCAGTTAACTGTCTATACCTAAGATAGAGCAGAGTGGTTTGGGAAAGCTATAAACCGACACCTTGCTAATTGTGCTTATCATTAAAATTAGACACTGTTTCTGTGCAGCCACCAGGCACATTGCCAACTGACTACCAGTATAATATATTAGCAACAGACATTTCCCCTCTCAAAAATTAGATAAATAACCAGTTAAAAAAATGAATGTACGGTAGCTATATTCGACCATATTGTCATTTCCTATAAGTTTCAATTTTTGCTGTTTTTTGTTTAAAATAGGCTTCGAGGTGCACGAAAGCATTAACGTTTAAAAAAATTACAACAATTAAACTGCAATCTACACCATGCAAAAATAATTAATATTGCTATTTTTGTACAAAAAAATGAACAATGCAATATTTGTAATTCAGAGTAAGCATTCAAGAAGCTACAAAGAAACCGAAAAGCATTCAATTTTTTCACTTTATCCTTGCATGCGACAGCTTTGACAAGTACGCCTACATGGCTTTATACTTGGTCAGGGTTTATATAGTCATAAAAACTAGAATCTGACTCTTAAAAAATTGTAATCACTTAAGTATAAACACGCACGTGACGTAAGTTTGATTGACATTTTAACCGATATTTTGCATAGAAAGATCGCAACTGCGCTGGTATGACCATGTGACACCATGGAATTGTCCCACGAACGAACAGCAAAGCAACTAATGGATGCTCTTTCAACTGGCAAAAGACCTAGAGGACAACCCACAACTTGGAGGGATTAATCTGGCTTGATTTCGTCTCGGAATTTTACCCGCAGAATTGCCGCTAGTTGCAGAAGATCGGGATGCTTGGAGATCCCAACTCCAGCTGTTGCCTGCGCAAGCCCAAAAGGTCAAAGGAAAATCCACTAAATTAATTCACTATTTTCCGCAAAAATGATGATGATGATCCTTCAAGTATGTTAAGACTAATATTTTAAAAAATTATCAAAAATGCTTTACAGTTAAGCCATATTCTCAGTAGAGCTTGCACCTCGATTGTTTCGACAATCAAATGCAGAAAATCAAATTAGTTTTAAGTAACTACTGTCACTAGTGGTTTTCGAAGATGCAGCAAAATCAATTGGCGTTCCGAACCTTTTCATGGTCGCGCCAAATGTTATTGATGGGAACAAAAATCACTTAATGAAGTGATTGCGCCTACAAACGAAATTAGCAATGTCAATAATTAATTTATATTAATCTACGGAGTTCATTCATTCATTCATTTATTCAGTTTTTTTATTCCCGATCATTATTAAACAGTTTAACACAAAAGTTATAAAATTTAAAAAGATCAAGAAAAGGAAGAAGCAGCACAACGTCAGACGTTAAAACATGCATATGATAAACATAAAGTAAAAGTACAAGACAGTATAGAGCAGTGGTTCCCAACCTTTTTTAGTGTCGGGGCCAAATTTCAAATTTTAGAGTACGTATGGAGCCGCATGAAACACTAAAGTAATTATAACGAAAATTATAAAGCATGAAAGCACGTATCAACGAATAGCAACAGTAACAAAAAAATACACAAATCAATTTAATGTCCAACTTGGCATTGGCTTTGAGCTTTAATAAGTTTGTCAAAGCGAGGCGTAATAGCAGAAGATGCAGTGCGTAGTAGCTGCTTGAGGTGGTCATCGGTTAATCGATTGCGATATCGATTTTTGATTCTAACCATTTTGCTGAAAAGTGCTTCACATACGTAACTTGATCCAAATACAGAGGCGTTTTTCTGGGCATTGATTATCAAGTTGGGATACTTTCCCTCTGGAACTCGACTCCAAAATTCAAGTAGGTCTTCACTTTGAAATAATTGCTTGAGCCCGATATCAGACTGCATGTCTAGCAACTCCATTTGAAAATTATCGGGTGCAATGGCCACATTAACTGCAATAGGGTTTGAAAACATTTTCATCATGGGCAACAAAGAATTCATTCCGTTAATGCGGCGGTTGAACTCATCAATCAAGCAACTGATAATTCTGTCGTATGCATCAAATGATCCATTGGTTCGATGATTAGATAGCGTTGGAAAATGTGCTGTAACACCACCTGCAAGCTGTGTTTTCCAAAGACAAAGCTTGTTAATAAAAGCGGTTGCTGTGCTATACAAATCGTGACAAAACTTGTTATTGCCTTGTAGAGCGCGATTTAAAGAAGAAAGGTGTGTAGTGATATCAACAAAAAACGCCAAATCAGCAACCCAAACATCGTCGCCAAGCTGAGGGATGTCTTTCTTTCCTTCAGCAAATATTTTAATCTCTGGAAGAAGTTCATAGAATCTTTTGAGACATGAAGCGCGGCTTAGCCATCGTACGGCTGTGAACATGACTACGTCACCATATTCAGCCTCAGTATCTGCTAAAAACTTCTTGAACTTTCGATGATTAAGTGCGTTGGCTCTAATCCAGTTTACCGTTGTTGTTACCACATCCATCACACTAGACATGTTGAGTGAGTTAGCAATAAGACTTTCTTGATGTAAAATACAATGATGCCATGTCACTGGAGCAAGATGATTTTCGTATCGCCATTTATTGATGAGCCCTTGAAGCCCACGATTTGCTCCAAGCATGGAAGGGCAGCCATCCGTTGCCACTCCAAACAACTTTGATGGGTCCAAATGTGCTTCTTCAAGAGTAGCACGAAATTCACGAAATATATCTGTTCCTTTAGTTGAGCCATGAATAGAACGCAAAGTGAGATATTCTTCGTAAATCGTAAAATCCGGCATGACTCCCCTTATAAACACAACTAATTGCTCTATATCAGTGAGGTCTTTTGAGCTGTCAAGTGCGACAGAGTAGCACACAAAATTTTTTGACTTCTCAAGAAGCTGATCGTGTTGGTCGTTTGATATACATTCAATGCGCCGAGTTATCGTAGTATTACTCAGCTGCAACTTTTTGGCCTTTTGTTGTATGGCACTTGAACAGCATTCTGTTGCAAATGTAACTATCGCCTGCTTCATAATTTCACCATCCGAATATGGTTTCATACTACGAGCAAGTAGATGGCTCACTTTGTATGATGTTTTGGTAATATCTTCAGATTCAGTACTAGCCTTGAACATATTTGTTTGCTTATTCCGTGCCGACTTAAGAGATTCCAACTTCCTTTTCCTTGATTCTCCTTGGTAGCAATCATATTTTGTAGAATGAGTTTCGTAGTGCCTCTTAATGTTAAAAGATTTTACACTACTTATCACCACAGGACACAAAAGGCAATGAGCTTTGTTGTCTACCTCAATTTGAAAATACTTTTCTTCCCAATCGCTTTGAAAAACCCGATTTTCCTGCTGAAGACTACGTGATTTCTTTGAATGCTGATTTGACATAATTTTAGGCTTGAATATATCTAAAATTTAAATCTTAAACGCTTGGCTGATTATCCTATTACAATTTTATAGCGGCAGTAACTGCAATAGAATTTTAGATTAATTAATCAACTTTTAGATTAACTGCAATAGAAACTTCACAAAAATAGAATAGAATCGAGAACAACTGGACAGCTGCTGCTAGGTTTTACCTTAAATGCAGCTGCTGTTTGTTCAACTAGACTAGAAAGTTATGATAAATTGTGTAGAAGTAAGTGGAATGCGACGGTGCTGCGTGAGGTACTGCTTAAAAATGGACGCGCCCGGTTGATGGCGATGCATCGTACTAAGCCGATCGGCCTATATTGCTGTTGAGACTTCTTACATATTAACGGTAGATTGCTAGATATTTTCCACTTGTGCTTCTTATGTAATTTCACTGTTTACGGTTGACTGATTATTCTAGTTGCTTTGAAGCGACGAAGTTGCTACAATTGCTTTGAGAAAACAGTGATGTAACAATAGCAGCCTTTTCACAACTTTCCTTGCCTCTAATCTTAACTATGAAGTACAAACTCTTTTCAAAGCCTCCAAGCCAAGCAAGAATAATTTTTGAATTACAATTAGACTTTTTAATATTTTTTGTGGGATTTTCAAAGGTCAAGGAGAGCCGCAAGAAGGCTAGCTGGGAGCCGCATGCGGCTCTCGGAGCCGCGGTTGGGAATCACTGGTATAGAGCATAGCCGCAACATTTTAATCAGATAAAGATATAAGAAGTGAAAAAGAAAAAAAACAAAATAAATAAATAAATACGTAACAATAATATTATCAAACAAACTGAACGATTAAATAAATAACCAGTTGGTTTTGATTTAGGTAAAAAAATTAGCTTGATCCTTTTTAAAGAAGTCGGTTAACCTATTTTTAAAGCAATTTTCAGTAAAGTTTTGTTTTTCAATGTTTTGCGACGGCATCTTTTCATGCAAGGTAGCAAAAACAAAAATTAAACTAAACCTATAATGGCTATTTTCTTAAACAATAAAGCAAGAGGTGAACTAAAGAATTTCGGATTGATAGCAAAGCATTTCTTTTATGCCTTGTTTTTCAGTTGTGGCTGGTACTTTGCTGTCAAATTGCTCAGATACTTAGGAACAAACATTGAAAACAAAACGGACCTTCTAACTGTAAAATAATGAAAAAGGTCTTGCAAAGGTAACAACAAAACGCTTTCAGTATTTGCCAATAAGATTAGGACGAGAAATCACGAGATCTTGTTAATGGTTTTAATCGAGAGAAAGTTTTAAACCAATAAAAATGTCGTCCGGTTTATTCCAAGTCATTTTGGTTTTTGTCAAAACTCCTAGTAAAGCTGAAGAACAGGAAAATACTGTTGTTTGAGTAGGCTAAAATAAAAAAATAAAAAAAATTATGCTTACCTTCATAAACGAAATTCTTTAGATTAAATAAAAAATAATTTCCAGGAAGCAAAAATGTTCTTTGATATTAATAACAGTTGAAGGATAAAACTGTATTGCTAAAATTAAACCATGCAACTTTTATTCCATAAAAATTAAAATTAAAAAGTTATTGGTATTTTAGACATTGAAAGTAATATTTTTAAAACAAAAAATGAGCAAAATCCGAAAGTGTTTGGAGCAATACGTCGGGACTTGTGTTTTTATTAAAAGGTAAAGGTGACCAAATACATCCATTTCTTTTAATGGAGATTTTTTAATGGTTTTAGTACGTGTTTATATGCTCTGTATTCATAAGTAGATGTAAGTGAATGAAAGAAACCCGCATTCCACAATTCTTTGTCTTAATACGTTGATAATTTTTGCATGTATCACATTCACGTAAGTAAATCATTGTCATCATTAATTATTTCTTAACCTGCAGGAAAACGTCGAAATTGTTAAACTTAGGGTCAGCATCGAGCAATTAATCGTCCCGATCATTTAGAGGTTCCAAAACATTGCTGTTGGGTTAAAAGTTTTTGTTTCCATTTTTAAATTTTTTTGTAGTAATATGATTAAATTTTAGAGTAGCGAGCTGAAATCACCAAGCATGGAAAGTAGTCTTTCCTACGAAAAATGCCGAATGGCAAGTGTAGGAGTTGAACCGAGATCGTTTCGATCATTTGGCATGACAGAGTTTAATACAGAGGCGGCGAACTCGCAATCCGTATTATCAATGTCGTGAGATTTTACGATGACGCGTCATTTCGTTTATTTTAGTAATACTTTAATACCTTGAAGTGCTAGTATTAACTTTAATATTTTGAAGTGCTAAAAAAGTTTTGACAAGAAATTGTAAAAGAGTTCAGATTGAAATGTTGACCGTTTTTTATTCACGGTGCCTAGTTTTTGGAAAAAGATTCATCCTGTTAGTTTATTGCTTTCCTTGAACACTGTTTTAAATTTTGCGCGACGCACATTTGCAAGAGGCATACTAAAAAATTTCGGATTGATAGCAAAGCATTTCTTTTATGCCTTGTTTTTCAGTTGTGGCTGGTACTTTGCTGTCAAATTGCTCAGATACTTAGGAACAAACATTGAAAACAAAACAGACCTTCTAACTGTAAAATAATGAAAAAGGTCTTGCAAAGGTAACAACAAAACGCTTTCAGTATTTGCCAATAAGATTAGGACGAGAAATCACGAGATCTTGTTAATGGTTTTAATCGAGAGAAAGTTTTAAACCAATAAAATGTCGTCCGGTTTATTCCAAGTCATTTTGGTTTTTGTCAAAACTCCTAGTAAAGCTGAAGAACAGGAAAATACTGTTGTTTGAGTAGGCTAAAATAAAAAAATAAAAAATTATGCTTACCTTCATAAACGAAATTCTTTAGATTAAATAAAAAATAATTTCCAGGAAGCAAAAATGTTCTTTGATATTAATAACAGTTGAAGGATAAAACTGTATTGCTAAAATTAAACCATGCAACTTTTATTCCATAAAAATTAAAATTAAAAAATTATTGGTATTTTAGACATTGAAAGTAATATTTTTAAAACAAAAAATGAGCAAAATCCGAAAGTGTTTGGAGCAATACGTCGGGACTTGTGTTTTTATTAAAAGGTAAAGGTGACCAAATACATCCATTTCTTTTAATGGAGATTTTTTAATGGTTTTAGTACGTGTTTATATGCTCTGTATTCATAAGTAGATGTAAGTGAATGAAAGAAACCCGCATTCCACAATTCTTTGTCTTAATACGTTGATAATTTTTGCATGTATCACATTCACGTAAGTAAATCATTGTCATCATTAATTATTTCTTAACCTGCAGGAAAACGTCAAAATTGTTAAACTTAGGGTCAGCATCGAGCAATTAATCGTCCCGATCATTTAGAGGTTCCAAAACATTGTTGTTGGGTTAAAAGTTTTTGTTTCCATTTTTAAATTTTTTTGTAGTAATATGATTAAATTTTAGAGTAGCGAGCTGAAATTACCAAGCATGGAAAGTAGTCTTTCCTACGAAAAATGCCGAATGGCAAGTGTAGGAGTTGAACCGAGATCGTTTCGATCATTTGGCATGACAGAGTTTAATACAGAGGCGGCGAACTCGCAATCCGTATTATCAATGTCATGAGATTTTACGATGACGCGTCATTTCGTTTATTTTAGTAATACTTTAATACCTTGAAGTGCTAGTATTAACTTTAATATTTTGAAGTGCTAAAAAAGTTTTGACAAGAAATTGTAAAAGAGTTCAGATTAAAATGTTGACCGTTTTTTATTCACGGTGCCTAGTTTTTGGAAAAAGATTCATCCTGTTAGTTTATTGCTTTCCTTGAACACTGTTTTAAATTTTGCGCGACGCACATTTGCAATTAGGTTTTCATCCCTGATTCAGCATTAACTCGAACGATTGAAAACACAAACAGATAGATGCATTTTAGGTCAAACAAACAAACAAGAAAATCGAACTCTGTGCAGGGTAAAGAAGTAATGCGATGTGAGCTTTAAGGCCCGTTTCCACTACGAGCGTGGAAAAGAGCAGTCTTTGTTTGTTTTATTGATTTTTTTTGCTCTTGCTTCAATTTTAACCGCTCGCTTCAATCGAAGATCAATAAAAGAAACAAAGAATGTTCTTTTCCACGCTCGTAGTGGAAACGGGCCTTTATAAATGTTTGAATATGAACTGAACTTGGCGTTGATTGCCTATCAGTCGGGTATTTGTGAAAAATGTCCGTTTAAGTTTTTTATAGAATCGGTCTTGGAACTTTCGGCAAAATGCGTGATTTGCCTCAAAGGTAAGAAGTCGATTTACTCTTGTGTGTATATTAATCGCAGAAGTTGTATTTTTTAAAACGTAGTAGAGTTAAAAACGTTTTTTCATCAAGTTTTATAAGTTTTCGTGACGACAAAAATGTATAGCTATTATACTATAATGGTTTTCACTAAACAATTTATTTGTTATATACACAAACGCTAAAAAAGTTGTATTTTTATTTAACAACAACGAAAGCTCCCGCTTAATTTTCGGCAAAATGAGTTAAATATACAGTGGGGTACAATACCTTCACTTGACTATGAATTGTCTCTTTTACCAATAAAAGTCCTATTTAAAATTTTTATATGAAGTGTTCACCGGTTCACAGTTTAACAATGGGGACCGCTTCATATTTGAAGTGATTTTGTTTTCGCGCAAACCTATTCAAAAGCTGAGGGGTTGGAACAATGACTTATTTTCGAGTGCGATGCTGTTATCAAGGCCAGTACAATCATTTAAGAGTCTTTGAAGAAATACTTTTGCACCAAGCCAATTGTATCGGACATGTCAAAGTAATTGTTTTGCATCCTTTAAACTTAAACACGAATTTATTTCTACCTTTAAGTATACTTAATTATTTTCATTTGTATAACTTAGCTTCCGCATTTTTTAAAATGTTTTACAAAATTATGTCGATTGGTGGGGGTACGCGAAAATTTGGCGCCGCAAATTTGTCGGCAAGCCAATTTGGCAGGAAAATAAACAAAAATGATTTATCTTCACTGGCGTTGAAGCGACAGCAAAAAAGTTTTGTTATGTCACAAAGACAATTGAAAAGGCAATTGTAAATGTTCAGCTGATAAGAGCGAAAATTTTAATTTAAAGTTGTTAAATGCGTTAATTTTTGCGATGTTCCTAGACCAATATTTATCTATTTAAATTTACAATAGCTTAATTTCGAATATTTAAATTGTTAAATTTTCGAATCACGGTCGTTTAACATACATCTTTTACAAAAAAGTACAATATTGTAGCTTACTACAAAGACGACAGGTTTGAAGATTTACGGGCGTACGAAGTTATGACGTCATAACAAGCATTTTACTATATCGAAACAAATCTATTCTGGTCGGCACGCATAAACAGTTTCATTTTAACTAATTTTTTTAGTTCTAACAGTTTGTTTCGTCTATAGCAGTGGTTCTCAAAGTGGGCGCTACCGCCCCCCAGGGGGCGTTGACGCGATTTAGGGGGGCGATAGGAAACAATGAGAAGAAATACACATGAAGGACGATTAATACAAGATTGATTCAGGGTGAAGACCTTTTTTTTTTTAGAGATCAGTACAATTTTGGAAGAGAAATAGCAAAATTAGATATGAAATCAAAGTGAAGACTTTTTTTTTTAGAGATCAGAACAATTTTGGATTTTTTTTTAGAGATCACCACAATTCTGGGACAAAGATAGCAAAATCACAGATTTTGAAATAAATATTTGCTATCTATTATTCTTTTCACTTAAAAAAGAAGCGAGGGGGCGCTGGAAATCGAGCTGGAAACCAAGGCGGCGCCTAACCGAATTTGACTGAAAAAGTTTGAGAAACACTGGTCTATAGGGCTTGTCAGAAAGCAATCCAAAATTTGAAAAACAAATGCAAAAAGTAAACCCTAACAAAGCGATAAAAAGTCGGCAAAAGAACTTAAAAACAAAAAAAGTAAATTACGGCAATTACGGCAGTGATTAAAATTGTCAAGAATCAAAATAGAAGATTAGATCAAGCCAAATAGCAAAGCTTACAGAATAGTATATAAGGCGGTTACAAATCGTGTTTGATTAAATTTTAATGTGTAAAGTTTTTTTCCTTTGCTTACGCTAAAGTTTCCAAATAACAAAGGAATTTTTTGGAACAAACAGAGCGCTCTAAAAATGCTTTTAAAAAAATTAAAAGATTTTTATTCGTTCTATTATTCTATTGTACAAACCTGATTGAATTTTTGTATCTTTTGTTTAAACTTGTTCCCGTTGTATTATTAAACATTTTCTGATTCGGGTAATCAGTGTTTTTCAGAAGTCGCTAATTGCACAGCTGCAATAAATGGAACAAAATTGTTCTAAGTTTTGGCAGGCGCGTGAATTTTGTGACATCACAAAAGATGGCGTTTATGGTCAGCAAGCAGGTAACAAATTAGCATGGCGACTTTAAATTTGCACAACAATAATTTTGTTCAGTTATATTACGAAAAGATTAAATACACATTTATTCCGCCGAATTTCGCCGTTTATCTGTACCCACTATGCTAGAATCAATCATGATATTAGCCATAATAAGTTCAAATTTGGAAACAATAGCGTAAGCAACAGAAAAAAACTTTACACATTAAAATTTAATTTAAACAAATTGTAACCGCTTTAACTTTTTAATCACTACTGTAATCTTCTTTTTGTTTTAAGTTTTTTTGCCGACTTTTTATCGCTTTGCTAAGCTTTACTTTTTGTATTTGTTTTTCAAATTTTGGATTACTTTCTGACGAGCCCTATAGACGAAACAAACTGTTAGAACTAAAAAAAAAAAAATAGTTAAAATAAAACTGTTTATGCGTGCCGACCAGAATAGATTTGTTTCGATATAGTAAAATGCTTGTTATGACGTCATAACTTCGTACGCCCGTAAATCTTCAAACCTGTCGTCTTTGTAGTAAACTGCATTATTGTACTTTTTTGTAAAAGATGTATGTTAAACGACCGTGATTCGAAAATTTAACAATTCAAGTACCTTTTTAATTTAAATATTCAAAATTAAGCTATTGTAAATTTAAATAGATAAATATTGGTCATAAGAAACATCGCTAAAATTGACGCATTTAACAACTTTAAATTAAAATTTTCGCTCTTATCAGCTGAACATTTACAATTGCCTTTTCAATTGTCTTTGTGACATAACAAAACTTTTTTGCTGTCGCTTCAACGCCAGTGAAGGTAAATCATTTTTGTTGGTAATCCTTCAGTTAAACGGCGTAAAATTGACTTCAGTTTCTGAACGGCGTAAAATAAAAATGACTAAGATATTTAAATAACACGAGCATTTATTGTAAGAAAAGACAGTTTAAAAAGTGTGTTGTCGTGTCAGACTACAAATAAAAGCAGAAAACGCTGCACTGTTCTTATGTCGTTCACGCCATACAAATTCATGAAGGTGCGACGTGAACAACGTCTCGGATGTCCCAAACTGTCTACGCAGTTTACGCTTAACGCGCATCCAAAGGTTTTCAACGTTCTGGGTGTGGATGGCGTCATCATTAGGATCCACAAAATGCTCATGATGGACGATGACATCATGTCTGTAAATTCCATGGTTGATGTTTTCGATTTGAACGTTTTAAAGTTAAAAGTTTTAAAGTTTAAAGCGTTTTTAACTTTAAATATTTTACGCCGCTTAACTGAAGCAAAATATTTTCTGAAGATTTTACGCCGTTTAACTGAAGCATTACCTTTTTGTTTATTTTCCCGCCAAATTGGCTTGCCGCCAAATTGGATCACCGACAAATTGGCTTGCCGACAAATTTGCTCCGCCAAATTGGCTTGCTTCAATTGGTGGCGAACGTGATCTGAAGGATTTGAGTTGTTAATCTACTAGGCGCTATTCTGTTCTGTTCTTGGTAAAGACACTTTATGCCATTTTCCTCCGCTTTGTGGTGTTAGCAAGCAGCTTTAAATTTCATTCAAAATTGTTAAATAAAAATTAAAAAGAAACAAATAAAAATTTTTTAGCCGGACAGCAATATCTTGGAATTGCAAGAAGCAAATCAGTAATATCGCTTGAAAATTGCCCGAAATATCCCAACCACAAAGCTTTCCTGCAAGTCAGGTGTGTTAATGAAAATGAAAAAATAAGAAAAAAACTTTCGGCGGTTGTTTTTAGAAATCCGATTATAAGTTATGTAAATCCCATTGCCTTGTCTCAAATATTTGTCACACATTTCAGTTTAGAAAACGTATTTCATTTATTTTCAGCCACAAACGTTAAACTAGGAAACAAGCTTTTTAACAGTTTGCCAGTAGGTTGTTTTGTTTTTCAAGAATCAAGATGCTTTTGAAATTTATTTAGGGTTTTTTGCCCTCTTACTGTTTCTATTTTTGATCCGAAAACCGTACGTAACCTTGAAGTAAAATATTAAAACAGATCATGCAAAAGTAAAAGTGACAACCTTGAGTAAAATTGCTTGACTCATAGCTTCAGTAAAATAAAAAAAAATTTTATCATGAGCTTGCACCATGCATCATGGCGTATGAATCGTGATGAATCTCAGCTGCTCTTTTTGAAACCGAGCCGGTAAGCGGAACAAATATCGCACACATTTAAAAATTTCTCGCTTTATAAAGTTTAAAACACTATAATGATTTTATAACAAAAATTAATAGATTCAGTTAAAAACACTTTAATTTTTTTGGAAATATAATTAAGATGTCTTTATTGTTTTTACGTTATGTAACTTAGTAATATGCTGTCAAACTGTCGTCATATTTTATTTCTTTATAACATCAACAATTCTCTGATAAAAAATAACCAACGCTTTTAAGCTGGACATATCTGCTTTGTATAATCACGAAATTTTCTTGCAATACAATACAAAATCTGTGCTTGTTTTTATAAGAAAAACAATTCTTCCTGTTTAAACAACTCATTAATTTTTATTACCAGTATACGTCCTCGATAATTTCCGCTCTTACATCAGACTTGTAAATCTTTTTTCGTTAAAGTTTTCTTACTAGAAATGATCTAAACTTATTATATATGTTTATTTTAATTAAAGAAATTATATTTGCATGCTAATAACTCATCACTTGGTTTGATATAGAGTATAATATATTTTGTAGTTGGGTATAAAACATATAAAGAGCAATCAACGCTTTCTTAGCATAAAAAATTAAAAAAAAAAGAAATCTGTTTCGTCAAAATGAAAGCTTCAAATAGTCCTGCATTAATTTTGTTAGCGCTTCTCGTAGCAGTTGAAATCGACTTATCTTTTGAAGAACAACTTTTTGTAAAGAGCGATTTGATTGAGAAATTAATTCAGATTGAACAAGGTGGTTCAAGAAAACCAATTGTAATTGTTCCTGGCATGCTGGGTTCACAGCTCGAAGCACGATTCGATGTTCCTCATCCTTCAAAAGACTGTTTGATACACCATGATTGGTTTTCGCTGTGGCTGAACATTACCGAAATAATGCACTTTGATTGCTGGTTGTACAGTATGAAGCTGCTTTACAATAATATTACACATCAGGTTTCGAACGATTCCGGAGTTGAGATTCGCGTTCCAGGCTTTGGATCGACTGAAACAATCGAGTATCTTAGTGTACACCAAACTTTTGGCATAGGGCGATATTTTGCTCCTTTAGTCAAATATCTCGTGGGTTATTTGAACTACACTCGTAAAAAAGATGTGTTTGGAGCGCCTTATGATTGGCGACTGAGTCCTCGTCAAAATTCTGACTATTTCAAAAATTTATCGGCTTTGATTGAAACGGCTTATGAAAAAAATAACAAAAAAGTTGTTCTTTTGGCTCACAGCATGGGATGTCCATACATCAGTTACTTTTTACATAAACAAAGCCGATATTGGAAAAATAAGTATGTTGATTCATTTATTTCAATTAGCGGAAGCTATTTTGGTTCTGTCAGAAGCCTGAAAGCGATTGTATCAGGTGATGCGGAAGGATATAAAGACTTGATAAATGAAATTAAATTACGAGAAATAACAAGATCATTTCCTTCATTTTTTTACATGTCACCGAGAATAAACAACTGGCCGAAAAACAAAGCGACACTTGTTGTCACTCCAAACAGAAACTACACTATTCACGATTACGATACTTTATTCAGAGCTATAGGCTGTGATTGGTGCCTCGACTTATGGAAAAATAATGGCAAAAACATGGATGATTTCGGAGCTCCAAACGTTCCAGTGCATTGCATTTTTTCTAGCGGCATTCCAACCATGGAGACGTTAATGTACTCGAACAAGTTTCCCAATGTAGATCCAAAGATAAAATACGGAGACGGAGACGGAACAGTCAACACATTTAGTTCGTCAGGATGTTTGAAATGGAGAAAAATGCAAAAAGAACCAGTTTTTGGGTATGAGTTGTACAACCAAAAACATATTGAAATTTTGGGAAGCTTGGAGCTTTTGCACAAACTAAAAGAAATAGTGTATGATGACAAAATTAAAAAATAAATCAACAAAACCGAAATTGACTTTTACATTTAAGGCCTTTGATGTTTTTGTATTCATGGCTAAGCATGCAATGCAGTCCATTCTAATTTTTTAGCTTTAAGCTGTGTTTTCAATAAAACCTTGTAGTATTGTCGTATGAAAAATTGTAAAAATGCAATCACTGTTTTTTATAATATGTAAGATACCACATGTAAATTGAATCCAAAATGATATTTTTCTGGTTCAACAAATGCGCTAGTTAATGCAACTCATTATATTGATTCAAAATGAAATCTTAACTAAAAGTATGTTTTAATTGCTAAAGAAAATTGTGTAACTGAATCTGCGTCTTTTCTTACTTTGTCAACATTAAAACTTGTACTGTATGTTATTATTCAGGGTATTGTGATGATTTGCTTGTTGCAGCTGTCGCTTAATTTAAAAAACAGCTCATTTTCGGTTAGGTTGCTAAAAGATTAAAGTAAATGATTTATCAAAAATTTTTTAAGATACATATGATTTGATTAAAGTCGAAAGTTTGTATTTTGGAAAAGATTAAAACTGATTTGTTTCTACTTACATACCAGGGCTGCGGTGTCGGAAGATTATGATCCGACTCCGAGAATTTCTAAATTGCCGACTCCGACTCCGATTCCCTATTATGGGAAAAATATTTTTCTTAAATTAGATTTAACTAAGCAAAAATCATCCTTTCGAGTTGTTAGTCGCACAAAATAAGTCAGGTTTTTTTAAATATATAAAAAGATATTTACTTTAAAAAATTATGTATATGAGTGTATACATATATAACTGCAAATTACTGGTGCTCTTCAGAAGAGTGCTCAATGGCTTCAATAGTCAGAATGGTTATTCCTGATTATCAAAACACAAATATTAAAAAAAACATTTTATTAAAATAGTCCCAACAGACTGTTTCATCTGTAAGGCTTATCAGGGGACACAGTTAAAATAAATTTTTACGCTTCAAATGAAAACTCGCATCTTATTTTACTAAAGTAAGTGATTGATTAGCAAATAATTACTTGCTACGAGATATCAAAAGAAAACATGCTGTAATATTGCGCATGGATGTATTCTTAAACTTGACCAAACTGCCGAAAAGATTACCGGTAAAGCGTAAAAAAATTTAATAGTTAAAAGAAAGTGTTATAAAAGAATCTTTTTATAAAAAAATGTTTTTATAACAGTAACACTCTCTCTTAACGAATGATCCATACTAATATTTTATACAGTATAAAAAAAATTTTTTATAGCACTTGCTCTTAACTAATGATCCATAAACTTTTTTACACTTTAATCTTTTCGGCAACTTAACCAAGTTTTATACATCTACGAGTGTGCGCAACATCACAGCATGTTTTCTTTTGATATCTCGTAACAAAAGTAATTATTTGCTAATCAATCACTAACTTGAGTAAAATAATTGTTTAAACCCAAACTTTTGGTAGCGTAATTTTTCTAAGATGCGAGTTTTCTTCTGAAACATAAAAATTTATTTTAACTTTTAATTTTTGCTTATTTTATTTATTTCAACGTAAATAATATTGCTTTTTTTAATTTTTGAGCCTCACAGGCGAAGCAATTTGTTGGGACTATTTTAATACAACATGTTTTTTTGTTATATTTATGTTTTGATAAATACGTACATACATATAATTATATTATATACACAACCCATTAACTATAATTCTTACTGTGTTTGAATGAAACATTAATACAAATCACATTTGGAAAACTAACTCGAAATGTCATACATAACTTGAAACTAAATATGTATTCTATACTTAATCTTATTACATTTTCTGTACATCAAAGTATTTTATGGATAATTATGATGTTATCTCTAGTCTATTTTACAGTTATTATTTTTCCCATGGTAAATCGAACCCGCGACAAACCTTAATGTTAATACAATTAATGACTTGTGTAGGGCCTGAGTATAGGACTAGACCCTGAGTGTTGTCTCCTGCGGATCTAGTCGGTTCGAAATTCAATAAGGTATGCATCACTGACGAGCTTTAACAAGAGCAAAACTCAAGTCTGGTGCTTCTTGTTTTAGGTGGCATAATTTTGTTTTTATCAGTAGGTAATGTTAGTAATAACTAAATTTTTACTAATGTTAGTAATAACTATGGAATTTATTGAATATGAAAATTTGAAAACAAACGTTTATAAAAGCAAAAGAAACAAAAAACCATTTGTAAAAGAATTAAAAATTTAAACCCACAATTATAGACCACAAGAAAAACAATAAAATGCGACTAATTTTAGAATTTTCCTGAATCACCAACTGCATATAAAGAAACTCCAGAGAAAAATGTTGACATTTTCATACCAATAATAAGCTCATTCTTATTTCTCTCAAATAAACTTCAGCCATTAGTTTGATGGCATGGAGTCCATCTTCTTCACAATAATTCATGGTTATATATTGGTAGTAAGAATATATATATGAATTTTGTCGGATTTTGTAAACAAAATAAAAGAGGGTCTGTAGTTTCTATCTCATGAATATTTTAATTATTGTAATTTTGTACGAGACTGAACATGCAGGCTACCTGCCGTTCATTGACATTCATATTAGGAGATTGTTAAAAAATCCACCTTGGTTCAAAACTTTTGGTTGATATTTTTTTGAAAGAATAGAGCAAGAAGAGTAAGTTTTATTTTTCAAAAATTTTAATTTAATAATTTGCTCGTAAAAACAAAATTGCTTCTGTGAGTTTCTTCTTTATTGCAGCCCTTTGGTCAGTTATGATAAGCCTTAGTGATAAAAACAGATGTTCAAGACTCGCTTCTGTTGGAAAAAGTACTTATTTAAAGACACATCAAAAATAAAAAAAGGGGGGCATTTGGGAGGCTGAAACGGATTAATGGCATTTACATTAATTTCAATGGAAAAATTCGCTTTGTCATACGAGCAAATTGAGGTACGAGCTCGGTCACGGAACGAACTAAACTCGTATGTCAAGGTACCACGCATTATAGAAAGAGGCTGCTTAGGATAGTAAATTGATTATGCACCTGACATTTTCTTCCTGTCATTGGATTGAAGAAAGAGAAGCAACTAAATCGGGTGCCCGAGCATAGCATTACGCAAAATACTATTTGCTTACAAATTAAAATGCAAACTTTTTATGAGTCGCACGCTGTGTCGCGCGATACGCGGCAAGGTTCTCTTAAAAAGATTACTGCACTGCACTCCACTGGCGCGCGGCTGCGTAAGTTGCGCGGTTAACATCACTAATACGTAAAGAAATTGGACATGAGGAGTCGGAGTCGGATAAAATATTCCGACTCCGACTCCTAGTCTACTTGACAGTCCGACTCCGACTCCTTCCGAAAACCTCCGACTCCGACTCCGCAACCCTGTTACATACACAAACTTTTGCCACCAAACGAGCTGAGATATTTTCCCATTTTTATAAATCACTTATATTAAATTAATTTGCTTTGCATAATGATATTATCCACATTTTTACATTTATCTTTTTTTTTTTTAAAAAGCCACTTTTTTAACTGTAATTCGGGAAAAATTTTTTCAAAATTTTTCTATTATGGAATTGTAAGCATTTTTAGCCAGCTTTTTCTAAACGTTAGTATTTATAATTCAAACATAAAAACGGTATTTGCTAATTTTTTTTTATTTAATGAAATTACTTTGCTTTTGCGTTAATCAGGTATGTTTGATTGGCTGTGTTTGCTGATTTTAAATTGCAGAAAACAACAAATCAAAGATATAATTTGTTTTATAATTAATTGTTTCATAATGAAGAAGTACCAGAGAACAGTCACTAATATACTTTATATTAAAAATCCCACTGTCGGATTTATAATTAATGTAAACACTGTTACCAGGAATAGTACTTAATTTAAAATTCATTAGTTCATCATTCACAATCAAAGGCCAAGTTAAACTTCAACAAATACAACAAGAGTCGTAATATATTTTTTAAAGAAAAACTTGTAACACGACGTTTCGTCCGTCAAATCGGGCGGACTTCTTCAGGTAAAAATAACACACATCACTAAGTTATGTATCGTGTGTTGCTTTTATCTGAAGAAGTCCGCCCAATGTGACGGACAAAATTAGCAGTTTTTCTTTAAAAAATATATCTTGCCCTTGTTGTATTTCTAGTTTAACTTGCCTCTGATTGTACCAGAAGAACTAATGAATTTTTAATCCCATTGTCGTTCGAATATTACAGTTGGTCTAACTTGTACAATTATCAGCAAAAGTTTCAGATTATGTTTTGAAAAAATACATGAGTAATAAAAACGGTAGTTCAGCCAATCACAAATGAAATCAGCCAATAAAAGCATTGTTTGAACATATCTTTAATCCTGCGTTTCTTAATCGGAAAAAAGGAAAGTTTTAAAAAGTTATGCCAATAAAGAAGTATGAACGATGAATAAACGATCGCATCCGAGCTGATCAAAGTTTAAGCACCATAACATATAACAAGCTGTGGTTGCTTTAAATACAGTACAAATAACGACAACAGAGGCTCAAAACAATTTTTTTGGTTAAATAACTAATAAATAATTTTTATTTAAAATTGATGTCATTTTTAGTCGAAACAACTACGGAAAATTATCTTGGTAGGTAAATAAAAATGCAAACTTAAATGATAGCAGTGGACAATACCAAAAAACTTGAAGAATTATTTCTTTAATCGACACTTGATGAACTTTCACTTCTTCGATTAATAGCGACTGCTACCGGTTGAACATATGGAGACCGACAGCTCCAGGTTCGGCGTTACCAAAATATTCGATATATTCCATGTATTAGCAAAATGAATCGACGGTGTTATAGTGAAAATTACAGCAACACTATCTTTTAAAATCCGTGTTATTTAAATGTCATCATGCCCATGTTTAAAACAAAACATTATATTTTGTAGAGGCGTGTACAGGTAGGAGACAGACTCGGTTAAAATTTTTTTTAAGAATAAAATATAAAGTAAAACCAAATTATTTTATCTTAGCTGACTTTGATAGGAAAAATAAAGTCTAAAAGTGTTATTGAAACTGCACATTTTTTTGTCTTAATTCGGCCACAATTAATTGTGTTTGGCCCAATTATAATACCAAGTTGCAGAGACTGCATTAGTTTCTCACCTAAAGCTGTAAGAGCTTTGAAAACCTGCAATGAAATGAGAGCGTCTGACCGGTTTAGATGGCAGTTGCTTTCTTGCAGCTTGGGCCATAAATCAATTTGATTTTGATCTGCATGATAACGAAATTGAAACTGTCAAAACGGAAGATTTACTCACCACAATGTTCAGCAAGTGCCTGCTAATCAGCAAATGTCTTTTTTAAGACAAAAAATATACAAAAACTGCCATTTTAGCGGCACGCTATTGACCAGTTTTGACATTCCATCATTCTTCAGATAAACATCAAATGTTTCGCTACGATCAACATTAACTGTCTTGTCCATTTCTCACTCTTCACCGTCCTACTACAAGAAAATCACTGCATTAGTGCAGAGAAGCTAGTGCTTCCAAGCTTTCAACCAGCTGGGTCTTCGTCAAGCAGGACAGATTGTTTTGTAGCGTTTGTCTATAAGCGACTAAAGTATATCTTTCTAAAACTTGAAATGGTAAAGTTTATACATTCTTTTTATCATGAAAGTCTTCCAAGTGTGTTTGATGACTACTTTAAATATTTAAGCTTGCAACATCATCATATTACACGATCTATTTCCAATAAAAATTTATATCTTTAATGAATGAAGACGCATCGTGGGCTAACTTTTTCTCTTTTAATGGAATAAAAATATGAAATAAAATTCCAATTAATATTAAATTATTATTCAAGTATTCATTTAATAGATGTATAAAATTGATGGTGTGTTTATGTTTATAATGCAAGTTATTACTCTGAAAATATATTATCGTATTTTTATTTTTTATTTTGTGTGTACTTTTCTTGTTTTGATATGAGTAACTGTGTATATTGCAAAATTACTAGTATCTTCCGAGTTTTTTCTTTTTTTTTTTATTGAATAATACTACCAGTAAGGAATATTATAATAGACTATGGACAGTTCTTGAATTGATGACCATTAATTGGTCTTTCACCGTCCAGTTTACTTCATAAATCATATTTATCTGCATACAATGTGTATGTCTACTCGTATAAAAGTTAAGTGTTTGTTTTCATATGCATAATATTTTATTGTATATTATCAATTTTACTGTTGAAATGCGCAAATAAATTGTTGTTGCTGCTGTTTGGACCAATTTCCACCGACATCGATGTTTGTGTGTGCACGTTGATGGTTATAAAATAGTTAAGGTCTACAAACCTAAATCAACGCGACTGCAATTTCTAGATCTCCTAATGTTTTCTAACCCTTGTCTTTATGCCGGCGATTTCAACTGTAGTTGAGGTTATAATGAAAACAGTGCGGGTGGTGAATATCTATGAGAATTTTTCACAGATAGGTTTCACTGATGCCCTTCAACACTTTAAACCAAATAAGCTACTGATCCCGCTTCCATCTGCCCAGAGTTCATAATTCATGCTGGAGTTGCGTTAATGTCCTTGTTACGTACCGGTAGCTTCCTTTCTTTCTGCTTACACCAACTCAAACTTTTTGATATTTGGAAAAGAGCGCTGTTAGTCGCAATATCAAAGCCGATAAAACAAGTGAAGGACCCAAAAAATTATCGACCAATATATCTGCTCTGCGTCCGCTACAAAACGCTCAAGTATTTTATCTACATCCACATCGAATCAGTTATTGATCCATTGTTCCTTGGGGAGCAGGTTGGATTTCAACGCAGAACATCAACCGTATATTAAGTCGTACTGTTGACAGACAAGGATTTGTTTAAGGTTAAAACCAAAGCTGGCGCAGTATTTGTCAATCGAACAGCAGCGTTTGACACTGTCTGACACTGTTATCTGCAAGCTGTTGAGATTTTTGTCGGATAATTACATAGTGAGAATGATTATGGAGATTTCCCAAAACCAAAATTTTTTCCTTACTATTGGTCACAGACAAGCTCAGCCGTCTAAAAGTGGCTTTCCTGAGGGATTGGTTGTAGCTCCTCCTCCTATTAACATCCATTCGTACGATCTGCTCACCGTAATCTCAAGAAAGTTTTCATATGCAAACGATGTAGCATTGGTGCACTCTTTTGGAAATTGCAAGGATTTGAAGGGGACTTTTAGATCAAGTCACAGTATACTTTCGGCGTATTTCCAAACTTGAAGGTTGAAACTAATCAATCAAATGCGGTGACTGTAGCCTTTCATTTAAAACCAAGAGGTCAAACTTGAGCCTGCCCGAATCTTCGGGGTCACCAGTGCTTGCACTCCCACCCTTGATTAAGCAATGCACTCTTCACTTGTGACCTGTAAAATTGTATTGTAAGTTTTTATACTTTTTTTTCTTTTCTCTTTGTAAATGTACTTTTAAATTTTCAATGTTACTTAGACACAGGTTCGGTGACCATGCATAATTTTTTGTGCATGTTATAGCGTATATCCTTTAGTTACCCTCTCCCTATTTGCAACCTTTGCTCTATTTTGTCTTCTATTATTATCAATTGTTTCTTTTGGGTGCGAATAAAAACAAACTACTTATTATTTATTGATTGGCATTTGCAAGAAAAAAAACAAAAACTTTACTTTTGACCTATCAGTTATCTTGTCAGTTAACTGTCTATACCTAAGATAGATCAGAGTGGTTTGGGAAAGATATAAATCGACACCTTGCTAATTGTGCTTATCATTAAAACTAGACACTGTTTCTGTGCAGCCACCAAGCACATTGCCAACTGACTACCAGTATAATATATTAGCAACAGACATTTCCCCTCTCAAAAAATAGATAAATAACCAGTTAACAAAAATTAATACACGGTAGCTACAGTGGTGAAAGTAAGCCGGAACGGTCCGGTACGCCGTTCCGGTAAAAGATTTGCTGCCGGAACGCCGTACCGGTAAAAGAAGGGAAGTTATCAAGTTCAATTTATCGCGTTACGTACTCTTATCTTGAAACTGTGTTGACACAATACATTTTAACACAATAGATTTTATTTTATCACAATTACAAAGTTACTTAAAATTCTCAATTCATCGGTCCATCGCAATAAGTACAGTAACTTGAACCCAGCAATAAGTACAGTAACTTTTAACACAATAGGGAATGATTGAGCTCAGACTCCATTAAAATAGAAAGCAGTGTTGTGGAGACAACAGTTTAGTAGTGAGTCTTCTACTGACAGAGGTTGTTTTAGATTTTTATGGATTTCAAGTTATCGATTCCTGTTAAAAGAATATCAAATAAATGATAAAACATAGCGAGTATTATATTTTAAAAGTTTGATTTTTAGGAATATTTCCAACCTAAATAATAAACCTTTATAAAATGCAAAGAAAAATTAATCATTATTGGAAGAGAAAAGAGACCAGTGATGAGACTTTGAGTTCAGTAGCAACTAAAGTTCAAAGAACGGAGAGCAATGTTAGTAGGCCTACCCAAAGTGGTGCAATCAGCGATCCTCTACCTGTGCATCAAGATCAAGTTGAGGAAAAATGTTCCACTGTTTATCCGTTAATATGGACTGAACAACAATATGAGGAATTTAAGCAAAAAAACAGTTGGATGTACGCTAGTGATGGTAAAGTAGGATGTACTCCGTGTCATAAAGTCAATAATTTAGGCGTAAGAGCATCTCGTGGTGTTAATATTTCCACTCAATGGGCAGATGGCAATGTCACTTTTTATGGTAGCACAAGAACGGTTCAACTTTCATCACTTCGAAAAAAAATCTGTGAGCACAGAAACTCAAAAGCGCACCAAGATGCTATTAATATTCTAGAGACGGCAAAGAAAGATGTACTCCTTAATTTAAATGCACAGAGTGAGCAAAGTGCGTTTCAATCCACAGCGCGAGTGTTCAGGACAGCTTATTATGTGGCAAAAAATAGCAAACCTTTTACAGACTTTGAAAAATTGATTAACCTTCAGCAGGCCAATTCTATAGACATGGGACCTGTCTTACACAGTAAAACTGTAGCTGTTGACATAATTGAACAAAGGCTATATCTTCCCATATGAAGAAAAAAACTTTAACCAAAATTATAGAGAGCAGAAGTAAGATAAATGTTTTAGCGGATGAATCAACTCGCGTGGGTGACAAATCAACTTTAATCGTGTTTCTAAGAGCTAGTATTGATGACAAAGCGGCGCCTATTACCTTTCCGCTAGATTTAGTAGAATTGGAAAGTCTGTGCGCTTCTCATATTGCTGACAAAATTGTGGACTGTTTGCTCAAAAACGGCTACTCCATCGAGTTACTCCAAGAAGTAATCATCGGATTTTGCAGTGATGGAGCTAGCGTGATGCTGGGGACAAAGTCAGGAGTCGGAAAGTTGCTTAAAGACAAATTTCCTGATATAATATTGTGGCATTGTCTTAATCACAGACTTGAGCTTGCTGTAGGAATTGCACTAGAAATTATCGGTGGTACAAATGACTTTCAGTCATTTCTTGAACATTTATATTCGCTGTACAGCCAGTCACCAAAGAACAAGCGTGAACTTGACCAATGTTCCCATGATTTGCAAACGACCCTCAAAAGAATCGGCAAAATGTTTACTATTCGCTGGGTCGCTTCATCCTTCAGGGCAGTATCAACAGTCTGGAATTCTTTCCCAGCTTTGGCGCAACATTTTGATAAAGCTTCAAATGACGAAACGAGGCAAAGCACAGAAAAGGCCAAATTTCGAGGCATACTGTCCAAATTTTGCACAATAAATTTTGTTAAAAATTTAGCGCTGATGGCGGATGTCTTGAACGAATTAACAAATTTATCAGAAACACTGCAAAGCCGAAATACCACGCTGCCAAAAGCCCACACTTTACTCAATGCGTATACAAAACGTACAGAAAGCCTTATTGCTTCTCCGGGGGAACATTCCATCATGGCTGAACAAGCAGAAAAAGCAATGTCATTTCAACAAGTAGAACTGAGAGAAGGAAGAAGCCCAGTAATAAATCAGGCTCAATTTATTCGGGCTGTAGCTGACAACATGAAAGAAAGGCTCTTAACGACTGCATCAAGCAGAGCACAGCCTAGCGTTCATGCAACTCGAAGAGAGAACTACAAAACCCTTGTTGGTCAAATTGATGTGTTAGATCCACAAAAGATTGATCATGAAAATCCTCGTTTTGGAGAAGATGAAGTGAAAAGTTTATGTGGCACCCTTCGTCTCAACAAGCAACAAACTCATCTTGCGTATATTGAATTTAAGGCAAGTGGAGGAAGAAGTATTCCTGACCAACTAAATAAGTTGATGGTGGCCGTTAACACCCTTTCACCAAGTAACGCCGACTGTGAGCGCGGGTTCAGCGCTATGAACAACATCATCACTGACAGCAGAAATGCAATCATTACGAACAATGCCGAGAAGCAGCTCTTTTTCAGTACTGTGGGGCCACCGTGCGAGAAATGGAATCCAGAGCCATACGTAAGAACTTGGCTTGGAAAGGGAAGAAGAGCAGCTCATGCAACAAGTGGCATGGCTCGACAACAAAACTTGAAAAAGGCTAACTACTATGAACCTTTATGGAAAGTTTTTAAATAATTGAGTGTTTGATTTAGATTATGTGGTTATGTGCTTGGTTGAAAATGTATCGTTATGTTAATGGTTGCAAACTTACAATAATGAGCCAACAGTAACTTCGGTTTTGGGGATCTTTTGTACTTATCCCCCAAAATAGGCTATTTCAAATCGTGTCAATATAGTTCTCTGGCAAACCTTTTGCTCTCCAATTTGCAGGCAACAGTACTACAGGACATTGTTTCGAGTCTCAGATTAGCGATTCATTCTAATCCAGAAACAATTAGTTCTTTGGGTTTTAGCCATTCTCGGATTATCTAATATTTTATAGTTCGTTAAAATTTAAAGTGTTAGGTATAATTAAGGCATTTAGGATTTCGTGACTGGATAAGTGGATGTCTAAGACCCATTTGCCTCTTTTGATCAGCAACCACAAAAAAATTATTTTACTTCCACCACTGTTATGAGCTTCTGGCATGCATAGTACCGGTAAGAAAAATTTTCTACTTTCACCACTGGGTAGCTATCAGTGATGTAGTCAAGACCACATGATTGAGACCGAGACCGAGACCGAGACCGAGACCGTAAAGTTTTTTGGAGACCAAGATCGAGATCGAGACCGGAAAATTTCGAGACCTAAGCTTCGAGACCGAGACGAGAAACTATTGAGATCGAGACCAGAATATTTTTTTTAAAAATTTAATTTATTAACGACAATAATTTTTATTTTTTCAAAAATCCAAAGTTACATTTCAAATAAACTAGCATCCCCAGCATGTTATAAGAAAGTCTTGCTCTATGTGGTCACATGGAAGAAAGTCTTATTTACGTCACAATACCCCAGCAAATGCGCAATTCCTTTGTATACGGTTGTGCGTTGCTTTAAAGTCAGAATTTTTACTAGCAAAAAACATCTAAAACCCTGTCACAAACGGAATAGAGATAATTTGTTTAATGCAATAAATTATATTTTGGCTAATCAGGTTATAATTATGAAAAAAATTTTATAGCCTACTATAAAGCAGGGTTTCCCAAAATAGAGCAGGGATTAAAGTGTGCCGTGAAATTTTCGTGTTTTTGACAGAAATCCATAGAGTCAATGGTGGATATTGGGTGAGGCGAATGAGGCAGTTGCCTCAGACCCCCCTTGAAAATACCGACCGCATATAGTTTCATTTTGCTGTATATGATTTTTTAGAGATCACCATGATTTTAGGAAAAAAACAGCGAAATATAAGATCAAATTGAAGTGAAGACCTTTTTTTTGTTTTTTTTAGAGATCACAATGATTTTGAGAGAAAAATAGATAAATATGAAATCAAATCGAAGTGAATATAATTTCTGTATGTAAACTTAAAAAGTGTATTAAGTAGGCTTTCGCCTTCATGAAGTAAGTGTGCCGCAGGTAAACTCAGAATTTATTAGTGTGCCGTAGTAATAAGATGGTGAACGGGAAGGTATTTGGCCCAAAACGCCTCAAGGTGCAACACTTTCAATTTGTCCTTGGCTGCTGAGTTAAATTTTAACTCGAGAAACTGTTCTTGTGTTTCATCAACAATGTCGTCTATTTCGCACCGTAATATGTTTCTTGCTTCTCATCTGAATTTTATTTGATTAAATTTTTTTTTAAAATCAGATAAATAAATTTTTATTTGTGCTTTTTATTTGATTAAATTTTTTGATGAAATCATAAGAGAATTTTATTTGATTAAATTTTTTTTTTAAATCAGATAAATAAATTTTTATTTGTGCTTTAATTTGGACTCACAGTTATTGTTTGTGAGAGCAAAATCCAATTAAAACAAGCTTTCTGGATTTCGTTGTTCAATTCGATTCTTGCTAAGGTCAAGTTCCCTGTCATTTTGATTATCAAAATTGAGGCGTGCCTCCCCGGCTAAGAACCACTCAACTAAACCATTTATTGACTACGTTTAGTCAAAAATTTTACAAGGCAATAAAAGACTTTCAATTTTATTTCGCAAGGGGAGTTGTTTATGGTAAAGAAAACAGTAAATCATCATAACCACATCAACCCGTTTCCTGCGTAAAATGAGAAAACTCATCTTTGGCAATCGCATTGTTTCATGGCGCAACTTTTTCTGTTCTGAAGCAATTCGACAGTTTAACAGACACTGTTTGTCAGCTTCCCACATTGCTTTGTTTGTAAAACGGTTTAATTAACTCGGAACGGATTAGGTTTTACTGGTTCGTAACTTTTATAATCAACGTCCACAAGAGCTCTTTGCCAATTTGAAATATGTTATAAAAAAAATTTAAATGGAAAATAAATATTTTTTACGAAGACTCACTGTTTGAAACTTGATTTTGTAACTTTTTAGTTGAAGAAATCATAATTTAGCAACAAAATTTATTGTTTTGCTTAGTTTAAGGGAGTGTGTTTGAAAAAATTGATAGTCAGGGTTTGAATGGCGCTATAACAATTGTATTTGCTTACGGTACCTTTTTTTCAAGTTCTATTACGCAACTCAGTATTATCAGGCCTTGACATTTACTTCGTTTAGTATTTTAATTCGTTTGAAATATGAATATTTTTTGAAAAAACGTACAACTTTTCGAAAACAATTCGGTGCCTTAAAACATAATATAGTTCAATAAAACGACGGTTTACATGGAACAACATTTATAAGATAAAAAGTTTTTTTTTAAATCTCTATATTTATCCTCATGACTTGCAGGAAAGCAACGGAGGCGCTAATACATAGAGTAAACAATTACCCCGAGCTGCTTTCAAAGATACCAAAATACTGCTGCCCGCTTGAACTTTAATAGAGATATGACTGAAATTTAAAACTGCTTGCCAAGATAAGCAAAGCAGGGAAATATGGCGCAAGTAGGTTTTGAACCGAGACCATGTCGATCAAAGTGCGGGCGCTCTAACCATTTAACCATGGCGCCGATTATTCACAAGAAAGTTAGCATTTTGTGATATTGTTCTTATTTTTCTTAAAACTCTAGTTTTTTCGGTGTACCATATCAGTTTTCCTACAAGTTTCAAAATATTTTTTTGCAAGATTGAAGATATATTTTGTTTTTCTTTTTGATGTGCATAGTTTGGATGATTGTGAGCAGTCGTCGTCGTCGTCGTTTGAAGGGCATCCACTCCAGGCTAGACACAAACAGGACTGGGGCCGAGGGTTTATCCTTTTACTACCCCAGACTGCTGCACTGCCTGGATCAGATGATGGCAGTGATGTCATTAAGCCAGCATCGAGTTTCGTCATCAAAACCGTCAGACCGCGTGCTCCATGTGGTGCCCGATGTATAGGGCACACTGTTAGTACATGGTCTGCGGTTTGCTCAGAGGCGCCACACTCGCAATTCGGTGAAGGAGCAATTGTGAACAGTGATGTCTTTAGTACGGAATAAACGGAGCGACCGCACCAAACCCCCTAATAAAAGTCCAAAAGTGGCCCCCTCTAAGCAAAACATTGCTCTATTTCTTTATAGTAATGCCATAAGGATGGCTTCTCTTAAAATGATGACTGTTTTTTTAGAGATCGCTTTGTTTTGGAAGACAAAAAAGTGGTCCTCCCTATTTTTCTTGCACCGGCCACCCTTTTTGTAAGACCATCACTGACGAGCTTTAAAATAAGGTTTTGTTAAATGGTAGAAGCAATTCACAAATATAACGCAGAATTACCAATCCTGTTTTTTATTCAATAGCATTTTCAATTACAATCATTCAAAGGTGCGACAAGTAGAATGGATAAGCATTAGAAGTTTACATTGTCGAGTAAATAGGCTATTAAAAGTGACGTAAACATAAAAGCATTATAGTTAGTACAGTGCTTCCTCGATTATCCGGTCTAATTGGGTAGTTACTTTCAAAAATATGAGCGCATAAGCTAAAAACGCTTAATTTTTATTGTTAAAAGCAAAAAACCGCTTAATTTTTATTCAATTTCTATTGTCAAAGAAACAAAAGTATACAGTACGTATATATTCACTTTTTAGATCTATACTGTACTAAAAAATGAATTAATTTTGCATTGTTTGCGAGTAGATTCACGTTTTCTCAGTAGATTTCGAAATAATTTTGAAATAATGTTCTGTGGTATGCACTACAGCTGTGATGTGCCAAAATATATTGTACAAATTATAATGGTCGGATAATTGAATGCCAGATAAACAAAATGCAAGTAATCAAGGAAGCCTTGTAGTTGCCATAAAGCCAATTTGCTTCTAATAAATTTAAAACTAAAATGCTACAAAAAAATTTTTGTCCTGAACATCGCATCCAACATTTTCTTATGATCAAAACTTAAAATCTAATTAGCAATTTGGTTAAAAAATGCAAGTATTTTTTTGTATAGTTTCTTCACAGAACAATTAAATAAATGCATCGAAACATCTAAAAATAGAAAATTTATATGATCATAAGTTTAATTTTTTGCAAGTGCCTAGTACTTTTCACTTCAATTATTATCGGCTATTATTTGAAGAAGGATTAACTCTCGTCTGCCTGAGTTTACGGCTTTTAAAACAGATTAATAGAAAAATCTCAACACAGCTCGCTATAACAAGAAAAAAGTCATTTTAAAAAGCGAGGCGCATTTTAATTACGCACTTAGAAACGGTTTGTGAAAATTTAATTCCGCAGTTAACGGTTCAAATAACAAAAATATCAAAAAATGTCCGGTCTCGAGACCAATTTAAAAAGTACGAGACGGAGGCCAGGTTATTACGAGACCAAGACCGAGACCGTCAGCAAAAGGCATAAATATTGGTCTCAAGACCTTCATCACTGGTAGCTATATTCGACCATATTGTCATTTCCAATAAGTTTCAATTTTTGCTGTTTTTTATTTAAAATAGACTTCGAGGTGCACGAAAGCATTAAATTTTAAAAACTTTACAACAATTAAACTAAATCTAATGACCAACTTCAAGTCATGTGTTTGGTGAAGTATGATCTTACCATTCTGTCTAAAGTGTCAACACCATCTTTTGTCTTGTTGTAGAACAGAATAATGCTTGGTTTCTGATCCGAAGTTATGTCAACTTCTGGCGGACCATGCATCGTTGAAAGCATATTGACTACACGGTTTTTTTCAGGACAGTGCGATGCAATCATTGCATCTTGTTGAAAGTCAAAAAGTGTGCTCTTCACATTCTGTCCTTTGGTCACTGTAAATTCCATTGGTAGCTCTGGCTTGTTCTTCCTCATTATTCTTACCAGTGTAAGCTTTTTTTGAAGAAGTTTTCGTGCAAGCGATAGATTTGTGAAGAAATAATCACAAGTGATATTTTGGCCAGACTTTTCAATATCTTCTACCAAATTAAGAACAATTCTTGTGCCTTGATTAGTTTCTCGGTTCACTGTAATTTCATCGCCGTAAATTCATCGCGCTAATTCCATCGCGGTAATTTCATCGTTTGGTAATTACATCTCATATATTTTCACCGCAATGTAACTACATCGCAACATATTACATCGTCAGTAATATCATCGCTAGGGTTCTATTTTATTCATTTAACTAGTTATTTTTTTTTAACTCAATCAATGCTAAAAACAAAGCAAAATAAAATAAACACAATTTTAAAAACAAAAAACCTGAGAGACGGTATTCATTTTTTTTAAAGCGACAAGTTATGAGCGATTCCTCTTAGATAATCCAGTAGTTCGCGATTTTCAAAATCGTTGACTATAGTTTGAATTCTTAATGCTGTATCCTTATACTTCTTCTTTTTACGTGGAGGTTCTGCACCTGCTGTATATTGCTCCATTATTGCTTCGTTTCTCGCTTGTTCGCCTTTCAAGATTTTTAAAAATTTCCAGATTGTAGGATGTGATGCCCCAATTAATTCGCTGAATGAACGATGCCAACCTTCACAGGCATTGTTTGTCTTAGAAGCACAAAATTTGGCAGCATCGAAACAATTCCACAGAACATGATTAAAGCGAGGGGGTCGACGTATTAAGCGGCGGTGTGGCAGTTCAATCCATGTATCCTCAAAGTAATCTAAGACAGACTGGGCTTCTTCGGGAAAATCAGTATTATCGATTAAATGCTCAAAAGACGTAACCACATCTGCAACCGGAACAAATGCTATGGCTGCAATCATACGCATTTTTAATGCAAATTCAGCATCACCCTCGTATAACTGTTGCAGACCATTTGATTGTATAGATCGAAATAAGCATTGTGAGAAATGAAAAAAGCAACCTTGTTTGGAAAAGTCAACAAGTTAGCCAGTTCTATCACATGACAGCTAAAGACAGAGGAGAAAAAGTTTATCTCTCACTGCCTTTCTGTCTGTCTGTCCCTTTTGAAAAATCGCGACGATGATATTACTGACGATGTAATATGTTGCGATGTAGCTACATTGCGGTGAAAATGTATGAGATGTAATTACCAAACAATGAAATCACCGGATACCGTCCACTCGAAGAACGCATAAAATCTATTAATACCTTCTTCTACTCATAGTGCAATTAAAAATGGGCCGGCCATCAAGTGTACTCCATAGCTAAGCAACGCTTTCGTTATTGGACTTATATACGCCAATCAAAGAAAAATTTTGAATTCTTCCTCATCCACGGGTTTCCATAAGCTACCATATACTATGGCTCCTTCGTGATTAGTCCACTGACATATAATTTTTCGAAGAGGATTCCGCAAAAATAAAGTGAAAGAATCACTTATTTTTGAGCACTGAGATTTTGCAAACCTTGTCGGTCCTGGACCTTGTCGAATGACATTATATGCAGCTGCTCTACCAGCTTTATTTGCAAAAGGTGTTGTTTGCCGCGTTTCGGTTTTGGAAACGAAGTAGCTTGTCGAAGCAGAAAAACATTGTTGTTTATCCATTTCTTCTTCAGAAGATGAATCACATAAAGATATTTCCTCCACGTCTTTTTTGCCATCATCTGTAGAAATCAAATCCAAGTCGGTTATTTCTTTTTCTTCGCTGTCGTAACATTCGGGAAAACCCAAAACTGCATCTTCGGAGAAACATTTTGACATGTTGCTTCTTCGCATCTAACTTTTTTGTAATTGTTTTCAGATTTATGTTCGTTTTCTTTTTATTTGTTATAAAGTAAAAAAATTATTTTTTATTTACACCATGTAAGCAATGCAATTGTGAGTTTTATATTTTTTCATTTGCATGTTTTATTGAGGTCACTTAGTTGTAAAACAACTTGGGGTCAATTTGACCCCACTGGTATATGATGCTGCTTTTTTTATTAGGTCATGATAACGATGTCTAACACTAAACATTTTTTCGGTCAACAAACCACTTCAACATAAAATAAAAGTCATAAAATTTTATAGGTCTGCCGCCAACGGTTCATCCATAATATCTTTTTAAAAATATAATTGGGGTTAAATTGACCCCATGGTAGACTGAGGGTTAAACTAGCACTTGTAAGCGAAAAAAAGTTTTTTTTTTAAATTTGAAAAAAACAAGTGGGTTAATTTAGTGTTAAAAAACTTGCAAGTTTCAAACAAAAAATTTTATAACATTATTTTGTAGAAATTTAAAGCACAGCAGCACTTTTAAAATATTAGTAAAAAAAATTTACTCTTGCTATTTCCTTCTTCAAATTTTTATTTTTGATGACAAATAAATCAAAGAATATAAATCAAATAGTGCAGCGACGTTTGACGTAATGGTAAAGTTACAACACCAGTTTCCAGGTTTTTAGTAAAAAATGTTTATACGTTTTGACCATTGCTTTATAAATTTTTTCCTGCCCCTGGTCGAAATCCTGAGTCATCGTTCCAGGCCCTGGTTTTGCTGATTGGCCAAATATGAATCAAAATTCCAAATAGATTTCCAAAATACGAAATTACTGTAACTGCCATTCGTCCTCGTTAGGTGGCGCCGGTCATCTTTAATTTAACCAATCATCGTTTGTTGCCTTTTTGTTTTTTGCAATCACCTAGAGCGCTGTAATTTTCGTGCAGTTGATTATTTGATTTGCATTAAACTTATCAGGTTTTCTTTTCGTACCACTTTGGACGTCGAATAGATTGCTTAACTCAATTTTATCAACATGGCCAGTTGAATTGTAGCTAGTTTAGGTTTAGGAGGTATTTTACTTATATTGTAATGCGCTAGTTGCTTAGCTAGATTAGGATTAGGAATGTGTTTGTACTTAATGTATTTAAGTTATGTGTATTAATTATTTCTTTGTATTCTATTTGAATCAGATTTAAATTAACGTCGTTTGTTTAATACAAAATTTGTTTTAAACGACGCCTATCACTTTTTTGGATCACCAATTAAATCAAGACAAGATCAGGGAAGTGTATTGGAGTCCGCTTACTACGATAGCACTCAATTTTGGCAACGACAATTACAATTGCTATTTTCTGATCCGAATTGTAGTTTGAACGTTTTGAGTTATGTCATGGTTTCCCAACAAGTTCGCTGCACAAAACAGTTTTAGTGAACAACTGATAGATCTCTTCTCATAGTTGTGTTTCGTTTGATGCTTATTGCTGTAATTTTTTTGCATTATTTTTACATTCTAGTTAGTAGCGTATTTAAGAGGGTGGGCATTGTGCGATGGCCCAGCCCTTGGAGAACCCTTGCAGAAATTAGATACAGATTCAAAATAAAGACCTTTTTTAAAAATAATTATTTTTCGGGACGAAACATTGCGAAATAGGGTCAGATTCAAAGTGAAGATTTTTTATTTTTTAGCTACAACAAGAAAAAAAAATTCTATTTAAAATCTTGCTTCAATTATGCAATTTTCTCTTTATAATGCTTTATTAGTGTGTTATAGAGTTTATTAGCAGTAAACTCTACATGTTTTAAAATCGATTCAAAGTTAATTACGGAATTCTTTAGTAATTCTTCTCTAATGTTCTCCATAAACTGTAGACTTTTTCTTATCCAAAAGTGTGATTCATTAATGCGTAATTTAAGACAATTAAAACCAAATTTTTCCGCTAATTTTCTTCCTGCCCTAGTGTTTATAGGAGATTTTATCATTAAGCTTTTTGTTAAAATATTTTCTCTCAAACACGAATGATTAAAAAACAGATGCGCCCTATGCCTTGCAATCCTTTTTCCTTGGGATATTAAGCTTCTAATCAACTTCAATACACCAGAAAAATTTTATTCTGGTGTATTGAAGTTGATTAAAAAAAAATTCTATTAAGGATATTTCATTGTGATTGTATGCCCCTTCCCCATTTAAAAATCCTCGGTAACCTCTTTCTCTGCAAAAATCTAAATTTTCATCCATGCTATTGCTCTAAATTTTTCTGGTCCCATAGAAATTTTAACTTTCTAGTCGCAATTATTCCGAAACAAGGACTCTTTCTTGCAAAGAAAATCAGGATGGCTTTGCAATGTTATAATGTAAATTTTCTCTTTTATTATTCAATCAAATGTTGTTTCGATCAAATGTTGCTTCGATCAAGTGCCGTCAACTGTCTTTTGATCTAATGTTGTTTGATTAACTGTCGGGTCACGGAACTTATCAGTGGACAAATTATAAATGGAACACGGAGTACCACACAGTACATCCAGGCTCCGCGTTTTCATACTTGTGACTAGTACCAGGCCTACTGGAATGAGTTTGCCCCAAACAGCTTTGGTTAAGCTCAATCGCCTGCGGACTGGCTTTAGGCGATTCTACTTCTACATGCATAAATGGGGTCTCATTTCTTTACTGAATTACGAGTGCGCCTCCCCTGAACAAACCACAGACCAAATCTTAACAGCGTTCCTATCAGTCTCACACCACATGGAGCACAAAGTTTGACGGATCCTGAATGAAGAAACGCGATGCTGATTCAACACTATGGCTGCCTCAACAGCAAATGATTCGTGCCTACTACAATAGCCTACAGTGGAAAGAAAAGACAATCGGCCACTATTTTGTTAGTGTCCGACCCGGATGTCCTTCCAAATGACATTTCCAAACCTTTTTTTTGTTGAGTTTTCTTACTAGAAACGATCTAAACTTATATATGTTTATTTTAATTAAAGAAATTATATTTGCATGCTAATAACTTATTACTTGGTTTGATACAGAGTATAATATATTTTATAGTTGAATTTAAAACATATAAAGAACAATCAACGCTTTCTTAGTATAAAACATTTAAAAAGAAAGAAATCTGTTTCGTCAAAATGAAAGCTTCAATTAGTCCTGCATTAACTTTGTTAGCGGTTCTAGGTAGCGATTGAAGTCGACTTATCTTTTGTGGAACAACTTTTTGTAAAGAGCGATTTGATTGAGAAATTAATTCAGATTGAACAAGGTGTTTCAAGAAAACCAATTGTAATTGTTCCTGGTTTGCTGGGTTCACAGCTCGAAGCACGATTCGATGTTTCTCATCCTTCAAAAGACTGTTTGATACACCATGATTGGTTTTCGCTGTGGCTGAACATTGCCGAAATAAGGCCCTTGGATTGCTGGTTGTACAGTATGAAACTGCTTTACAATAATATTACACATCAGGTTTCAAACGATTCCGGAGTTGAGATTCGCGTTCCAGGCTTTGGATCGACTGAAACAATCGAGTATCTTAGTGTACACCAAACTTTTGGCATAGGGCGATATTTTGCTCCTTTAGTCAAATATCTCGTGGGTTATTTGAACTACACTCGTAAAAAAGATGTGTTTGGAGCGCCTTATGATTGGCGACTGAGTCCTCGTCAAAATTCTGACTATTTCAAAAATTTATCGGCTTTGATTGAAACGGCTTATGAAAAAAATAATAAAAAGGTTGTTCTTTTGGCTCACAGCATGGGATGTCCATACATCAGTTACTCTTTATATAAACAAAGCCGATATTGGAAAAATAAGTATGTTGATTCATTTATTTCAATTAGCGGAAGCTATTTTGATTCTGTAAAAAGCCTGAAATCGATTGTATCAGGCTATGCGGAATGGTATTCAGAATACATAATTAAAACTAAATTGCGAAAAACATCAAGATCTTTTATTTCATTTTTTTTACATGTCACCGAGAATAGAACAACTGGCCGAAAAACAAAGCGACACTTGTTGTCACTCCAAACAGAAACTACACTATTCACAATTACGATACTCTATTCAAAGCTATAGGTTGTGATTGGTGCCTCCACTTATGGAAAAATAATGGCAAAAACATGGATGATTTCGGAGCTCCAAGCGTTCCAGTGCATTGCATTTTTTCTAGCGGTATTCCAACCACGGAGACGTTAATGTACTCGAACAAGTTTCCCAATGTAGATCCAGAGATAAAATACGGAGACGGAGATGGAACAGTCAACACATTTAGTTCGTCAGGATGTTTGAAATGGAGAAAAATGCAAAAAGAACCAGTTTTTGGGTATGAGTTGTACAACCAAAAACATTGAAATTTTGGGAAGCTTGGAGCTTTTGCACAAACTAAAAGAGATAGTGTATGATTGCAGAATCCAAAAATAAATCAACAAAACCGAAATTGACTTTTACATTAAAGGCCTTTGATGTTTTTGTATCCATGGCTAAGCATGCAATCCAGTCCATTCTAATTTCCTACCTTTAAGCTGTGTTTTCAATAAAACCTTGTAGTATTGTCGTATGAAAACTTGTAAAAATGCAATCATTTTTTTTTATAATATGTAAGATGCCACATGTAAATTGAACCCAAAATGATATTTTCTGGTTCAACAAATGCGCTAGTTAATGCAACTCATTGTATTGATTCAAAATGAAATCTTAACTAAAAGTATGTTTTAATTGCTAAAAAAAATTGTAAAATTAAACTTACTTCTTTTTTAACTTTGTCAACACTGAAGTTGTACTATATTGTTATTAGCGTATTGGATTAAAGTCGAAAGTTTGTATTTTGAAAACATTAAAAGTAATTCATTTTTACTTTTTTCACACAATACACAAACTTTTGCTACCAAACGAGCTATTTTAGATAATTTCCCTTTTTTATAAATCACTTTATGTTAAATTAAATTGCTTTGCATAATGATATTATCCATATTTTTACATTTATCTTTTTTTTCTTTTAAACAGCTACTTTTTTTTATTTAACTGTAAGTCGGGAAAAATGTTATCAAAATTTTTTTATTATGAAATTGTAAGCATTTTTAGCCAGCTTTTTCTAAACGTTAGTATTTATAATTCAAATATAAAAACAGTATTTACTCTCTCTTTTTTTTTATTTAATGAAATTACTTTGCTTTTGCGTTAATTAGGTGTGTTTGATTGGCTGTGTTTGCTGATTTTAAATTGCAGAAATCAACAAATCAAAGATGTAATTTGTTTCATAATTCTTTTATAATGAAGAAGTACCAGAGTACAGTCACTAATACACTTTATATTAAAAATCCCACTGTCGGCTTTATAATTAATGTAAACACTGTTACCAGGAATAGTATTTAATTTAAAATTCATTAGTTCATCATTCACAATCAAAGGCCAAGTTAAACTTCAACAAATACAAGAGGCGTAATATATTTTTTTAAAAAAAACTTGTAACACGACGTTTCGTCCGTCAAATTGGGCGGACTTCTTCAGGTAAAAACAACACACATCACTAAGTTATGCATCGTATGTTGCTTTTATCTGAAGAAGTCCGCCCGATTTAACGGACGAAATGTCGTATTAGCAGTTTTTCTTTAAAAAATATATCTTGCCCTTGTTGTATTTCTTACAGTTTAACTTGCCTCTGATTGTACCAGAAGAACTAATGAATCTTTAATTCCATTGTCGTTCGAATATTACAGTTGGTCTAACTTGTACAATTATTAGCAAAAATTTCAGATTATGTTTTGAAAAAATACATGAGTAATAAAAACGGTAGTTCCGCCAATCACAAATGAAATCAGCCAATAAAAGCATTGTTTGAACATATCTTTTAATCTTATCCTGCGTTTCTTAATCGGATAAATGAAATTTTTAAAAAGATATACCAATAAAAAAGGATAAACGATGAATAAACGACCGCATCCAAGCTGATCAAAGTTTAAGCACCATAACATATAACAAGCTGTGGCTGCTTTAAATACAGTACAAATAACGTCAAGTGAGGCTTAAAACAATTTTTTTGGTTAAATAACTAATAAATAATTTTTTTGTCTAAAATTGATGTCATTTTTAGTCCAAACAACTACGGAAAATTATTTTGGTAAATAAAAATTCATACTTAAATGATAGAAGTGAACAATACCAAAAAACTTGAAGAATTATTTCTTTAATCGACACTTGATGAACTTTCACTTCTCCGATTAATAGCGACTGCTACCGGTTGAAAAATGGAGACCGACAGCTCCAGATTCGGCGTTACCAAAATATTCGATATATTCCATCGTCGTCGTCGTCGTCGTTTGAAGGGCATCCACTCCAGGCCAGACACAAACAGAACTGGGGCCGAGGGTTTATCCTTTTACTACCCCAGACTGCTGCACTGCTGAATCAGATGATGGCAGTGATGTTATTAAGCCAGCATCGAGTTTCGTCATCCAAAACCGTCAGACCGCGTGCTCCATGTGGTGCCCGATATATGGGGCATATTGTTAGTACATGGTCTGCGGTTTGCTCTGAGGCGCCACACTCGCAATTCGGTGAAGGAGCGAGACCCCATTTGTGCATGGACGAATGGAATCGCCCAACACCAGTCCGCAGATGGTTGAGCTTAACCCAAGCTGCTCGGGGTAAGCCCATTCCAACAGGCCTGACACTGGTCCCGGGCACAAAAGCACGGAGCCTGGAAGCATTCTCTATTAAACCCGAATCGGGCCACGTGGCTCAGACGACAAAATTAACAATAGAATTCCATTTTATGCTCTTATACAGGTTACTGCCAAAACGAGGTCACATTGGGATTAATCAATTAGGACGATGCATTTAGGTTATTTAGAACGGATGCAGTTAATTTAAAAATCTATAAATCGATAGATCTGTTAAAGGCGTTAATTTTATCACATTTCCTCACTGTTGGCAGCTGCGACTCATTACATTTCTAATAGGTCACAAAAAATTAATCTAATTTTCTAATAGGTCGCAAAAATTCACAAAGAAGCGATTTGCATTACGTAACACTACTGTTCACTATTGGTTTTCGAAGCTGCAGCAAAATCAATTGACGTACCGAAGCTTTTCATGGTCACGCCAAATGTTATTGATTGGGTACAAAAACCACTTAATCTAAGTGATTCCGCCTACAAACGAAATTAGCAACGTCAATAATTAATTTATATTAATCTACGGCGTTGGTTTGATTTAGATAAAAAAATTAGCTTGATTCTTTTTAAAAGAGTCGGATAATTTATTTTTAAGAAAATAGCCATTATAGGGTTTAGTTTATATTTTTCTTTTTGTTACCTTGCATGAATCGATGCTGTCGCAAAACATAGAAAAACACAACTTAATGAAAATTGCTTTGAACAATGGAGCAAGAGGCGTACTAAAGAATTTCGGATTGATAGCAAAGCATTTCTTTTATGCCTTGTTTTTCAGTTGTGGCTGGTAGTTTGCTGTAAAACAAAACAAACCTTCTAACTCGACAATAATGAAGAAGGTCTTGCAAAGGTAACAACAAAATGCTTTCAGTATTTGCCAATAAGATTAGGACGAGAAATCACGAGATCTTGTTAATGGTTTTAATCGAGAAAATGTTTTAAACCAATAAAATATCGTCCGGTTTATTCCAAGTCATTTTAGTTTTTGTCAAAACTCCTAGTAAAGCTGAAGAACAGGAAAATACTGTTGTTTGAGTAGGCTAAAATAAGAAAAAATAAATTAAGCTTACCTTTACAAACGAAATTCTTTAGATTAAATAAATAAAAATAATTTTCAGGAAGCAAAAATGTTCTTTGATATTAATAACAGTTGAAGGATGAAAACTGTATTGCTAAAATTAAACCATGCAACTTTTATTTCACAAAAATTAAAATTAAAAAATTATTGGTATTTTAGACGTTGATAGTAATATTTTTAAAACAAGAAATGAGCAAAATCCGAAAGTGTTTGGAGCAATACGTCGGGACTTGTGTTTTTATTAAAAGGTAAAGGTGACCAAATACATCCATTTCTTTTAGCGGGGATTTTTTAATGGTTTTAGTACGTGTTTATATGCTCTGTATTCATAAGTAGATGTAAGTAAATGAAAGAAACCCGCATACCACAATTCTTCGTCTTTATACGTTGATAATTTTTGCATGTATCACATTCACGTAAGTAAATCATTGTGATAATTAATTATTTCTTAACCTGCAGGAAAACGTCAAAATTGTTAAACTTAGGGTCAGCATCGAGCAATTAATCGCCCCGATCTTCTAGTGGTTCCAAAACATTGTTGTTGGGTTAAAAGTTTTTGTTTTCATTTTTTTAATTTTTTGTAGTAATATGATTAAATTTTAGAGTAGCGAGCTGAAATCACCAAGCATGGAAAGTAGTCTTTCCTACGAAAAATGCCGAATGGTGAGAGTAGGAGTTGAACCGAGATCGTTTCGATCATTTGGCATAACAGAGTTTAATACAGAGGCGGCGAACTCGCAATCCGTATTATCAATGTCATGAGATTTTACGATGACGCGTCATTTCGTTTATTTTAGTAATACTTTAATACCTTGAAATGCTAGTATTAACTTTAATATTTTGAAGTGCTAGAAAAGGTTGACAAGAAATTGTAGAGTTCAAATTAGAATGTTGACCGTTTTTTATTCACGGCGCTTAGTTTTTTGAAAAAAGATTCATCCTGTTAGTTTATTGCTTTCCTTGAACACTGTTTTAAATTTTGCGCGACGCACATTTGCAATTAGGTTTTCATCCCTGATTCAGCACTAACTCGAATGATTGAAAACACAACCAGATAGATATATTTTAGGTCAAACAAACAAACAAGAAAATCGAACTTTGTGCAGCTTAAAGAAGTAATGCGATGTGAACTTTAAGGCCCGTTTCCACTACGAGCGTTGAAAAGAGCAGTCTTTGTTTGTTTTATTGATGTTTTTTTGCGTTTGCTTCAATTTCAACCGCTCGCTTCAATCGAAGATCAATAAAAGAAACAAAGAATGCTCTTTTCCACACTCGTAGTGGAAACGGGTTTTTATAAATGTTTGAACATGAACTGAACTTGGCGTTGATTGCTTATCAGTCGGGTATTTGTAAAAAATGTCCGTTTAAGTTTTTTATAGAATCGGTCTTGGAACTTTTGGCAAAATGCGTGATTTGCCTCAAAGGTAAGAAGTCGATTTACTCTTGTGTGTACATTAATGGCAGAAGTGGTATTTTTTACAACGTAGTAGAGTTGAAAATGTTTTTTAATCAAGTTTGATTATAAGTTTTCGTGACGACAAAAATACATAGCTATTATACTATAATGGTTTTCACTAAACAATTTATTTGTTATATACACAAACGCTAAAAAAGTTGTATTTTTATTTAACAACAACGAAAGCTCCCGCTTAATTTTCGGTAAAATGAGTTAAACATACAGTGGGGTACAATACCTTCACTTGACTATGAATTGTCCTATTTAAAATTTTTATATGAAGTGTTCACCGGTTCACAGTTTAACAATGGGGACCGCTTCATATTTGAAGTGATTTTGTTTTCGCGCAAACCTATTCAAAAGCTGAGGGGTTGGAACAATGACTTATTTTCGAGTGCACTGCTGATATCAAGGCCAGTACAATCATTTAAGAGTTTTTGAAGAAATACTTTTGCACCAAGCCAATTGTATCGGACATGTCAAAGTAATTGTTTAGCATCCTTTAAACTTAAACACGAGTTTGTCGGCAAGCCAATTTGGCGGGAAAATAAATAAAAATGATTTACCTTCACTGGCGTTGAAGCGACAGCAAAAAAGTTTTGTTATGTCACAAAGGCAATTGAAAAGGCAATTTTAAATGTTCAGCTGATAAGAGCGAAAATTTTAATTTAAATTTGTTAAATGCGTTAAATTTAGCGATGTTTCTAGACCAATATTTATCTATTTAAATTTACAATAGCTTAATTTTGAATATTTAAATTAAAAAGGTACTTGAATTGTTAAATTTTCGAATCACGGTCGTTTAACATTCATCTTTTACAAAAAAGTACAATATTGTAGCTTACTACAAAGACGACAGGTTTGAAGTTTTACGGACGTACAAAGTTATGACGTCATAATAAGCATTTTACTATATCAATTTTGCAGTGATAATGGACAAGGCTAACGGATGAAATAAGGAGAGAACCACCGTGGACGATGCTGTTTGCTGATGATATTGTAATTTGCGAAGAGACTAGGGAAGAAGTGGAGCGGAGATTAGAATCCTGGAAGTATGCATTGGAAAGAAGAGGGACGAAAGTCAGTAGGTCAAAGACCGAATATCTTTGCATAAATGGAGGAAATGACAACGAAACAGTGAAGATGGAGGATACAAAAGTGCCAAGAGTAAAATAATTTAAGTATTTGGGATCAACGGTGCAAGAAAGTGGTGGTTGTGAGAGGGAGGTAAAGAAGAGAGTACAGGCAGGATGGAATGGATGGAGAAGAGTATCAGGAGTAATCTGCGACAAGAGGTTACCAGCTAGAGTAAAAGGAAAAGTGTACAGCTCAGTGGTAAGACCAGCAATGGTGTATGGACTTGAGACAGTAGCAGTCACAAAGAAACAAGTGGAAGAGATGGAAGTCGCAGAGATGAAAATGCTGAGGTTTACTATGGGAGTGACGAGAAAAGACAAGATTAGAAACGAGCACATCAGGAGTACTGTTAAGGTAGAACGGTTAGGAATGAAGATGAGGGAGGGCAGGCTGAGGTGGTATGGACATGTCATGAGGAGAGACCAAGAGTATGTAGGAAGAAAGATGATGGAAATGGAGTTACCAGGAAAAAGGAGAAGAGGGAGACCAAAGAGAAGATTTTTAGATGTGGTAAAAGAAGATATGAAGGAAGTTGGTGTGAAGGAGATAGACATTGAAGACAGAAAGATGTGGAGAATGATGATACGCTATGGCCACCCCTGAATAATGGGAAAGGCCGAAAGGAGAAAAAGAAGAAACAAATCTCTTCTGGTCGGCACGCATAAACAGTTTTATTTTAACTATTTTTTTTAGTTCTAACAGTTTGTTTCATCCGTAGCAGTGGTTCTCAAAGTGGTCGCTACCGCCCCCCAGGGGGCGTTGACGCGATTTAGGGGGGCGGTAAGAAGAAGGGGGCGATAGGAAACAATGAGAAGAAATATACATGAAGGACGATTAATACAAGATTGATTCAGGGTGAAGACCTTTAGCAAAATTAGATATGAAATCAAAGCGAAGACTTTTTTTTTTTTTTAGAGATCACCACAATTTTGGGACAAAAATAGCAAAATCACAGATTTTGAAACAAATATTTGCTATCTAATATTCTTTTCACTTAAGAAAGAAGCGAGGGGGCGCTGGAAATCGAGCTGGAAACCAAGGCGGCGCCTGATCGAATTTGACTGAAAAAGTTTGAGAAACACTGGTCTATAGGGCTTGTCAGAAAGCAATCCAAAATTTGAATAACAAATACAAAAAGTAAAGCCTAACAAAGCGATAAAAAGTCGGCAAAAGAACTTAAAACAAAAAAAGTAAATTACGGCAATTACGGCAGCGATTAAAATTGTCAAGAATCAAAATAGAAGATTAGATCAAGCCAAAATAGCAAAGCTTACAGAATAGTATATAAGGCGGTTACAAATCGTGTTTGATTAAATTTTAATGTGTAAAGTTTTTTCCTTTGCTTACGCTAAAGTTTCCAAATAACGAACGAATTTATTGGAACAAACAGAGCGCTCTAAAAATGCTTTTAAGAAAATTAAAGATTTTTATTCTTTCTATTATTCTATTGTACAAACCTGATTGAATTTTTGTATCTTTTGTTTGGACTTGTTCCCGTTGTATCATTAAACATTTTCTCATACGGGTAATCAGTGTTTTTCAGAAGTTGCTAATTGCACAGCTGCAATAAATGGAACAAAATTGTTCTAAGTTTTGGCAGGCGCGTGAATTTTGTGACATCACAAAAGATGGCGTTTATGGTCAGCAAGTAGGTAACAAATTAACATGGCGACTTTAAATTTGCACAACAATAATTTTGTTCAGTTATATTACGAAAAGATTAAATACACATTTATTCCGCCGAATTTCGCCGTTTATCTGTACCCACTATCCTAGAATGATTAATCATGATATAAGCCATAATAAATTCAAATTTGGAAACAATAGCGTAAGCAACAGAAAAAAACTTTACACATAAAAATTTATTTTAACAAATTGTAACCGCTTTACTTTTTAATCACTGCCGTAATTTTCTTTTTGTTTTAAGTTTTTTTGCCGACTTTTTATCGCTTTGCTAAGCTTTACTTTTTGTATTTGTTTTTCAAATTTTGGATTGCTTTCTGACGAGCCCTATAGACGAAACAAACTGTTAGAACTAAAAAAAAGAAATAGTTAAAAATAAAACTGTTTATGCGTGCTGACCAGAATAGATTTGTTTCGATATAGTAAAATGCTTATTATGACGTCATAACTTCGTACGCCCGTAAATCTTCAAACCTGTCGTCTTTGTAGTAAGCTACGTTATTATACTTTTTTGTAAAAGATGTATGTTAAACGACCATGATTCAAAAATTTAACAATTCAAGTACCTTTTTTAATTTAAATATTCGAAATTAAGCTATTATAAATTTAAATAGATAAATATTGGTCTAGAAACATCGCTAAATTTAACGCATTTAACAACTTTAAATTAAAATTTTCGCTCTTATCAGCTGAACATTTACAATTGCCTTTTCAATTGTCTTTGTGACATAACAAAACTTTTTTGCTGTGGCTTCAACGCCAGTGAAGGCAAATCATTTTTATTTATTTTTTCGCCAAATTGGCTTGCCGACAAATTTGCGCCGCCAAATTGGCTTGCTTCGATTGGTGGCGAATGTGATCTGAAGGATTTCAGTTCTAAATCTACTCGGCGCTATTCTGTTCTGTTCTTGGTAAAGACACTTTATGCCATTTTCCTCCGCTTTGTGGTGTTAGCAAGCAGCTTTAAATTTCATTCAAAATTGTTAAATAAAAACTAAAAAAAAACAAATAAAAATTTTTAGCCGGACAGCAATATCTTGGAATTGCAAGAAGCAAATCAGAAATATCGCTTGAAAATTGCCCGAAATATCCCAACCACAAAGCTTTCCTGCGAGTCAGGAGTGTTAATAAAGATTAAAATAAAAAAATAAGAAAAAAACTTTCTGCGGTTGTTTTTAGAAATCCGATTATAAGTTATTTAAATCCCATTGCCTTGTCACAAATATAGAGTTTCAGTTTAGAAAACGTACTTCATTTATTTTCAGCCACAAATGTTAAACCAGGAAACAAGGTTTTTAACAGTTTGCCAGTGAGTTGTTTTGTTTTTCAAGAATCAAGATGCTTTTGAAATTTATTTAGGGTTTTTTGCCCTCTTACTGTTTCTATTTTTGATCCGAAAACCGTACGTAACCTTGAAGTAAAATACTAAAACAGACCATGCAAAAGTAAAAGTGACAACCTTGAGTAAAATTGATTTGCTCATGGCTTCAGTAAAATAAAAGTTTTATCATGAGCTTGCATCATGCATCATGGCGTATGAATCGTGATGAATCTCAGCTGCTCTTTTTGAAACCGAGCCGGTAAGCGGAACAAGTATCGCACACATTTAAAAATTTCTCGTTTTATAAAGTTTAAAACACTATAATGATTTTATAACAAAAATTAATAGATTCAGTTAAAAACACTTTAATTTTTTTTGGAAATATAATTAAGATGTCTTTATTGTTTTTACGTTATGTAACTTAGTAATATGCTGTCAAACTGTCGTCATATTTTATTTCTTTATAACATCAACAATTCTCTGATAAAAAATAACCAACGCTTTTAAGCTGAACATAATCTGCTTTGTATAATCACGAAATTTTCTTGCAATACAATACAAAATCTGTGCTTGTTTTTATAAGAAAAACAATACTTCCTGTTAAACAACTCATTAATTTTTATTACCAGTATACGTCCTCGATAATTTCCGCTCTTACATCAGACTTGTAAATCTTTTTTCGTTAAAGTTTTCTTACTAGAAACGATCTAAACTTATATATGTTTATTTGCATGCTAATAACTTATTACTTGGTTTGATATAGAGTATAATATATTTTGTAGTTGGGTATAATACATATAAAGAACAATCAACGCTTTCTTAGTATAAAAAATTAAAAAAAAAAAAAATCTGTTTCGTCAAAATGAAAGCTTCAATTAGTCCTGCATTAATTTTGTTAGCGCTTCTCGTAGCAGTTGAAATCGACTTATCTTTTGAAGAACAACTTTTTGTAAAGAGCGATTTGATTGAGAAATTAATTCAGATTGAACAAGGTGGTTCAAGAAAACCAATTGTAATTGTTCCTGGCATGCTGGGTTCACAGCTCGAAGCACGATTCGATGTTCCTCATCCTTCAAAAGACTGTTTAATACACCATGATTGGTTTTCGCTGTGGCTAAACATTGCCGAAATAAGGCACTTTGATTGCTGGTTGTACAGTATGAAACTGCTTTACAATAATATTACACATCAGGTTTTGAACGATTCCGGAGTTGAGATTCGCGTTCCAGGCTTTGGTTCGACTGAAACAATTGAGTATACTAGTGTACACCAAACCTTTAGCATAGGGCAATATTTTGCTCCTTTAGTCAAATATCTCGTGCATTATCTGAACTACACTCGTAAAAAAGATGTGTTTGGAGCGCCTTATGATTGGCGACTGAGTCCTCGTCAAAATTCTGACTATTTCAAAAATTTATCGGCTTTGATTGAAACGGCTTATGAAAAAAATAACAAAAAAGTTGTTCTTTTGGCTCACAGCATGGGATGTCCATACACCAGTTACTTTCTACATAAACAAAGCCGATATTGGAAAAATAAGTATGTTGATTCATTTATTTCAATTAGCGGAAGCTATTTTGGTTGTGTGAAAAGCCTGAAAGCGATTGTATCAGGTGATGCGGAAGGATATAAAGACTTGATAAATGAAATTAAATTACGAGAAATAACAAGATCATTTCCTTCATTTTTTTACATGTTACCGAGAATAAACAACTGGCCAAAAAACAAAGCGACACTTGTTGTCACTCCAAACAGAAACTACACTATTCACGATTACGATATTTTATTCAGAGCTATAGGATGTGATTGGTGCCTCGACTTATGGAAAAATAATGGCAAAAACATGGATGATTTCGGAGCTCCAAACGTTCCAGTGCATTGCATTTTTTCTAGCGGTATTCCAACCATGGAGACGTTAATGTACTCGAACAAGTTTCCCAATGTAGATCCAGAGATAAAATACGGAGACGGAGACGGAACAGTCAACACATTTAGTTCGTCAGGATGTTTGAAATGGAGAAAAATGCAAAAAGAACCAGTTTTTGGGTATGAGTTGTACAACCAAAAACATAATGAAATTTTGGGAAGCTTGGAGCTTTTGCACAAACTAAAAGAAATAGTGTACTATAGCAAAATTAAAAAATAAATCAACAAAACCGAAATTGACTTTTACATTAAAGGCCTTTGATGTTTTTGTATTCATGGCTAAGCATGCAATGCAGTCCATTCTAATTTCCTACCTTTAAACTGTGTTTTCAATAAAACCTTGTAGTATTGTCGTATGAAAAATTGTAAAAATGCAATCACTGTTTTTTATAATATGTAAGATACCACATGTAAATTGAACCCAAAATGATATTTTTCTGGTTCAACAAATGCGCTAGTTAATGCAACTCATTGTATTGATTCAAAATGAAATCTTAACTAAAAGTATGTTTTAATTGCTAAAGAAAATTGTGTAACTGAATCTGCCTCTTTTTTAACTTTGTCAACATTAAAACTTGTACTGTATATTGTTATTCAGCGTATTGTGATGCTTTGCTTGTTGCATCTGCCGTTTAATTTAAAAAACAGCTCATTTTCGATTAGGTTGCTAAAAGATTAAAGTAAATGATTAATCATAAATTTTTTAAGATATATATGATTTGATTAAAGTCGAAAGTTTGTATTTTGGAAAAGATTAAAACTAATTTATTTTTACTTACACGCACAAATTTTAGCTACCAAACGAGCTATTTTTGCAGAGAGATATTTTCCCATTTTTAAAAATCACTTTATATTTAAATTAATTTGCTTTGCACAATTATATTATCCACATTTTTAAATTTACCTTTTTTTTTCTTTTAAAAAGCTACTGTTTTCTAATTTAACTGTAATTCGGGAAAAATTTTTTCAAAATTATTTCAAAATTTTTCTATTATGGAATTGTAAGCATTTTTAACCAGCTTTTTCTAAACATTAGTATTTACAATTCAAATATTACAACGGTATTTGCTTTTTTTTTGTTTAATGAAATTACTTTGCTTTTGCGTTGATCAGATGTGTTTGATTGGCTGTGTTTGCTGATTTTAAATTGCAGAAAACAACAAATCAAAGATATAATTTGTTTTATAATTAATTGTTTTATAATGAAGAAGTACCAGAGTACAGTCACTAATATACTTTATATTAAAAATCCCACTGTCGGATTTATAATTAATGTAAAGATTGTTACCAGGAGTAGTATTTGATTTAAAATTCATTAGTTCATCATTCACAATCAAAGGCCAAGTTAAACTTCAACAAATGCAACAAGAGTCGTAATATATTTTTTAAAGAAAAACTTGTAACACGACGTTTCGTCCGTCAAAATCGGGCGGACTTCTTCAGGTAAAAACAACACACATCACTAAGTTATGCATCGTGTGTTGCTTTTATCTGAAGAAGTCCGCCCAATGTGACGGACAAAATTAGTAGTTTTTCTTTAAAAAATATATCTTGCCCTTGTTGTATTTCTTACAGTTTAACTTGCCTCTGATTGTACCAGAAGAACTAATGAATTTTTAATCCCATTGTCGTTCGAATATTACAGTTGGTCTAACTTGTACAATTATCAGCAAAAATTTCAGATTATGTTTTGAAAAAATACGTGAGTAATAAAAACGGTAGTTCAGCCAATCACAAATGAAATCAGCCAATAAAAGCATTGTTTGAACATATCTTTAATCCTGCGTTTCTTAATCGGAAAAAAGGAAAGTTTTAAAAAGTTATGCCAATAAAGAAGTATGAACGATGAATAAACGATCGCATCCGAGCTGATCAAAGTTTAAGCACCATAACATATAACAAGCTGTGGTTGCTTTAAATACAGTACAAATAACGTCAAGTGAGGCTCAAAACAATTTTTTTGGTTAAATAACTAATAAATAATTTTTTATCTAAAATTGATGTCATTTTTAGTCGAAACAACTACGGAAAATTATCTTGGTAGGTAAATAAAAATGCATACTTAAATGATAGCAGTGGACAATACCAAAAAACTTAAAGAATTATTTCTTTAATCGACACTTGATGAACTTTCACTTCTCCGATTAATAACGACCCTACCGGTTGAACAAATGGAGACCGACAGCTCCAGGTTCGGCGTTACCAAAATATTCGATATATTCCATGAATTAGCAAAATGAATCGACGTTGTTATAGTGAAAATTACAGCAACACTATCTTTTAAAATCCGTGTTATTTAAATGTCATCATGCCCATGTTTAAAACAAAACATTATATTTTGTAGAGGCGTGTACAGGTAGGAGACAGACTCGGTTAAAATTTTTTTTAAGAATAAAATATAAAGTAAAACCAAATTATTTTATCTTAGCTGACTTTGATAGGAAAAATAAAGTCCAAAAGTGTTATTAAAACTGCACATTTTTTGTCTTAATTCGGCCACAATTAATTGTGATTGGCCCAATTATAATACCAAGTTGCAGAGACTGCATTAATTTCTCACCTAAAGCTGTAAGAGCTTTGAAAACCTGTCACAAAATAAGAGCGTCTGACCGGTTTAGATGGCAGTTGCTTTCTTGCAGCTTGGGCCATAAATCAATTTGATTTTGATCTGCATGATAACGAAATTGAAACTGTCAAAACGGAAGATTTAGCCACCACAATGTTCAACAAGTACTGCTAATCGGCGAAGGTCTTTTTTAAGACAAAAAATATACAAAAAAACTGCCATTTTAGCGGCACGTTATTGACCAGTTTTAACGTTCCATCATTCTTCAGATAAACATCAAATGTTTTACTACGATCAAAATTAACTGTCTTGTTCATTTCTCACTCTTCAATTTGAGGCACTCGCCGTCCTACTACAGGAGACCCACTGCACTAATGCAGAGAAGCTAGTGCTTCCAAGCTTTCAACTAGCTGGGTCTTTGTCAAGCAGGACGGATTGTTTTGTAACGTTTGTCCAATTGTCCATGAGCAACTAAAGTACACCTTTCTGGACCAATTTTCACCGACAAAGAGATTGAATGTTTGTGCGTGGATGTTATTTTTTTATTTATTTTTTTTATCTCTATATTTATCCTCCTGACTCGCAGGAAAGCGACGGAGGCGCTATACATAAGGTAAGCAATTACCCCAACTTGCTTCCGGAGATGACAAGATATTGCTGTCCGCTAGTAATTTAGCAGAGATATGACTGCAATTTAGAACTGCTTGTCAAGACCACCAAGCAGGGAAAAGTACCGTAAAGTGTCTTTCCCAAGGACACAGCAGAATGGCGCAAATGGGTTTTGAACCGAGACCATGCTGATCATCAGTCCGCTGCTTTAACCACTCAACCACGCTGCCGACTGATTTAACCACTGACTGGTTATAAAATAGTTAAGGTCTACAAACCTAAATCAACGCGTCCTAATGGTTTCTAACCCTTGTCTTTATGCCGGCGATTTCAACTTTAGCTACGTTTATTGAGGTTACAATGAGAACAGTGCGGGTGGTGAATATCTATGAGAATTTTTCACAGACAGGTTTCACTGATGCTCTTCAACACTTTAAACCAAATAAGCTATTGTTCCCGCTTCCATCTGCCCAGAGTTTATAATTCATGCTGGAGTTACGTTAATGTCCTTGTTACGTACGCTTCCTTTCTTCCTACTTGCACCGACTCAAAATTTTTGTGATTTGGAGAAGAGCGCTATTAGTCGCAATATCAAAGCCGATAAAACAAGTGAAGGACCCAAAAAATTATCGACCAATATATCTGCTCTGCGTCCGCTACAAAACGTTCAAGTATTTTATCTATATCCACATCGAACCAGTTATTGATCCATTGTTCCTTGGGGAGCAGGTTGGATTTCAACGCAGAACATCAACCGTATATTAAGTCGTACTGTTGACAGACAAGGATTTGTTTAAGGTTAAAACCAAAGCTGGCGCAATATTTGTCAATCGAACAGCAGCGTTTGACACTGTCTGACACTGTTATCTGCAAGCTGTTGAGATTTTTGTCGGATAATTACATAGTGAGAATGATTATGGAGCTTTCCCAAAACCAAAGTTTCGTCCTTATTATTGGTCACAGACAAGCTCAGCCGTCTAAAAGTGGCTTTCCTGAGGGATTGGTTGTGGCTCCTCCTCCTATTAACATCCATTCGTACGATCTGCTCACCGTAATCTCAAGAAAGGTTTCATATGCAAACGATGTAGCATTGGTGCACTCTTTTGGAAATTGGAAGGTTTTGAAGAGAACTTTTAGATCAAGTCACAGTACACTTTCGGCGTATCTCCAAACTTGAAGGTTGAAACTAATCAATCAAATGCGGTGACTGTAACCTTTCATTTAAAACCAAGAGGTAAAACGTGAGCTAAAAGTTTAAAACAGTCACAAACTTTTACCATTTGTACCAGTCCCGATTTATGTCGGGTAAAGCTCTTAAACCCGAGCCTGTGTCCGTCAACATTTTATGACATTGTGTAAAAACTCTGCACGCGTCACACTGTTGAGGCAACTTGCGGAATCGAAATAGGATGCTGGCCCAAAACATTGCGTATAGCTACTCTATATCTGGCCAATTCAACAACTGATCACCACGCGCTAGTCTTGTGTCGCAACACACACATCCGCTTTTAGACGCTTTGCGCATTACCTGGATAAGCTCAATCGTTTGAGTTAAGCTTAACTGAAAACGCTTTGAATTAATCTCAATCACCTGAGAACTGGTGTTGGATGGTTCCATTTTTCATGCACAAATATGTTTTTGCTCTTTCGCTCGATTGCGCGTGCGGCGCCACTGAACAAACTGCAGACCATGTCCGAACAGCGTACACGCCTCATACATCGGGCACGACAATCAGCATCAGCACAAGATTTGACGAATCCTGAATGACAAAACTCGATGCTGGATCAACACAATTGCTGCCTCAACAGCATCTGATTCGTGTAATACAACAGCCTGGAGTGGAAAGGAAAGATTAGCGGCCCCTGTTTTGTGTATGTGTGGCCCGGAGTGGATCCCTTCGAAACGACGTCAAAACATCGGACTTTTGGACTTCCTTTTTGCTGGCCTTTTATCATAGTTCATAAATCTCTTCATACAAGGTCAAGCTAAATAATTAAAAACAGAAATAGTTTTAATTAGTTTTTGTAGGCCTACATTTAGCTTTTTCTATAAAAGAAAAGCGTTTTGACATTATACCAGTTTATTGTTTCATTGAATGGTTACTTGCTGTACTATGCTGCTGCGATAAAGCTACGCTATAAAGAACTCGTAATTAAATGATTTCTTATTTTTAATTTTTTGAAACAATCTATATTTATAACCAGGTTTTCAGTTCAGTTTAAGGTACTAGGTATAATGTAGCTCCCAGTTTACTACTTTGTTGTAATCGAATATTGTCTTAAGAGTGAAGTACTTAGTTTTCCTGATTACTGTTAATAAAGTTTTACTTTTCAAATAGTATTTTGGAAAACATTCTTATTAATAAGAAAAACGGTAAGAAAAAACGACATAAATGAGACGTAGAGGTTTGAAACATTAAGATTTTCTTCACCTTACCACAATACCACAGTCGTTGGCCACGTCGCTGACGAACATATGAAAATCTTTACGTTGCGTTTTATTGTGAAAGCTGTCGTTTGGCAAAAGAAATGAAATTCTGAATCATCTCCTGCATCGATTATATTCACAATTTAAACGCAAAGTACGTATCAAATAAGCTTTTAAATAAATAAACAGATAGCACATAAACTCAAAGATTTCAAGTGAAAAACAATAAGACTAAATGGCAAAGCAGCAATGAGACCAATTGTTAAAAGTCAAACTAAGTTAAGCTAGCACTTGTAAGCAAAAAAAAGGCTTTTTTTTAAATAGAAAAAAACAGATTGAAATATTTAACGAATTTTTCATTACAAGTGTGTTAATTTAGTGTTAAAAAACTTCCAAGTTTGAAACAAAAAATTTTATAACATTATTTTGCAGTGTTGTAAACTTTGCCTTTATTACGAGTCCGAGTCCGAGTGCGAGTCCCTAACTTATGAGTCCGAGTACGAGTCCGAGTTCAGCAAAAAATATTTCTACGAGTCCGAGTTCTTGATGCACGAGTCCGAGTACGAGTCCGAGTTCAGAAAAAAAATATTTACGAGTCCGAGTTAGCAAGTCATAAAATTTGCACTTTTTAAAAAAAATTTGAATGTCAAATCAAAAATTCGCGATCTTAATATAGCTCGGGCCTATGTTGTAAAAGCTTATAGTTTTGTATAAAAGCATGCTTATTGCTTATATTGCTGAGATGCATTAAATGTTAATTCTTTTAAATAAATAATGACGCCCACTTGAGTTTTTACACAAATCTTAGCAAGTTGAAGTTACGTTTTACGATATACACGCTACTTACTCAATAGCTTCAAATCAAGAACAGTATAATATATGTGCGAGCTACAAAATTTCTGGTCAATTTTTTAACTCTTAACAAGCTAGGGCACCGATTAAGCACAAGTTTTTAATTCACAATGTTTTTTTTTAAAATCGTAATTGCTTTTTAATGTTGTCAAAGCAGACAATAAATCACTGCCGATGCGAGACCTGTGCGGTCGCATCATCAAGGCTCCTGTACTGAACAAACGTTCAACGGGTGCACTTGTTGCTGGCACAGACAATACTTTAATAGCCAATTGATAAAGAAAATAAAATTTTGCAGAATTTATGCACCAAAATGTTAAAGTGTTGGTATAATTCGTATTGGAATGAGTAATTGAATCGAAGTAACTTCCGAGTTGTCCCCCTGAGAGTAACATTTTTTTCTCTGGACAATTTTTGACGAGCCTTGCTGTACGCAGCAAACAAAGCCGGAACTTTGCAGGGTGGTTCATCTTCACTCTCACTAGTCGCTGTATCTGGATTCGTCAAAGCAGGACCCCTGTTGCATTCCGCAATAATCAGCTCTAAAAACATAACAAATATTTAGAGAACAGAAAACATTTTTTAGAAAAATTATTCAATATAGGGCAGGAAATAGTTAGTAAATTTATATTTAAACAGATCTCTTCTGATAAATGTCACCTGACAGCAAGAATTACGAAATTTGTATTACTGCATGTATAGCCTACTTTTTAACAATTTATCCTATTATCTGGCAAATAATTAGCCGTTATTTACAATATTGGGCATCTTACATAATTAGTACTTTACATTTCTTAAATAGAAATTTTACGAAACGTTTTGTTTTACTAGTTTAATGTAGCTTTTCTATAATTTTGGAGAGAATGCTTTGAAAATATGCAAAAAGTAGAGAACATTGTCAATAAAATGGTGTTCGAGTCTTAAAAAACATTTCCAAACATTGCATTATGAAAATTATTTTACACTGTATATTTTCAATCCTGTATTATGCACTTTAAAAAATCTTTACTAGGAAAACAACAGTCAAGTTTCTTAAGTTTTTTGTTCTATTTTATGAAATGCGGAGTTTAGAAGTTACTTCAAAAAATAAAAATAAAATAAAGCTTGCCTTTTACGCTTGAAGTCAGGCTTTCTTTTTCTTCATCACTTGTTCTGGCTTCTTTCACCCATTCTAACCCAAACATTGGATCAAGTGTTGCCGCCACGACATAAATAGTATCTCCAAAAGGCTCATCAACAAACCAAGTGTCGGAACTTCTTAAAGCAGAAAATCTTGTTTCTACGTTTTTAAAAATTCCGAAAAAGCGAGTTGCCAAAGATTGAAATATTTGTTTTGCCATGAATTTTAAGTGTTTTGATTTTTTCTTTATAAACTCAACCAAATGTTTTTTTAATGATAATACTGTGGGCAACACCAAACTTATTGTTGGGGCATCTTCTCCTTGGGTCAACATAGTTGCCTCATAAAATGGGTGCAGCAATTCGACAAATTCTTCGAGCTGTAGCCACTCGCGAGGAGAAAAGTCCAGTTCATTGCAATTTGCGTTGCTGCATACTGTAGATAGTTTTGAATGATCTAAGGCCGTTACACTGGCGATTTGCTTGAACATAGAGTTCCAACGAGTACACACTAGAGCTGGAATGCGTCGATGTTCGCCGAACATATTTGCGAATTTTTCAGAAAAATTTGTACTTGTGTGCATCAAACTAGAGAGCTTTGATGCTTTGGAGAGAGCTCATCTGATACCTACGAAAACAAGAATAATCTGAGAAAAAAACCCATTGCCTGCTTAAAGTTGTTGAAGTTTCTTATTGTTTTATAAATCTATATGATCGTTGGTGTTGCGTCCAGTTTTCATAAAACTGAACTACACTTAGGTATAAACGGTTCAGTTGACTTCTAGAATACGATATAAGTTAAACTTTAATAATTACATAATTTTAAAACCAGAAATAAAAACTACTGCAATTGCTTTACTTTTGATCATGTATTATGATCCTATGAAAATGAAATTATATGCCTACAGTATTTTCGTTGAAAGAAAGGATAAGCGCGTTAAGTTCATACTTTTTGAATGATTTATTCCGTCACGGATGACAAGTTGAAGAGAGTGAGAAAAGCACGATAGACGAATGTTGCTTGTAATAATTTCTAATTCAGCATCCACTTCCATCTGATCGGCTTCATCCAAGGGAAACATGGAAAACTCGTTGTCAACATCTTCCTGGTCACTATTTTCCGATAAGAGGCTGCTTGTACTTACGCGCTCATTTAAAGTGAGAAAATTTTTTTCTTCAAACTAGGGAAACAAGTGTTAAACGCTTTTTTCATATTTGCAGCATTGTCCGTAATGATGTATGTAATTTTGTTTTTAATTTCAAATTGCTGAACTATTTTTTCAAAAGCTGCTGCAATATTTTCTCCCAAATGCCGTCCGACAAATTGCTCGCACGCTAGTGTGAAAGACTTTAGTAGATTGGCTTCTTTTTCTTGTACGACAACGTGTGCCGTAACTCCTAGAAAAGAGCGCATTTTTCTGTCGGACCATATGTCCACTGTTATACTCACAGTTTGGCAATTTTGGAATTGTTTCATAATTTTGAATTTTATATCATCTGCTTTCTTTTAAATTTTTTTTCGAACTGTTTGGCGAGAAGGGGGTTTGGTTTATATTGAGGATGAACCACATTTAAAAAATTTAAAAAACCTGTAAATTCAACTAATCTTAGTGGCAATCCTTCCCCGACTATTAGATCAGTTATTAAAGATTTGGTGATTAGGGATGCTTTAGGATTGCTGTTGCTGTAGGTTGCTGGATTTTGCGTTGAAAAATAATCTTTCATGCTTGCCTGCTGGTTTAATGACGAATGAGAACCGGTATTTGCACATTGCTGTTGATAATCTTTGTATCTAAAACAATTCGTTATATAATTTACAAAACCATGACTTGCTAAAGATAACGCAAAGCTTCAAAAGCTAATATTTCAATAATAAATTTTATTGCCGCACAAAGGTTGTTCTCAAGGCCCGTTTCCACTACGAGCGTGGAAAAGAGCATTCTTTGTCTCTTTTATTGATATTTGATTGAAGCAAGCGGTTAAAATTGAAGCGAGCGCAAAAAAAAATCAATAAAACAAACAAAGAATGCTTTTTTCCACGCTCGTAGTGGAAACGGGCCTTTATGTTAATGCTGCAGAGTTGGACCTCTCTTCTTTTACACTCAATCATCAATCTGACAATTTCACTTGTAAATAAAATTAACCCATTTGTTACCAGAAAAATTAATTTTTTCAAATCCTTGCGAAATTTACATATTATTTGAGTTTTAGTTTTCCTTGAACAAATCTGGTGTTAGAAATCAATCTTTTTTTGTTTTTATTCAAGTTATAAGCCTAAATGTGGTGTTGCGTATACGCAACACTGGGCACATTGCAACGCATCGATGAAAGAAAAAGGCACAACCTACTTCCGTGTTAGGTATACGCAACAATGGGATTAAATCGCTTAAAAACAATCTAAAAGATAACATTAAACACTCTACACTACAATGAGCTATTGTTACCAAAAACTATCTCAAGTTTAAATTTGGCAAGCCAAGGAAGTTTTTTTAACTTAAAATGATTAGCTTTCATGTCTGCATCAGCTCTGGTCTCTTTATCAGAAGCCAATAAAGCTATCAGAATAAAAGCTACCGGTAACTTTTAAATAGCACTTAGACTACTGATGCCGAAAACAAAAACTGTAAAATTTTAAAATTGTTTAAGATAAAGACAAAACTTTTTAATTTAAAACCACAAGTGGTATGTTTATACGATTACCACATTTTAATTTTTAAAACCTTCGACCAAATTGATTTTCAAGTTTTACCATAAAAGCTCTTCAATTGCAGTCCTAACAAAACTGCACGAACGTAAATTTTAATGTAGAAAAAAAAGCGATAAACATTGAATCAAATACATTTGATACCGGGCTTTAGACAATTTTGCATCGGTAAATTTTTTTGTTTTTTTAACTTGCACCGTCCTTGACAAAAACTTACGGTATACATAAGCTTATACATTTGTTTTGAATTCATTTTATGTTGAAAATAAATAGTTAAATAAATACAAAAAAATTTGCAGCAGTACCAAAAAAACTAATTTTACAATTAAAAATTTTTCACCGCTTTTTATTAACATTATAGCCTTATATACGTAAAGCACTAAAAGAGAAACTTTCACAAAAAGACTATAAGAGCTATAATAGTTCTATTCCATTTGAATAAGACATTACCCTTGCAGGCCTATCATCCCAAACAGGCTTTCGGTGATTGGTTTTTAGGGGGCAAAACCTTGCCAAAAACAGTTTTTAATTGGTTAATATTTCAACTCGTTTTACCCTTTCCGCCTGCATCAACAAACCCTTTCGATGAGAACCCAGCCTTAAGGCCCGTTTCCACTACGAGCGTGGAAAAGAGCATTCTTTGTTTCTTTTATTGATCTTCGATTGAAGCGAGCGCAAAAAAAAATCAATAAAACAAACAAAGAATGCTTTTTTCTACGCTGGTAGTGGAAATGGGCTTTTAATGGCAATTGTAAGAATTTTTTAACAAAACGGAATTTTTAGGGGAGGCAAATGAAATTCCCTCCGTGCCAACCTAGCGCACGCCCGTGTTTTTTAAAGCAGTCAACATCGGCTACATGATAAAAAAATGATCTAAACTAAGCTTAATATGAAAGTTGTGTACTTACTCATTTGGATGCTTTCTCTTTAGATGTCGGACGAAATTCGTAGTTGTAGGCACACAGTCAGTGATTGTTGTCTTTTGTTTGCAAAACTTGCATTTTGCAAAATGCCGAGTTTTTAAGTCTTCTTTTTTTGTTTCATAATTTTCAAAACCAAATTTACACACAGTTGGTACAACACAACTCATATTCGTCTTATTTTTACCTTATACCTATACAAACAACTGGAGAAGAGAGTAAATTATAAATTCAATTTTTTGTTAAATGAAGGAAAGACTCGCAATTCTTAAGTTCACTCTTCGTTGAGAGAATGCTGGCGTTTCCGACGATTTACGGAATTCAATAGCTACGTATATCCGTCTAGTGAACTTGTTTAAATAAGGTCAGCGAAATCCCTCCCAGTTACAAACTACCCTTATTTAGTATGCGTAACTCTATGACGCCTGATTCAGAAAAATATAGTTGTAACTTGAATATAGAAGAGAGGATTGAATTTATTCTTTATCTGCGACTTCACGCGCGCAGCTACTGAACACGATACAGCATAAAACAATATAATGGTCACCGCTCTCAGACCGAAATTCTGGTTACTGTCCGATGATAGCGATCTCTCTCTATTTATAATAAACCCGAATTGGGCCACGTGGCTCGGACGACAAAATTTAACAACAAAAAATCAATTTTATGCCCTTATATAGATTACTGCCAAAGCGAAGTCACATTGAGATTATTTAATTAGGACGATGCATCTAGGTCATTTAAAATGGATACAGGTTACCACATTTAATTTAAAAAAGTCTATAAGTAGATTGATCTGTTAAAAGCGTCAAATATATCACATTTTCTCGCTGTTGGCAGCTACGACTCATTGTATTTCGATAGGTCACAAAAAATAATCCAATTTACTCTGAAGAAGCGATTTGCATAACTTAACAACAACTTTTGTTTAGTTTAGTAGACTACACAAATAGTAAGATTGAAAATAATCAAACATGGTCGCTCAGACGTTCACTAAAAATTGCATGAGCATCTTTATTTCTTTTAACTTTAACTTTTTGTATACTTAACAGTTTAACACTTTTAAAACTAAAAAGTCATAATAATCAGTTTTAAAATTTGAACAATTACAGTACATCAAAGATTTTAAAACTTAACCGACTAAAAGAAAACAAGTTAAAAGTGAGAGCAAAGTGATACCGAAATATCTTTTGTTTTTATGGATTTAACCTTTAAGGCCCGTTTCCACTACGAGCGTGCAAAAAAGCATTCTTTGTTTGTTTTATTGCTTTTTTTTTGCGCTAGTTTCAATTTTAACCGCTCGCTTCAATTTTAACCGCTCGCTTCAATCAAAGATCAATAAAAGAGAGAAAGAATGCTCTTTTCCACTACGAGCGTGGAAAAAAGCATTCTTTGTTTGTTTTATTGCTTTTTTTTTGCGCTCGCTGCAATCGAAGATCAATAAAAGAGACAAAAAATGCTCTTTTCCACGCTCGTAGTGGAAACGGGCCTTTACGCGTCGGCTGGCAGCCACAGCTGCTTAGCGTAGCACGTCCGCTGGCATTCTGGAATGCCAACTAAAGGCCCGTTTCCACTACGAGCGTGGAAAAGAGCATTCTTTCTCTCTTTTATTGATCTTCGATTGAAGCCAGCGGTTAAAATTGAAGCGAGCGCAAAAAAAAGCAATAAAACAAACAAAGAATCCTTTTTTCCACGCTCGTAGTGGAAACGGGCCTTAATAATGTACACAGCTTGATTTTATTTATTAAAATTTCCAAACAACTCTGTGTGATGTCACAATACCCAAGCAAATACGCAAGTTCGTTTATATACGGCTGCGCTTTGATGCGAAGTCAGAATTTCAATTGTCAGGTAAAAAGTTTTTAAAAGCACAGCAACGAACGACTTAAAGACAAATTTCAAGTGAAGATTTTTTTATAGATAATTAAGTTTCACCCTAAAATCTTTTTCATTTGCAAATTACAGATTCGTCCACGAAATCTACCCTAATCAACTAAGATTTCGTTTGATAATCGCAACAAAGTTTTGCAGACAGCTGTCTCTCACGGACAAATCTGGTTGTTGCAGCGGTAATCCGTCTGCCTTATGTTTGCCAAGAAGCTTAACAATTCGGCAACTGGCAATCAAATGTCTGGCTGCCAGTGGCTGGCTGCTTTTGTTTCCGTAATTTTTGAGTAGAATCATCGAGCTTCTTTTATTAGAATTATTTTTTTCTACTCGGTAAACGCTGTTTTTTTAACGAGTCCGAGTCCGAGTGCGAGTTCTTGGTTACGAGTCCGAGTCCGAGTCCGAGTTCCGACAAAAAAATCTACGAGTCCGAGTTCGAGTCCCAGTTCTTGATACACGAGTCCGAGTCCTCAAAAATCGGACTCGAGTCTTTACAACACTGTTATTTTGTAGAAATTTAAAGCACAGCAGCACTTTTAAAAAATTAGTAAAAAAAATCTACTCTTGCTATTTCCTTCTTCAAATTTTTATTTTTGATGACAAATAAATCAAAGAATATAAATCAAATAGTGCAGCGACGTTTAACGTAATGGTAAAGTTACAACAGCATTGTCCAGGTTTTTAGTAAAAAACGTTTATACGTTTTGACCATCACTTTATAAGTTTTTTCCTGCCCCTGGTCGAAATCCTGATTCATCGTTCCAGGCCTTGGTTTTGCTGATTGGCCAAATATGAATCAAAATTCCAAATAGATTTCCAAAATGCAAAATTACAATTGCTATTTTTTGATTCGAATTGTAATTTGAACATTCAAATTGCAGTTTGCTTGACAAAAAGATCGGTCAAGGGCAATTTACCTGATACAACAATGGCCGGGATTTTGGCCAAAGGCAGGGAAGAGTTAAAATGATTCAAAGCAAATTGTTCTTAGTGCAGTTTGTCATCAATTCAGCTTGTTTTAATTTTTTAATTGACATTTGCTAGAAAAAAGACAAAAGCTTTACATTTGCTTATCAGTTATCTTGTCAATTAACTGTCTATATTTAAGACACAGCAGAGTGGTTCGGGAAGGATAACCGACACCTTACCAATTGTGTTTGCCTTCAAAACTACACCCTGGCGCTGTGCAGCCACCAGGCACGCTGCCAAGTGACTATTAGTATAATATATTAGCAACAAACATTTCCCCTCACAAAAAATAGATAAATAACCAGTTAAAAAAACTAATGTTCGTACTGTAGCTATATTTGATCATATTGTTATTTCCTAAAAGTTTTAATTCTTGCTGTTTTGTTTGAAATAGATTTAGAGATTCACGAAAACATTAACTTTTGAAAACTTTACTCACTTAAACTGCCATCTAAACACTATCCAAATGAAATAATTAATATTTTATTTTCTTGCAAAAATGTGCGCAATGCAATAGTTGTAATTCAGAATAAGCATTCATGAATCTACAAAGAAGCAGTGAGACCATCAGATCAAAACGCGTTCAAATTTTTTTCTACTTCTTCCTTAAATACATCACTTCCTTCTTTTCAAGGTTTATATACTCATTAAAACCTGAACCTGACTCTTAAAAATTCATAAAGACTAACGTTTGACATAAGCTCGACATAAGCTTGATTGACATTTCAACCGCTTTTTCATGTGCGACTGAATAGGTGAATATTGTTATGAATCCTTCAAATATAGTGAGTTTCCTTACTCATCTTTCTAATAGGTCCAACCACGAATGGTTTATGCCTATGTCTATTTGGAACAAAACTGTTTAAGAACAAAAAAACATCTAATTTTATACATCATTGTGACTTGTCGATTAGAAAACATTAGTTATTTAACCAAAAATGTGCATCTCGCTAAAACAACAACCAATTTTCTTTTCTTTCTAAAGCAAGTCTGAGAGAAAAAGAGTCGTTTCTAAAGCCACCCTTCGATTGAGTTGTTTAGCTTAGGCAGGTGAATGTAAACGCCTACTTCTGTTTAAGGAAAATTCTCAGCCAATCAATCCAATCATTGCTGATAGTACCTGCAAAACTTAATTTTGGTCGTTGATATTTCGATCAGTTCATATTTTAGTCTGTCTTTGTTTTGGTAAGTTGATATTTTGGTCATTGATATTTTGCAGTTAATATTTTGATAATAAACCATGTTTAAATGCTTGAAGAATAGCAATCAATTAAATAACAAAATTTTACCTTTGGTCAAACTTGAAAAACTACTTCCGGAATAAACTTTGTCGAGCAATATTTAAGTTTTGGGTAAAATTCCCTGTTGGTTGTAGTCTATTTAGCAAAAAAGAAAGTTTTGAATGAGTTGCAACAATATGGGTTAAACAAAAGAGTTTGAAATGAAGCCCTTGGTTTTAATAGCAAATTATACAACCTGTATAGCTGATTATAAACAAATTATAAACAACAATGAAACAAGGTACGTATATTAAAACATATTGTAACCAATAATTCTGATTGTGAATTGGTTAAAAGGAGACGAGATTTAAAGAGAACATCTAAAGTTTCTTGCTGCTACGCATGAAGTTATAGTTGATACAAATAAAAGTAGTGACTTGGGGATCGACCTACGGTCGTGATTTTCACATCAGAAAAACTAAAGGATTTTAAAAAATAGTTAAACGAGTGTAGACACAACAAAAGTAAAAATGGTAATGGTATATTACAAAGGAGTTTTGCTGACGTTGGAAGGAAAGTTTGGCTGTATACAAGGTGAACCATCGCAGAAAGAACTGATAATGGCCAATTTTTTAGATTCTGTGTAGATGTATCAGTTAAGTATGCAGTTTAGTTGTACAAGCTACAGAAACAAGATCACATAAGCAAAGTTTTTTGTTTGAAAATTTTGTTGTGCCATTGTTTATTACAACTAAAAGTGCAAAAGGTGACAGTGAGAATAAAAAAACCTATTTCTGCACTTATGAATGGCCCTCGCAAAGTTATGGGCGAAAAAAACTTTTTGTGGTCTCTCCTAGATTTTGCAGTAATAAATCAATTGTTTTCGCTTCATTTTCAACCATAACGTCTGCTAATAACCAAAAATAAAAGTCTTCACCTTTTATCTGTGTGAAATTTTGTTATCTCCTTAAATTCTTTGGTAAAATCGACTTTAGGTAAAGACATGACTCCACTTTCAGCGTGTCTCCAGAATTGAAGATTAAAGCTCAGTCACACTGGACGGTGATGGCAACTTTTTATTTAAATATTCGAAAAGCCAAACTTGAGCTAAAGGTCTACAGCAGCAATAGATTTTTACCGCTTGGTCTTAACCTTCTTGTCTTGGGGTAAAACTACACAGATCGCTTACGTTCCGTGACCATCTAGTGGCATTGCGCAAAAACTATCTTCACGCCTCGCACCGCTGAGGCGACTTGTAAGTTCAGAATGAGGTGTTGGGGTCAAAACACTGCACACAGCTGCTCTAACCAGTGTTCCCTCTAAGAAAACTTTACACTTCGTAAATATTTTGTTAGCGAACATAAAGAATCTCTTAAAGTGCGTCAGTAAAGCACTGAATAAAATAAAAATTTTGCAAAGTATTACAGTAAATAGGCTAGAAATTCTTATTCAAATAGAATATAGTCAGCCTAGAAATTTAATTTAAATAACTCCCCCTGGTTTTTGTGCTTTGCTTAAACTCATTATTGAATCTTGATAGGTAACCCATGCGTTATCACTGTCTTCAAATCTGCTGTTCTTGATATGCCGTACTCAAAACAAACTGTAACATCATCACTTGGTCCATATGCTAACAGTTCAGCCCACATCTACTCAATGCCTTAATTCTGTTTAAGCTACTAAAAACTTTCTCATAGGAAGCACTGGAGGCTTGAAAAGAAGAGCTCATTAAAAGGAGGCAAAGGGTAGTTGAAAACTTTTCAGCTAAAACAGATTTCAGGAAACTCACATAAGCTTACACTACTGAGCATAAAATTTGGCAACCTTACTTTAAGTTGACTGTTTGTGAATCTATAAAAATCATAGCGCTCTTTTAAAATGTTGTCGATAAATCTGCAAGTTCTGTCAGTACATTATTTAGGAAAAACAATCTAATATGTACTGGATTGATTCAAATTTTGTTGAACAAAAAACTTCTATTTAATCACGAGGTTCTTGGTCTTTGCAGTAAATAAGAAATACGTAGTAATTTGTAACTGGGTTTTGTAGAGGCAAATATAAAGTTGCAACGAGTCCAACATTCGAACGAGTCCGTCCGTCAACAACCATTCGAGTCAAACAACCATTCAGTCCAATTCTTTTGCTAAGATAATTGAGTTCTAGTCCATAAAATTATCAGTTCTTTTGATTTCAAGTCTGTTATGACCAATTTTACATTCAAGTTTTGATTTTTTTATCGACAAGAAAAGAGTTTTTTTTATCTTCACTCGGTCAAAAATTTTTTTTTACCTTTAACGTAAGCCTAAAAATAGTTTTATTTTTAGTTTTTAATCAAGTTAGATGGACTTAAAATGGGTATTATTTTGTGAGTACGGTTTGGCAAAAAAATTTCATTTTTTTAATCGAGATATTTTTATCTGTACTCGAGTCAAATACTTTTATTTTTTTATTGATTTGAGGATTCGAGTCGGCGCAGAGTCCTCCTAAGATTTTTGCACTTGAACTAGAATTACTACCACTCTGGAAAAATGACTAGTCAGCCATGATATTTTAAGCTAAAAAAGACAAAATTTAAATAACTCTTTTTTACAAAATTGGCATGTTGATACTACGCAAGAATAAGATTTTACTACGTAAATAAACTGGTGGTAGCCTACTGCACATTTGCAAAGTTGCGCACCTTAGCGAGAATACTGGCTCTAACTCTGGTCAATTAAACAGCTGTTACTACCCACCAGTCTCGTGTTGAAGTCCCCCACTTGTTACAAATACAGTATCCTGAATGAGCCCTCGCGCATAGTCACTGGATGCCTGCGTCCCACTCCCACGGATCACTTACCTATTCTTTCAGGCATCCAGCCAGCTGAGCTTTGCCGACTAGAAGTGACACTCTCCTTGCCTTATCGTGGATCCCTGGACTCTGATCATATGCTACATGGTATTTTAAATGGGCCCTTAAATGCTTGCCAAGAGAGACTAAGGTATAGACACCCGTTTGTACCAGCTGCGCGTACTTTATTAAGCAATCTTGCGACTAAGCATCGGGGCTTCTTAGTACTACGACAGTTCATCAAAATGACATGTGATCGTAACGGCATTCAATCGAAACGACAGCTGATCGAAATGAAGGTTGATAAAAAAAAGTTTACTTTTGTATGTTTCTGCAATCAAACTATCTCTTTGTTACTGTAAATCAGATTCATAAAAGCAGAGACCACCCGTAAAGAAACAGCTTTTTTTATTTTTTATAATTTTTTTGCCAATGTTATGGTCACGGTTTCTCAACAAGGTTACTGTGCAAAGCATTTTTGGGGGGACAAGAAGTGAATCTCTTGTTATGGTTATGTCTCGTTAGATACCTATTGCTGCCATTTTTTGCATTCTTTTTACGATTTAGTTAGTAGCGTATTTAGGGGGAAAGGTTGTACCAAGGCCCTACCCTTGGAGACGTCTTGCAAAAATTATAGACAAATTCAAAATAAAAACCTTTTTTTAGAAATAATTATCTTTTGTGACGAAAAATTAACAAAAGTGAAACAGATTCAAAGTAAAGATTTTTTTCTTTAGCTACCTCAAGAAAAAGATTTTCTACTAAAAATATTTGATTGTAGTTGCATTCTCCCCCCTTCCCCATTTAAAAATCCTCGGTAACCTGCTTCTTGTATAAAATGCAAATTTTCATCCGTGCTATCGCTCTTTTCAATGATCCGATAGAAAGTTAAACTTTTCAGTCGCAACTATTTATAAAAACAAAGACTCTTCCTTGGAAAGAAAATCAAGAAGGCTTTGCAATGTTTTGTTGTAAATTTTCTCTTTTATTATTCGATAAAATATTGTTTCGATTACGTGTTGTTTCGATCGAGTGTCGTTTCAATCAAGCGTTGTTGCAATCAAGTGTTGTTTTGATCAAGTGTCGTTCGATCAACTGTCGAGTCACGAGACTTCTCAGTGGAAAAATTATAAATGAACACGGAGTACTGCAACAGTACACCCGGACTCCGTGTTTATATACTCGTGAACAGTGCCAGGCCTCCTGAAATGAGCTTGCCCCAAACAGCTTCGATTAAACTCAATTGCCTGTGGACTGGTTTTGGGCAATTCCATTTTTCCATGCATAAATGGGGTTTTGCTCCTTCACTAAATTACGAGTGCGGCGCCACTGAATAAACCGCAGATTAAGTCTTAACAGTGTGCCGCCCCATACATTCAACGCCACATGAACCACGAGGTCTGACGAGTCCTGAATAAAGAAACCTGATGCTGGTTCAAAACTATGACTGCCTCAAAGCATCTGATCCGTGTGTACTGCAATGGCCCACAGTGGAAAAAAAAGACCATTGGCCACTATCTTGTTTGTGTCCGACCCGGATGTCCTTCCAAATGACCCGGATATTCTTCCATACAATGACGATGACGATCTCCATGAAATTCTACAACATCTCACTCAGGAAATTGTAGATGACATTTGGGAAAAAGTGTATTGCTTTGCTTACCCAAATTTTTTGGCTAGTAGCCTGCAGCTGTGCATAATCGTGATAAGTCGTAGCTGCTCACTCCGAAATCTAACCAATTAGGCAAAACAAGTATTGCCCACATTTAAAAATTTCTCGCTTTATAAAGTGTCAAACACTACTATAATTTTATAACAAAAAATAATAGATTCAGTTAAAAACATCTTAATTTTTTTCTGAAATATAATTAAGATGTTTTTATTGATTTTACATTATTGTAACTTAATGAAATGCTGTTAAACTATCGTTATATTTCATTTTTTTATAACAGCAACTATTTTTAGATAAAAAATAACCAACGCTTTTAAATTGAACATAATCTGCTTCATATAATCACAAAGTTTTTTATAATACGACACAAAAACTTGTGCTTGTTTTAATAAAAAAGAAAACAATACTTCCTGTTAAACAACTCTTTAATTTTTATTACCAGTACGCCTTCCAGATAATTCCCACTATTACATCAGTCTTGCAAATCTTTTTTCGTTAGAGTTTTCTTACTGAAACAATCTAAGCTTATATATGTTTATTTTAATTAAAGAAATTATATTTGCATGCTAATAACTTATTACTTGGTTTGATACAGAGTATAATATATTTTGTAGTTGGATATAAAACATATAAAGAACAATCAACGCTTTCTTAGTATAAAAAATTTTAAAAGAAAGAAATCTGTTTTGTCAAATGAAAGCTTCAAATAGTCCTGCATTAACTTTGCTAGCGCTTCTCGTAGCAGCTAAAGTCCACTTATCGTTTCAAGAACAACTTTTTATAAACAGCAATTTGATTGAGAAATTAATTCAGATTGAACAAGGTGGTTCAAGAAAACCAATTGTAATTATTCCTGGCTTGCTGGGTTCACAACTCCAAGCACGATTCGATGTTCCTCATCCTTCAAAAGACTGTTTAATACACCATGATTGGTTTTTGACGTATCTGAACATTACCGAAATAATGCACTTGGATTGCTGGTTGTACAGTATGAAACTGCTATACAATAATGTTACACATCAGGTTTCAAACGATTTCGGCGTTGAGATTCGCGTTCCAGGCTTTGGATCGACTGAAACAATCGAGTATCTTAGTGTACAACGAATGTTTGCTATCGGGAAATATTTTGCTCCTTTAGTCAAATATCTCGTGCGTTATCTGGGCTACACTCGTAAAAAAGATGTGTTTGGAGCGCCTTATGATTGGCGACTGAGTCCTCGTCAAAATTCTGATTATTACAAAAATTTATCGGCTTTGATTGAAACGGCTTATGAAAAAAATAACAAAAAGGTTGTTCTTTTGGCTCACAGCATGGGATGTCCATACATCAGTTACTTTCTACATAAACAAAGCCAATATTGGAAAAATAAGTATGTTGATTCATTTATTTCAATTAGCGGAAGCTATTTTGGTTCTGTCAAAAGCCTGAAAGCGATTGTATCAGGTGATGCGGAAGGATATAAAGAATTTATAAATGAAACTAAATTGCGAGAAACGACAAGATCTTTTCCTTCATTTTTTTACATGTCACCGAGAATAAACAACTGGCCAAAAAACAAAGCGACACTTGTTGTCACTCCAAACAGAAACTACACCATTCACGATTACGATTCTCTATTCAAAGCTATAGGTTGTGATTGGTGCCTCGACTTATGGAAAAATAATGGCAAAAACATGGACAATTTCGGAGCTCCAAACGTTCCAGTGCATTGCATTTTTTCTAGCGGTATTCCAACCATAGAGACGTTAATGTACTCGAACAAGTTTCCCAATGTAGATCCAGAGATAAAATACGGAGACGGAGACGGAACAGTCAACACATTTAGTTCGTCAGGGTGTTTGAAATGGAGAAAAATGCAAAAAGAACCAGTTTTTGGGTATGAATTATACAAACATAGACATATTGAAATTTTGGGAAGCTTGGAGCTTTTGCAAAAACTAAAAGAAATAGTGTATGATGACAAAATTAAAAAATAAATCAACAAAACCGAAATTGACTTTTACATTTAAGGCCTTTGGTGGTTTCGCATCCGTGGCTAAGCATGCAATGTAGTGCATTCTAATTTCCTACCTTTAAGGTGTGTTTTCAATAAAACCTTGTAGTATTTTCGTATGAAAAATTATAAAAATACAATCACTGTTTTTTATATGTAAGATACCACATGTAAATTGAACCCAAAATGATATTTTTCTGGTTCAACAAATGCGCTAGTTAATGCAACTCACTTTATTGATTTAAAATGAAATCTTAACTAAAAGTATGTTTTAATTGCTAAAGAAAATTGTATAATTGAGTCTGTCTCTTTTCTTAATTTCTCAACATTAAAACTTGTACTGTATATTATTATTTAGCATATTGTGATATTTTGCTTGTTGCATCTGCGGCTTAATTTAAAAAACAGCTCATTTTTGATTAGGTTGTGAAAAGATTAAAGTATAAAATTTATCATAAATTTTTTAAGATATATATGATTTGATTAAAGTCGAAAGTTTGTATTTTGGAAAAGATTAAAACTAATTCATTTTTACTTACACACACAAATTTTAGCTACCAAACAAGCTATTTTTGCAGAGAGATATTTTCCCATTTTTTTAAATCACTTTATATTTAAATTAATTTGCTTTGCATAATGACATTATCCACTTTTTTACATTTACTTTTTGTTTTGTTTCAAACAGCTACTTTTTTTTTTATTTAACTGCAATTCAGACAGAACTTTTTTAAATTTTTTTTAATATGTAATGACAATAATTTTTAGTCTGCTTTTTATATACGCTAGTATTTACAATTCGAATAGAATAGCTGTATTTGCTAATTTTTTATTTTTATTTAATGAAATTACTTTGCTTTTCCGTTAGTTAGGTGTGTTTGATTGGCTGTGTTTGCTAATTTTAAATTGCAGAAACCAGCAAATCAAAGATACAGTTTGTTTTATAATTAATTGTTTCATAATGAAGAAGAACCAGAGTAAAGCTATCAATATACTTTATGTTAAAAATTAGATTATTTTTCGAATATTACAGTTGTTCTATCAGCAAAAATTTCGGATTATGTTTTGAAAACATATATGAGTAGTAAAACGGTAGTTCTGGCAATCACAAATGAAATCAGCCAATAAAAACGTTGTTTGAACATATCTTTAATCCTGCGTTTCTTAATTGGTTAAATGAAATTTTTAAAAAGTATACCAGTAGAAAGGGATAAACGAAGGAAGAATAACCGCATCCAAGCTGATCAAAGTTCAAGCACCGGAACATATAACAAGCTGTGGTTGCTTTAAATACAAATAACGTCAAGAGAGGCTCAAAACAATTTTTTTGGTTAAATAATTACTAAATAATTTTTTTATCTAAAATTGACGCCGTTTTTAGTCAAAACAACTTGTAATGTTCTCAAAAAATTTTCTTGGTAAATAAAAATGCAAACTTAAATGATAGAAGTGAACAATACCAAAAAACTTGAAAAAGTTATTTTTTTAATCGACGATTGACGAACTTTCACTTTTGCAATTAATAGCGACCGCTATTGGTCGAACAAATGGAGACCGACAGCTCCAGGTTCGACGGTACCAAAATATTCGCTATATTACATGTATTAGCAAAGAGTGTCTACGTTGTTATAGTAAAAACTAAAGCAACACAATTATTAAAAATCCGTGTTTTTCAAATGCAATCATGCACGTGTTTAAAACAAAACATTATATTTCGTAGAGGCGTGTACAGGTAGGAGATAGATACGGTCAAATATTTTTAAGCTAAAAATTAAAGTAAAATCATTTATTTTATCTTAGCTGACTTTGATAAGAGAAATAAAGTCCAAAAGTGTTATTTAAACTGCACATTTTTTGGTTTTATTTTGGCTACAATTAATTGTGATTGGCTCAATTATAATACCAAGTTGTGGAAACCGCAGTTTGCTTCTCACCTAAAGCTGTAAAAGCTTTTAAAACCTGTCACTAAATGAAAGCGTCTGAACGATTCAGATAGCAGTTACTTTCTTGCAGCTTGGGTCATAAGTCAATTTGTTTTTCATCTTATGACATAAAGAAAGTGAAACTGTCAAAATGTAGAGTATCTACTCACCCCAATGTTCAGCAAAAGTCTGCTAATCGGCAAAGGTCCTTTTAAAGACAAGAAATACGCTAAAAAACTGCCGTTTTAGGGGCACATTATTGATCAGTTTCAAATTTTCATCATTCTTCAGTTAAACATTAAATGTTTCATTGCGAGCAACATTAACTTTCTTGTCTATTTTTCTCTCTTCAGTTTGAGGCACTCGCCATCCTACTACAGAAGACCGACCCATTGCACTAATGCAGTAAAGCTAGTGCTTCCAAGCTTTCATAATTAATTTAATGTTTAATGTATTTTATATTAGTATATTTCATTTAAAATTCATAATTAATAACCCATAATAAAATTTAATAAATGAATTATAATAATAATTTCAACCAGCGGGCTCTTTGTCAAGCAAAGTGCATTGCCTTACCACGTTCGTCCATAAGCGACTAAAGTACACCCTTTCTGAACCAATTTCCATCAACATCGGAGATTGAATGTTTGTGCGTGGACGTTGCTATTTATAAAACATTCAAGGTCTACAAACCTAAATCAATGCGACTGCGATCACTAGATCTCCTGATGTTTTCTCACTCTTGCCTTTATGCCGGTAATTTCAACTGCAGCTATGTTTATTGAGGTTACAATGAGAACAATGCGGGCGGTGAGTGCTCGTCTTAATGGACAGATATTAATAGCCTTATCCTTTTACAAAACCAAGGATGCCACTAGCTTTTAATCTTGCCATTGGAACACGGGTACTAATTCAGATCTAGGTTTTCTAGATCACGTTATGATAGTTTTTACGTAATACACGTGTCCTAGAAAACCAAAACACAACATTGACCTTTGCTTACAAAACTATCAAGATTTGCTTTGCCAGTGCCAAAAATGGCTGTTAAGCGATGTAGCTTTCGCAAGGCTAAGTGGAGTCACTGCATTGCTCTGACAAGCAAATTGGCAAAAACTTTGCTGCCGACTGATTCATCTGACTTGTACGCAGCGGTTACCACGTTTTTTGCGACATTATTACGAAAGCATCCAAAAAGATGATCCCTCGTGGGGACCAAAACACAACTTGCCGATGCCGATATATTTAATTTTAATTTTATTTTATGTGTTTATTTGTAAATGATTTATGACAAATAGATCAACGTAAAATGACTGTATTCTGTGTTGGGGTACAGATTGTTAATTTCTTTATTCAGCGTTTCTGCAGTTCCTAAAAAACACTACTCAAGTTTGGAAGCTATCGTTTTCTAGCCAGACTTGTTAGGAAACAGAGTCTGAAATAGTTCAGGGCATCAACTTTTCATAGTCAAGTCAAAAAGCATAGCCGTAAACAACCTCAGTAGGTCATAGGTTGTGTTATGCTAGTGGAAGGACATGTGTAATCTCTCTTGACAGAAAGGCACATCGACCGATTACAAGTAAATTAACTAACTCGACAGATAGAAAGCTGATTTTTACTAAACTAAAAACATCTAAAAAAATAGAATGAAATAAGAACGTCCTTCAATAAGAAACCTCACTACATCACCGAGCATTTGCCCAAACAGTTTCAACAAGAACGTAAAGGTTTGCTTTCTCAATTTATAGAGGCCAAGCGTATGAAAAAGAAAGTAAGTTGAAGAGTTGAAAATGGTCATTATTGTTTATATGTTAATAATGTTGAAGTAGATTATGTTAAAAACAATGCTTGCTTCTCCTCTCCTTTTACTAATTGTGTTGTGATATTGTGCAATAGATGACGTAGTGTTTTTCTTAAACGCTCTAATCTTAATCAGCGCCTTCTGCTCAAACAATTATTGGACGCGCGCGTCTCCAGGCATAGTTGTTACTAGTTAAATATGCGCCTTTATTTTGGTTTAGCAGTCAGTTCAGAGTTATCAAGCTACTACAGCAAACAAACTAAAAGCATTCTTTTTCATACGGTTGTTTTTTGGCTAAGTACTTTTGTGAATATTTACTATTGTTTTTTAATAAACCTGTGTATTCGTGCAAAGATACAACAGGCAAAAGTGGCGACGAGGATTCAAGGAACTCAACTGCGTCAAGAAAGAAAAAAGAAAATTTGTTGAATCTGCATTAAAGCTTGAATTGTCAAAATGAGTGAAATTTCTGAACTGATTTTGTTGTTAAATAAGCAACACCAAGAGCAGTACAAGCAACACCAAGAGCAAATGACAATGCTTCAAGAGCAGCTGAAAATTTTACAAAGCAGCTTGAACAGCCGGCGAGAAAATGTTCCAACACCGATGGCAAGTTTTCAACCATTCGATTCCACATCTGAGTTATGGACTGATTATTTGGCAAGGTTCCGAACATTCGTCACTGCTAACTCTATTCCCGACAACAAGCAAGCACAAATTTTTCTTACCAACCAATCTAACTCCGTTTACAAAATGCTTAGCAACTTAGCGGCTCAGCAACAACCTGTCAAAAGCATACATGAGCTAACCATGAATGATATTCAGACGTTTATGGCAGAGCAGTTCGACCCAAAACGATTTGTTGTCAGAGAACGTTTCAAGTTCTGGTCTGACATGAAACGCAAGCCTGGCGAAACTATTCCTGAACTGGCAAGCAGAATACGACAAGATGCAGCTACGTGTGATTTTCAATCCATTAAAGATCCTTTAGATGAAGCCTTGCGAACTAAATTCATCTGTTCAGTAGACAACGAAGCAGTTTTGAAGACACTCTTCAAGCTCAAGGACGATGAACTGAAGTTTAGCAACGCCATCCGAGTGGCTCAAGAAGTGGAAGAAGCAGCCAAAGTAGCAAAGGAAACCGTACACGGTCAACCTTCTACGTCGGTGCAGAAAGTTTATCACGCAAAGTCCAAAACTTCCAAAACGCAAGAAAAGAAAACCGCCTGCTTCAGGTGTGGAAATTCTGGACATTTTAGCAAAGCTTGTCCCCACATTAATGCTATTTGCAGCTTCTGCAAGAAAACACAAAGTCCAATGTTCTGTTTCACCCATCTATCAAACTATTAGACTTAATGACCACAGAAATAAGTTTGAAATTGATAGCGGAGCCAGTGACACATTTTGCTGTGAAGCGACGTGGCAAACGCTGGGTAAACCCATTCTACAACCTGTATCAGTTCAATATCAAGTTGCTGAAGGTAGCCCGCTACCCGTCGTGGGACAATTCCAATCAACTGCAAGTATTGATGGAAAATCACCTGACGTGACCTTTCCTGTAATTGTCACTAAGGTGCCCAATCTAAATTTGCTAGGTCGTCTGGCGATGATGAAGTTGAAACTTACCAACTTAACTGATCACTTAGCTGACACAAGTTTTGATGGGGAGGAGATGGAAGATGATGTCGATAGCGTTTGTTTAGTTCGAACAATCAGTCGTCAAATCAATCCTGACAATCCATTGCTTGTGGTCAGAGAGACTGCCAAGGATCCAATTCTTTCCCAACTAATGCGATTTGTGAAGGAAGGATGGCCGCATGCATTTTCGGAAGAGCTTAAAGACTTCAAAAAGTTGGGAAAATTCGTTGTCAACAGAGAATGGTTGCGTTTTTTACGGCTTACGGGTAATAATTCCTTCAACCCTACGTAATCATATTCTTAAATTATTACACCTTGGACATTTCGGCATGCAACGGATGAAACAACTTGCCAGGTCAACTGTCTATTGGCCTAGAATTGACTTTGACATTGAGGATTTATGTCGCAAATGCACTTCCTGTGGCCAATTTCAAAATAAGCCGGATAAACCTTCAATCCATCCGTGGATGATGCCAGAAAAACCATGGTCAAGACTCCACTTGGACCATGCGATCAACTTTCTGGGAAGAAACTGGTTAGTCCTTGTAGACGCTTATTCAAAATATCCTTGCATTCATCCAACAACCTCAACGTCTTCGAATAGTACGACTGCTATACTTGAACAAGAATTTGCTCATTTCGGATATCCCCACACGTTGGTGACCGATAATGCCACAACATTCATGTCTCAAGAGTTCCAAGCTTGGTGCAAACAACGAGGCATTGTACATCTCACCGGAGCACCTTATCATCCAGCAACAAACGGTGCTGCCGAGCGTTTGATACAATCGTTCAAACAGGCATTGAGAACATCCTCGTTAACTCCAAAGGAAGCTTTGCAAGAATTTCTAATGCAATATAGAAGAATTCCTTTTGCATCGGGACTGTCACCAAGCGAATTGTTGAATGGAAGAAGAATTCGCACCAAAATTGACACTTTGGTTCCATCCATTCCGCATCTCCTGCAGGGAAGACAGTCAAGACAAGCGAGCAAGCATTCAAATGCTGAAGACTCGGAAGTGGTTTCGAAAGTCGAACATAATTACTCACTAGGAGACCCTTGTTACGCACTGTACTTCGGCCCTAGAAGAGATCGTGACCCACGATGGGTGCCTGCGATAGTTACGAAAGTCCATGGTACACGAAGCGTTAATGTACGAGTCATTCCTCGAGGACCAACTTGGAGAAGACATCTTGATCAACTTCGACCTCGATACGGTTCGGATCAAGATGATGATCCCTGTGAAATCCCAACGAGCGTTTTGTCTACAGAAACACTTCCAGCCGGGACTGACCACGCATCTAGTTCTTCTTCGATGAACCAACGCAACAATCCGAGATTACCAACCGGAGACGAGTACGGGCGACACAATCTACGACGATCAGCGAGAACAAAGAGACCTCCAAAAAAATATTGTTGCTAATATGTATATATATTTTTTTGTCGTAGTTTATTTGGGGAGGTGTTGTGATATTGTGCAATAGATGACGTAGTGTTTTTCTTAAACGCTCTAATCTTAATCAGCGCCTTCTGCTCAAACAATTATTGGACGCGCGCGTCTCCAGGCATAGTTGTTACTAGTTAAATATGCGCCTTTATTTTGGTTTAGCAGTCAGTTCAGAGTTATCAAGCTACTACAGCAAACAAACTAAAAGCATTCTTTTTCATACGGTTGTTTTTTGGCTAAGTACTTTTGTGAATATTTACTATTGTTTTTTAATAAACCTGTGTATTCGTGCAAAGATACAACAAATTGTAAATTTAAATACTGGAACAATCGTTGTTTAACTAATAGTTAATGATCTTGTTGTATTTCAATATAAGTGGTTGTTAGTTATTACTCCTTAGAAGAATCGAACCTTGTACAGTTTTCGCTTATTAATTTACGGCAGTAAAAAAATCTTTTTTCATTTGTGTAACTTTTCGTGTTTATCTTGTAAATTTAAACTTCTTAGTCTGGTTCTGTTTGTCAACAATTGCTTTGCGTATTCACTGTCGACTACTATTGATTCGACTACTATTGATTGTTTAGATGATTTGAATCTATTTTTGGCTTCACGTCAAACAGACACAGATAATTTTCAGTATTTTGATGCAGATTTTAAAAATAATTTAAATAACAACTACATTAATCAGATAATTTTGACAAATTTGAAAAATTGCGTTTATACCGATTTTTTAAATTTTGACTGTAGAGTAGATGTATTCAATTCAATATTTATGCTTCATTTTAACATTTGATCTCTTCAAAAAAAACTTTGACAATTTTTATGAAACTTTGCAGTTGCTTCCGACTCCTCCCCAAATTATTAGAATTTCCGAGACAAAAATTAATGATCTCCTTTGTTAATATTTTTATATTAAGTTATACGTTTTTACATGCTAATTCTACTATCAGCACAGGTGGTGTTGGTTTATATATTTTGAATTCGATATCTTATAACTTACTTGGTAAAAATCAACTAGTAGTGTCGGCTGTGAGGATCTCTGGGTTTCTTTAAATTTTCCGGGAGTCCAGCGCACAGTCACAATAGCTGTCATATATCGTCATCCTAGAACGGATTCAAATGCTTTTATTGAAAACCTTAATAATAAACTGGGTGAAATTGATTGCAATAGGAATGATTTTTATTTAATGGGCCATATCAATTTAAATATTAGCGAAAGTGATTGTTCTTTATCTTCTATTAATTACTTATCTATGTTAGAGAGTAATGGCGTTTTTCAATTAATAACTAAACCAACCAGGGTCACCAAAAATTCAGCATCCTTAATTAATCATATTTTTACAAGCGCTTTATCTAATCCTATATTTCCGGAGATAATTCTTAATGATATCAGCGATCATTTTATTAATTTGTGTGCAATTTTTTTAAAAAGTAATCCTGAATCTGTTAAACACCATAAATATTTTTGAAGAGACATTAAAAATCTCCATATAGAAAGTTATTTACTGGACCTTAATAAAAATATGTATCAATTTAAAAATTGTCTTGACTGTATAAATGCCGATAATTTTAATTCCATTTTTGGAGATTTTATAAAAAGGCTAAGATAAATAATCGACTTTTACACTCCCTTATGTCAAATCTCTTGTAGACAAAAGCGTCTTCGAGCTAAACTTTGGTTAAAAAAAGGTCTTCTTGTTTCCATAAAGTATAAACAAAAACTTTACCGTTTCCGTTTTTTGTCAAATGATGTAGACAAAAGGACAGATTATAAGCAATATTTAGATAAATTAAATAAATTAAAACCAAAGCTAAAAAATTTTTTTCTATAATTTATTTAAAAATAAATGTAAAAATCTCTTAAAACCTGGTCTACAATTATTTTAGTTCTTCACACAAAAGATGATGCTCAGTCTACTCCATATAAGCTAAAAATTAACTATCGTTTCATAATTGACCGTCTTAAAGTATCAAATCGTTTTAATAGCTATTTTAATGAAGTCGGACGTAGTATTGTAAGTAATTTACCAAATTGCTCTGCAAACCTGTGTAAAAGACTTTTTGTTTAATAGAATCACATCTACTATATTTCTAGAGCCAGCTTCCATCAATGAAATCTTTAATATTATTAATGAATTAAATAATAACAAAGCTGCTGGTTATGATAATAATTCGTACTATTTTATTAAACTTTCCTCCTCCGTGCTTATCCCTGTACTTTCAACAATGATGAATTAGGCTATGACTCTAGTATTTTTCCTGAAAAATTAAAACTATCTAAGATAATTCCTTTATTTAAAAAAAGGTGATAAACTTCATGTAAACTATCATCGCCCTATATCTATAATAACCTGTTTTACAAAAATTTTTAAAAAAGTTATTTTTAATCGTCTCTTAATTTTTTTAATAAACATTCTGTTCTTGTTTCAAATCAATACGGCTTTCGAGCAGGTTGTTCCACATCTCACACAATTCTAGATATAGTAACTTCAACTTATGATAATATTGATTATATAAACAATATACAGGAATGGTTACACTTGATATTACTAAAGCTTTTGATACTGTAGGCCACAAAAGATTCTTAAAAAAACTTGACCATTATGGAATAAGAGGAAGAGCTTTTAAACTGATGCAATCTTATTTAAATAATAGATTGTAATATGTGTACATAAATAACATTTAATCCAATCGAAGAAGTGTTATAATGGGTGTATTTCAAGAATCTGTTTTAGGTCCGCTTCTATTTTTAATTTATATTAATGACCAACAAAATTGTTTAAAAAGTATTCCTAAACTCTTTGCTGATGTCACCGCCTTGTTAATTAATGCTTCCAGTATATGTGAACTCGAAATCAAAATAAACAAAGAACTTTCTAGAGTGTCCGGGTGGATGAGTAAAAATTATCTTACTATTAATCCCTCCAAGTCGCAAGCTATAATAATAATACCGCCTTTGCTATCACAAGTAGTTTTGCCGAGTAATATTTAATATTAAACTTAATTTTAGTACAATTGCAATTTCCGACAGTATTTATTATTTAGGCATCCTAATTCATTCCAAATTATTGTTTCGTGATCATATTCATAAAGTTCAAAACAAACTCTCTCGTGCAGTTGGTATTTTGTGCAAACTAAAAAATTTCGGCTATGTTCTTGTATTTTAAAAAACTTTATTTTGCATTCTTTCATTCGCATTTACTCAACTGTCTTACAATATGGAGTGCTATATATAAAAGTTATCTGAGACCTTTAAGAAAACTGCAAAGTAAAGCTATGCGAGTCATCAGTAATATGCAATGGTCATCGAATTCTGATCCTTTGTTTAGAAAAAATAAAATTTTAAAATTAGAAGACTTAGTCAAGCTTGAAACTTCAAAATTAATGGTTAATTTTGACAGATGTAAATTACCGAATTCTTTCACTAAGTATTTCAAAAAGGTATCTCAAATTTATTCCCGTGTAACCCGTTCATCCGACAATACTATATTGTACCTACCAAGATACCGATCCAATCGTTTGCAAAGATCTCCTATATATATAGAGGAGTTAAAGTTTGGAATGATGTTCCATGTAATTAAAAAAAAATACTACTCTTTATATAATTTTGGCTATATGTACAAACGTTATATCTTAAATTCTTATTCTTAAATCCATTAATATTTTAAATTAAACTTTTATGTACAGTGGTCCATTTTTTATCTTTTGCTCTAGCATACGTTTATTTTCATAATTTTAATTAATCGGTAGTTGCTCGACTTGAAGACCAATTTATTATTTTTTTGGTCACTTCCAGTCTCCTCTTACGTTGGGTATTATTATTATTTTTTTTACGTATAACAAATTACGTCAGTAAAATGCACTCTTTTTTTCTTTTTTATTATTTTTACTATTACTGTTTTTTGTGCATTGTTGTATTGATATTGAGCCGTATAAAATAAATTTATCTGTTCTGTTTTGTTCTGTAGGTCACAATTGTTCCTTCGTCACTGTCCGGTTTAAGCTGATGTACTTACATTTCAACTAATCGGAAACGAGAGATAAGAGGTTGTTAAAAGCAAGTCATCTGAACTTGCCTGTCAAAAGGTGTCAGACCTTTAAAAAACCATAGCACCTTACCCAATAAATATCTGTGAGAATTTTCTGAGACAGGATTTACTAATGGCCTCTAACATTTTAAACCAAATAAGCTCCGGCCGGGGTCCCGCTTCCATCTTCCCAGAGTTCATAATCCATGCTAGAGTTGCGTTAAAGTCCTTGTTACGTGGCTTTCTCTCTTCCTGCTTGCACTGACTCAAAATTTTTGAGATTTGGAGAAGAGCACTGTTAGTCGCGATATCGAAGCCGATAAAACAAGTGGAGGACCCAAAGAATTATTGACCGATATATCTTTTCTGTGTCGGCTACAAAACACTTATGTTCCTTATCTACATCCACGTCAAACCAATTTTTGATCCATTGTTTCTTGGGGAGCAGATTGGATTTCGACGCAAAGCATCAACCGTACATTAAGTCGTACTATTGATAGACAACGTTGAGGATTTGTTTGAGGCTAAAACTAAAGCTGGCGCAGTATTTGTCAATCGAACAGCAGCGTTTGATACTGTCTAGCATCCTGGTGTTACTTGCAAACTGCTGAAATTTTTTTTGGAAATTACATGGTGAGAATGATTATGGAGCTTTCCCAAAACAGAAGTTTCGTCCTTACTATTGGTGACAGCCAAGTTTGCCGTCTAAGAGTGGCTTTCTTGAGAGATCGGTTGTGGCTCCTCCTCCTATTAACATCTACTCGTACAATCTTCTCACCGCAGTCTCAAGAAAGGTTTCATATGCAAACAATGTAGCATTGGTGCACTCTTCTGGAAATTGCAAGGATTTGAAGGGGACTTTAGATCAAGTCACAGTACACTTTCGGCGTATCTCCAAACTTGAAGGTTGAAACTAATCAATCAAATGCGGTGACTGTAGCCTTTCATTTAAAACCAAGAGGTAAAACGTGAGCTAAAAGTTTACAGCAGCCATAAACTTTTATCTATCATACCAGTCCCGATTTACCTTGGATAAATCCGAGCCTGTGTACGTCAACATTTTATGACATTGTGTAAAAACTCTTCACGCGTCACACTGTTGAGGTAACTTGCGGGATCAGAATGGGATGCTGGTCCAAAACATTGCGTACAGCTACTCTATCTCTGGCCAATTCAACAACTGATTAATGCGCGCCAGTCTTGTGTCGAAACGCTTACACCCGCTTTTAGACGCTTTGAACATTACGTCGCTGGATAAGCTCAATCGTTTGAGTTAAGCTTAATTGAAAACGCTTTAAATTAATTTCAATCGTCTGAGGACTGGTGTTGGGTGGTTCCATTTTTCCATGCACAAATAAGTTTTTGCTTTTTCGCTCGATTGTGCGTGCGGCGCCACTGAATAAACCCCAGACCACGTCCTAACAGCGTACGTGCCCCATACGTTGGGCACGACATGAAGCACGAGATTTGATGGATCAACACAGAATGACAAAACCCGATGCTGGCTCAGCACAATTGCTGCCTCAACAGCATCTGATCCGTGTAGCACGACAGCCTGGAGTGGAAAGGAAAGACCAGCGTCCACTGTTCTGTTTTGTCTAAGCTGGAGTTGATGCCCTTCCAAACGACGTCAAAACAGCCGACTTTTGGACTTTCTTTTGTTGGCTTTTCATCAAACTTTATAAATCTCTTTATATAAGGTCAAGCTAAATAATTAAAAACAGGAATAGTTTTAATTAGTATTTGTAGGCCTACATTTAGCTTTTTTGTAAAAGAAAAGCGTTTTGACATTATACCAGTTTATTGTTTCATTGAATGGTTCCTTACTGTACTATGCTGCTGCGATAAAGCTACGCTATGAAGAACTTGTATTTCATTGATTTCGTATTTTTTGGTTTTTTTGAAACAATCTATATTAAAACCAGGTTTTCAGTTCAGTTCAGGGGTACTAGGTATAATTTAGCTCCAAGTTTCCTACTTTGTGGTGATTTCCGTGCTTACTTAAATGAACATTGTCTGAGAGTTAAATGCTTAATTTTTCTGTTAACAAAGTTTCCAGTTAACAAAGTTTTGCTTTTCAAACAGTATTTTGGAAAACGTGCTTATTAAGACTATTTTATCAGTAAGAAAAACAACATAAATGAGACATAGAGGTTTGAAACATTAAGATTTTTTTACCTTATCATAGTCATTAGTCATGTCACTGACCACCATATGAAAATCTTTGCGTTCTATTGTGAAAGCTATCAAAAGAAATGAAATTCTGAATCATCTCCTGCATCGATTATATCCACAATTTAACCGCAAAGTACCTATCAAATAAGCTTTTAAAAAAATAAACAAATAGCACATAAACTTAAAGATTTTAAGGTAAAAACAATAAAACTAAATGGCAAAGCAGCAATGAGACCAAATGTTAAAAGTCAAACTAAGTTAGACAAGCACTTGTAAGCAAAAAAAATTTTTTGAAATTAGTAAAAACAGATTAAAATATTTTATAAGTTTGTCGTTACAAGTGGGTTAATTTGGTATTAAAAAACCTGCAAATTTAAAAAAAAAATTTTTTAGCAATATTTTGTAGAAATTTAAAGCACAGCAGCATTTTTTAAAAAATTAGTAAAAAAATTTACTCTTGCTATTTCTTTTTATAAATTTTTATTTTTGATGACAAATAAATGAAAGAATATAAATCAAATAGTGAAGCGACTTTTGACGCAATGGTAAAGTTACATCAGCACTCTCCAGGCTTTTAGTAAAAAAGTATACTTACGGATTGACCACTGCTGTTTAACCCTTTTCCTGCCCCTGGCCAAAATCCTGACTCATTGTTCCAGGTCCTGGTTGTGCTGACTTGCCTAATATTCATCAAAATTTCAACTAGATTTCCAAACTACAAAATTACAATTGCTATTTTGTTATCCGAATTGTAATTTGAACGTTCGAGTTCTGCCACGGTTTCTCAGCAAGATCTGTGCGCAAAATATTTTTAGGGAGACAACTGGTAGATCTCTTGACATGGCTATGTTTTGTTTGTGCTGCCATTGTGCCGCCATTTTTTTTGCATTCTTTCTACATTTTAGTTAGTAGCGTATTTATAGGGGGAAGGCATTGCGCCATGTCCCAGCCCTTGGAGACCCCTTGGAGAAACCGGAGACAGATTGAAAGGAAAAACATTTTTACAAAGACTACTATGTTTTTGAGACAAAAAATTGACAAAACCGGGACTCAATTTTCAATTTTGAATCCATTGAATTGTAATCTACATATTTTCAATTTATTAAAAATCCAAAATTTTTCTCTGCTGAAAAAATTCTTACTCAGCTTTTTACAGTTCAATCATATTTATTTTTGGGTACATTTGCAAATCAATCACATTTATTTTTCAGTTCATTTGCAAACGCAATATAAGAAACAGATTGGTTTATTTATCATCTTAAAAAGTCGCTAAAAAAAAGCTTTGCCATGACAACTAACATAGAGTGCTCCTTGATTGCTCTAAGAGTTAATTGATAGAATTTTTATGAGCAGAGAAAAAAATTTTGAATTTTTGATCGGTTGAAAATATATAGATTACGAGTCTATGGGTACAAAACTGAAAATTGCAACCGGGACAGCTTCAAAGTGAAGATATTTTTTGTTTTTTAGCTATCACAAGAAAAATTTTTATTAAACATATTTGATTGTGGTTGCATGCAGTGGTGGATATTCAAATTTAGGGGCACGAGGCAAGAATTTCTAAAAATTGATGTTTTCTAGAAAAAAAAAGCTTTGATTTCGTCTTTGACTTTTTTCTCCCAAGATCATGGTGATCTCTAAAAAAAAAGGGTCTTCACTTCGATTTCGTCTCCGGTTTTGCTATTTTTCGCCCTAAAACATGGTGATCTCTAGAAAAAAAAAAGAAAAAAGGTCTTCACCTTGAATCGATCTTGTATTTTTCACTTTTTGTCCCAACTTCATAATAATCTCTAAAAAACATCTGCAGCAAACTCAAACTATTTGTGCTATTTTCGAGGGTAGCCCGACTACTTCATTCCCTCACTCAATATCCACCACTGGTTGTATGCTCCCTTTCCCCCATTTAAAAATTGTCAGTAACCTGCTTCTTCTGTGAAATTTAAATTTTCATACTTGCTTTTGCTCTTTTCGCTGGTCCAATAGAAATTTAAATTTTTTAGTCGCAAATGTTTATAAAAACTGCGAAACGAGGACTTTTTTTGTTAAGATAATCAAGATAGCTTTGTTGTAAATTTTCTCTTTCATTATTCGATCAAAATGTTGTTTCGATCAAGTGTTGTTTTGATCAACTTTTGTTCGATCAAATACCATTCGATCAATTGTCAGGTCACGAAAATTCTCAGTGGACAAATTATAAATAGAACACGGAGTACCGTATAGTACATCCAGGCTCCGCGTTTTCATACTCGTGACTAGTACCAGGCCTACTGGAATGAGTTTGCCCCAAACAGCTTGGGTTAAGTTCAATCACCTGCGGAACAATTTTGGGCGATTTCATTTCCCCATAAATAAATAGGGTTTTGCTTCTTCACTAAATTACAAGTGCAGCTCCCCTGAATAAATCGCAGACCAAATCCTAACAGAGCGCCTTCTACATCCAAAATCGCATGAAGCACGAGGTCTAACGGGTTTTGAATGACGAAACCCGATGCTGGCTCAACATTTTCACTGCCTCAAAAGCATCTAATCCTTGTAATACAATAGTCTGGAGTGAAAAAGGAAGACCATCGGCCACTATCTTGTTTGTATCCGACCAGGATGTCCTTCCAAATAATCAGGATGTTCTTCCACACAATGACGATGACGATCTCCATGAAATTCTACAATAGGCTACCTCATTCAGGAAATCGTAGATGAAATTGGGCAAAAGTGTATTGCTTTGCTTACCCAAATTTTTTGGGCTAGTAGCCTGATCTTAATGAATCGTAGCTGCCCTCTTCGAATCAATTAAGCAAAACAAGTATTGCACACATTTAAAAATTTCTCACTTTATGAAGTTCAAAATACTATAATAATTTTATAACAAAAATTAATAGATTCAGTAAAAAACATGCCAAATAATTAAAATGCTTTTTTTACATTATTGTAACTTAATGTTATGCTATCAAACTATGGTTATATCTTATTTCTTTATAACAGTAACTATTTTTAGATAAAAAATAACCAACGCTTTCAGTTAAATTTAATCTGCTTCGTATAATCACGAAATTTTCTTGCAATACCATATAAAACCTGTGCTTGTTTTTATAAAAAAGAAAACAATTCTTTCTGTTAAACAACTCTTTAATTTTTATTATTACCATTACACGTCCCCGATAATTTCCGCTATTGCATCAGTCTTGCAAATCTTTTTGGTTAAAATTTTCTTAATAAAAACAATCTAAATTTGTATGTTCATTTTAATTAAAGAAATTATATTTGCATGCTAATGACGAGTTACTTGGTTTGATACAGAGCATAATATATTTTGTAGTTGGGTATAAAACATATAAAGAACAATCAACGCTTTCTTAGTATAAAAAATTTTAAAAGAAAGAAATCTGTTTTGTCAAAATGAAAGCTTCAAATAGTCCTGTGTTAACTTTGTTAGTGCTTCTAGTAGCAGTTAAAGTCGACTTATCGTTTCAAGAACAACTTTTTATAAACAGCAATTTGATTGAGAAATTAATTCAGATTGAACAAGGTGGTTCAAGAAAACCAATTGTAATTGTTCCTGGAAAATTAAATATTATAGCATGGCAAATAAAAATTAAATATTTTAATTTTCATGTACAAATCATTCCATAAACAATTACCGTCAGCATTTAACAATATATTTCAAAGAAAAACTTCTACTGTAATTACTAGAAGTAACTCTCAAATCATACCTATATCATGCAAAAACACAGTAACAAAACAATCAATAAGATACATTGGCCCAAAAATTTGGAATGAATTACCTGAAAAAATAAAACTATGTAAATCCTTAAGTACATTTGTTAAAAAATCTAAAGCATTCTTCCTTGAACAACAATCAAACCAATAAACTGTTACGTAGGTCATCATTTAATATCTTTTGCTGGTCTTCCTTTTCTTGTGTTTCAGGAAAACAACTGAACAATTTGAAAATCTTCAACTCTACAACGGTCAAGAAAAGACTCAAGAAAAGTTCTTCAGGAT